>OZ030010.1:39233979-39833979 GCA_964023405.1 Apodemus agrarius
AGAACTTTCCCTTTTGTTTACCCAGTCTAGCCTGTTCCTCCTTCAGAATGTTTTCTTTCTGGGATCTGCAGAAGAAATTTTATATATGCATAAGAAGTCTGGAAGCTGGGTTTCTGATAGTTTATTTTTATTGTTGAACAAGCACTTCATTGTCTTCCCAGAGAAACCAAGAATTAGATCTGTGATACCCATCCTACCAATAGAAATAGCTGTGTTCACTGGCAAACCTTGGATAGTAGTACCTTCATGTTGGCTTCAGCTCTTTTTTTTTTTTTTTGTGATGTTGTTGTTGTTGTTTTTGTTGTTGTTGTTACCATCTACTTTCTCTGGTCCATCTTGTTATTTCATTTTTGGTATTTTTTTTTTGTATGTGATTGTGAGAGCCATGATCATTACCCCCCCCCCCCCTTTCCCTGGGTGGAGAAAGATAAGGGTTTCACTGACTGAGACTGTTGTGGTTTCTTGGAGGTTGGTAGCTGGCAGTAGCTTTTGAATTCTGATGTGTTAGCGGCATGCATCCTATTTTAATCTCGTTTCCTGTGGAAGTGCCTCAGGGACACAGTGTATTTCTAAATTTAGTGGATGAATACTGGATCACACAGTTTCTGCCAGACCCTAGGCAAAGCTTTGGAGGTCGTTCAGGTCTGAACATGAAAGATATAGTTCTTCAAAAGTGGTTTATACAAGAAAGATTTCTAGTGATTAACAAAGTACCTGAATCCTTGAATTTTACTGTAATTAAGAAGTCTTGGTGGCTAGAGAAATGGCTCAGCGGTTAAGAGGCTTACTGCTCTTGCAGAGGACCTGAGCTCTGTTCCCAGCACCATGTCAGATGGTTTACAGTTGCCTGTAACTCTGACTCTGTGTGGTATATACATGCACATACATATATACAAAAATAAAAAATAATTTAGAAATAAATTCTTTTATGTCAGGTTTAACGCACTCAAGTTATTTTCTCTTTACTAGTTAAAGGGTGATTTTTCTCTAAATTCCATTGAAATCTGGGCTTTACATAGGCTTCATGAGGTTTATAGAAAAAGCGGAAAATGAAAGTGTGAGGTATTAAAGCTAAAAATGTTCATAGGAACTGAATGGCCTGGTGGGTTAAGTGCTTGCCATATAAGCAAGAAGATCAGCGCTCAGATCCCCAGCACCCGTGGAAAAGCTGGGTGTGCTTGTGCCCAAGATTAACTTCATTTTTTTTTTGCATTTAGTAAATTTTTATTTTATTTATTTTATTTATTTTCTATATTATTTGTTTACATTCCAAATGATTTTCCCTTTCCCGGGGGCTCCCCTCACCATATGTCCCATAAACCCTCTTTCCTGCGCCCATTCTCCAATCAACCCCTCCCATTTCTCTGTCCTGGTACTCCCCTACAATGGTGGATCCAGGGCCCTCTCCTTCCTTCTTGGGAATCATTTGATATGTGAATTGTGTCTTGAGTATTCAGAGCTTCTGGGCTAATATCCCAGATAAGTATCACTGAGTGCATACCATGGGTATTCTTTTGAGACTGGGTCACCTCACTTAGGATGATGTTCTCTAGCTCTATCCATTTCTCCAAGAATTTCATGAATTCATTGTTTCTAATGGCTGAATAGTACTCCATTGTGTAAATATACCACATTTTCTGTATCCATTCCTCTGTTGAGGGACATCTGGGCTCTTTCCAGCTTCTGGCTATAATAAATAAGGCTGCTATGAACATAGTGGAGCATGTATCCTTATTGCATGCTGGTGAATCTTCTGGGTATATGCCCAGGAGTGGTATGACAGGGTCCTCTGGAAGTATCATGTCCAGTTCTCTGAGGAACCGCCAGACTGATTTCCAGAGTGGTTGTACCAGCTTGCAGTCCCACCAACAGTGGAGGAGTGTTCCTCTTTCTCCACATCCTTGCCAGTACCTGCTGTTTCCTGAGTTTTTAATCTTAGCCATTCTGACTGGTGTGAGGTGAGATCTCAGGGTTGTTTTGATTTGCATTTCCCTGATTACTAATGATGTTGAACATTTCTTAAGGTGCTTCTCAGCCGTTTGAAGTTCTTCAGGTGAAAATTCTTTGTTTAGCTCTGTACTCCATTTTTTAATAGGGTTATTGGCTCTCTGGAGTCTAACTTCTTGAGTTCTTTGTATATATTGGATATTAGTCCTCTGTCAGATGCAGGGTTGGTGATCTTTTCCCAATCTGTTGGTTGCCGATTTATCCTTTTGACAGTGTCTTTTGCCTCACAGAAACTTTGTAATTTTATATGAGGTCCCATTTGTCAATTCTTGATCTTAGAGCATAAGCTATTGGTGTTCTGTTGAGGAAAATTTCCCCTGTGCCCATGTCCTCAAGGGTCTTCCCCAGTTTCTTTTCTATTAGTTTCAGTGTGTCTGGTTTTATGTGGAGACCTTGATCCACTTGGAGTTGAGCTTAGTACAAGAATGGATCAATTTGCATTCTTCTGCATGCTGACCTCCAGTTGAACCAGCACCATTTGTTGAAAAGGCTATCTTTTTCCCTCTGGATCGTTTCAGCTCCTTTGTCAAAGATAAAGTGATCATAGTTGTGTGGGTTCATTTCTGGGTCTTCAATCTTATTCCATTGATCTACCAGCCTGTCACTGTACCAATACCATGCAGTTTTTAACACTATTGCTCTGTAGTACTGCTTGAGGTCAGGAATAGTGATTCCTCCGGAAGTTCTTTTACACTTGAGAATAGTTTTAGCTATCCTGGGTTTTTGTTATTCCAGATGAATTTGAGAATTGCTCTTTCTAACTCTATGAAGAACTGAGTTGCGATTTTGATGGGGATTGCATTGAATCTGTATATTGCTTTTGGCAAGATGGCCATTTTTACTATATTATCCTTGCCAATTCATGAACATGGGAGATTTTTCCATTTTCTGAGGTCTTCTTCCATTTCCTTTTTCAGAGACCTGAAGTTCCTGTCATACAGGTCTTTCACTTGTTTGGTTAGAGTCACCCCAAGATACTTTATATTGTTTGTGGCTATTGTGAAAGGTGTCATTTCCCTAATTTCTTTCTCAGCCTGTTTATCCTTTGTGTATAGGAAGGCTATTGATTTGCTTGAGTTGATTTTATATCCAGCCACTTTGCTGAAGTTGTTTATCAGGTTTAGGAGTTCTCTGGTGGAGTTTTTTGGGTCACTTAAGTATACTATCATATCATTTGCAAATAGTGATAATTTGACTTCTTCCTTTCCAGTTTGTATCCCTTTGACCTCCTTATGTTGTCTATCTAGAACTTTTAGTATATTGAAAATATATGGAGAGAGAGGGCAGCCTTGTCTAGTCCCTGATTTTAGTGGGATTGCTTCAAGTTTCTCTCCATTTAGTTTGATGTTGTCTACCAGTTTGCTGTATATTGCTTTTACTATGTTTAGGTATGGGCCTTGGATTCCTGGATGCTGAATTTTGTCAAATGCTTTTCAGCATCTAATGAAATAACCATGTGGTTTTTTTTCTTTAAGTTTGTTTATGTAGTGGATAACATTAATGGATTTCTGTATATTGAACCATCTCTGCATCCCTGAGATGAAGCCAACTTGATTATGGTGAATAATGGTTTTGATGTGTTCTTGGATTCGGTTGGCAAGAATTTTATTGAGTATTTTTGCATCAATCTTCATAAGGGAGATTGGCCTGTAGTTCTTCTTTTTTGGATCTTTGTGTGGTTTTGTTATCAGCGTAATTGTGGCTTTGTGTGGAATAATTTGAGGAGTATTGGTGTTAGGTCTTCTTTGAAGGCCTGATAGAATTCTGCACTAAAATCCTCTTGTCCTGTGCTATTTTTGATTGGAAGACTTTCTATGACCCCTTCTATTTCTTTAGAGGCACATACGCATACACACACCTACACCCTAAAAAGTTACAAGGAATTAGTGCAGAAAGAACATTTTTATTTTGATTTAAAAAGGGAAAGTTTGATGTAATACTTTTTATCAGTTCTTTAGTATCTTTGTTTGTTTGTTTGTTTGTTTCTTTTTTTTTTTGAGAGAGAGACAGGGTTTCTCTGTGTGGCCTTGGCTGTCCTGGAACTTCCTTTGTAGACCAGTCTGGCCTCGAACTTCCTCTGCCTCCTGAGTGCTGGGATTAAAGGTGTGTGCCACTATCACCCAGATCAAAATACTGTGTTTTTTCCCCAGTGACAGCTAGTAATGATCTCTTAATTGCTTGCTTACTTATTTATTAGTTGGTTTGTTTTGTTACACAGTCTTACTCTGCATTCCAGGGTGTCCTCAAACTAGTTGATCCTCTTGCCTCCACCTTTTAAGTGATGAGGTGACAGGTATATGCCACGACTTTACCCAGCTGATTATTTTGATGAACTAGGAACAGAAGGACCATGCTTTTTCTCATATATCTTTGTCACTCCCAGCATATGGGCAACATTAGGTGTCCCTCATTCTGTTTTAAGGGGAAGGTGGATGATGAAAGATACCCTGTTCTACCATGTTTTTGTCTGAGTAGTTCAGTGCTGAATGACAAGACTATATATTTTCTGCACATACTATGGAGTTCAGTCCCAAGACCAATTTTAGATATATGACATTCTCTGCATGCCAGGAAGGATTCTGTGCACTCTTTAGTGCATGAGGTAGACTGTCCTCTAGCATTGTTCCCATCTTTTACTTACTTTATGTAGGCAAGGAACAGAAGGTCCTGAGTGTACTGGACCCTAGGATGCCAAGCTAGCTGGTCCTGCCTCTGCTTTTCTGGCCTGAGATTTGTGCTCTTGATTCCTAGAGAGAATACAATAGTAGAAACTGCTTCACACCCAGAGATGACCAGGACAAGGCTCCTTTAGAGTTCTTACTTAGCAGTTTTTATCAAGGATCCAAAAGGGCATACTCTGCAAGGAATAACTCTATAAGACAGGCCTTACAGGATTCAAGGGTGGATGTGAAGGATAGAGGTGTTGATTTTGCTGCAGGTGTGAGGAGAGTAAATATGTTTTCTTCAAGGTCATGAGACTAGACAATGGGAAACTAGTTAGGAAACCTGTTTAATACCACAAAGTGAAGGGTGAGCCTAGATGGTCTGGTATTCACAGAGTGGTTAGCACATATTGCAAAGCTATGGATGAAGCCAATTTACCAGTTTGATAATCATGGGAAATCATTGCCTGTGGTGATTTATCTCTGTGTTCATTTCTCTCCCTAACTTACTCAGATAATACCTACATAGGTGTGTCCTTTCAGCCCCTCATACTGTCCACAATGGAATGTACCATTCCAGTTGAACTAAAAATAGTTGCCCCTCACCCATGCAGCATGTAGTTTAAGGTCTTCAGTAGATTCCTGATACCAAAGTTTGTTTGAAATTTTTATAAACTGAACATGTTATTACAGCAAGAGATTAAAATAATAATAAACAAAACAGTTATAACACTGTACTATGATGAGAACTATATGAATGAATTTCCCTCAACATATCATTATGTGGTACCCACTATTTCTGTGATGCCTCTGTGATGAAGTGAAATGAAGAGGGTACGTTTAGTATGAAGGTTAATATTAAGTAGAATAAAAAATATTTGAATGCATAAGCATTGTAGTGTTATGACAAGCCATATGATAACAGATGTCTTCTAAATGACCAATGGAGAAGTAGTGTATACAGTGTAGAAATGCTGAACCAAGGAATGAGTCTCCCTCTGGATAAGGTAGAGGGAGACAGCACAATAATTCATACTTAAAACAAAGGAGTTTAGTTGTGGGATTTTGCGCTTAATAGTTTTAGATCATATACAGCCGAAACGAGCAGAAGTCAAACCACAGAAACCAACACTTCAAGTAAGGAAGGACTAGTGTATTGTGACTGTAGGATTGTTAACAGCATCCCAGATGTCTCTTAACATTTCAAACCAAGAATATTCTCATCCTCAATTGTAGTAGCCTAAGATGTATATGGACCTTGTCTTGTTTCTCAGTGGATGGGCATGGTCATTCCCAGTTGAGAACAGCCCCTTTAAAACTTGGGGATAAGAGCCGGAGAGGCTCCTTGTTTTAAGAGCACTAGCTGCTCTTCCACAAGAATTGGGTTGCAGTCCCAGAACTCAGCTTACAACTGTCTGTAACTAGTTTCAGGGGATCTGATGTCCTCTTCTGGTCTCTGTGGACACTGTATTCATGTGATGCATGTACATGGTTTTTGTGTGGCAGTTGTAGATACATAAAGATACACAGATACTCATGCAGGGAAACATCATACACATAAAATAAAAATGAGTACAGTTCACTATGGTGTTCACTTGCTTTTTCCACCCAAGACTCACTTCTTGAAAGTCTTAATAGCTTTACAGACAGCCCACCAGCTGCAGACCAAGTATTTAAATACACGAGCAGGTATCTTGGAGCTGGCCTGCTTACTGGTTGCAGATATTTCAGAACTGCTGGCCATATATTCTGTCAGCCTACACTGACTGGGCATATAGCTGCATTTTTGCCCATCTTTATATCTAAATGGTTCTGTCCTTCTGCCTGTGGTGAGAGACAGGCAACACACCAAAGAGTTAGAATCCCCAATTTCCCTTTCTCTTTCTATTTAACACCTTAGCCATGAAGACATGATTATCCTATATGCAAAAAGCACAGAAGATGAGTAAGGGTTGCTACTGGTCTCTGAGACACCATGGGGGGGGGACTCACAGTTCAGTAGACATGGCTCAGCAACAGGGATCCTGAATGATAGGCACACTTACTTGAGCTAGGCGTGGCTTCTTAGCCCTCTGCTCCTACTTGCATGACTTGAGATGCTTCCTATGTTGGTATACAGTTGACACACACATTCATTCATTCATTCATTCATTCTCTCTCTCCTTCCTTCCCCCCTCCCTCCCTCCCTCCTTCCCTCTCTCCCCCTTTCCCCCCTCCCTCTCCTCCCTTCCTCCCTCCCTTCCGTGTGTGTGTGTGTGTGTGTGTGTGTGTGTGTGAGTGAATTTGTTCACAACTATTTGTCTTCAGAAAGTAGGAACATCACATGTTTTGATCTTTCTACTCTTTTTCCCTGCACCCTGCAAGGGCCATCAGTATTCTCCCTTATGTTTTCCCTACCATATTCATATTCATATTCATATTCATATTTTCTCTCTTTCTTCCTCTCCCTCCCTCCTTTTCCTCCCTTTCTCCCTCCCCCCACTCTGTGTGTGTGTGTGTGTGTGTGTGTGTGTGTGTGTGTGAATTTGTTCACAACTATTTGTCTTCAGAAACTAGGAACATCACATGTTTTGATCTTTCTACTCTTTTCCCTGCACCCAGTGAGGGCCATCAATATTCTCCCTTATGTTTATCCCACCATATATTCCTATACTAGAATTTCTAAACAGGGCTATTTCTGTCCTTTAGGGGTATTCTCTGTATCGGGGAACAGCTTCAGTTGTCGTAGTCAGAGTGACCGTGTAGGCTACTATGTAGCCCAGGCTAGTCTTGAACTTAAGATCCTTCTATTCTGCTCCCTGAGTCTTGGTATTACAGTTGAATACCACTGCAATCTGCCCATATAAAATTATCTTGTGTCTTACCTTGACTTAAGAGAAAGATCTACATTTTCACTTAGTGTGCTTTTGGATGACAGAGGAGATTGTGTTAGCATTGAGAAGATTGCCTAGGGGGAGTTCTGTAACTGAGAAATGTCATTTATGGGCTGTGCATGAACAGTCTGAGATAATGGGAACTCTGAGCAGGTTTGTGTGAACTGTCTCTGTGTGCTTTTTATAGAGGTACAACTGTCAGGTTGATCAGTGGCTGCCTGCCACCTTACAAGGTTCTTAGTAGTAAAGCTACAGAATGTTGTTATGTTAGAGTTATGGAGCACTTCAGAGGGGTATATTCTAAGGAATGCCTTCTTGACTTTGGGGGTGAGCACCCATAGTGTGCTTACATAGGAAGTGACCTACTTGTGATACTGCAGGTGGTGAGAGTATGGGTACACTATCTTAGATGTGGTCTGTTGTTGGCAGACACATCTACATGCAGGACTGATTGACTAGATTTAACTAAATCACTTACTTATCTGCCCAGTTATAAGATGTTGACAATATATACTTTAGCATGTGTTGGTTGACATTTTTATTTTACCTTGGGTATTGTATATTAACAGGTAATTGAAGATAGAAGAGAGGTCTGAAAAAAAGTGGGGAGGAAAATTTGCCTGTATTTGCTTTTGAGTAAGTGAAATGGTAAAAGTGGATTTTTTCACTATGTAGAGAATTACAATGCCCAGGCTCCCCATATTTCCTGAAATTAAACAAACAAACAAACAAACAAACAAACAAGACAGTGTTGGCTTTCTGCACTGGAAATGGTGATTTACCAACATTTGTTGCAGTTGGCTAATTTTACTAGCAAAAGACTGAGAAAGAAAGGGAAAGAATTATGAGAAATAGCAGCAGTAGCTTATGACAAATATCTTTTACACTTCTTTCTTAGCTGTGCTGGTCCTGGAACCCTAGGACTTGTGAGTGCCAGGCAAGGATGCCACCATCAACCTGCACCCCTAAAACCATACATTCCTTTTAAATTTATCTTTAGAAAGTTGAAGATTTATACCATTGTTTTAAATTTTGCAGTACTGGGGCTTAACAGTCCTATGCACGGCAGGCTCTAAAGCTACACCCTCAGTCCTGTATCAGGTTTAGAAAACAAACAGGAGAGTTGACTGCAATGTGTGTACTTTTCAGTGGAGCATAGCTGTTGATCTCTTCTGCCTTGTACATATAAGGTTCTTAATTCACCAGCCAAACCCTAGCTTCTAAAAACAAATTGAAATCATTTGGCACTTTTCTCTATCCTGGGTTTTCTCTGTCTTGTATGCCCCTCTTGAAATTAGTGTAGACTTGGAAGTGTATGTATGTCAGCCAAATTATTTCCATAAACATCTTTTAGCCCCATTTTGAGACATTTTTCATTTGTGATGTTTTGGGTGGTTTATCAGAATAGAAGAAGGAGGCAGCCTCTGGTAGAATTGGACTTTTGGAGGTTGACATGCTGTCGATCTTTTGTTACTCATTTTACAGTGGGGCCTGATTGAGAGCATCCATTTTAGGCACTCCTTAGGAAAAGTCTCTCGTTGCTGGCATGGTTTTTGTAACCTGTTACTTCTGTCATGTTGTAGAGAATACAGATATGTGAGGTATGGTTGAGTTCATTTGGAGGAAGGAATCACAGAGGTGTGGTGCAGGCTATGGTATGTCTAGGTGTGTGCCCTTTGCTAAGTATTTTGTAGCATCTCTACTGAAATAGACAGTTCACCTGTTTAATATACACAATTTAGTGTTTTTTTACTACGTTCAAAGCATCATATCCCCACCATCAAGTTTAAAATATTTTATCACTCCCTATAAAACCTTGTATTTGTTAGCAGTCATTTTTCATTCCCACCTTTCCCAGCTCCTGTGTACCATAGACCTACTTTCTATGCATGCATTTGCCTGGCTGTGGCCTTTTGTGTGTGCTGGTTTCCACTCTGCAGACTATTTTCAAAGACTGCATTGTGGTTTAGTATCAATGTTTCTTTTCTTAGTAGACACAAATATTAATCTATCATCTACTCATTCATTTACCACATGGTCAGTTTTGAAACCTCTTTTCACTCTGGGTCCTGCACTAGCTTTGCCAGCACTCTACCAGTGAACTGTGTATTCTCCAAGCCTTTTTTTTAATAAATTAGGCACAAGGCCTCTCTTTGTTGCTCAGCCTGACCTCCAACTCACATTCCTCCTTTACTCTCTTGAGTGCAGGTATGCACCACCATAGTTACTCAAAACTTTTTTGTGAAACCATGATAGACTCATCAGAAATTACAGACAACATTACTGTGATTTCCTGTCATTAATGTTTTCTAGTAGTCACATATGTATGTGACATTATAGGACAATGTGTTAGTATACATACATTTGTGTGTACGTGTCTGAGAGAGAGGAAGACATAAATGCACATGCACACACATATAAAGGCCAACTCTTAGAAGTCTGGCCCAAAGCATTGTATGTACAGAATAAGACTTGAATGGCTGATGTTTTGGATGTACTGTAGTAAGAAATGGCATGCCCTTAGAGCCTCTATCTAATGTGCATGCTCTCAGTGTAATTGTACAATGGGAAAAGAATCACCATACTGTGTTAGTTCATTCAGGCTATTGTAACAAAACACTAGAAATCCATTTTCTCACATTTCTATAGGCTGAAAGTCCAAGACCAAGGTACCAGGAAAATCCAGTTTCTGGATAGCCATTTCTTTTCTCTTCCAAGAGAAGGGGAGGGGAGAGGAGGGGAGAGGAGAGGAGAGAATGCTTTTGCTTTTCTTGGAATACCATTAAATCTTAATAGATCAGGGTTATGAACACATTTAAATGGAATTGCTGTCCTAGATGCCCACCAGGTTGTATAGCTGTGAATGGGCTGGGTAGAGGGTTAGAATTTGTTCCATGAGGTGTCCACTTTAGGTTGTGTATATTTTTGAGTGAACCTTCTCCCCGCCTTAACTTTCAAATAAAGGCTCTAGCCAGTGATTGGGCTGGAGGAAGGGGGAGGAGCTGAGGGTTTGGGGGAGGAGAAAAGGATCACCAGAAAAGGGGAGGTGTTTCAGAGGAGCAACAGGACGGGGAGGAACTACGAGGGATCGACTGAGAAGCCACAGAGAGAGAAGCTCATGGCCTGGAGAAACCAAAAGTTATATGGGATAATATAGATGGGAATAGAGTAGTGTAGTGGGAGATCTGCCCAATCTAGGCTTATAGCTTGTATTGTTACTGATTGAGTTGAGATTTCTTTTACTGGGAAATTGGGTTGAAAACAAAGTAGCAACATGTGGCAACCAGTAGTGTTGGTAATCACCTGGATTGTTTAGGGGGTGTACATAGAATCCCCCTTGGCTAATAACTCGATTAGATGTTATGCATTCCTAGCACTGAGAGTTTCATTTGGTGTTACGATATCTAGTTGGGGCTTTGTCTCCCCCATTATTTGGTGATTCCATTTAGATTTCTTTCATTCATATTTATTCATATATGTTAGATTTCCATATAACCCCTCAAATGGCCGTTAGTTTTAGTTGTCTCTTCTCATATTCCCATCCTCATCCTTTCTTCCTGTACTTCTCATTCGACATTCCCATTCTATACCTTATCCCCATCCATTCATAGCTATTTTATTCTATTTCCCTTTCCTAGGGAGATCTATCCCTCCCCTCTAGTCCCTTACTCTGTACCTAAGCTCTGTGAATCTACAGATTGTAGCCTTCTTATTGAAGACTTAAAACCTGACATCCACATATAAGTGAATACAGGCCATATTTGTCTTTTTTGGGTCTAGGTTACCTCACTCAGGATGTTTTTTATTTCTCTAGTTCCATCCATTTACCTGAAAATTTACTGTTTTGTTTTTTGTTATATATATATATATATATATATATATATATATATATATATATATATATATATAAATAAAATGGCTGAGCAAACCGTGTAAATGGACCACATTTTCTTCACTTATTATTTTTTTGAGTGACATGTAGGTTTTTTCCGGTGTCTGGCTAGTATGAATAAAGCAGCAATGAACATTAAATGAACTGACATTTTTAAACAGGTGGACCTTTGTCTCTGTAGTAGGATGAAAGATTCTTTGGGTATATACCCAAAAGTGTTATAGCCGGATCTCGAGATAGATCAATTCTCAACTTTATGAGGAACTACCATATTGATTTCCATAATGGCTGTACAAGTTTACACTCACATCAGCAATGGATGATTGTTTCCCTTGCTCCAAATCCTCATTAGCATGAACTGTCACTTGTGTTATTGATCTTAGCCATTCTGACAGGTATACGATGGAATTTCAAAGTAGTTTTGATTTGCATTTCCCTAATAGCTAAAGATGTTGAACAAACAGTCCCTTAAGTGTTTCTCAATCATTTGAGTTTCCTCTTTGAGAATTAGGTTTAGACTTGTACCCCATTTTTAATTGGAGTGTTTTGTTGATATACATTTTTGAGTTCTTTGTATTTTTGTATATTAGTCCTCTATCAGATGTGGAGTTGGCAAAAATGAAAAATACCTTTTCCCATTCTGTAGGCTGCTGTTTTCTCTGAATGACAGTGTCCATTGACTCACAGAACCTTCTCAGTTTCACGAGGTCCCATTTATTGTTAATCTTAGTGCCTGACATCTTGTTCAGAAAATCTTTTGTTGTGTATGGCTATTTTCTATATTCTTTTGGGAATGTCTACTAACATATATTTCTCATTTTAAATCAGGTTATTTGTGCAAATAATTATTTCAAAAGTGGATCTGTTATGGCTGCACATGGTGACAAGAATTTGAGGTAGTGCATGCATTTTCATGGAAAATTCTAGACTGCTTTTCTCAAAGGCTTCTTTCATAATTCACTTTCCAAATTCTCTGCTACTGTTTTGGGACAAGTTCTACCTTTCTATGCTTTCCAGGTTCCAAAGGAAAGAAGAACAGGAGAATAAAAGCAGCAGAAGCATCTATACTGGTTCTTTTTGTCAATATACTGCAAGCATGATCCTTAGGACCTATGTTTAAAAAGCTCTGTAGTAGAGGGGAGACTGTAATCCCAGTGTTGGAGCGGTGGAAACAGAATGCCTAGGGCTTATAGGCCAGTGCAGAGATTCAGGTTCAATGACAGACCCTGTGTTGAGAAAATGGAGTTTTGTTGTTGAGGAAGATACCAAACATCTGTCTATCTACCTTTGACCTCCACAGCCCCCCCCCCTCTCTCTCTCTCTCTCTCTCTCTCTCACACACACACACACACACACACACACACACACACACTCACACACACACACACACACACACACACACACACACACACGAGTGCATACATAAAATACCTATCTTGTAGATACATGGAAGGATCATGGCACGTTAGTTTATGTTAAGTCAGGTTTCATTTCACTGTATAGGAAGCAAATGTGTAGCTATTTGAAATAATGAAAGTGAGTGGCAGGAGCTGGGGAGATGGCTCAGGCATACATGTTTGCACTTGCTGTGCAAACATGAGGGGTAGAGTTTGGATGTTCAGTACACCCATATAAAATAGCTAGTGTATTGCAGCCCAGCTGTAACCCCACTGTTTGGGAGATGGGACTCTCAAGGTAACCTAGCCGCTAGAATAACCAAATTGGCAAGCTTCAGTTTCATTGAGAGATTTTTGTCTCAATAAATTAAATGGGTAGCGAACCAGGAGGACACCTAATACCCTTCCATTGCATAAACACAGGTGCACACACATTGGCACACACATGAACCACATACATATAAGCATGCATGCATACCACAAATACCCTTTTAAAAAAGGAGCTGTATGATCTGTACTATATTGTAGAGAGAATGTACTTTATGTTATTATCTCCAAGTGCTCTGCTGGCGTTTTAAAACACACACATGCCTCCTCTTATTGTAAGCTAATTAAAATACAGCTCTGCCACCCCCTTTCTCCTTTTCATTTGTAAGGCATATATTCTCAAAGCAGGAGTTTCTGGGCTATTTACTGGGATGCATAAATATTTATTTTGACTTATGTCTCTAACTTTAAATTTGGCTAAGAATTTAATTCATACTTTTTGAAAACATTAATTGGATCATGGGCTGCTTTTACAGTTTTGTTTAAGAACCTCTGAATTAAAGGCAAGATATTTCACAGCAATGGAGGGCTGTTACTAACTGATGTTTAAGCTTCTTTACATCTTCTTTAAATAAACAGTTTTCCTCCTCTGTATGACCAATAATTAATACACAATATATATGCACACATGTCTCCAAAATAGCAGGTTTTAGCTGTACTTGTCACCTTTTGACTGTCTTTCTGCAGGTTTATTTACATGGATACTTTGCAATCTGTGGATATTTGTCTTTGGCAGTAAGTGGGGGGGTGTTATTTATCTTGTATGAAATTCAGATAAGCAAGGAGCAGATGGATTTATGGCTCTGTAGTTGAGGCTAGTTGATGAATTATGAGTAAAGAAATTCTGGGAGGGCTCGAAAGATGGCTCAGTCAGTGAGTAAGGTACTTGTGTGTGAACATGAGGACATGAGTTCTATCTACAGAACCCACATTAAAAAGAGCAGGTATGATAGTACATGCTTGTCCTAGCAGTAGAGGTAGAAACAGGTGGACCTGTGGCTTACTAGGCAGCTAGCTTGACCTACTTATGTGATCTCTCTTCTGAGAGATCTGTCTTAATAAACAAGGTGGATAGCCACCCTTACGAATGAAACCCGAGGTAACTCTATGACACATACCTTTTCCTTTCCCCTTACATAAAATTCTTGAGTCCTGAACTGACTTATCTACTTGGCCAGAGAATTCATCACCACATGGAGTGCATTCCTTATTTGTGTGTCTCCTTGTTGGCTCCATGGAATTGAATTGGTTTCTCTTTGAGTAAAGAACTCGTGAATGGTGAGATGCCTTTATCCTGTGTGAGAATCAGAGAGTTGTATGTGAGCAGTTTCAGGCATTCTGTATCCCAAGAATGACCCTGGAATCCTCATGCCAAAACCAACTTTTTTCAATTGTTATTACTCTGGGTGTTGAAGAAGCCTTGTTTCTAATCCCCATGCCCCATAGTTTCCAGGTGAGGGCCCAGGAGGTCCAGGAAAAAAAAAAAAGATTGTGTTCTCTGCTGGGGCATCTTATAAAATGATATATGGGCCTACAACTTCTTAGAAAGCAGGCAACGGGTAGTGGGGTGCTTTGCTCTGTGGCGTTATCTCCAGTGCAGGGTCTGAAAATCATGTTTTCTAGAGAGTCCAGCTAGGAAGATTTCGTGTAATTAATGGATTTGTGGACAGAGAAACTTTGCTTGGAAAGGTTTGATGTTGGAAAAGCAAAGCTTGCCCTGTGTGTGTGTGTGTGTGTGTGTGTGTGTGTGTGTGTGTCTTTTGTTCCCAAGAAGAAACAGGAAGAAGCAACTTTCTGGATGGAGCATGTGGAGACGGCCTTGGAAATGATATATCTTTCCACCTCTTGCAGTGTGGATACTGGAAAAGCAATTGAACGCCATTCTCCTCTACCAACATTTTTAACTTTATAGTAAAGTGTCCCAGGCACCATTGCACTAAATCATACTGGGCAGCTAGCTAGTCTAGCTGAATTGGTGAGCTCCAGGTTTAGTGAGATACTGTCAAAAGACAAGCTAGAGAGTGATAGAGGTTTTGTGCAGAACATTACAGATGAACTATGCAAGGATTTTCAGATAACTATAGTTTTAAACCTGTTGCAGATCTCCCATCTCCTCTCATTCTTTTTGAAGAGTAGGATATGGGAGTTGTTTTCATCTCTGGAAGGAAATGGCTTGGGTTTACAAGATACTTACCCAGTTAGAATGCAGCAAGGAGGCCAGGGTGACAGTTAACTAACTGTACAAGAATATGGTCTGTGTCACTGATGAATCTCTTGTCTCTTTGTGTGCCTGGTGTTTTGGCCTAGGGCTTTTTCAAATGCTGGGCAGTCCAGGAGAACAAGCTGGGGTGACATTCATCAGAGAACACCCAGTTGCACGATGAGATGAAGGGATTCATTTCTGCAGGCCCAGGCAGCATGCCTGAAGGAGTGAGTGGAGGTTCCAGCTCTCTTCCACTCTCATAAAGCCATCATTTTAGACCCAGCTCAGTAGTTATGAGGCTCATACTTTTAAGTAATTGCATATAGATTATATATGTAATTATTAGAGTGGCATATACCTTTTCTTTTGACTTCCTACTTATTAGCATTATTGTTTTTAAAATCAAAGGATCTTTTAATCCTACGTGGTCAGTTTATAGAAAATTAGTTCATAACATTTTAAAAAATTATCTATTATTGTGTAAGTATGTGATTGTTGGGACATATGTGCTACAAACTATGTGTAGAAATTACAGGACAACTTTTGGAGTTGGTTTTCTCCCTCCACTGTGGGCTCTAATGATCAAATTCAGGTCATCAGGCTTGAGTAGCATGAAGGTTATGGTGACTGGGAAGCTGAGTGGAAGAGGAGGGACCAAGGACTTTTATCTTCTTCACAGGCACACTCCTCAGTCAATCCTGTGTTTAAAGGTTCTACTAACTCCTTGTAGATCTACCCTAGGGAGCAAGATTTTATGAACACATGGACCTTTAGAAAATGTTCCTGGTCCTATTGGCATACAGTACACACAAGATGTTGGGGATATGCCATCTTCATTGCTACTTGGAGAAACTGCTTCACACTGGATAGAGACAAGCAACCAGGCTTGTTTTATAAACAGTGAGTCCAGGGACTCTGAATGATGTCAGGACTCTTCCTGACATGCACAAGGTAGGCTGTTGATTCTAAGGCTCAGACAGGAACCCAGGCATTTGATTACTCTGTGGCTTCCCATACTCTTTCTCTTCTGCTGTTCTCATAAACTACAGACTGAATTGTCTGTTGTTAAGGAGTAGGGGGCAGGGTTGTTGGTAGAATGCTTGCATAGCATTCACAAACCCTTAGTACCTCATAAAAATGAGTATGGTGGTAGACTCTTAGAATCCTGTCCTATCACTTGCAAGGAAGGTGGAGGCAGGAGGTCATCCTTGACCACATGGTGAGTTGAGGGACAGCATAGGCTACACGAAAACCTGCTCTCAAACAAAACAAAGATGACTCGGACATGGCTCAGTGGAAAAAGCATTTACACGAATGTGGGGACTAATATTTGGATCTGTAGAACCCACATAAATACTGGGTGGGCTCTCATAGCTCTCAGAAGGAAGAAACAGCATCTCAAAGCAAACCAGTGAACTAAAAGTAGCTTGTATTTTAGAGCTCTAGATTCAAATGAGAGATACCCACATCCACGAATTAGGAGGAGAGCAATTGAAGACTCCTAATATCAATCTCTGACATCCACATTCATCTGCATCCATGTATGTGCACATGTATCTACCCCCACAGGAGCCATACATACACACATATATGCATTTTAGGCACACAATCAGGTTTTAAAAACTACCAGTAAGCATTAGAGTGGTATTAGAGCAAGCTCCAAGGCCCTGCCTGCCTCTGCAATTTGTTTTTGAATTTAGAGATCCCAGGCCTGGTGTTACAACCTCATGATGGTCAAGCAAGGAGGGATAGCTAATCTGCATTTTTGTGTCCTCATCATTTTCTTTAACAAACTTCACTTGGAGAACAACTGGAAAGTTAATTTGGCTTACCAGTCTGGGCAGCATCTGACTAGGCAATTAATTGGGAAATCACAAAGAGACTTTGACTTACTTGTATGCTAAGGTGGAATTTTTGAAATTCCTATTGGCAATCCTCATCCCCTGCTAGTCACACACCCTGAAGGAAGTTTTGGCCTCTGAAGAGACACAAATTATAGGTGTGGTCATTAGTAATGTAGGCACGGCCTGTGTGTTGTGATTGATATTTCAAACTGTGCCAAGCTGGAATAGACCAAAAGGAACACAGACCCACAGAGTTCTAAAACACTGCACTGTTAATGCTAGGTAGAAATAGGCACTGGACTTCTGTGGCAGGGAGAATGCTGCTAGCACTGTCAGACTAAGTCCTGCGTTTCTTTGAGATACTGCATGTTATTATAATATGTTTCTCCCCCTGATGAAGGCAGGACAGCTTGCCAAACAGCCAACATTGATGATAATTATCATAGTAAAAGAAACCACAGTGCTTAGAAATGAAGCCTAATTGTGTACTGTTTGGCTGAAAATGCAAAGTAATATATGACAAGTATGTCAGCCAGGTAGTAAGATGGTTAGATGAGAATTTAAATAGAAATCAATCAAAAAGTAAGCTTTCTGAAAACCAGAGGATCCCAGGGAGATGTGGACATTATTCACTGCACAGTTCTTTGAAGCAAAAGCTAGTCCCATTATGTGTTGCTTACAGGTGTAGGCAGTTTATTCTTTTCCTTTTTTCAAATTCAAGACTTTGGCTTTTTTTTTTCATAATAAAAAGTTGAGGGGAATAGCAAGCCACAACAAATTGATCAAATGTTGCTCTCCAGATTCAACTCTCTTAGTACCAAACTCTATTCAGAGCTGACTTTTGAAGTGTGCTGTAGGAGGCTGATGGATGTCTGTTGTTCCTTTAGATGGTTTGCATTTTGTAGGTACTTCACATTCATTGCCTTGACTTCAAGAACCAGTTCAAGTCCTGGTACCCCTTTTCCAGATGTATTGCTTTTTACCACAGCCTCAGTTTCCTCACCTATAAATGGAGAATTACTACCCTATGTGGTGCAGAATGCAAAACATAGCAGCTGTGGAGGCAGGCGAGTGAATGAGTGAAGGATAGACCAGTTGGAGGGTCTTTCTGCCTTGGGCTAGGGTTGAGTACACCCTCAGTGGCTCTGACTACTGGAGCAACACTAGGGGGACCCTGACTCATGGTGGGTTATGTAGTCTTTATCTGATCCCAATTTGCCTGATGTATCACACACATCATCTAACTTTCTCAGGATTCCTAGTTCATGTGCATGTTAGCAGCTACAAGCCTGAAGATAACCTTAGGGACACACTTCTGGACTCAAAATTGCCTGGACCTTTTATCTGAGGCTCCATCGGGGAACTTGAGACAACTTGTGGGTGCAAGTACACATATGTGCACTCACAGCATATCTGTTGAGTGTCACCATAGGAATCCTCCCAGAGACAACACACAAGTGTAGATCCCAAATTTGACATGAAAACTTTCAGCCATTCAGAGACAAGGTTTCTAGGATTCCCATCCTTAGAAGATAGTGCTCCTAATCAGGATACAGTCAGTTTGTTGGCACCACAGATTGTTTCTGTATGTGACAGATTTCCAAATTCTGCTCTGTTGTCTCCTCAAGAGTCCTAGGTAGGAAGTGATGACTGAGATATGGGTGACATTTTCCTTTGCAATGTACATTGCCAATTTCTCTGTTGGGAGAGTCCCTGAGTCTGCATGCTCTATCAGAAACCTTCCTGTGTTGACGCTGAGGAAACTCTTTGTTTTCACCAGGCACGCTGTATGGCGACAAAGAGCTGGAGCACATGGTATGGATTGTCTGTTGTTTAATAGCACGGTGTTTCCTCAGTACACTAGTTTGTTCATTTGACCATGTTGCATGCAAAGAAATACCACTTAACAAGACTTTGTATGATCTTCAGCCATCTCAATAGAGAAAAGGACTAGAGAGGTATCACTCGAAGAAAATAACATAGAATCAGGGAATGGTTTTAGGTTTATTTTTTCCCTTTTAAAATGTGGGATGTGTGTGTAAGAGTGTGCATGTTCATGTGTGTACATTTATACATGTGTACATGTACATTTTGAGGCCAGAGGGCAAACTTGGTCAGGAATGTCAATTACCTTTTCAGATAGGGTCTTTCACTGGCCTGGGGCTTTCAAAGAAGGCATCTATGTGGATGCTGGATAGAGAACTCAGGTTCTCATTCACATAAGGCAAGAATTTTGCCAATTGAGCTACAATCTCCTCACTCATGTTTGTAGTTTTGATGTGTGTTAAAAGTTCTCTCAGTGGGTAAAGGTGCCTATTGCCAAACATGAGGATGTGAGTTCTGGGACCCACATGATAGAAAGAAAGAACCTACTCATGAAAGTTGTTCTTTTACATACACACACACACACACACACACACACACCCTCCCTACCAACAAAATAAGTAAAATTTAATTTGAATTTGTAAACAACCCTCTTTAGGATCTGAGGAGATGGGTAAGGATGTTTGGTTAGTACACAAGCATGAAACTAGACCGACTCTAGCACCCATGTAAGAAAAACTAGGCATGGCTGTGTGTGCCTGAACCCCAGTGCTGAGGAAACTAGAGACAGGATTATGGGACTTGCTAGTTGCCATCCTAGCTCTAGGTTCACTGAGAGATCCTATCTCAAGGGAATAAGGTAGAGCATGATAGAACAGGACCCTTGGCGTCTTTCTCTCCTCTTTATGTATACATAGCTATACATGTGTGCATACACCACATTCAAGTCCTTCTGTACCACTCAACCCTATCCTTCAAAGCACATGTTATCTATGTGTGCTGCCAGTGTGTCTGTGGATAGGTTTGTACGGCTGATTGTGGAGGCCAGAATAGGGCATCAGATCCTCTGGAGCGGAATTAAAGGTGCTTGTGGGCTACCTGATGTGGGTTCTGGGAACTGCCCTTTGCAGTAGTGTGCTGTTAACCACTGAGCCATCTTACCCTATCTACTCTAAGCCCCTATGAGTGTTCATGCTGTTAATAGCTGTTACCACTGTTGAGAAATTAAGAACCATGAAGAACAGTTGGAATATCCAGGTGTCTAAAAATTGCCCATAACTGAGCTAAATCTTTTTTTAAAACCCTTTCATATGCTGTATTTGTTCATAAGTAATTTCATTTTTACCTTCTCCAAAGTTCATCTGAGTGAATCCAATTTCCTTGTCTATTTGTACATTCTCTTCTTATGGTCTGTATGTGGATGATTTATTGTGTTTCTCAAATAAAAAGGGAACAGAAGCCTGGGCTTGGTGCCACAAGTCTTAGTTCCAGCTTTTGAGGAGGTGGAGGCAGAGAATCAGGAACTCAAAACCAGCCTTAAATATATAGTGAGTCAGGCCAGTCAGGATTACCAGAGACACTATGAGTGAAATTGCTCAGGGAATCCTGTGGAGATTGTAAAGAGCCAGAGGGGATGGAGGATACCAGGAGAATAAGGCCCTCTGAATCAGCTACACAAGACTTATATGGACTCACAAAGACTGAAGCAGCAAGCTCAGAACCTGCACAGGTCTGCACCAGATTCTCTGCATATATATTATATCTATTAGCTTAGTATTTTTAAAGGACTCTTGACAGTGAGAACAAGTGGGGCTCTGACTCTTGTGGCTATTCTTGGGACTCTTTTTTCCCTTCTGTTGGGTTGCCATGTTCAACTTCCATATGATAGTTTTTTGCTTCATCTTACTATATTTTATTTTGTCATGCTTGGTTTTTATATCTTAGAAGAAGGCTGTTCTTTTCCAATGAAATAAATAAAGGAAGGAAGGAAGGAAGGAAGGAAGGAAGGAAGGCAGTAGATCTGGAGGGAGGAGGAGGAAGAGGGGCAGGGGCAAGGACTGGGAAGAGTAGAGGAAGAGGAACTATAATCAGGATATATGAAATATATGAGAAAAGAATATATTTTCAATAAAAATAGCTTTTCAGACACATTATGGGATAAGGAATACTAAGTTTAAAAATGCACCTCCTTTAAATAACACAATTAAGGTCTTTCAAGTAAAAATATTCAAAAATGAGTAAGTAAATAAATAAATGAATGATAGATAAATAAAAATAAATGGGAAGTGAGTAAGTAAATAAATGAATGGATAAATAAATAAAAATAAATGGGAAGTGAGTTTGCACTTGGTCAAAATGGTTGGCCTGTACACTGTGAGGCTTCTTAGGAGTGTGATACTCATGAAGGGCATTATGTTCTTCAACAGAATCTTGGCAAGGCATACAAATACTTGTGGTTGTCACATCTTAGAGGTGTTACAGGCATCTGTTGGGTAGAGTCTCTGGGTCCTTCTAAACACCTTCCTGTATATAAGACAGACTTCAAGAACAGTGGGTGCTCTGGCAAATGCCAAGAGCAATAATGCCCTGCAGTATTCTGTACTGGCTCCCGTGTTTCTAGAAAGTTTATCTGTTGGAATATCATTCCAAGGGAAGACCATGGCCCTGGCCTGGCCTGGTGAGCATGGAGCGAACAATTGACATTGACTGTTTTTGAAACCTAGGCAAATAAGTGAGTGACGTATTGCTTTGGATGGAGAAGGGATATAAACCACATAGACATCAAGAGAAACGATGTTATTTGAGGAATGTAATACACTTGTGCTATATAGTCTACCACTCAACACACAGCATGTTTTTTTTTTAAAGCACAGCCATGCTTAGGTTATAGTGAAGGTTCATTCTCTGAAAAGAACCCCCCAACCCAATTAGTGGCACTCATGCCCCACCCCATTGCTCTACCTCTGCCAGCCCTTATTCTTCTGCCCCTGTGTTTCTAGGGACCATATATACGTAGATTTTCTTCAGTTCACTCCCTTAATAATAGACTTCTTTTATTGGTGTGTTTTTTTGAGATCCATGTTGCAGTCAGTCTACGCATTATTCCTCTTTATCACGCATTGCTCTTTTATGTGTATAGACCACGTTTTGTCTATTCATGTTTGTCTGATATTTCCATCTACTTTTTGATTAATGGATATGTGTATTGTTAGGGGAATTATGGGGAGAAGAAAAAAAACATAGGATCCTGTCCTAGCATCCGCCTGCTGGGGTGGACCCAGGACAGATTCCTTAACCAGAACTGATAGCAATTTTGACCCCAGGAATCCGCTTTGTTCACAAGAATCTTAAAGTAAGATATTCTATGAGTTCTCCCACCCCCAGAGCCAGAAGATAGGGGAATACTGAGAAGGTGAATGATTGTTTGAAATCATTTTTTTAATCTTCCTTCGTCTAAATGTAAGACACATTTCTCTATAAATCAATGTGTAGTACTGCCCTGGTGCGCTTTCTCTCCTCCCTTCTCCTTTTACCCACTCCTCTCTCTTTCCCTTCTGGTCACCCCTACCCTCATCTCCAACTCCAATCCCAGGTTTATTTCCTGTTCAGAACAGGTTTTCTTCTCTCCCTTTTCTTTTCTTGTTGCAGTGGATGGAAACCAGCACTTCTTACTTACTAGCCACACTCGTAGGCCTTATTTTATTCTTCTGTCTAGAATTATTTGTAAACGGTTTATCCCTCTACAAACTCAGCCTTCCAAATTCCACAGTTGACATTTATCTTCTCCTGTGGTGCCTACTGGCTTTAGGATGTACCCCTGTGGATACCACAATCACATGTATGTGAAATGATGCCGTATCTTCATACAACCATACACAGTTGCCTGTATGGCTTAATTCCTCTCTAGATGTCTTACTATTACCAATACTGACTGTACTGAAAAGTGTTGTGCAGAGAGTTGTTAACTGTGCTGTTTATGGAAATATTTGAGACTATACATGTCTAACAGAGATTTTTTTCCTGTAGTGTTTTCTGTCTGTAGTTAACTTTTTCAGCATTCTGGGACCCTTCAGATGGAGAGGTAAGAAAGCCCTTTTAAGACAGATTTTAGGAGTTCTAACATGAAACTCTGAAGTATGAAAACTTCCATTTTATCATTGCATTCTGCCATCTGTCAGCAAGGGGGCCGAGAGTCTGAAAGCTTTCAAAGTGTGTTACACTAACACACACACACACACACACACACACACACACACACACCCCAGAGCCCCAAGTTTCAAGCTTTTTGAGCCACATAAAAGAAAGCAGGCATATTTCTTCCTGTAGCCAACCCTGATCCTAAGATGGTCTCTCTTCTCCTTTGGACTTCCACATTGTCCTTTCCTTTGGTAGAAAAGGTGGTTTAGAACGTGTCTCGCAGAGCAAGCACTGCTAGAACATGAGGACAGGCCTTCCATTCTTTCCAGAGAGAACAGGACTGCAGCTGGAAGAGCAATCTCAGGGACTGTAAGGTGGCCTCTGCCAGCTGGGCTTTGGTAATTCCTAATGCTGTGTGGCTGATGAAGAAGATGGTACCAAGCACGTGTATGTATTGGCTCTCCCAAGGACACCATAGGATGTGTAGAAGCATCTAAAAACTCAAATAGGAAAGATATTTTATTTTCCCTTGTAATGTGGTTATGTCAGTATGGTATATTTGGAGACAGCCTAGTGGACTTGACACAAAATGATCATGTTCCACATGTGAATACATCTTTGCCTAAATGCTAGTCTTGTTTAGCCTTGACATGGGAAACAGTGCTCTGGCACATAGTGGCTGTTAATGATCACACCCCATGCAAAACAGCATAGCTTTAAATCTAATTCATGTTTCTCTTTAAGTGGACCAATATCCTGAATTGGTTTGTCAGGAGCTAAACCACTGAGAAACAAAGCAGATTGGCCTTTCCAGGACCCACTGCTGACAGTTTGGCAATGATATTGAACAAATAGGAATGGGTGAAATAAAACTGAATCTCATACTATGGTTCATTTAAAAGGTTCGTTTAACCTTCTACCTTGTTTGAGAGAGGGTCTCTTTTACTGTTCACTATACTGCAAGCTTCTGAGTTTCAGAAGATATTGAATTAAAGGTAGTTAATCCATAGCTCCTTCCTTCTAGTTACTTAGGTCTACTAGGCAAACTAAGGAGTCATAATTAACACCTAGGTCAGCCCTCCTAATTCCCCACAAAATGAGGAGTCCAGTGTATTTACCATTCTATAAAACCTGAAAGCTGATCTGGTGTCCTCTGGGGGAAATTTTGCTCTCCAGGGGACTTTTGCAAGTATCTTAGAGATGTGTTGGGGTCTTGATTCAGGGGAGGGTACTTAATGGGAAAAGACAAAGAGTGTTGTAAAATGTCCTACAACTTGTGCAAAATGATACCCCCACCCCAAGAACATCTCATAAGCACTGTGCTGTCTTTCACATGACAAAAATCTTTCCAGACGTTACATAATGCTCCCTCAGGGAGAGGGAGGATAATTACCTTGAGTTTGGAAGCACCTCTCTGAACTCTGAGGCTGTAAAACCAGCTGTTAGTTCCCTTCTTCTGAGTTCAGGTAAGCTTAAGGTACATTGCCAGTTGCCCTGGCTTTTTGTAGGGACAGAAATCAAATTCCAAAGCTTTCTGCTTATTCACTTTACATACTGTTGGCCACCACTGTGACAAAATACCTGACACAGACAAATTCTTTCAAAAGGAGAGGATTCATTAAAGTACTTGCTGCTTAAGGGTGAGAAACTGAATTTGATCCCCAGCACATATGTAAAAGCGAGATGTGATGGTGCCCACCTTCAATGAGTGGTGTAGGAGTGTAGGCTGAAGGACCCCTGGGACATGCTGACCAGACAACTCAAATTGGCAATCTCCAGGTTCAGTGACCAATACTGCCTCAAATAAGATAGTGAGAAAGACACCGACTGTAAAGCTATGGACTCCGTATGCACATATGGGAACATATGTAAGTCAAAATGGAGAGGAATGGAGACTTTTTTGAACTCATGGTTTCAGTGATTTTAGTCTTGGTTGTCTGGTCAATTCAGCCATCCTGGGTTTTGGAGCACGTATTACCTAAGAATGGGATGTGATTGCCTGTGTATTTTTATTAATTTCTGTCTTGCAGTACTGTGGGTAAAGCCCAGATATCCATCCCTGTGTTGTAGGCAAGAATTCACCTGCTGGATACTGCCTCTATTCTTTTTTATTTTAGTGTGTAAGGTTGGTGATGTGTTTCAAAGCCTGGAATTGGGGCCCTATGAATCTCTTGTTGCCTTCCCTTGTGAGTTCTTCAAGCATTTTTCCTCTCAAAGATATTAACTTAGAGCAGTCTTGAATGACCTTTTGAAATCCTTCAACACCTCTTCCCCTGCCACCTCACACACATACCCAACTCCCCACAAGGCAGAATATATTTTAAATGCTGAGAGATATGGACACGGACAGAATGGCTTCTTAAGGAAAGGTACGCATGGAATCTCTGAAATGTATGGAAACTGTTGACATACAACACTTCAAGCCAAGGGTAAATTTCAGGAGTGCCTTTGTAGCTTAGCTTTTGAAACAGTCCTTAGGGGTAGAGCTTCTGATAACTTAATTAAGTACAAGCCCTGTTTAATTCAGGTGCATCAACTTACAGTGGGGCTCAGATTCAATAAATCCATTGTAAATTCAAATATTACAAAGGCACAAATACATTTAGTTCACCTACCCTATCGAACATTAATGCAGGATGTCTTAGTGTGTTTGAACTGTTAACATTAAATACCAGACTGGGTAGCTTAAACAGGAGATTTTTTGTAGACTGGAAGTGCAGTATCACAGCATAGCAGATTGGTACCTGGTGATAGCTGCCTCCCGGTTTATTGATGACTCCTTCTTAGTGTATGTTCACAAATGAGGTTTCAGGGAGTTTTCTGGAGTCTATTTTAAAGCAAATCAGCCATATCCATATGGTTCCACAATTGTGACTTCATCTCTGTCCAAAGACCAAACCTCTTAATAGTGTGTCACCTTTCAGGTGAGGATTTAACAGGAATGTGGCCAGGTTTGGGGTTTGGAGAGAGGATGATTATGGCACAGGACTTCGTAGATTGGAATGAGTCCCTTAGTGCATAGTACTTTTTCTTTTGTAACAGAAACATGCATGCCACTCATCTTAAGCCATACCCTTGTTACCAAACTGGTCTCATTGGTAATACTTCTTTACAAGCTGGCAAAACATAACAGTCACTACTAAGTGTCGTGTGCCTAGACCCATGGACACCTATGGTAATTTCTGAGTTTGTGCCAATGCAGCCAATCCAGGTTGCATACTATAGGTGCTTTACTGGATCCAGGAGGGAAAATGATGAATGAAACTTGTTTTCTTTATGGTTTGAGTGGGAAGAATCAGCCAAAGCACCAGCACATCTCTCAACATAACCCTACTGAATTAATCAGTGTACCAACCCGACATTTCAGGAGCCAGAAGGACTGAGGAAGCGTCTGAAGGAAGGCAGCAGCTTTGTAGTGAAGCGTTTAAGAAAACTTGGAATCTTACCCAGGAAAAAGGCTTAGACAGAACAAGGCAGGCCAGGATATGCACTGCAGCATGCGCTCCAGGGAGCAATGCTGTATGGAGAATGCTACATGAAATTTAAACCTCTAGCTGAGCAAGTAAATCCACACAGAGGCATAACACAGGCAGGGAAGGGGAAGGGGAGGGAAATGGCACCCAGTCTGCCACTACCATTGTCCTTCACAGCTAATCCTGTCCTTACAGTATGGGCCAGAATAAGCATGTGGATCTTCCAGGGAGGGGTTCTTGTGGCCATGTGGGCATCCAGTAGAGGTCTTCAGAAGATGCAATGGACTGAGACCTAGATTTTCTGAGGAGGCTATGTCCTTTGGGCTTGGGCTGACCTTGTTTGTGTGTGTGCACATGTTTATTCATGTGTGGGGGTACATAGGCATACACATGCTTGTGAAAGCTTAAGGTCACCCTTGGGAATCATTCCTCAGATTCTACCCACTCTTTTAAAAAAGGCCTTCCACACTGCCCTGCAACTCTGCTCACAGCTGATTAGCCATGCTGGCCTGCCAGTGACCTAAGGGATCTACCTGTCTTGGTTTATCCAGCTCTGGGATTGTAATTCTGTGAGAACTTCCCATCTTTTTAACTTGGTTTCTGGGATTGGAACTCTGGTTCCCATGCTTGCTCTATGAATACTCTACACATTGAACTATTTATTATCTCCCCAGCCCTGGCCTTGGGTTTGTATTTCATTTTATGACTGCAAAAGGATGCTGAAGCTATTCAGCTAAAGGCCACTTCCACGTTTGTTTATTGCTGAACCTTAAATGACATGGTTTGGAAGGGTGTGGGGTCTGCAAAAAGGTTTTACAACATGTGCCTTTTTTGCTTGTTTGTTTGTGTGTGTGTGTGTGTGTGTGTGTGTGTGTGTGTGTGATTTGAGATTGTTTCTAACAATACTACATATCAAAAATGTGTACCCAAAGAGATGGCTCAGTGGTTAAGAGCAATGACTGCTCTTCCAGAGGTCCTGAGTTCAATTCCCAGCAACCACATGGTGGCTCACAACCATCTGTAATGAGATCTGATGTCCTCTTCTGGGGTGTCTGAAGACAGCTACAGTGTTTCTCTCTCTCTCTCTCTCTCTCTCTCTCTCTCTCTCTCTCTCTCTCTCTGAAGACAGCTACAGTGTCTCTCTCTCTCTCTCTCTCTCTCTCTCTCTCTCACACACACACACACACACACACACACACACTAAATATCTGTACATTATTCGATCCCTTCACTTTCAACCTCCCCATTCCCTGCTTCGCACTTTCAAATTCATTGTCTTGGTGGTGGTGGTGCGCGTGTGCATCACATACATTTATAGATAGATTCCTAGATATATAAATATTGTCTATATAATGCCACTCATATATATGTTTTCAGAGCATACTGGTTGGTATTGCATAAACAGTCAGTGTGCTCTTCCCTGGGGAACACTATCTCCCTTCCCCTTTCTCTGAGTTGCTTGCAGTTCTATGTCTAAGACTGAGACATTGTAGGCTTTCCCCCTTCCACATTAGCATGCTTGTTGCTTATTGGTGTTTCTGTTTTGGTCATGTTTAGGTTAAGGAGACATTGTGGCTTTAGCTTCTGATATTTCTAGGACACACAATCTCACAGCAGAGTTCCTGATTCTTTGGCTCTTACAGTCTTTCTGCTCTCCTACAGTGTTTTAGCCTTAGGACTAGGAGTTGTATTGTAGTTGGATCATTGGAATGGGACTCCACAACTCTGTATTCTGATTGGTTCTCGGTTCCTGTGCTGGTCTCTATATTCATATTTTTTAATAGAGGTCTGTCTTTCCAGTAAATTGAATTGTATGTTTCGTTTTTGTGCTTATTGTATACTGAGAATTGGGATAGAGTTTGCTAAAATTTCTGTCTTTTTTTCCCCATGTACAAACTCATTGCATTTCAGGTCTTAGGAGGTGTATGCTGTGTTTGATTTCCTTCACTGTAAGAAATAATTCAAAATATTTTTTTTAAGGAGGAAAGGCTAATTTTATTTTGGCTTCTTATTTCAGAGTTCTCCAGTTTCTTGACATAGTCACTCATGGGATAGAGCAGAACTATGTACCTGATAGCAGCCTTGAAATGGAGAGTCAGAAAAAGATTAAGGTCCCATTATCCCTTCTGGGCATGCCTCAAAGGGTTTTTTAAGCACCTCAGGATGAAGGCCCTGTCTTTGACACATGGCATTTGGGGGACATTTAAGATAAAAACCATAATATACTTAACACTTATGATGGAATGGATTTCATATATTTTGAAAATGTCAGGCAAGTTTTAGTCATTCTGATTGTTACACACTTTCATATAATTGCTTCTTGTTAGAGTACCCAGAAGTGATAGAATCCAGAAACTAACCACACAAACCCAGGTGCAGTTCTTGATTCAGTACTAAATGTCTGTCTTGGTCCACATGGCCTTGGTATTCTTGGAGCTGTTTTTGTAGATGAGAAGCTGCAGGGCAGAGCTCTCTGATGCACTGGACAAGTCTCCCAGTTAATGGACCTCTGTTCACCTTCAAAACATGCCAAAAAGTGGGTATAAAGGCAGGTGCCTACAGTTTGCTCAGGACTATAAACTGCTCACCATTCTCTATAAGTCTTGTTCCTTTAGAAATCACTTCAGCATAAGCTATTGGTGTTCTGTTCAGGAACTTTCCCCCTTTGTCCATGTCCTCCGGGGTCTTCCCAAGTTTCTTTTCTAATTGTTTCAGTGTGTCTGGTTTTATGTGGAGGTCCTTGATCCACTTGGAGTTGAGCTTAGTACAAGGAGATAAGAGTGGGTCGATTCGCATTCTTCTGCATGTTGACCTCCAGTTGAAACAGCACCATTTGTTGAAAAGGCTTTCTTTTTTCTGCTGGATGGTTGTAGCTCCTTTGCCAAAGATCAAGTGACCATAAGTCTGTGGGTTCATTTCTGGGTCTTCAATCCTATTCCATTGATCTACTTGCCTGTTGCTGTACCAATACCATGCAGTTTTTAATACAATTGCTCTGTAGTACTGCTTGAGGTCAGGGATATTGATTCCTCCAGAAGTCCTTTTATTGTTGAGAATAGTTTTAGCTATCCTGGGTTTTTTTGTTGCTCCAGATGAATTTGAGAATGGCTCTTTCTAGATCTATGAAGAATTGATTTGGGATTTTTATGGGGATTGCATTGAATCTGTAGATTGCTTTTGTCAAGATGGCCATTTTTACTATATTGATACTGCCAATCCAAGAGCAAGAAATAGCTTATGCTCTAAGATCAAGAATTGACAAATGGGACCTCATAAAATTACAAAGTTTCTGTAAGGCAAAGGACACTGTCAGAAGGACAAAAACGGCAACCAACAAATTGGGATAAGATCTTCACCAACCCCACATCTGACAGAGGGCTAATATCCAATATATACAAAGAACTCAAGAAGTTAGACCCCAAAGAACCAAATAACCCTATCAAAAATGGGGTACAGAGCTAAACAAAGAATTTTCACCAGAAGAAATGCTGATGGCCGAGAAACACCTTAAGAGATGTTCAACATCCTTAGTCATCAGGGAAATGCAAATCAAAACAACCCTGAGATTCCACCTCACACCAGTCAGAATGGCTAAGATTAAAAACTCAAGAGACAACAGGTGCTGGCGAGGTTGTGGAGAAAGAGGAACACTCCTCCACTGTTGGTGGGATTGCAAGATGGTACAACCAGTCTGGAAATCAGTCTGGCGGTTCCTCAGAAAATTGGGCATGTCACTTCCAGAGGACCCTGGCATACCACTCCTGGGCATATACCCAGAGGATTCCCCTGCATACAATAAAGACACATGCTCCACTATGTTTATAGCAGCCTTGTTTATAATAGCCAAAAGTTGGAAGGAGCCTAGATATCCCTCAAAGGAGGTATGGATACAGAAAATGTGTGTGTGTGTGTGTGTGTGTGTGTGTGTGTGTGTGTAATGGAATACTACCCAGCAATTAAAAATAATGAATCCATGCAATTTGTAGGCAAATGGTTAGATCTGGAAAATATCATCCTAACCGATTTAACCCAATCACAAAAGAATACACATGAAATGCAATCACTGATAAGTGGATATTAATGAGCCCAGAAGCCCTAAATACTCAAGGCACAATTAGCAAGTGAAATGATTCCCAAGAAGAAGAAAGGAGAGGACCCTGGGCCTGAAAAGATTGGATCCAGTTTTGTAGGAAAGTACTAGAACAGAGAAATGGTGTGTGTGTGTGTGGGGGGGTGATTGGGGAATAGTTGGGGGGAGAGGACTTATGGGACATATGGTGAGGGGAGAACTGGGAAAGGGGAAAGCCTTTGGAATATAAACAAAGAATATAGAATAAAAAAATGAAAAAAAACCCAGAAAGTTTGAAAAAAAAAAAAAAGAAATCATGTCAGCTTTGCATAGTACTTTATTTTGGTACCAGTGAACTTCAAATCTAGCCCTTTGCACATGCTAGGGAAGCACAGAATTGTGTGTGTGCACGCGCGCGCGTGTGTGTGTGTGTGTGTGTGTGTGTGTGTGTGTGAGAGAGAGAGAGAGAGAGAGAGAGAGAGAGAGAGAGAGAGAGAGAATATGGAGTTAAAAGGCTGGTGTGAATAGCTTACTCTTCATGTCTTTCATTGAGATAGGGTCTCTCAAGTTTGACTAGTCTAGCTAGCCAGGCTGTCCTTACATGCTAGGATGGCAAGTCAGCTTCTGTTCCTTCCTGGTATTTATGTGGGTCTGAACATACTTATGGGTCTGTGTGGCAAGCACATAGCTGTCATCGGAGTTTCTCTTTTGCTGATCTAAAACCCATTGAACACTTTTTTAAAAGAATAATTTTAGACTAATACTGATAGTAAACTGAATACAAAGACACACAGCTGTGCATAGTAGGACTGAAAACAATGTGTGCATCGAAATCACTAAAATTCTGAGTTCATGATTTATTCCTTCTGAGTTCTTGACTTATTCCTTCTCCAGTCCCTGCCAGCACATGGATAGTGGCTCTAGAGGCTGACAATAGACCATGGGTGAGCTCATAGAATAATAAGCATGTGTACAAGTCCAAGATCAAACCCACCACAGGCTCTGTGTTTACTACCTGCAGATTCACTGTAAGAGTGACCTTTGAAGCACAGTGTGTGATTATTTTAACCTCCATGGTTGCTATCATCATATAGCCCACACATTGTCTCTCCTTTCCAGAAGCCACAGATTTAACATCAAGATGTCAATTGAGTTCATAGGGGAGAATAACTTTCTACCTTGAGTGCCTGCCTTTCTGTGACCATCTTAATAGGAAAACATTCACACTAAAGTGATAGATTTCCTCTTTATAATTGAACCTCATCTTCTAGATCACTATGGAGCCTTAAGGGTGGCCTTTAAGGGCTTCTGATCCTCATACCTACTTCCTTGATGCTGGAATTTTTACAGACATACACCAACATGCCCAGCAGAATTCAGTTACATTTATAGTGTTTTATGTGTATGATTGTTTTCCCTGTATTCCATGTGTGTGCCTAGTACCTGGTATAGGTCAGTAGAGGTGGAACTGGAGTTATGGATGATTGTGAGCTGCCATGGTGAGTGCTGTGAACTAGATCTGGGTCCAGAAGAACAAATATTTGTCACCATGAACCATCCCAACAATGGTTCTTTTTAAAAGATGACATCAGATCATGTTCTGGGTGTCTGCATATTTTTCATGTCATTTTAGGGAACTCAGTCCAGACCATAATAGTAAATATACACCACCTCTTTCCACCACACCTTTTTTTTGGGTAGTTTTCCATGCTGCCCATGAAACACTTATAGAGCAACCAAAGGAATTCAGGCAGGTTACATGCTTTGTCTGTCTTGGTCAAGTGAACATTTACAAGTTTTTCTGCCAATTATGGTGTCTCCTAAAAGACCTTTTCTACATCTGAGCAACAAGGTTCAAAGCTAAACATGGGAGCTGGAATTGAAGTTTGTGGCCCTCTTACCCCATCCCAACTCATTAGTATTTTAGGTGGTATTTTACTGACTGAAGAGAAGGTTTTGGGTTGGTGAGGCATGAGTTGATCTGTGTTGTCATCCTCTGTGGCTTTTCTCAGAAATTGTCCATGGTTGTATGCACTAGGTAGATTTTGGTCCAGGTAACTTAACCTAGGGAATGCAGTGAGCGTTGGTACAGGTATGGGCTGAGTGCCCACTCACCTGCAATACTAAAGCAGCTTGTGGAGGTGGCATGGGGGTGCTCTGTGAGACGGGTGACTATGCACAAAGCTTTGATCCTCTTCTTGTGATGGGTACAGAGGAAGAGAAGACACACTTTTGCCCTGGATCTTTTGGTGCTCAGACTCTAAAGGCCATTCCACAGAGTACTATGCAGTTTTCTCCAAGAAAACTGATCCTTTGAGTCTTGGGTGCTAAGCTCAATGTCTTTCAACACTCTGTAGCTATTTTCAGGGAAGTGTGTTATACAAACAGATGGCCTGCTGAGAAGTACTCTTGTTTAGAAGTCTCAGAGCACAGCAGGGGAGGCCTTGACCTTGGAGTTTCCTCTCAGTGGTGTTGGTTTCAAATGTAAACAAGGCGTTACCTTGGTGGTTTATCACCAGCCACCAAGCTCAACACTTGGCAACAGACTGGCAAGCCCCAGAGAATCCGCTTTCAGTAGCAGTATTATGGGTTGGGGGTGCAGTTTGTATCCTTGCATTATGATTAGAAACCTCAAAGAAGGTTAGAAACCTGCTTCATAGGAGGGGTACAAGGTAGTGGGCATGTGTATAGTCATTGGTTTCATGATGCTGAAGACTGTGGCCAAATAGTTCAAAAGTGTGCTTTGGAGGGAAGTATCAATTATGCTTCATGATACAGCATGAATTTGAGTCTTTAAACCCACAAAGGCAGGTTTCCTTTCTGGGAAGTCTGTTCTTCTGTGATGTAGGGCAGGGGAATAACTTCCTTAAATCTTCATTTCATGAGTTTGCTATGGAATAGCAATAGTGTGATAAGAGGCTGAGACTGGAAGATTCTAGACTTCAAAGCTATGTAGAGATCCTGTCTTAAACAAACAATAAAATGATTTAGTAAATAAACTAGATGACTTTAAGGTTGACTTCAAGATAAGTTAAGAACTTTGAGCAGTCCTTTGTTAAAATCTTAATAAGGCTTGTCTTTTACAACGTTTGCTAGATAAAATGCTTCCTAGTGGGAAACAAGTTTTTCCTAGGAATTTGAGAATAATATATACATAATTCAGGTTGCTAGTTTCTAAGGCTCTGTATCTGGAAAGCAAATAGCCCATGATGAATGAAAAATTATTCAAGGGCTAGAGAGGTAAGTCAGTGGTTAGAACACTTGATGCTCTTTTCAGAAGACCTCCATGGGCACTGTACACATGAGGTGAACAGACATACATGCAAATTAAACACCCATACATATAACATAGAATAAACTGGGGGGAAAGAACATATATAGAAACACGAGGATCAGGAAGTAGGGGATTTTAGGGCTCCAAGACACTATATAGCACAGCCCTCTTTCTTTTTTTATGCCCATAAATTAGCATTGTGGTAATGTGTAGAGAACAACTCCTTTGGATATGTAAGCGTTATTGGAAAATGCTGGGAAAGTTCAGTTGCTCACCTTTTTCTATGTCACACACCTCCTAAGACCTCCACTGAGTTTTTAAAATGGTGGATCATTCTTAATCTTCCATATATGCTGTTTTCTCTCTATATGCACATCTATGCTACTTTTTAACCCAAGTTGTTGGCATCAATGTTCTGGTACTTTGAGGCCATTATTAAATACAACTTGTTATACTATGATGGCCGGTGTGATTATTGGGATGGCTAATTAGCTGACGGGGTAGCACTTTTAGTATGGGTATGTTGGATGGCAGGATGATTCATAATCTAGGAGGTCTTCTCCCCATCCCCAAATGTACGAATGGAATTTTATCAGATGTTCATTACATTTACAAGACTCTTGCTCACAGTTCACTGTGCTTTTTGTTTGAGGTTTATTTTTTAAAGATTTGATTATTATTTTTATTTTATGTGTGTGGGTGTTTTGCCTGTATGCAAGTACACCATATAATGCAAAGCCCATGGAGGCCAGAAGAGGGAGCCTGATTCCCTGGAACCCCTGTTGTGAGTTTACACATGGGTACTGAGAACTGAACCCCAGGTGGCTTGCAATAGTGGCATGTACTATAGACGCGTGAGCCATGCTAGTCTTTATGTTTGTTGTTGCTTTTATTTTGTGCCTCACATATACCAGACAGTTTGCTCCGTAGGCCATATCCTAGCTAGCCTTTTTGGTCATGATTTAAGAGGTGACGGTGGGTCTATTGAAGATGGCTTGCTGGATTAAAGGGTTTGAACAAAAGTGTAGGGGCCTGAGTTTGGATTCTTGGAACACATTTAAAAAGCTGCATGCTATAGAGAGTCTGTAATCTCAGCATTTCTAGCAAGGTAAGATGCAGGGACAATGCCCAGAGATTCACAGGTGGCTAGTCTGGTGCAACTGCTTTGAACCATAAGAAACTGTTTCAAACAAGGTAGAAGGTAAGGTCTGACACAAAAGGCTGTCCTCTGTCTTGTTTGCATTCACACTCAACACACAGGAACCCTGTGATGGCTAATTAAGAAACTGTTTCAAACAAGGTAGAAGGTAAGGTCTGACACAAAAGGCTGTCCTCTGTCTTGTTTGCATTCACACTCAACACACAGGAACCCTGTGATGGCTAATTTTGGCTTTCAACTTGATGGCATCTTGAATCAAGTAAAACACTGTCTGCTGTACCAGATAATTTGAAGCAGGAAGACTCACCCTATCTGTGTGCCACTTTCTGGTGGCAACTCAGATAAAAGGACACAGAAGAAAGAAATGCTTTTCTTTTGCCTGCTTGCCTCATTCTTGCTGGCAAGACCATCTAGCTTGTTGCTGCAGTAATTTAGAACTAAGTTCTTAGACTTTCCAGCATAGGCTGGAGAGCAGCAACTCTTTAGGAACCTTCTAGGTCTTCTGCACCAGACTGGTACTCCTGAGACATCCAGCCCTGTGGACAGAACAACTACTACTAGATTCCCAGCCTCTCCAGTGTGAGACATTGTGGAATTACCCAGACCTCACTCATTCTGTAAGCTAATGCAATAAATTTCATGTATATTTAGATATGTTCTATCAGTTGAGTTTCTTTAGAGAACTCTTGATGAGTAAAACCATATTCACATATATACCATACATTATCATACATTAGGAAAATAAGAGGTGACTATATTTTTGTTACATTTGGGTCTTTCAGCACTAAAATCATTTTGTTAATTTATTAATTCATTCAGTACACCTTTCTAGATACTTTTATATTCTAGTCACGTGGTGAGGTACTAGAAATGGGACTATGTGGGCAGAGAAAAGTGATAAGGACTGACAGACAGTGTTTTAACACCCATTTGAAACACACCACAAACAATCTATATTTATGCTAATTACATTTTGTAAATTCTGAAAAAATTGCAGTGACTTAATGAACATTTTGGGATGGGGGCTGTTCTAGTTTCACTTCTGTTGCTGTGATAAAAATATTTGTAACGAAAGCCACTTGGGGAGAAAGGGTTTATTTTAGTGTACAATTATGGGATACAGTCAGTCCATCATAGATAGAAAGCCATAATAACAGGAACTTAAACCAATTAGTTGAATCATACCCACAGTCAAGAGCAGAGAAAGATGAATGTACATGTGCTCTCCAGCAGCTGGCTTTCTTCAGGATACCCTATGTGTAGTTCAGGATGTCTTGTTTTAGTTTCACTTCTAATGCTATGATGAAAAATACTCTAATAAAAAGCCACTTGGAGAGAAAGGGTTTTGCAGAGTTCTCGCTTAGGGACTGGTGCCATCCAGAGTAGACTGGGCCTTTTCTATCAACTTAAGATAGTCATCTGCTGGAGAGGCAAAACTCAGGGAGTGCTTTTGACTGTATTGATCCTGGTGTCACCTCTGTTGGGTGCTAGGCTTTAGGGAAGTGCAGAGATGAAGACACTGCTGGGGTGGGAGAATGCAGTCTAAGATTTGGGAGGTCAAAGCTGGGGTACCCTGACTCCGGGGCATTCATTCGCTGCTGGCATGCTGTTCAGAGAAGTCGGGAAAGGATCAGGGGTCCACAGACTCATGACGAGGCCATTGGGGGCCTGTGGGTGGTCAAGGAAAATGGGGGAACTCTAACTTAGTTTGTGATTGTCCTTATCTTAGCAGTAGTTGTCTGGAAGCACAGAGAGGCCTTCTACAGGAGACTTAGGCTGTGGCTCTGAAGGTGAAGCCCTTCTCTATGCTTCCCACAGCGGTTTCAATGGAAGAAACAGTCCATGTTTATCCATACCATTTACTGATTGTTCATCGTGGAAAATGGATGCATACCGACTCCTCAGGGTGGGCCAGAGATTAAATACCTTTTGCAGGGAGGAATGTCTGGGAAGGGAAGCTCATTGGCTAAATCTTTAGGGCTTCTAGATACCTCATTAGCATGGAGAACTCTGTCCTGGGGTTATGTGACCACAGGTCATGTTTCCTTATGTGAGAAGTGTGGCACATATTCGAGGCCAGGAATCTGGCAGGGTCTCAGGTGGGTGCTGAGGTGCTGGGGACTCAGCCAGTCCAACCTACCATCTTTCCTGGCATAGTCTACTGACCCACAATCCACGGATGTATTCACAGACTAACCCAATGTGGATAATCCCTCTCTTCCCTCCTAGGTTCCTGTCAAGTTGACAGAGTTAATCAACAGACCTCAGTGTCAATTGTCTTTTGTTTTGATTTTAAGACAAAATAGGGCTTCACCTTCAACTCACAAAATCTATATCTCATTCTACTCTGTAGCTGGGTTACAGGTGTGTGTATATATTACTATACAAGGCTGAATATTTTGTAGGATACTAAAATCTTAAAATTGGAGGAAGCTTTTGTCATCGTGGTCCACAAAGGGAAGTGGCTCCTATTATTGAGAGCTAAGGCTGGGATGGTAGAGTATAATACATCCTAGGTCAGTTCCTTGCATTTCCTATAGCAAGCATGCATCACTCCAGGTCTGTGCATGAGAAGTGACCAGTTGGCTCAATTCCAGGTTCTGTTGCTGCACCTAACAGCCCTGACCTTGCATTCAGTATTGTGAGTTGCTTTGTTCTGAAGTTTCATGATAGCAGTGTTTTTATCTGAAGGCCAACCTGTCCTTGAGATTCAAGGCTTTGACGCCATCCTCCTCCTTGCTTCTAACTTTTCCATGAAGAACTTTTAAATTCCCCACTTGTAAAAATCTGATATGGTAGCCAAAATTTGATGTAGCAATACTTGATGTAGCAAGTTATCTGGAAACAAAATGCAAAATGGAACATCAAAGAGATGCCATCTGGAATGATCGAGAGGGGGATGTTTGTAAAGACAAGCTTGTAGTATGGGAGAATTGTTTTGTTTGCTTCAGGGTTGCAAAGAGTGATTAAGATGTGTTGAAAGCCTCAAGCTTTAAAACAAAACATTAGGTACTCATTGTGCTCCTGTGGCAGCTTTTAACACATTGGGTTGGCTGGTTCTATATGATGTACTTGTACAGGGTGGGTGAGCCATTCTGTGGATCACAAGTGACAGTGCTTCTATAGTGACTTACTTCTTAACAGTCTGCCTGGAAGACAGACACAGAGATACTAAGTTCATAAAAGCATGAGCGAAGCTATTAGTTGTACAAATGTTCCTTTTAACTGTCTTTTAAATTATTGACCACATTACATATGTTTTTAGAGCTTGTCTATTTTTTCCACAAATATTCTTTTTCAGTTTGAGTATCCCATCTGGGAAAATGTGTTACTGAGTCCTGTCTCTTACTCTGTACATTTATGGTAGTGTTTTAGACCTGTCTTTTATGTGTTAACCTTGTCAGTTTTGAGGCCACCTGGTCTTTTCTTCAGTTGGGGTTGACTTGATGTTATTTGGGTGATTAAAATGGGATAGTGTGTTCTGGGGGTATGCTGGAGGTGAAGTACGTAACAGCCCTCTCCTATCAAGGAGGTATATAGTCAGCATAGTATACTCTTAATATACTCACCTTTGCCTTTTTGCTGAAGTCATGGGAGCTGAATGTCTGTGTTGTGGAGGGAATGCTTTCCCCTTTCTATACTTTGTTTATTCAAAGTCCATACTGGGCTAGATGTGATAACTTTCACTTCCTGGAGGTATTTTGTTTATGTTTTACATAAAAATATATTCTGTTTACTAATTTCTCCATGGAAAGCATTGGGCTTTCTTTGTAAATGTCTTAGTGGAGTGTATGTGTGTGTATATACACAAATGCATTTACAGTTACACATGAGTACATGAACATGTGCTAGTGGCTAGAACTCAACTGTAGGTGTTGTTCCTCAGGCACTACTCACCTTCTATTGTGTGACAGGGTCTCTCTCAATGACCTAGAACTCTACAAATAGGTTAGACTTGCTGGCCAGTGAGGCCCAGAGATCTACCTGTCTCTGCACTTTAGTTTGTACATATATTCTTCGATTAAGTCTATAAGAAACATTCAGATGGGTTTCATTGCAAAACGAAAACAAAACTCTTGTGTGCTGTGGTAGCGCACTGGATTTATGTAATATTTCATCTAATTTTCAGAGATGCACCAGTAAAGTAATTCCACTTTGCAGGAGCAAGTTTGAAGATAGTCATCAGTTGTGTGTTTGTATTCAGTCCTGTTGAACGAAGGGGTTCTGTAGCTGTCGTGAAGGAAGAACCCAGCCTGCATGCTGTGGACAGTTGGCAGACCCTCTGCAAAAGAACGCCTCTGTTAATTCAGCAAGAAGTTTAAGCAGAGGCATCATTAAGTTCGTATCTTTCTCTGAGTATTTTTAGAAGCAGCAAATATCAGCCATAAATATTTAATGTTGTCTTTATAGACTTTAGCATCACCAAAGTACAAAAAGGTGACTGTGAGGGAGTTAATTGTACAGAGATTGGAGAAAAAGTATTCTAGAACCTTCCTTCCTATCAAGAAATTATCTCCAACATCCCTTCGGATGGAAGCAAATAGCTCATTTTAAGAAACTCACAGAGAAAGTATCAGTAATGAATTTTACTCTTTGGATACTAGGCTCTTTAAGATGCTTTGCTATTTGTAAAAAAAAAAAAATGAATGAATGAATGAATTGTCAGCAATTTGGAAAATACAATTAAACATGTAAAGATACAGACACACCCATCCATAGAAATTCCCTGCCAACTTTTGTCATTATGGGCATACTCCTGGCTGTTTTTCTAGCTTTGAAGTATGTGTCTATATTAATTATTTTTCTGTTCTGTAAAGGATACCATAGCAATTTGTAAAGAAAAGCATTTAATTTGGGAGTTCATGGTTCCAGAGGGTTATAGTCTATGATCCCCACAGCAGGGAGCATAGTAGCCAGCAGGCATGGCACTGGAGCAGTACCTTTGAGCTCACATCTGATCTACAAGTTTTGGAGTCTGAGAAAGATTTAACTGGGAATGTCATGGGCTTTTGGAACCTCAAAGTGATATACCGTCTCCAGTTAGGCCACACCTCCTAATCCTCCCCAAATAGTTCCACTAAATGTAGACCAAAAATTCAAATGTATAAGCCCTTAGGGGTGTGTGTTTTCATTTATATTAACACAGTATCACCTCATTAAATTTGGAGAAAATGCATGTGGACTGAAAATATGCTCCACATACCTCCTGTCAAGCACACATTCTATGATTTATTTAGCACACGAGCTTGCATTTAGACTGCTTCCAGTTTTTGCTTTAGGGGGAGATTGCTGGAAATAGAAGTGCAGGGCTCTTGAGACAGATTATCAGATTGCTCTCTTCAAGGTCAAGGAACCGGTACCATGGGGAGGCAGAGAGGTTGGAGGAAAGGAGTGGAAAAGGGTTACAGTCAGATGAAACAGCTTACATGTTCACGGTTAAACAGGCCAGACATGCCTGGAATCTTGTGTTTGCATTTTCCCTTGCATTCCTTTGATTCTTAAAGGGGTGGAATTTTGGTCTTCATTTCCGTTTTTTTTTTTTTCCTGTACATCAAAACTTCTAGGGTTCTCTTGATCTGAACACTATATGGGTTTTCTGTTAGCTGAAAGCACCCTACCTAACAGTGTCTGGACTTGAGCCAAATGCTAAGTATAAGAGTTGCATATTAAACAAAGACTAAAGAGAACATTTTAACAACTCAGTGTGCTAAGACTGGACACAGCACCTGTGTAGTTAATTATGGCATTTCTTTCCTTACAAGTCAGTGCTACATATGACTTACAGTTGCTTGCTCATGGGCAGTTGATATACTTAGAGCCCCCATCTCTGAAATTTCTATGGATGGGTGTGCCTGTATCTTTACATGTTTAATTGTATTTTCCAATCTTAGTATCTAGTCCTGAATTGGTAGATTTAAAAAGGTATTATTAAGGGCTGAGATTGGTGGCTTGGTTGCTAAAGTACCTTCCATACAAGGACATGAGTTCATATCCTTCAGGCTCATATAAAAGTGATGCACTACAGTCTACGTCTGTAACTCTAGAAGTAGTGAGATAGGGAGAAGGGTGGGTCTTTGGAGCTTGCTGGACAGATGGTCTTGCAATCAATGAGCTGCTAGTTTAGTGAAAGACCTTATCTTTAAAAATGAGGTAGAGATCTATGGAGGAGCACACCTAATACTGATTGCTGTCCTCCATGCACACCTACACAGATGTGCACATACCTACAAACAATAATTAGCTCTACATATACACAAAATAAAGATGCTTTTCATTTATTGATATAAATGATATAATGATATTATTCATTATTGATTGACTTTTATAGATTGAGTTATTAGGCAATAAAATATTGTTTTAAAATTTAGGTATAGTTTGACAACCTTGTTTCTGCTAGTCATTAGCCAGAGTTCAGTGCTTCACAAGAAACTGTATGTGTTGATGTGTCTTGAATTACATACAAGTTAACTGAGTATTTGATGTGGCAAGCTGCACACTGTCTTCGAAGCACTGTGTGGCTTGCATGTACGACATGGGGGAGTACTTGTCTTCTGTATTTCTCTGAAGTAATTATTCAACCCTGCCTGCCTCTCTCCCTCTCCCCTCCCTGTCTCTGTCTCTGTCTCTCTGTCTCTGTCTCTGTCTCTCTCTGTCTCTGTCTCTCTCTCTCTCTCTCTCTCTCTCTCTCTCTCTCTCTGTGTGTGTGTGTGTGTGTGTGTGTGTGTGTGTGTGTAAAAATTGTTCACATTATAACCATTAGGAGGCTGGAGGACAATCTTGGGTATTGGTTTTCTCTACCTTGATTGAGAGTGTTTCTTATTCACAATCTCATATTGCAGGCAGGCAGGCAGGCAGGCTGGCAGCATTTCTGATTCTCCTGTATCTACCTCCTGTCTCCTGGTAGGGCTGGGATTACAGATGCCTGTGTTACTATGCCCAGTTTTAACCTGAGTTCTGGGGGTCTATTTTTAGGTCCTCATGCTTGTGTGTCATCACTTCACCACCAAGCCATCTCGCCTGCGCTGTTATTTAGTCTTCATCTAACACATCTCCTTTTATGGCTTTGCGACATCACGCTCTCCAAAAGCAGACCTAGTATCTATTCCAGCCTGTTCAGAGCAGGGTTTTCTTTATTTCTTCCTAAGAAAGCATTTCAGACCTTGAAATGAAACAGTAGTAAGGCAAGGCAAATGATGATTGAGAAGTTACTGTTGGATTGCTCTGATAATTTTAGAGTAGATCGTCTGTGTTTTACAGTTTAACAGATTTAACTTGTTGATGGTGCTTGCATATTTTTGCTCAAAAGTATGCTGACAGGGTAAGCCAGGCTTCGAGTGAATCATTTCCTGCCAGGTTGAATATAGTTTGAGCTAATCCATGGAGATGTGTCTTGTGATTCAATTTTTTTATCAATAGGAATTTGGGTGGTGCCACCTCATGCAGTGAGCATAGACATTAGAGAGGCATACTATACTTACTCACACCCTTCTTTCAGAATGTGGCACCTAATGGGTGCTAGTGACTTTGATCTCAGCTGCATAGGGTTTGTGCCACTTGGGATCAAAGGTGTGTGCTACTACCACCTGGCAAGCAAATTTCTTGTGCTTTGTAATTTCTGCCTCATGAAGTGAACTACATACTTGCCACACAGATCCATGATGAGTTAGTTCAGTTTTAAATAATTTCTCTTGCTGCACAAGGTAGTTTAATAGTCACTATGGATTAAATATTGCTGTTCAACACTACATGCCCCAGCATTTGAAGATATTTGTTTCTTTATGCTTTTGTTTTTAATTGAAAATATTTTTCCATAAATATATTGTGAATATGGTTTGCCTCCCCTACTCCCCCCAGATCCTCCCCACTTCCCCAACCACCCAGATCTACACTCCTTCTCTCTCTCATTAGAAAATAGGCTAATAATAATAGTAATATTAATAAATGAGATAAACAAAAAAGGATAAGACAAAATAAACAGAAAAAAGAGTCAAAGAAAACACAAGAAACACATATAGATGCAGAAACACACATACTCACACCTCACACACATAGAACACATAGGAATCCCGTAAAAATAAAATCAGTAACCATAATATCTAAGCAAAAGACCTTTAAGGAAAAAGAAAAATGAAAAGCCCAGACAAAGCATTATGAGCCAAAAATACCCTTAAGTCTGTTTCCTTTCAGTGCTTTCCTCCCATGTGTGTGCGCCTGTATGTATGTGGACATGTCCCCCCAGACACACACATATGTATACACGCATGTGTGAGTGTCTTTGGGCAGGCCAACAGTTGATGTTGGAAGTCTTCCTCAGCTGCTCTCTATGCTATTAATTGAGGCAGTCTCTCAGTTGAACTTCTGGCCTTACCACCTTGGGAATCATTCCTGTCTCAGCTCGGGTAACCCCAGAATTAGAGACAGGCCAACCCACCTACCCAACATTTATATGAGTGCTGGAAACCTGAACTCTGTCTTCAGGTTTGCATTACAAGCCCTTTATCCACTGAGCCATCTCTGTAGGCCCCACAACAGCTAGAATTTGTAAGGGTCAAAGGGCTCAAACGTGCAAGGGGGCTGTCAGCTCAGTGTAGGAACTACTTGCTCATAACTTTTTATTCTGATACCCACAGCCTCTGCCTGCAGCTTGTTCTAGTGTCTACAGGAATTTATAATAATTTAGTATATTAAAAATAACTTCAGAGAAAACTGTCTTTTTTCCCTTGGAGATAACTTTTCTTCTGCCAGAACTCTGAGATTATTAATGTGCTTCAAACTGGTCAAGGTGGGAGAAAGATGCTAAGAGCATAAAACTAAAACAAGGATTATATAGTCTTGAAAACATTTACCTTTGGAGGCTGAAGAGGTGGCTCAATGGGTAAGAATACCTGTAACACCAGAACTGTGGGAGCAGACATAAAAGGATTCCAGGGAATGGCTGGCTATCAGCCTAGCTCCAGCTTCAGTGAGAGATTCTTGTCTTAAGGGAATAAGGGAGAAAATGATAGGATACTCGGTGTCCTCCTCTAGCCTCCATGTACATTTGGGGGCATGCATACACACTTAGATTACACACACAGGTTTGAAGTGCCTTGTCATCATTGCCAGCTACCACTAGCTTGTTTCAGAGTCTGAAGTCTCCATTTATGCACTGTTTTCTTCATCCAGTAGGAAATGGAAATCAGCCACAAATGAGAAAGTAGAAAGAAACTAGTGCATTTATATTCTAATATCTGGCCCTAGGTTAAATCAGTACCGAAGCTTCCTTTTTTACTACTATATAGTGCTATGAATTTGAACTTCATCTAGAGACTGAAGAAAAGGCTCTGCAGTCAAGATTATGTCATGTTTTTGCAGAGGACCCGAATTTAATTCTACCACCACCTACCATGGTAACTCACATACTCTGCAACTCCAGTTCGGGAGATCTGATGGCCTCTTGTGATCTCAGAAGGCACTCTGAACATCACATGGGCATATATATGCAGGGACAGCATCATTCATATACAGAAAATAAAAGTAGATCTTGAAAAGAATTGCTTAGTGGGACTAGAGTGAATGCTTTTTTAAGATCACTGGCTGCTCCTACAGAGGACCTGGGTTCCATTCCTAGAACTTATGTAGCAGCCCACACACTATACAATGTGGTACCCTCTTCTGGTCTCTGCAGGCACTGCACACATGGTGCACAGACGTTCAGGTAAAAAAAAAAAAACCACATACACATAAAAGTGAAATTTATGGTGTGTTCCAATTAATCTAATTTCTATAGATGACACTCCTTGTCCTATATATTAGCCATGTGAACAGTGTGTGGATTTTGAGTGCCATTTTTGTTGTGTGTCTACAGTTACAGTCATGATCTGGTCTGGCTTGAAGCTTTCAGGCTCCCTTTTTGAAACTAGGCAAACCAACTCATAAAATGGAAAATACTTTTCAAATGGAAAGTTGTTCTATTTTTAGTCAGGGGTTAGTGTTAAACTAGGACAAGTTTGTGGTTATTAATGGATTTGGAAGTGGTTCAGGAAGAAAAATGCTGTAGACATGTAATTTAAAAATTTGTCTGTGAACCAATTAGAGAAGAGTTTCATGACTGAAAAGTTCGATTTTTCATGAGTACATTTCATGAGCTTCTAGTCATGGATTTTCAGTGAAATTTTTCCATCCAAGTTGAGATTTGGTGAATGTAAAAAATAAAGACACATTTGTTAGTCTTGGAACTTGAGTAATAGGAAAAAGAAATGCAAAAGCCATTAATACTATTTTGGCTGTTTCTGATGTTAAGATGAGGTCTTACTATATAGCTCAGACATCTCTCAAGAGCGGCCTGCTTCAGCCTTCTGAATGCTGGGATTACATCTGTACATCAGCATGCCTAGCTTCAAAAATTAAATTTTATAGGAGATGCAGGGAGAAAGGGTTTATTTTGGATCTAATAAAATATGTTATTGTGGGGAAGGCATGAATGCAGGAAAAGGGGCATGAAGCAGCTGGCTACATTGCCTCCAGACTCAGGAAACAGAAATGACAGCTAGGGCTCAGCTCATTTTCTCCTTTTTATTTGATCTACTACCCTAGCTTATATAATGGTGCCACTGAGATTCAAAGGTGAGTCTTCCCCTCTGTTCACCTAACCTGGATAGTCCTTCATAGACATGCTCAGAGGCTAGCCTAATCTAGACCCCACCACACGCACGCACACTTAAGTCCAGAGGGTTGCCTACCAGGAGATTCTAGATCTTGTCAAATTGACAATCACTATTAACCATAGAGGTGTCTTATACCTCTGCGGCTAGTTCTTTGTTTGACTTTCTGACCAACATTATCTTCTTTGATGATATCTTCATTTCATCTCTCAGCCCAACAGACTGAACAAACCAGTGACTATTTATTGTGCAGGTACTGGGTGAAATGTAGGGAAGGTAGCAGTGAACAAACCAGGCAAACAACTTGAATCCTACTAGGTAAAGCATATACCATGCATGTCACTTGGCATGTTATGATTCTCAGGACAGAAACCTGATTAAAAAGACAATGTGATATTTGTGTTATGTTGTGACAATGTGCACCAAAGAAGCATACAGCATAAATGTTAAAATAATTGATGGTACAAGGACAGAACCTAGGGTTTCAAGCACAGGATGTGATGACTCTGCTGCTGAGCTCGCTCCCAGCCCTTGCTGAATATAATTTATAGTATTATTTTTGTATGCTTGGAGTGCTACAATTTTGACCTGTGTAATTTAAGAAATGTGTAGAATGTCATTTATCTCCGCTTGATTGAAGAAAAGAACATTCTTCAGGCTCCCTCTGTCAGTTAAAAAGACAAAAAGGAGAAATTGCTTTTTCCTGCAGTTGCTATATGATTAGGATATGCCATGCTTCTGTCTACATGTTATCTCATCCTAAATATAACCTGTTCACTCTGTATATTACTTGCATGTATGTTTTCAGGGCTAATCATTTGAACAAAAATAATTTTTATGTGTTTGAGTGTATATATACATATGTATGCATGTGACAAAGAAAAAGGCTCTCATTTCTAGTGGGGGTAATCGAGGGAGGGGTTTGAGGGATGGTAACTAGGAGTGGCTATAGGAAAGAATGGGGAGTGATCTATTTCAATTAAAAATATTAAAACTAATTTAATGCTTTAATTCTTACTATATCTTTCAGCATTAATTTTCCTTTAACAGAGCTTTGTAAATAGTTTTAATTATTTTAATCCAGTATGTCCATTCTTTTTTAGGTTTAAGTGGTGTGTGTGTGTGTGTGTGTGTGTGTGTGTGTTGCTCTTTACAGCATTTGAAGGAAAGGTCTAATTCCACATAAAGTGGAAGACTTACTTAAGATGTATCCATTAAACTACCAAAAGTTATGGGTGTATTAGTCTGGGTTCTCTAGAGTCACAGAACGTATGGGCAGTCTCTATGTAGTTAGGGAATTTGTCGATGACTTATAGTCTGTAGTCCAACTCCCCAACAGTAGTCAGCAGCAGCTGTGGATGGAAGTCCAAGGATCTTGCAGTTGCTCAGTCCCACGAGGCAAGCCGGCAAGGAAGAATGAGTCTTCCTTCTTTCAATGTCCTTATATATGTCTCCAGTAGAGGGTGTAGCCCAGATTAAAGGCTGTAGGTCTCCATGCCTTTAATCCCAGATGATCTTGAACTGGAATCCACAGCCATAATCTGGGATTAAAGGTGTGTGTCTCCATGCCTTTAATCCCAGATGATCTTGAACTGGAATCCATAGCCACTATGCTTCAAGATCTCCTTGCTAAGTCCAGGTCAGAAACTTATATCTCTGAGCCTCCAAATTAGGATCATAGGTGAGCCTTCCCATTCTAGGTTGTAGTTCATTCCAGATATAGTCAAGCTGACAACCAGGAATAGCCACTACAATCCACCCCTTGTCAACTTGACACAGATAATATTTCATGTCCACATGAAACAATAACAAGGTCGTGAATATGCCTAACATGATATAACTATTCCTCGTACAATTGCAAACACATTTGTAAATTTACATGGGGCAATGTCCCTTGGGAAGATTCTTTTAGTGTCTCAATACCAATTGATGTTAAAGGAATTGGAAGAAAGACAAATGTATCCTTAACAAAATAAGATAGAAGCATTCATATCACTTATAATCCTCGTTTCTGCAACTGGTTATGTGGCCTTAGCTGGTATTTATAACTACTTTCCTCTGCTACCCATTCTGTATTTCCTTCACCTTCAGCAAGCACCTCAGCAGGTCTTGGCTCTTTTCCTGGAGGATTGACCCATACCTTCATTCCTGATGGGTCATCCTTCCTCATCTTGCTTGGATTAGGCTGTTGTAGTTTCCCATTGACTTTAATCACCAGACAGGTAGTACTAAGAGACGCCCTAGGGGATCTCCTGCTCTCCAGACATAATCCTGCTTACCTCCATTGTGGAGAGGCAATCCAATTTCCCCATTGTAATCTGGATCTATCACCCCTCCTAACACTGTTATTCCTTTTTTAGCCTGATGGTTTAAGGGCATTAGAAGCCCAAAATGGCCAGGGGGAAATCTGAGCTTCCAGTTCAATGGAATGTTTGTTGTGGCTCCAGGTAGGAGCACTCCCCCCTCTGGAACCAAAACTTCTAGGCCAGCAGAACCTAATGTTGTGGGGACAGGAAGCAAACATTTTCCTAGCGGGTCACTAGGAGTGATAGTGAGTGGAACTATTCCCTTTTCTACCCCTTGATTCCTGGACCCATGGATCCTGGCTATGGGAGAAACTGTACCATATATTGAACGCTGATTCAAAGCATATACTGCCTTCTTAAGAACTCTGCCCCAGCCCTCCATGCTGTTGCTGCCTAATTGGTGCTGTAACTGTGTTTTCAAAAGGCCATTCCATCTTTCTATCAGACCAGCTGCTTCAGGATGATGGGGAACATGGTAAGACCAGTAAATTCCATGATTGTGAGCCCACTGTCGCACTTCTCTGGCTGTGAAATGAGTTCCTTGGTCAGAAGCAATACTGTGTGGAATACCATGACTGATAGATAAGGCATTCTGTGAGTCCACAGATGGTGGTTTTGGCAGAAGCATTACGTGCAGGAAACGCAAATCCATAACCGGAATAAGTATCTACTCCAGTAAGAACAAAACGTTGTCCTTTCCATGGGGGAAGTGGTCCAATGTAATCAACCTGCCACCAGGTTGCAGGCTGGTCACCTCGAGGAATGGTGCCGTATCTGGGGCTCAGTGTTGGTTTCTGCTGTTGGCAGATCTGGCATTCAGCAGCAGCTGTAGCCAGGTCAGCCTTGGTGAGTGGAAGTCCATGTTGCTGAGCCCAAGCATAACCTCCGTCTCGGCCACCATGGCCACTTTGCTCATGTGCCCACTGTGCAATAACTGGGGTGGCTGGGGAAAGAGGCTGACTGTCCACAGAACGCGTCATCTTATCCACTTGATTGTTGAATTCCTCCTCAGCTGAAGTCACCTTTTGGTGAGCATTTACATGGGACACAAATATCTTCACATCCTTTGCCCACTTGGAAAGATCTATCCACATACTTCTTCCCCAAATGTCTTTCTCACCAATTTTCCAATCGTGATCTTTCCACATCCCTGACCATCCAGCCAATCCATTGGCTACAGCCCATGAGTCAGTGAACAATCGTACATCTGGCCATTTCTTCTTCCAAACAAACTGTAATACCATGTGCACTGCCCGAAGTTCTGCCCACTGTGAAGATTTTCCTTCACCTGTATCTTTCAGGGTTGTCCCAGAAAGGGGTTGTAATGCTGCAGCTGTCCACTTCTGGGTAGCGCCTGCATAACGTGCAGAGCCATCAGTAAACCAGGTCCTAGTCTTCTCTTCTTCAGTCAGCTGGTCATAGGGAACACCCCATGAGGCTATAGGTGCATGCTTGGCAGCAGATGGCATTGTAACAGGAGTAGAAACCATAGGCATCTGAGCAACTTCTTCATGTAACTTGCTTGTGCCTTCAGGACCTGCTCTGGCCCGATCACGTATATACCACTTCCATTTGATAATAGACTGCTGTTGTGCACGCCCTACTTTATGCCTTGGAGGGTCTGATAACACCCAACTCATGATGGGCAGTTCAGGTCGCATAGTAACTTGGTGTCCTATTGTCAAACGTTCAGTTTCCACTAAGGCCCAATAGCAGACCAAGAGTTGTTTTTCAAAGGGAGAGTAGTTGTAAAGCTTTGCTCCAAAATCCCAAAGGTCTCTTCTGTGATTCACCTACAGGGGCCTACCAGAGGCTCCAAACAGCATCTCTATCTGCCACTGACACCTCAAGTACCATTGGGTCTGCTGGATCATATGGTCCAAGTGGTAATGCAGCCTGCACAGCAGCCTGGACCTGTTGAAGAGCCTTCTCCTGTTCTGGGCCCCACACAAAGCTAGCAGCTTTCCTTGTCATTTGGTAAACTGGCCTGAGTAACACACCCAAGTGAGGAATGTGCTGTCTTCAGAATCCAAATAGACCCACTAAACGTTGTGCTTCTTTCTTGGTGGTGGGAGGGGCCAGGTGCAATAACTTATCTTTCACCTTAGAAGGAATATCTCTGCATGCCCCACACCATTGTACTCCTAAGAATTTCACTGAGGTAGATAGATGGTCCTTGAATTTTGGTTGGATTTATTTCCCATCCTCTGATATGCATATGTGTTACCAATGAATCCAAAGTGGTTGCTACTTCCTGCTCACGTGTTCCAATCAGCATAATGTCATCAATATAGTGCACCAACTACAACAGAAGTCCAATTTAGATCCCTAGTGTTGTCTCTCTGTGATTAAAGATCTGTGGATTTTGCCTAGCTTGGAACTGCAGATCAGAAGGCTAGTTCATACTCTAATGAAAAGTCAAGTGGGCCAGGCAATAGAGGGGAAAACAAAAAAGAAAGGAAATACCCTAATACCAGAGTGAATCCTGAATGATTAGATTCATCACACCTACCTTCTCCACCCCAAACAAAAGATTACTCTCTAAAACAGGTGCTGGTAGGCTAGGGTAGGAACTGGCTGTGGTCTCCAGTTCCATCCAGGGTACAATTTCTCTGAAACTCAGAGTTTTTGTTCATAGTTGAAGTCTTACTGGAACTAGGCTCTGCAATTGATTTTTATATTGAATATGACTATTTGATGCAATAGCAGAATAGAGGTGCGATAACAGAAGCAACACAGCCTAAGGCTGGTTTTGCTCTATCCTCCAAGAATAAATTTGAGCCAGATGTGGTTGCAGCAGGTCCTGTAATCCCAGCACTCAGGAGGCTAAGGCAGGCAAACCCATAGTTCCAGGCTATTTCAGACTGCATAACCAGTTTTGAGGCCAGCCAGAACTGCATAGTAAGACCTTGTCTTAGAATAGAAATAAAAGATGTGTGGGGCAGAGAGGGTTAACTGGCTGAGCCAAGTTAGACACCCAATACATGGCTGTTGACTGCTACACTTGTCTGCAAGAATCAATTGTAGTTGTTGTGTAGACCTCAGGAGGATAGAAGCTTTGTTGTTTGTTTGTTTGCTTTAAGTAAAAAAGTAAGTCTTAGTTTTGCTCCTTTCAGATATATCCCCTTTTGTGCTTGGGATTCGACAGCTTAGCTTTCTCATATTTCTGTTAAACAGTCAATATATTCCCACTGAATTGAAGGTATGTCTCAAAAGTGAAGTTGCCCAACGTGAGAGAAGTCTTCAAAATTCTGATACTTTGTTCACACTCAATTTGAGAACAAGATTGTATCCAACTAACAGGCACTGTCTTTTTTCTTTTTCAATAAACCCTCTAAAATGAGATAAATGCCATACTGGGTATTCTATGGTGGTTTTCATATTAGAATATTTCACATATTCCCTTTGTGAATGATGTCCTCAAAATGGCATTTTAATTTTAATACTTTTACAATATTTATGCATTTGTAGTGTCTACAATATATGTTTATTGTGTGCAGGTATGTCCCTGCCATGGTATGCATCTCAGGTCAGGAGACTTCCTTGGGTTGGTCATTGCCTTCCACATTTTTTGAGATAGTCTGTTGTTGACTGTTACATATTCCAGGCTAGTTGGCCTGTGATCTTCTGTCTCTTCCCAAATGTCTGGTAGTCTGCTGGGATTGTAGACATATGCTGCAGCTGGTTTTATGTGGGTCCTGTGGATCCAAGTTCAGATCTTTATAGCCAGTGCCTTCCCCACTTTAGGACCATGCTTTGTGTTGTATTTGTTGTCCGTAGTATCAACCCCAACCATCACGTCTGTATCTATGTAGCTTACAATTATTTAGCATATTGTTTTATTGAAATCATCACCTTAGAACCTGAGACAAATTTTGACAAACTCAAAGGGAAATAAAGTTGCAAAATTAGCCAGCACATTTGTAATGTAATTTTTATAGGAAATGGGGCATGTGTACTTTCTCTTTTCTGAAACCGCATTTGGAAATGGTATTTGTATGAAAGAGTCTGTTTGGGAAAGAGGAAAGGAGTAGAAAAAAAGAAAGGTGGGCAGATAAAATCATCTGGGAAAACAGCCTGGAGGAACTGTTCAGAGTGCCATTCATGTAGTCAGATTGGCAAGACACCTACAAATTTAATTTGAGAATTAGTAAAGATTTTAATGTTCTCTTCCAGAAGGAAAAATCTGCTAGCCTTTTTTTTCAATTTGGTTCTTTTTGCCTTGCTAAAACCCACTTGCCGCTTCTAAAATCTCACTATAATTATGTTACACAAATTCATCCCCTTATGTGGCCAGTTTAAGTAAATTTTAAAAGTGTGTGTGTGTGTGTGTGTGTGTGTGTGTGTGTTGTGGTGTTGCAGCCTCTTACAGTTTTAGCCTCCTTGTAGTTCTAGTGCTTGGAAAGTGGGGACAGGGGTACCCAGGAGTAAGGTAGCTAGTTAAACTAGCTGAATGTGGGGGAGGGTTCTGGATTCAATAGAAAGACCCTAGGGAGAGATCTAGGACGATTCTTGATGTCATCCTCTGACTGCCACATGCATGGGTGCCTACATTCATAGTGAATATACATACAAACATATACCATACATATTCTCATGAAAGAAAATCACCCAATATTCTGGTGATATATGTGCAGCTATCCTTATTGTGTCTGTATTGTGTCTATTGTCTGGTAACAGCCTGCATGTGCAGCTTTACCTGTATTGGAATATATAACTTCATGTCGAGAAGTTGAGAGCACTGTCCCCATTCATTAGCACAGGAAACTTAGATTATTTCCTACAAGACACCCAGGCTTCATGAGGAATTCTGCTCATCTAATGACAGCTTTCCCTTGGAAATAATCTCCTCTTGAGAAGGTTTGCTAGATTACATGGCTAGGGAGACTGTGTTCTCCTAGGGATATGGAGTGTGATTTCCAAGAAATAGGCCATACTGGAATGCAGAGACAGGGGAAAAAAACCATTTATACTCTGCATAAATAGAACAAGAGATAACAAGAGATAATGAGATCTTGAGATGAACAAGAGATAATGTAGTCAATAGTTTGATTGTAAAGCGCGCGCACACACTGGTATACTTGTGCCATGATGTGTTGGTAGGTGAGAGGACAATCTGAGTAATCTGGCCTCCACCTTGTTTGAAACAGTGTCTCTTCCTGTTTTGCCATGCTTGGTATTCTGGGCCCTTTGACCCTTGAGCTAACAGCTAATTGTCCTGTTTTCTCTTTACTTCTTGCCAGGAGCTGCACTGGGATTAGCACATCTGCATCTTATGTTGGTTCTGGGAATGGAATTTGGAAGGCCTGACTTTGCAGAACTAGGGTTTTCACCTGCTGAACCATTTCCTTGGTCCTTATTATCCTTGTTATTTTAAGCATTTTGACACGGGCCATGTGCTACAGTGAAATGTTGGTGGAATGCCATGTTGGTGACCTACATTCCGGGTTCCCTGGTTATGGTTCTGGGGGTCAGATTTTCAGTTCTGAAAGTCTTAATGTAAGATGTGTCTCTGTTTCTGAGTATCTTTATAGCACATGGTACTTGGAATGTTATTGATCCATTCAAATGAACTTCATTGTATTTGTGTTGGCTTCAGTACCCCATATTCAGACTAGTAATCCTTAAAGGACCGGCAGTGATGATAGGATATGGAAACTGCTTGCTTACTGAGAAAGACCTTAAATGGATAGGCATTTAAAATATTTTTTTAATCCCTGTTTTGAGCTTCTTTGAGTCTTTTAGATGAGAGCAAAACGTAACATTTGAAAGATGTTATGCTTGGCCCTTTTACTCTTCTAGAGTTTGTCTTCCTTTAAATTAACATTTGTATTTATTGTTAGATAAGTGGGAGTGGCAGTAAACACAAATGCCTGATGGGTGAGTATGGGTGTGAATGTGCCACAGTATGGAAATAGAGGTCAGAAAAAAACCTTACAGTAGTCAGTACTCTTCTTCCAAAGTAGCTCCTGCAAATTGAACTCAAGTTGTCAGGCTTATGAGGCAATTACCTTTACCCTACCCACCTCAGATTCACTATCTCACATGACCTATATCGTTAATATACAGCATTCATAATACAGCATTTGTAATACCTGGCACCTCATGAGATTTATGTCAGCTGCTTCATCGTGATGAACATGATTATTTAAGTCACAGCTTTCTTGCTTGTGTGAAGTGTTTGTTGTCCCAGTGGTCTCACACTGTAAACCATCTCCTTTGTATCTGCCACCTCTGAGAATACACTGGTATCTCTCTTCTTCATTCACAACATAGGCAATATGCAAAGGAGGATTAGGAGCCATGTCACTGCATGCCTTTGCAGGGTATGGGGAGGAATCAGCTGTTTTTGCTAGTCTACTGTTTTCTACACACTGAGTCCATTCCAGACAATAAGAAAAGGCACTGAGGAATTAGTTCTTGCAAAATATCTGAATGTTTATGTTAGGAACTGAAAAATAAGTGTCTTCAGAATATCTGGAAGGTTTTTTTGTTTGTTTGTTTTTTGTTTTGTTTTGTTTTGTTTTCAAGGCTGTGTGTGTCCACATCCTCAAAACCTCATCAAAATACAAAGTTTGTTTTCTCAAGCTAAAGATCCCAGGGACCAAAATCGGGGCCAAGGTCCTTCTTACGTTCCTCCTATCTCCACTGATATGTTCTTTGGTGACAGTAAGCAGACCTGTGTAACCTTGGAGTGATGTGCACTCTCCATCCACTTGGAGTGAGGAACTCTCCAAACAGTGTGTGATGCCTGTGTGTACTCTGGTGACAGCTGTAGATTATCTATTTTAACTTTTCCATGTGCTTGCAATGCACTGATTAACCAGATCATGGTGGTAATATGCTTCAAGGTAGAGGTCAAGAAACTATTGCCTATTGGGCCACTCAGCCACAGTTAGTTTTTGTAGGTAAAGATGTTTTGGAACATATTGTCACCTGTTCATTTGCTTCTATTGACTGTTCTCTGTTCCTACTTAAGAGTACAATATTTGCTGGGCGTGGTGGCGCACTCCTGTAATCCCAGCACTTGGGAGGCAGAGGCAGGCAGATTTCTGAGTTGGAGGCCAGCCTGGTCTACAGAGTGAGTTCCAAGACAGCCAGGACTACACAGAGAAACTCTTGTCTCGAACCCCCCCCCCAAAAAAAAAAGAGTACAATACTTGCCTTGATACTATAGTCACAATACTCGCTATTTGGTTTTGTATATAGCAATGTACTGGCCCCAATCGGTCTTCCTGCAGCTTCCCCCACTGTGTTGCATATGTAGGTTAAATTCATTTCAGAAAGTAGACTGTGACAAAATATCTGACAGGATCAATTTACAAAAAGGAAGGTTTATTTTGGTTATGAGTTCCATCCCCATATCATGGCCCTGTGTGCTTGGGCAGAACCTTGTGGTCAGGGGAGCATGTAGCATAGAAAAAACAGTTTCTGTCACAAGACAGGACCAGGGTAAGATGCAGTCTGTTACCTTTTACTCCAACTATGCCCCAATTTTTACTTTTTACCACTTCCTAGTAATGTCACCATATCATGAACTCACAAAGGGATCAATCCATCATCTGTATGGAAACACCTTCATAGACACAACCAGAGATGTGCCTCATTAATCTCCCAGGTAGCCCTCAGTGCAGTCTAGTTGACACTTAAGACAAAGCATGGCGGAGAATCATAAATATAGTAGCTGGCATAGTTTAAGATTGAAATGTCTTCCCTACACTTTGTTTCCCATCCCATGATGCTATTGAAGGCATCATGGAACCTGTAAGTGGGGCCTAGTGAGAAGGAGTTGAGTCACTGGGGGTGTGCACTTGGAGGGGATATTGGGACCTCTCCCCTTTCTGTTCCTTTATTTTATGAGGTGAACTTCTTTCATTGAAGGCTGCCTCACAATAGGTCCAAAGGCAGCAATTGTGATCCAAAATAAACCTTCCTTCTTTATAGTTGAGTAGCTATGACAAAAAGTTTATGAGGGCAGTAGCCTAATAAGATGTGTTTTATTTACATTGACTATGTTGTGGACTTTTTGTGTGTTTCTTTGATGCTAGATGTCTATAATGTGATCAGATAATTATTAAAAAGCCTAACAGAGGAGCATAACTTGAAAGATATAGAACACCATTATGTTCTTTTGATTAAGAAAAATGAGACCCCACTCACAATAGAGGTACATGGTAGAAAACATGGCAATTGTATGTTTGTTCTGTTACCCAGCCCTCTCCATGTCCCCATATCCTCAGTAAAGTCTGTGGATGCCTCAGTTACCCTCTTTGAAAACTAGTGAAATGAACTTCTCGAATGTCCAGTGTGGTTGACAAGTTATTGTTCAGTCTTCTTACAATAGAGTGCTGTCTTTGTATGGTGGGACATTCACTTACCAGCAATACTAGATAGAGGCAGAACTGTGTAGTAGTATCTGTGAATCAATCCATGTTTTGTTTCTTCATTTTTGGGGATTGGGGTGTGGTTTGTGACAAAGTCTTATTATGTAGTCCTTTCTATACTGGATATGTAGGTTGTTGCTGTGGTAAAATACTCTGACAAAAATCAACTTGAGGGAGGTCCCATATTCTGCTATGTGAAGCAGGATGGCTTTGAACCTATAAAGGTCCATCTGCTTGGGCCTCCAAAATGCTTGGATTATAGGTGTGAACCACCAAGACAGATACATTTTTTTTTAAAAAAACAAGAGACAATCTTGTCATGTAGCCAACACTGGTCCCAGGCTCTTGATCCTCCTGCCTCACCCTCATAGGTTTTGAGATTACAGGTATGCAGCACTATACCCAGGTTACATTTCTTTTTATGTTCTTTGTTTTTATTATAGGTATATGTGTGAGAGAGCAGGTATGTGCATGCAAGGATGCATATTTGGTGGTCAGAAGGTTTTCATCTCCATCATGTTTGAGATGGGGGTCTCTAGTTTGTTGCTTAATTTTCTAAGCCAGTTGTCCTATAAGGTTCCAGGGGTCCTCCTGTCTCAGCAAGAGTGCTGAGATTACAAATGTTGTTGCTGTGGTAAAATACTATGACAAAAATCAACTCAAGGGAGGTTCCATGAAGATGGCTTTGCAGTTAAGAGCCCTGCTTCTCTTCCAAGGGATCCAGGTTCAGGTCACAGCATCCACATGACTCATCACTGTCTGTAACTCTAATATGATGCCCTCTTCTGACCTGTCAGGACACCGAGCATGCATACATTGCACAGACATGAATGCAAGCAGAAAAATATTCACACATATAATCAGTTTTTTGAAAGCAACTTGAAGGGTTAAGTCTATTTTCTGCCTTATAGGTCAAAGCTACAGTCCATCGTGGTAGGGAAATCAAAGCCACAGAAACTTGGGTCCATTGATTACTGCATTTACAGTCAGAAAGCTGAGAGATCAGTTGGCATTGTCATTTTTTATACAGTTCAAGACACAGCCCAAGAAATGATGCCACTCACTTTCATAATAGATCTTCCCCACTTCAGTTAACCTAGTCTATTAATATAACTTACTCCAGGCAGGCCCAGAAGCCAAGTAATCCCTCATAGGTAGGCCTGGAGGCCTGTCTTCCAGGTGACCCCAGAAACTGTCAAGTTGAGAATTAACACTGGCTACCACATTCATTAATATGAATGTATGTGAATTTGTTAATATAATAATATATGTGAATAAGGGTGATTAATATATAAAGATTCTCAGTGATATCATCATAGTAAGCATGACATATATCAGTTCCATATACATGGACTAGTAGAATATACATGCATAGACAGTATTTTATGTATTTTCATAACATAAGTGGGACCTGGCTTGTTATCATTCAGTTGTATTATTTCAATACAGCATTTAATACTGGCCATTCAGTTTGTATTTCTACCAGATTTTCTGCATTTCTTTCCCCCTTCCCCACTTCCTTTCCTCTATACTTTTATGAATTAGGTATTTTTACATTGTTGCCCTTTGGTGAGCTGTATTTTATTTTCTTACTTTTTGCTGTGTTCTAATGTTTATAGCCATCAACTTTGCCATCCTTTATATCTGCTGATCTATTGCCATATCATGTTAGAACTTTACAGTATCTCTAGTCCTGAATTATTGCCACATATTTCATTCGTATATATGTTATAAACAATGACTATTGACTCCTGTAGTAAACTAGTTTCTTCTTTTTTAATGAATACAAACTCAAATTGGGAAGACAATGGTGGGAAATTCTACATTTATGTTTTTATATGTTTATAATTCGGCACTGATTTTCTGTGCCGTGCAGACTTGGGTTACTGAGAAAGCACTTGTTCCTTTGTAGAAAATATGTATAACATTGAATACTTGTGAAAAGTGCTATTAGCAGTTGGCTGAGTACTGCTGACTTACTATGCAGACTCCAGTAACCTTAAAAGGGTTTCAAAACTCCTTATTTTTTACTTTGTCTCTTTTTTGCATGTATTTTGAGCACTATAGGCTTGCCAGGAACTGGAATTACACATGATTGTGAGCCATCATGAGGGTGCTATGAATTGAGCCTAGGTCCTGTGGAAAAACAGCTAGTGCTCAACTATTAAGCCACCCTTTTGGTCCCCGTTTCTCCTATTTATCTTAAATATATGTCAAGTATTGCTCTAATCATGTCACATTCTATAGGTTTTCTTTTACATGTTAAGGGAAAACTGATGTCACAAGACATGATTGCCATCTGCAGAAAGCAGCAATGAAATGTTCCCCTACCCCTCAGAGATATTTGGACTCAGTTCAGCTTGTAGACATAGAACAGCATTTTTTTTTAAATCATTTTACCTATACTATTTTTAACCTAATTTTTTTCTACAGTGTTCCTTGGTTTAAATTTATAGTTATCTACTGTGTTTATGCTATATAGGCTCAGTTTTTAAAGGACATCAAGTTTACCCCCTCAAAATTTTTGTATGAAATTACAGTTATTGTTAAGAAAGCAGTGTCATAAGTCTAATTTTAAAAAGAAAAAGATCCCTGTGTCTTCAGAAATGCATATAAATACAGGGCATTATGTACAACATTGACAAAAACACCCTGCTAAAATCATGGTTTTCTTTTGTTTTTCTACTTGTGAAACCTTTTTGGTCAAGTAAATTTTTATACAATTCTCCATATACAGGATATATAAAACATTTATTGATGATAAAAAAATTTTCCAAATCAGTTCTTTGGCACAAATTTATCATTATCATGAAAGCAGATTTACATACTAATGAGATGGATGTGTTTGTTGCTACATAAAGGTGTAGAGAATCTTCAATGGTTTCAAAGGTGATCAATATTTTGAATTTATAATCTTTAGTGCCAAGAATGTCACTTTGTATAAATACATACATAGCACAAAATATTTAAGGGCATTTGAGAATTTTGTAGAATTTCTGTCCTAATCCAAGTCTCATTATTATTATTATTATTATTATTATTATTATTATTATCGTTATTATTATTTTAATGAAACTGATGTCAGATCCTGGGAAATGGCTCAGTGTTCAGAGCACTTGCCTGGCAAGTGTGTGGACTTGAGTTTGAATCCATCCTATAATAATTCCATACTAGGAAGATAGAGATCTGGGATTTCTCAGAGCAAGCTAGTTAGCAAGATAATCAGTGATCTCATTGACACCTGCTTCAATCAGAAGGTAGCAGAGAAATGAAGGATGGTTCCTGGGATCTACCTCAGGGCTTCACACACATAGTCCAACATGCATATACACACATGTACAATACATAATGAAAATAGGGGAGAGGACAAACTCGAACACTGGGTTTTAAGATCAGACATCCATAAACATACTAACTTGATATTGGCATGCTGAGGAATGATGTAGGAAAATACAAAGTTTTTGCTTTTCATAATTAAGCCATGCTGTTTTTGTAAGAGTAGAAGTCTTTGTACCTGGGAAAAGCACTGCAGTTCATAACATAACAGTCTAAAACCTAAGTGTGTGGTGACGGCATGGGCAGTTTGTGTGTTATATTTTTAGATGCAAGGCTGCAGTGAAGTTACACACAGGCAGCATGGGCAAGCCCTACCGGGAGCCCCTTGTATTCTTTACAAGCTTGACTTTGAATTGATTCTTGGTTGTGCATTCAGAAACCCTGCACTATTGCCAATTGGTTTTGGTAAGTCCTACATGGTGCCATATAGGATCATACCTGCGGCTTAAGAAATTATGGTCTGAAGGGAGGGTATTCTAACATAATATAAAAAAATTAATAGTAAGGTGATCTAAGGAGACAATTATAAATTGCCAATTTTCACCTTTCCTGTGACCATTGTCATAGTTTCATGAGTAAAAGGAAAATTGAGGATGGTGGCCTGATTTTAATTCCCAGTGAATAAAGGTTCATGGAGAACTGCCCTACTTTTGGGCACTATTATTATACTTATTTTTTAAGTCATTAGCATCTTGGCATACTTTGGTTTCAGTCAAACATTGTCATAAAATTTCAAGCTTGCAGAACCTATTGGGAAATACACATTAGTTTTATATTTCTTTTGGAGAAAACATGGACTATATGTGCATGCATGTATGCTTTTCTTCCTGTTTCAAAAAAAGAAGAGTCTCACCTCCACCTGGTCTCTCCTGACATTGCCTGACTGTCCCTGGAAGGGAAATCATGCAACACTAACAACATGGTGCATGGCCATAAAAAGGAATGAGGTTAGAGCCTTGCTGCTGAAGGAAGCGATTTGGAAATATGGTCACTGAGAGAAGCTAGACACAGATGGTCACTGTGTAATGTGTATTTATGAAATGTGTTGAGTAGGCAAATCCACAGGCATGGATATCCAACTAGCAGCTCTGATGTTCACAAGAGGAAGGGTGGAATGATTGTGAATAGGAGGATAGTTTTCCTTTAGTATGATGAAAGTGTTTTGTGGGTGGTGGTTCAAGATACTTAAGATACTAAATACCACCAAACTGCACATTTTCAAAGTGATTAATTCTATGTTAAATGATTTTATTTTACTTCAACTAAAACCAAAGAACAATCTTGAAGATGCTGGGTTATAATTAGTGATAGGGAGCTTGAATTGGGATGTTCTTATTGTATTGAATACATGAGTACTCAATAAATGGTAAATTTTTTTGTGATAAAGATTTGTGTCTTGAAGATAGGATTTCCCCTTGTGAGGAAAATACTTTGAAATTTGGTATATCATGTTTAAGGAGAACTCTTTAAATGCTAGTGCCCTTCTCATAGTTTGAGAGTGTGATCCCCTAAGATGACTGCCTTTGAGAGGAACAACTTTTGGTTATCATTTATTGCTTATCTATATTATTTCTTATATGCAGTTTAAAAGTTCTGCATGACAATGCATGGCTCAGTGGATGATACACTTATTATACAAGGATAAGGACCAGGCTTTGAGCCCCAGAACCTACATAAAAAAACTAACTATAAGCCTGGTGTGCAAGAGGCAGGGGAATCCCTGCAGCAAGTTGTTTAGTTAGACTAGCTCAACAGGTGAGCTCTCAGTTCAATGAGGGGCTATCTCAGTAATGTGCAGAAGAATCAAGAAGTTACCCAATATCAACCTCTGGTTTATACACATGCACATGCATGCATGCATGTATGTGCAAGTGCTGAAAAGTTTATGCCTGGTCTATTGGTGGGCTATGTATTATGGTGCATGCCAATACTTTCACTTGAAATCCCATTGGTAGCCTATGGGCCCTGTTGGTCCCAGAGCTCACTTGTAATCCCAGTTCACTTGTTATCCCAAGGACTCACTGTAGCATGTATTTGTGATCCCAGCACTGGTCCATAATCCATGCCCTCTTGTCTAGTCCCAGCACATTCACTTGTGGTTCCAGAGTTGGCCTCTGGTCTCTATGTGCCCATAGTTCTAGTATTTGTCTGTAGCCAGTAACAGGAAGATTGTGAATTAAAGACCAGCCTGGATTATATATGACATCCCCAATTCAAAACAACTAACTAAATAAAACAAAAAATTCTTAAAGTATTTTTCAAATATACAGATTTGTTCTGAAGCACTGTAAAGTGATGAACAAGGTTTAGAGCAGAGCAGGAATGGAGAAACCTACCTGTTTGACCTTAGAATGGACCTTAACAGAGGGGGTTCTTGAGTTTGGACATTTGACTACATCTGTGTGACTTCTCTACAGTAATTAGATGAAGAGTTAGAGGGTAGAATAGTAGTGAATACTGGCTTGTGAGCACTCAAATAGAACATTAGTGTATTGAGATGTCACATCAGGGGTATAAAAGGAATACCCATTGAAAATCCCGTAGTCCCAGCATAGAGAAGGCTGAAGTAGAAGAATATCATTTTCAGGGCTAGTCTGCATCATTATACTGTCCCAAAAGAAAAATGGAACTGGGTGGGGATGCTTAGCATGTGTGAGTCCCTGGATTCCAACCCACACAGGAAGAATTCCAAACGAATCTTTCTGAACTCTAGTATCCTTGTGAAAATATTTTACTCCTTCTGGTATTTTGCAATAAAGACAAATAGGAAGAAAACAAATGTGGCAGATTGTGTAATTACTGTGTTAATGTGTGTTATCAGCTACCACAGTGCTCTGTGAACATTTATGGTCTGTCTCCCCTCCAAACACTTCCCCTCCTTCAGATTACATTTATTATACATATTCTGTGTCCAGACATATTCTGTATCCAGCTTAGAATGCAAAAATTAACATGGGATGACATCCTTCTATTAGCTGGAAACATAAAAGTACATGCTTTGGATAACATGACAGAGGGAAATACAGGATACAGTTGTGGGGTGGAGGGGGAACCTGGGGGGGATACCTTATGCCCCTGGAGTTTTGTGTCCAATTTAGGGCATCAGCTAAACAATAAAAAATACAATGAGTCTCTTAGTTATTTTTTATTGTTATTCTAATAAAATGCCATGACCCAAGCAAACTTGTCCTTAGTCTGGAACTCACTGATTAAACTAGACTGTTTGGACAGTGGGTTTGAGTGATCTGCTTGTGCTTACCCAACAGCACAGGGGTTACAGATGTTCACTGCCATGTTCAGGTTTTGTATGGATTCTGGGGGCCTGAGATGAGGTTGTAGTGCTTGCAAAGCTATCACTTTACCCACTGAGCCATCTCCTCAGGCCTAAGAATACCAACTATTGATGATGATTCTGTTTTTAGGTTGTTACTAATCATAGGGAAATCCATCTAAAATAGGTATTGGAATGTTTAGTTTCTTTTGATTTATTGTTTTCAGTAATCAGCTGATTTATTTTTGACAGGTTGTATAACCAGAAGAATTAACCAAAGTCATAATTCCCCATTGTTAGTGTGTGTGTGTGTGTGTGTGTGTGTGTGTGTATCACACACAGATGATAAAGTCAATTAGGCTTACACAGTTTCACAACATATATAAAAGATAGTCTTCAGTTTTGAAACTCTGATTTGTGAGTTACCATCTGTTTTGGACCAAGGAAAATAGAAATTCATTTCTAAATTTTTTTTCTGAACAGCTTGTAATAGGAACTGTTAGTATATTAATTGCTTATTGAATTATGACGGGGTTTAATCTTTTAATTTACAGGCAATTTGGAGCTTATTGTGGTGACAGCTGCTTATATTTTGATACTTTGTAGCATTTAGCGATTTCATCATAAGGCTTATCCTTCTCCCACCCCATAATTTACAGCTTGCCCTAAGCACTCATTTGCTTCCTCTTCAGCTTCCTTTACAGAGTTTTGTCCTTTTTCCACCATATTTTTCCTTTAAAAAGACATTTATTTTTTATTTGGTGTAGATGAGTGTTTACCTGAATGTATATATAGGTATTACATGCATGGAGTACCTAAAGAAGCCAGTATTCTCAGGAAAGAGAATTAAAGATAATTGGAGTGGCCATTCGCATACTGGGAACTGACTTAAGTCCTCTGCAAGTGCAGCACAGTACTCTTAACTGCTAAACCAGCTCCCCGGCCCCTCTTTCCCAGTGCATTTTTTTTTCTTAACAAAATTTGCTTTTATCTTAAGCATATTCCTTTGTGCCTGATTCTTTCTGGTTTGGTGGCTTTTAATTTCCATTCAGAGATTATGTAGATGAATTTTGTATGGGTTTTATTTTTATTTCTAAAATCCTTATGAGTTTTTTTTTCTTTTTTTAATATGGGAATGAAACTTGGAGGCCTGTGAACTTGCCTGCCAAAGCTCTTTCATTTCCTTCTGTTAAATAACAGAACCATAAACATGACTCTATAGGAATGATTTGCTTGCATTTCCTGAAAACAGTTTATGATGGTAATAAGCAGCGACTTGCCTCAGAGTTTTCACCTGGTGGCTTTGAGTTACAGTAAACCCGCACCTTTTAGTTATTACTCGAAATTTTGCAAGGTTAGAAGTATATCACATTAGGCAACTGCTGGTTCAGTGATTTGTTTTCCTAGTTACTGAAAAAATATTTTATCTGTTATTTATTTATCTATCTATCTATCTATCTATCTATTTATTTATTTTTGCAAAATCACTTCGGGGTTCTGCAAGATAGTTCAGAGGCTAAAGGTACCCACCAGCAAGCTTGTTGCCTTATCTCAGTTTACTCCAAGGGATGCACATGGTAGAAGGAGAGAACTGACTTTGGAAAGTTGTCTTGTGGGTGCTGCAAGTGCACACACAGACACACACTAAATAAGTAAGCAAGTAGGTTTTTTAAAACAAATCCAAGCAGAACCCTTTGAAATGGCAGTTCATGAAAGCACTGCTTAAAAGGTTAGGATGGGCCTGGGATAGAATTCTTGCCTGGCTCCTGCAGTGCTGTACGTATTCCCCCTAACTCCAATGGAAATAAAACAATAAAGACATATTAGTTGATGATGTCTTTGCTTTTAAAGGTGTCAAAGATAAGATATAATTTACAAACATGGTATATGAGCAGGTGTGCCAAATAACAAGCATGGTAGATAGATGTACTATAAATGTTTTGCATGGCTATCTGAGGTGTCTCTGATCTTTATTGTGCTGTCTTTACCTGAGGGTGTGTGCACATTGTCAGTTGCATAAAGCACTGTCCTAAAAACTAAGTTGACGCCTAGGACACTATTATTAAGCAATAGCACCAGCAAAATCTGTGAGTATTGATTTTTGTCATGTCAGAATTGCTACATGCATGATAATGCCTAGCCAGTTATTTTAATCGCTATTCTACTTTTTATTCTTTGCGTGTAGAACCTGTATCTTCATCTAAAAGAACAATGCAATGTAGAACAAATAAATGCAGAACAAATAAAGAATAAAGAACAAATAAAATGTAAAATTTGACTTAGGATGAGAAGGATCTCTAAAGGAACAGGAGGGGTGAGATGTGGATATGCCTTCATGGATTTTTTTTATGACATTTGTTTGCAAATCTTTCTGTTTTTATATAGGCTGGTCGTGGACTTTGTGCGTACCTCTCAAGTTCTGTGATTGGATACTGGGTAGCCCACTGCTCCAGAGGTCCACACATGCGCTCACTGTGACGGTAAGGAGCCTCCTTCCTTGTGCCTGAAAATCCTTTTAAGAAGTAGGCCTGCATTCTGCAAAGCCCTGCACTTGTTTCCAAATTACACTTAATAAAGAAATTGCAGGTACTTCAGCTGAAATTGAAGGAGAGAAGGAAGGCTGGAGCCTCAGTAGCCTGCTGGGCTTTCATGCTTGCTTTCACCTTAGATAACCCTCTAAGAGTTTTGGATTTTGGCTGAGCTAAAATAAACTCCTCCAAGTGTTACTGTGAGGAGACAGCACCTCCAAAAATGAATCTTTCTTGTCAATATCATGAGCTACAAGTAAACTGCCACTTTTATTAGAATGGGACCCAGGAGTATACCTTTATTTGTATCCCACATGTGAATTCACTGCTTCATTAGTTTGTTAATATGAATTATGTCTGTTTGCAGACTGACTTGCTGGCTGACTTTGAAATTCTATAGAAAGTTCATGCAGATTCCCCTTCATAAATCTACTCACAGGCGAGGATTTGCCAGACTGCAGACAGTGGTGTGTATGTGCCAATTGATCACTTGAAATACACATCCAAAATATGCTAGGAAGTGGTTAGGGGTAGAGCTCAGCTGTAGGGCAACTGATTATTATGGATGTAGCCCCAGGTTTCATTGTGTGCACTGTAACAGAATAATAAATAAATAAGCAAGCAAGGAAATAATTGTTCCTTTTGATTTGAGGGTTTTGTTTTATTTGCACATTTTATATGTTGGGCTACACGTTTAATGACTTTTAGTAACTTTGATCCACTTAAAAAAAACTCACAAAGTTTATTATATCATTTCCAGAGCATAAAGCTCTTCTGAAGGGCTCAGGTTTGAGTCCCAGCCATGAGCTCAGCAGCACACAAGCACCTGTAACTCCAATTCCAGAGAATCTGATGTTCTCTTCTAGTGGGCACCAGACATGCATGTAGCACATATACACACATGTAGACAAAACACCCCCACAAATAAAATAATAAAATTTAAAGCTCCCAAAATATTGATGGATATAGTAGCTGCTTTAAAATAAAAAAAAAAAAAGATGAATAGCTCTTCACTAGTCCAGATCTGGAACTATTATATGGCCAAGAAACTCTACCCCAAAATAAATACACCAAAGAAACAAACCATGTTCACACAAACTCTTACATGCCAGTATTCGGGACATCATTTTCCAGAGCAGACAATTTTTAGATTTAAGATAAGTAAATCTAAAAATGCCGGAAATATTGTGGTTCTTGTTCTAGTAAAATCAATTGTTTTCTGTTGTAGAAATAGAAAAACCTGCCTTAGGAAAGACCAAGAGAGATTAGGCGTGGGGGTGTCATTGTACTAGGCTGGGTTTTTTGTTACTGAAAAGAAATGTGTGAGGCTGGCTACTTACTCAGATATAGAAGGTTTTTTTGTTTTTGTTTTTGATTTTTTTGTTTTTTTTCCGAGACAGGGTTTCTCTGTGTAGTCCTGGCTGTCCTGGAACTCACTCTGTAGACCAGGCTGGCCTCGAACTCAGAAATCCATCTGCCTCTGCCTCCCAGAGTGCTGGGATTACAGGCATGCGCCACCACCGCCCGGCGATAGAAGTTTGTTTAGCTCATAGTTTTTGAACCTGAAAGTCCACACATCATATAGGTAGGTCTGGTTCTTATGAATGCCCTGTAGCTGCACTGTCTTCATTGTCATCACATCACACTGGTAGGAATTTGTGCAAGAGGACAAGAACACAAGACCAGGACACAGAGAAGGGGTAGGGGTCAGTCTGTGACCTCAGGAGGCCTTGCCTTTTAAATGTCCACTATCACACTAATCTTAACATCTAACTTCTTGGGAGGGCACACCCAAACTGTTGTATTCAGTCCATAGTGATCAGCAAGCATCTTCTAATAGTTTTGTGGGTCAGGGAACCTATTTTGAAGCCATTTGAACTTGCTGAATGCTGGTCAGCTTGTGTATGTAAACTCTGGTAATAGGCGCTGGTTTGCTAATCTCAAACTGATGAAACACAATGTTTTCTCATCTGTTGGAGCTGTTTTGAATTGGAGATAAAATCTCCACTCTCAGAGACAAGCTCTACAAGGCCCTTGATATGAATACCTTACAAAGAATGCTCTGCCTTCTGGTATCAGGACTGAGATTGAGGGACTCTGTTCACTGCTGCTATTGCCTTTTTATTTTATTTTACATTTCAGGTGTTACCAGTCTTGGGGCCAAGAATATGGCTCAGATTGGAAAGTGCCTATCATGTGAGCATAAAGGATCTGAGCGGATTCCTAATATACAAGTAAAAATTGGGTGCAATGAAAACTGAATACAACAACTTTAGTGTGTTTTCCCCAAGGATTCATTTCAGATGCTAGGAGCAATGGGGCAGTGGATATTTAAGAGGCATGGCCTACTGAGCTCACTAAATGGCTTCTTCTCTTCCCTCCTCTGTCTCCTGGTCTTGTGATATAATGTACTCACTTGTAAACCTTGTGCTGAAGCAGGGAAGAAACTAGTAGATCCTAGAAGCTCACCGACCACCCAGTCTACCCCAAATGGAACTCAGGTTCACTGAGATACCCTGTGCCAAAAATTAAGGCAGAGAACAATAGAGACTGACATCTATTTCCTACCTCTGGCTTCCAAGTGTACACACACACATGTGCCTACACACATACTCTACACAAACACCACACAAAGTATTATCAGTCTCGAACTAGCTATAGTGTTATACTCCTTTAAACTAGGACTCAGAAAGCTGAGGTAGGAAAATTGGTTTAAGGCCAGTCAGTCTGGTGTATATAAACAAGACCCTGTCTCAAAAAGCAAACAAGCAATAAAATAAAACCACAAAAATGTTATCAGTCTTTTGACTGTAGAATTTAAACTGCTAAACACTTAATCACAAAACTTAGTGGCTGTGTATACAGGTATAGAAGGGAGGCTTTCATATTTTATGATGTGAAATGTGAATGCCCCCAACAGGTTCATGTACTTGAATACTTGGTCCCTGGATATGATACTGTTTTAAGATGTGTGGCACTTTAGGAAGTAAGGCTGAGGTAAAGGAGGCACCAAGTTTCAACAGTTACAGCTGAGCCTGGTTCCTACACAGGGTTAGGCCTGTGTGGTGCTATTGTCCAAGTCACCTGACTTACCAGTCTCGGAGGAGAAATTTTAAGAAAATCTTACTGCTTGGCTTGTGCATATCCTTCACTAGTGTGAAGTGGACTTCCATAGCAGATGTCTGCTCTTAACCACATAAACATGTCCAAGAATGTTTACTTCTGGGTCTGCCTTCTGCATTCCTTTTGTGTAACATTACCATCTGTCATGGGTGTGCACATGGGGTCTAGCAGAAAACCTCAGGAGGGTAAATTTTAATCAACCCAGTAAGGCAGCCAGGCATGCCTTTTGATGAAAATAATCTCATTTGAAAACCCGAAGAGTTCTTTTTCTAACAGAAAACTCTCTTTTCCCAACCCTGTATTTAAATCTTTGGAAGATTGTAATTATATTTTAATAAATATAAGCCAGTTCATGTTTACAATACAAAAAATACAAAGTGGAAAATTCAAAAAGCACACACAGATATGTAAGTGCAACATAACTGTCCCAATAGAGCTAGTTATGAATGAGGAGGAGGGTGTAAACACACAAAACAAGATGTAGTACCATGCACACATCATGGTACTTTTTCTATTGATTGATTCATGCATGGGGGATGAAGGGTGCACGTGTGTCTAGGGGTGTGCTTGCTCATATAAGCATGCACATGTGGAGGCCAGAGGTCTGTGTCATGTGCTCTATTGCTTCTCCACATTTATTTTTTGAGTCTCACTGAACCTGAAGTTTAATCCTTTGCCAAGGCCTGCTAACCATCAATTCCCAGCTCTGCCTATCTCTGTGCCATAGCACTGAGGTTACAGAGTATACACTAGCATGTCAACTCTTTACATGGGTTCTGGGAATCTGACCCAAGATCCTCATGTTCACATAGTAGGCACTTTCCCCACTGAGCCATCTCCCCAACCCTCACTTGCTTTTTCTGCACAACACTATCATAAGCATTTTCTCCTAAATATTGTTTTAATGGCTGCATATTATTCCACTGTGTGTTATTTCTTCGCATCCTTTCCTCACTTGCATATTTTCCACAATTGGGAACAAACGATAAAATTCACATCAGCCACCTTTTTGTATATTTCCTTCCCTTTTCACATCGTTAATCCAATGTACAAATGAGTGTCTATAGTAGAGCAGGAAAGACATTTACAGAGAGAGGACCTAAGGGTCATTGTATTCGTGTGTTGTCGTGAGGAAATTTCCAAGGCTGGCTACTTACTAATGAAAAGAGTTTTGTCTTAAAGTAGCTACCGATTGTGAAATGAAAATAAACTTAACTCAGAGATTAAAGATGTCATGGAGAAAAAAGCCAAGGACTTAAGAGCTGCCTATACTAATACAACAGAGAAACAGGCACCTTATGAAAAATTTAGTATTCATATATGCATGTAATGTGTGTGGCTTTCCTGCCTTTGATGGAAGGGGTGCATTAAGACCATTTTTCATCCTCTGTGGTTGGCTGTCTTGGATGCTCATGGAAATAAGACCGAGTCCTGAGTCTCAGTAGATAATTCCTTTTACCTCAGACTATTCCAGCATAAAAAACAGCATGCTAATAGCAGGAACAAGATACTTTCTTACCTCCCTGAGAAACACAGGCAGCTTGTCATGGCCACAAAAGTTCTCTGAATCATGGGACAAACTGAAAGAAGAATTTTTGCCATATAATGACGTGTCAGATGTATTACCCACACTAAAATATGAGTACCTTGCACCATCTTCTTTTCTGCAGAACAAAACTGCCCTCTTGTGGCAAGTAATGAATTCATTCTCTGTGTCCTTCCCTCTCTGAGCTAGGAAAGTCTCAGGTTTCCATTTTTAAAGATACTGCCTGGTAATTTAGATCTTGTTGATTTTGAGCAACCCTCTTGTTTCCCAAAGAATATAGCTATTGAATACTGTAAGCACACCTGAAAACCGGTAATAAATAACCACAAATAACCATCTGTAGATACTGAATTTTGACCTGTTTTGTGAGGGAAAGGGAATTTCTGCAACCTTGAAGTCTTGAAAAGAAAACAAAAACAGTAGACATAATGTTCTCTTAATTTCTTGAGATCTCTAACCCAATTATTTCTGTTGACACTTATCTCTAGTGCAGGAGGTTCAGAGATGCCATCACCTTTTTTTGTTGTTTTGCAGAGCGGGAAAGGAGGGAGAGGGGATTGATTTAGTTGTGACTTCAACTCCAGATGGAATTGTTATTTTTATTATTTCCATTCCTATACAGTCCCAACTCCAAAGACCTCACATCAACTACATGAAGGTGTCTCTATTAAAAACTAGTTCAGGCAAGAAAATAAACTCAAATGAAACATCTTCCCTATTCTATTTGGGGCTGGGCATTTCTATGAGCATAGCCAATGTTTCCTTTTATTTGTAACCACAAGGGCTGCAAAACATTTCTGGGAGCCTCTCAGAGCTCCAAGCTGAAGTGGGTACTGTCCTACTAGTTGGTCATGTGTTAAATGAGAGCCCAATTTCCACTTGTATGTGGCTGGAAGTGGCCCAGGTGGCTCTCTGCACTCCTGTTTTCTTTGATGGGCTTTGTGAACTTCTCCTTTCCTGAGTGACAATCACTGGTGTGACCTATTATAGAAAACAGAGTCTGAGTCTGTGATAACTGTGGTATGCTTTCCTTACTCATTCACATGATCGCTTTGGGTAGCTTTAGCAACATTTTCAGAGTTGTTTGATAATATTACTAACATAAATGGATTATCTGTCTCCTACCCTCTATCCACAAGACTCAAGAGAGTATTGCAGAAGAACAGAGGCAAAGACCGTAAATGCCAGTGGTTCGGGACTACTGCAAAATAGTATTTTCTGGGCATGATCACTGAATTCATAAATTTACAATAGTTGTTGCCTGTTCAAGATCAAGGCAGTCACTATACCAGCATGGATGGGAGAGGGATTCACAAGGCCCCACCCCTAGCTGAGGAGCTATTGACAGTTGATGGATACTGGGGACGGGTTGGAAATTCAGTTTATTTTAAGGGTAGGTTGCCCATGCAACAGTGGATGGCCCAATATCCATGCCTATATGGGCAGCAATAACTGAATGGACTCTATGGGTTATAAAAGAGGACATGGGGCTAGAGAGATGGCTCCTGGCTGCTCTTCTAGAGGACCTGGGTTTAATTCCTGACGTATGTGCACCAGCTCCTAACTGTAACTTAAATCTTAGGGAATCTGCCCTCTCTGGCCTCTGTGGACACTGACATACATGCCTTCAATATATTCTACCCTTTTTTTAATGAAAAATGGAAAAAAGAATATGGGGGATAGAGTCCAGCAGTTAAGAGCACATGTTGCCCTTGCCGAGGATGCAGATTCTGTTCCAGCATCCAGATGGCAGCTCACAACAATCTGTAACTCTAGTTTTAGAGGATATGATGCCCCCTCTTCTGGTCTCTGCAAGTACTGCACACACCTGGTACAGATACCTATGTGCAGGCAAAACACTTGTATACCTAAAATTAAAATAAGTCTTGTAAAAGAGAATAAAATAAAAAGGGGGAAATACCAAAGACACAATTCACATACCAAATGATGTCTGACAAGAAGAAAGGATTGGACACTGGTGCTGGAAAGGATCAAAGCATCAGTGTAGGGGAATACCAGAACAGGGAAGTGGGAAGGGGTGGAAGGGGGAACAGGGGGAGGGAAAAGGGCATGTGGGACCTTTGGGGGGTGGTGAACCAGAAAAAGGGAAATGAAATGTAAATATAGAATATATCCAATAAAAATAAAAATTTAAAAAAAGAAAAAAAGGGGGGGCATAAAAGACTGGGAATGCTCTGGAGTTGGAAGTACAGGAAGTTGTGAGCTGCCTAGTGTGGGTGCTAACACAAGCAATGTGTACTCTTAACCACTGAACTGTCTCACTAGCCCCTTATTTCCTATGTGTTTAAGATGAGCAGTCTTGAACATATTTTTAGAGTCTCCCATTTACTACCTTCCATGATCTAGCCTGGAAAATAATACTAAAAAGTATAGTTTACTTGTTTTGGTAAGACCCATTTTTCAAATTATTTGCTTTCTATCACTCTAATAAGCCAATATGATTTCTGCCATCCCGGTCATAACAAGTTATTGGTAGAAAAATCAGATGTTTGCAGCTGTGTGGGATGTAGAGAAACCCTGAGACTGTAAGCCTGTCACTGCAGCTAAGACTTTCATCATTATGACAATACTCAGCCTTACCAAGTCTGCTAGTGTGCTCAGGCCCTGGTGTTTTTCTACACATATAATTGCATTTTCTATTTTCTTTAAGTTATATTTTTGTTAGCTTTCAATGTGAATTTATAGCTATTTACTGAGCCTCTATTTCTTCCCTCTAAGGCACCAAGTAGAAATTGCAGGTCATATTTTTGTGGCAGTGTTTGCACAAGCACATTAGTATCAGCAGAGGAAGATAAGCATTTTTAAATATGTATTTTATTAGTTTTCTGACAGATTCATACATATATGCTGCGTATTTTCTTCTTACTAATTCATCTGTCTTAACTGGTTGGTGTAGCACAGTTGTTTCTATGAGATTCTCTCTCTTCCCCCATGTTACCCGAATCTCTTTACTTGTAGCCCTGTCACAGAAATAAGGTGACATGTAGCTACTTGACCCCACACCTGTTCACCACCCTTGGGATTCTCATATCCTGTTTGTAGAGTAACCTTTAGTTATATGGTGAAGACCCCTTTAAACTTCCTCAGGAGAGGATACTGTGATGCATTATTTCCCCAGGACCACACTTGTCATTCTTCCAAGAAAGGCTTGACATTACTACCAGTCTGCTTAGATGGTATGGTAAAGTACTGATCCAGTCACATCTGCCCATGTCTGTTCAGGGTTCCATATGTGCAGGGTTCCATTACCATGCACATTCTGAATTATAATGCACTGTGGTTTCATTGACTAAATACAAAGTCAGCTGATTGTACTCTCTGTTGATCCTGATGTTCTTCCCTGGTGTGATTCATATCCTGACCCTGAAATATATGCCAGTTTTTCTCTTTGGGGAAAACATTTTGCCTGGAAGATATAAGATATTCTCTCTCATTCATTCGTTCATTCTCTCTCTCTCTCTCTCTCTCTCTCTCTCTCTCTCCCTCCCTCCCTCCCTCCCTCCCTCCCTCCCTCCCTCCCTCCCTCCCTCCTGTATGTATGTATGTATGTACACACATACCTTGCACACAATTCCTAGTTGTATTTCTGTTTCTGTGATTATATTCCCTGACAAAACCAGCTTAAGAGAGAAAGGGTTTGTTTGGCTTACAATTTCATGATATAGTACATCACTGAGAAGAAGTCAAGACAAGAGCTTGAAGCAGATAGTTCACAGGAAAGAGCCAGAGAGAATGTGAATGTGTGCATGTGTTCAGCTTGCTTTTTCTATATTCATACACTCAGGATCCAGCTCCACCTGGGTGCCACTCAAGTGGGTTGGGCTTTCCCTTATCAATTAACACTATCAAGACATTTGAGGGCTGTGGTTTATGCTGTGGCAGGATGCCGAGTTGATATCTGTGATCCCAGCTACATTGGAGGGCTTTATCCCAGTCCATGGCTCTACTGCAACCCAGGAACCCTGTTTGTGGTCTATGGTGATATCACAAACCATGTCAAAGCCCATAAATCTATGTTCCCGTGGTCTTAAAAGAACAAATAAGCCACTTTGACAGAGATATTGATGACTGCAGACACACAGGTGAGAAAGGACATGGAAGACACCCCTTCCCCCAAAAAATAGTAACAGCCTAGACAGGAAGCTATGGGGAGAACTCTTAAAACTATGATAGGATGCTGACGTGTTGCCCTCCACAATAGATAACTTCTGGCAGGGATGCAGGAAGGTAAGGACTCACTTGTCTCCATTTAGGGAACAGGCCACTGAAGCTTTGACCACCCTCCAGTGAATCTAGACATAATACAAATTGTACTTTTTTTGCTGGGGGTGTAACAAGGATGGGGAGTTGGACAGGAAAAGATTAAAAAATTAAATGTGATAGTGCTGTATGATTCAAAATCCCCAAATAGTCAATGAAAATATGTTGGAAAAAAGATACTCCTTCACAAGACATGGCCATAGGCCAGCCTGATCTAGATGGCCCTTCATTGAGTCTCTTCTCAGGCCACTCTTCAATTGTGTCAAGTTGACAAGCCAACTTTCATATTCTCTCTCTCTCTCTCTCTCTCTCTCTCTCTCTCTCTCTCTCTCTCTCTCTCTTTCTCTCTCTCTCATGTGGACACAAATGACAAACCAACTTTTATACACACACATATTTATATGTTCATGTATATACACATACATCTTCTTATACATAGTTACACTGTAGCTATTTTTCAGACACACCAGAAGAGGGCATCTGATCTCATTACAGATGGTTGTGAACCACAATATAGTTTCTGGGATTTGAACTCACGACCTCTGGAAGAACAGTCAGTGCTCTTAACCGCTGAGCCAACTCTCCAGCTCTTTATACACATATATCTATCTGTCTTGTATAATACAATGTGATGGTATTTGGTCAAGGCATAATATGTATGTGATATTGTATTTAAATCATCTCAAAGGGGTATAGCTCAATAATAGAGCACTTGGCTAACATACATAAGTCCCTTGAATCTGTCCCGTGCCCGCGCATGTGCACGCACACACACACACTGCATACACATTCAGAAGACAAATACACACAATATATTCAAAACAGTGTTTCTGGTGTTTTTCTAACAGAGGGTGGCTCACACTTGATTGAGACGAAGACCTCATCGCCGAAAGGTGAGGCTAAGATGAGCATTACCAGCGACGAGGTGAACTTTCTGGTATATCGCTACCTCCAGGAATCAGGTAACCAACCAGCTTTCTTTTCTGTAGGAAGATCATTTTAAATATGTTTTGGACAGAACAGTTGACCACCAGTACAAGCCAGACTGTTGGATCATCAAAAAGACTTGAGAATACTCTTTGTAAGAATGTTAAAGGGACAGAGCAGTGGTTTAGAAGGCACTTCATTCCTCAGTTGGAGTGTGGGGGGAGCATGATCTTTCTTCTCATGACAGGAAATCAGTCAAGCAGTTGAGCCAGGTGTGATGACATTCTCCTTTAATGGTAGCACTTGGGAGACAGAGAAAGGTGGATTTCTTAGTTTAAGGCTGCCGTAGTCTACATAGCGAATGGGACCTTGTCAAAATGTTGCTTCAAGGTATATAGTTAAAAGGCTAGAGACATATATATGTCTCCAGTTGGCAAAATAATCCTTGTGGGTAACTGTTGGGTTCAGATAGACTCAAGTGGGGCAAAATGCTATTTTGCCATGGTCTAATGTGATTTCTCCAATGAGTGATTTTAGTTCTCAAGTAAAACATTTTTTAATTCTCACAACCTGAAGATATTTAAAATCTACAAAATGATACTAATGAAAACCTACCCTTGTACCTACCCATGCAACAAGCCACTTCAGTCCAATAGGGGACCCCCTATGTTCATTTCCGTGGTGGAAAATTGAAGTCTCTGGTGAAGCTGTTGACAAGTATCTCCTGTAGGCTGTGGGGAGTCAGTTCTATGCCTCTCCTAGGTTTGGTGTCCTCTTCGCAACCTTTGGCATATCTTGGCTTAAAGCTGCATCACTTTGGTCCTAATGTCCAAATGTATCCACATTTCCTTTTACGAAGAAAAGACCATATTGGTCTAGGGTCTCAGCACACTTAAGGTCATACTTTGAGATATAATGTGTCCCCACCTTCTGGAGTTGTATGTGTAGTTCTTTTAGTTAACTTTTCTTTCACTGTGACCAAGTACCTCAAGCAAATGAAATTAAAGGAGGAAATGGGATTTTCTGGCTTTCAGATGTCCATGGTTGCTTTGGTCCTATTTTTTTTTTGGTTGGGGGGGGTCCGTGGTGTGGGAGAACATCATGGTGTAGTATGTGGCATGGTAAAGTAACTTGCCTCATTGCAGCCAGGGAGCAAAGAGAGAGATGGAAATGGGTGGGGGAGTCTCCAGTATACCCTTTAATAAATGTCACATCCTTGGTGACTTAATTTCTTCCTATTAGGCCTCACTTCTTAAAGGCTCTATCACCACTTAGTTGTACCACTGGTTTGTCACTCAAGTCTTTATCATTTGGGCCTTTGGGGGTCACATCACAGCTAAACTGTACACTCCTCGGTATAATGTTTTGGTCAAGTCCTATTAAACCCATCTTATGTTGAAAATGGCAGTCAAAATGCATCTAAGGTAAAGTGCTTGCTCTACAAGGATATGAATCTATGTTTAATTCCCCACCTCCCATGTAAGAGCCAGGCTTTGCCATCAAAGTGTTTCTAATCATATTCTAGCACCAATTCTTATTTCTGTGTGCCTCCTGTTCTCCCTGCCTGTTCAACCCTAACCAGAATCTGAACTTCCATTCCACAGCCTTCCCCAAGCCCCTCGGCACCCACAACTCCCATGTTCACATCTCCAACCCACATTTCCCTCCCTCTCACTTGCCTCTGCTTCCCTCTTCCTGCAGGTTTTTCCCACTCCGCCTTCACGTTTGGGATCGAAAGCCACATTAGCCAGTCCAACATCAATGGTACACTAGTACCACCGGCTGCCCTAATCTCCATTCTTCAGAAAGGACTGCAATATGTGGAGGCGGAGATCAGCATCAACGAGGTATGTTCATTCCTGAGAATATGGCAGAGTTCCAGACTCCCCCTAGCAGATCTCAGAAGAATGTATATATGATTCGTGTACACAGGTCTGGCGTACATTCTAAGGTATCTGGGGAAAAGTGGAAGCTACAAACAGGACACTGCACCACCAGTAAGCTTTGGATGACCCGTTGTGCAGGTTTGAAAAATCGCAAGGTGTTGACTGATGAAAACAACCAATTCATTCTTACAAATAGACTTTTATCCACTTTGTTCCAGGGCTTTGCATGAGCAGACAAACCCTCTTTCTCATTTCCCAGGGCAGATTGCCCAAAGCAGGACCTTGCTGAATGCTCATAGAGAGTCTTTATTTTCTGTCAAACTGACAGGGCATAACCAGAGGGAAATTTGAAGAGCATTTCACACTCCAACCATTTCTCTGCCTCCTACGTTCTCTCTCTGTCATCCCCTTCCACCATGTTCCCTGACTGAGCCTTGGAGCAAGTGATATAGTTGTTCATTTAGAGCTGCACATCCAATGTTTGTTCATTTCTAGAAGTTTTACTACTTATAAGTCTCTGTAGCAAGTTGCCAAAAAAGAAATGCTGCCAAAAAAGAAAAAGCTTCTCTGACCAAAGCTACTAGCAACTTTAATCTATGGGCTTAAACATGGATATTTAGAATTTGATAGGCATGTCATGTCCATTTAGCAAAACCATAGCAGCATCTTCCCCAACCACCTGCTTTTGGCCAGGTTTAAAGAACCAGATGTGAATTCCCACTTGTGGAACAGTTCCCAAATCCAATCAGAAAGCAGCTTTTAATTACCCTCAACATCCAGGCCACTTATAGCAGTGGACACATCTTACCTGACAGATTAGTGGTACAAAGCATGTCGAGTTCACAGCTAAGTGATGATTATGTCTCAGCAGCACTAATTTTGTAGTCTATGGCTTTAGCTATACATGCAAGATATCTCTGTCCATACTTTGTTTTGTTTTTTTAACTTACAAAATAACATTTCCTTACTGCTTTTTTATACATACTTCAATGGACCTACTCCAATGCATACCATCCCTCTCCTTCCTTGAACCTGATCCACCATTAGAAATTTCTTACCCAGACTGTTTCTTGCTATATTCTTTTTTAACTTTAAAAAGTTATCCTTCCGAACACTGATTTCTATTTTTCTCATCATCCAAGAGGCTTTCGTTTGTCTAGGGGTAAATAATCTTTGTTATGTATTTCCAACAATTAAAAAAAGAACTCAGATATGGCGGTATTTTTGTTATGTTGACAGTGGCCTACCTCTTTTTCTAGTTCATTTGTTAAGTTTTATTTTATGTGCATGTTTGCTTTGCCTATGTACCACTGGGTTTCTGTGCCTGCAACAGCCAGAATAGGGCATGAGGTTGCTTAGAATTGGAGTTTCTGGTGCTTGTGTGCCACTGTATGGATGCTGAGAACTGAACCCAGGTCATCTAGAAGAGCAGCTCATACTCTTAAACTGCTGAGACATCTCCCCAGCCACATGACACTGTTTGCTGTACCTCTATGAAAGAAAAAAAATGACACAAAAGGGTCAAGACTTATCATCAACCTTGGTCACTCATGGCCAGAATCCAAGACCAAGTGGCTGATGAGTCATACTGAATGTACTATGTCATATTACTTTTCTTGTTTTTTTTTTTTACATTGTATTATAATTTAAAAAGAAAACCAAATGAAAAATTCACCTGGGGCAAAGTGTTGTTTAATAGTATTCAGCCAAAGCTTGTGCCTCTCCATTTCTGAGATAATTGAAGTTTAGAGTATATGGGCACATGGTTTTTCATCCAGCAGACAGCCTGGAGGCATGTGGAGATTCATGATTCAAATATTTCCAATGCTTCCTGAGGGAAGAAACTTCCTGTGTTTTTTAAGGATATGTGGAAATGTTTTTGTGGTAGGTGGAAACCAGACAAAGTATAGTTTTTTAATGCATTTTAGAATGAAGAGACACTATTGCCTGTTTGCATCATGTTGATATTTCATCTCTACATTGAGCCCAGGGAGGCATATATAGCACATTCAGGTAGACCCAGGTGCTGGAGTCCTATTCTGAATGGTGCAGTTGTCTTTATATTGGGCTCATTATTCCTTCATTGTTAAAGATAGTCATTGCAAAGATGCCTGATAGCATCCAGTCAGGGTTGCCATCAGTCTCAGCACTACACCTTTGTGACTGGGTGATGCTCAGAGGAAGGATTTCCAGTGCACCTGAGGATGGGAAACAGCATGACCTGCCTCTGCTCAGTATATGGCAATATAAATCTATGATCTCAGTGTTGACAACTGAAAATACCTCTGCCACATTGAGACTTGTCCTTCAAGGAGGCAATTTTACCCTACACTACATTGATGGTAGCAAGTTTTGTCGTAGGATAAAAATAACCCTGTTTAGATACCCATAATACTTTTAGCTAGACATCTATGAAATCACTAAGGATGGTCTTCTATTGCTAGCTCTCCATGAATGGAATGGTCCTCCTCATCCACTTCCCCATCCCTCTTTGCCATCTAACTTTGTCCCACCACAAAAATCCCTTGGATCTTATTCCTAGTCCATTCCAGCTTCTCTGCTCTGTGGTAGCTGATGAGTAACCCTGGCCTTGCTTTCCTAGGATGGCACGGTATTTGATGGGCGTCCCATTGAGTCGCTATCGTTAATTGATGCTGTGATGCCCGATGTGGTCCAGACAAGACAACAAGCTTTTCGGGAGAAACTCGCCCAGCAACAAGCCAATGCAGCAGCTGCAGCGGCAGCAGCTGCAGCCACAGCCACAAGCACAGCGGCTACAACACCAGCAGCTGCTGCTCAGCAGAACCCACCAAAGAATGGAGAAGCCACCGTGAATGGGGAAGAAAATGGAGCCCATGCAATAAGTAAGTGGAGAGTGCTCTGGTCTTCCAGGGGTCATTTTTTTGATGTTGTGTTTTCTCTTGTGTCTATGTATAGTTGAAGGGATGCTTAAAGCATGACCTTCTGTCAATCTGTTTAATTGCTTTCTGGGTTTTGCTTCTTGTCTGTCCACCTGATCTCCATCTTTGACTTTACTGGCCTCCCTTGGTTTCAGGAAATTTTGCACCTCTGTGAATATCCATATCGCAAGGGGAGCTTCAATAACTGTGTCATTTGTGGTGCCTTTCAATCCCAGTACTTCACTAATGTCTCCTCCTCAGGTTCTTAAGCTCAATTTTGCTATAACCAGCAAGCCAAGGTAATTTCAAGGGCAGCAGCTCCAGACATGGGGCATTACATTGCTTTATCATGGCAAACCCCCAGAATGTTAGCCCCTATTGGGTAACTCTGTAGTCAGACCAGGTCAGACCATGTCCACGTTAGCCCTGCGCCTGAACAGAGCAGAGCAGAGGTGAACACATGCCTTAATGTATACTGGCAGCTCGTGTGCAGACAGGGTTTGTTTTGTGTGCACCCACAACTCTTGCAGTTGTTCATGGTGCTTCCTAAAGGCTTAACCCCTGTTGCTACCTACTGAGTTTTAATGATTTCCACACTGTCCCTCGGGCCTGGTGCAGTTGGTGTGCCAATCCTGGACTTCACAGTCAGATACTTCAAAGTAGCTTCTCTTTATTGCTTCTGCAATAACTAAGCATGCTGTGGTCAGAAGACAACATTCAGGAGTTGGTTCTTTTTCTCAACCCAGTGCTTGGGGCATTAAACTCAGTTCATCAGTCTTCCAGGACTGGCTAATCCATCTCATTGGGCTTCTTGTGTGATTCTGTTGGGTGGCAGGATGAGTTAGCTTTTTGTTTCTGTAATGACATACCTGAAGAAAATAGTTTATAAGAGAAAAAGGACATATTACTTGAGCTCCCAGGTGATACATACACATGGACATGACCATGATGGAAGTTGAAGTGAAAATGCAAGGTGGAAGGGCATCATGGGAGAAAAAGAAGTCAGAGCAGACTGCAAATGACTAACAGTGACTTCCCACTAGGAACCACTTCTTAAAGTCCCATCACCTATTGTCATATCTCCCATGTGGACACCAAGTTTCCAGCAAACTTTGGGAACAAATATACAGCATGGCACTGTCAAAACAAAAATACAAAATGTGCACCAAACTGTAGAAATGCCCACTCTTTACCGTCATCGGATGTACTGTGACTTTGATATGTACAAAGTATTTTTAAAACAGTGTCTAAGGCTGCATTTTTAATGATTGGTGGACCATGTCTTCTTGTTTGCTTGGCAGATAATCACTCAAAGCCAATGGAAATAGATGGAGATGTTGAAATTCCACCGAGTAAAGCCACAGTCCTTCGAGGCCATGAGTCTGAGGTCTTCATTTGTGCCTGGAATCCTGTTAGTGACCTACTTGCTTCTGGGTAAGAATTTGGGACAGGAAAGCACCTGGGTCTGCATTCTTCTCTGGAGTATAGCATTAAGGAAAGTGCACCGGGTTGTCGGACTTTCCTAATAAATGAAGACTAAGGAACAGGCTGCTTTGTGCACCCTGTACTGTGGGAAAGACAGTGGTCCCAGCCATTTCTCTGTTTGGTGGGGAGTAAGACACATCTCAAGTCAGTAAGTAGAAGATATGGGAGAGGAAAGAAACTGAGCAAGAGAAGTGGAAAAGACAGCGGCACATGCTAACGATGTGAAACCTAGCTGCACATCAGTCACATTTTCCCATTGCACCAGAGTCAAATGCTCCATGTTGGTTCTGCAGATCTGGAGACTCCACTGCGAGGATATGGAACCTTAATGAGAACAGCAACGGGGGTTCCACACAGCTTGTGCTGAGGCACTGTATCCGTGAAGGCGGACATGACGTTCCCAGTAATAAAGATGTCACTTCATTGGACTGGAATGTAAGCTTCTACCATCAGTGTGTTCAAATGAAGCATGCGCAAACTCAAAAGAGGCAGATAGTTCTTTGTCTTAGCTTCCACATTGGGGTACTGATACCAGGGGCTCATGATCAGGTCCTAGTGGAAAGACAGCAGCCTGGGGGTGGGAAGTTGGCCCCACTGTCATGAACTTCTGTTGCCTCTGTCACACAGCCCCATGTAGGAAGGAGGCCCAGGAAAGTACCCAAGAGTGTAAGAAAGTACTAATATGTTTTGTCTTTTTCTGTCCCCAAGAGCGATGGAACACTGTTGGCAACAGGTTCCTATGATGGTTTTGCAAGAATATGGACAGAAGATGGTAAGTTTTGAATTCCTTGTGTGTGTTTTAGGAAGGACTTGATGTGTGAGCCTAGACTGAACAGTGAGTAACTGTGAAGTCACCATGTCTGTGTTTTCCCATCTCAGGTAACTTAGCCAGCACCTTAGGGCAACATAAAGGCCCCATCTTTGCCTTGAAGTGGAACAAGAAGGGGAATTATATTTTGAGTGCTGGTGTAGACAAGGTGAGTGAATGCCAACTTTAAATACATCCCTTTTATATGTGGATGTGGGTTTATTTTTTGTCTGTTGACTTCTTTGGTAAAATAACTTATTTAAGCTGTTTATTTCTCGGGTTTGATCTTTCTGCTGACTTTTGAACAAGGAATCACCTCATATATTTACCTCTGTAGACCTTCATGCAGAATGCACTCTCAGTCCTGTGATGGAAAGAGAAGTCTCTAAATGGAGTTTATAAAAAGTATTCGGTTTTGGATGTTTCTGGGTTGACTTTTATCCGTTGAGCAATTTTTAGTCACAGACTCTTTTTTCCTCCCCTAGCTCCACCTTTTCTCACCTGATAAACCACTGCTTCCCACTGTAGATGGCAGAATTCTCTGAGACCTGATACAGGGCAAACTTCACAGAAACTCATGGAGCTGACTTACAGTTTGATTTTTTCCAATCCATACTTTGGATTTTTGGGCTGTTCCACCTGCTCTCTGTTCTTGGAGTGACAGGGGATTGTTAGAAATGCTCATTTCTATAGCATTTATTTTGAAACAATATCCAAAGGGCAAACAGATGTGCCTTCTTACCTGTTACTTAATGGTTTTCTGGGTTTGGGAGCTAACGGGAAAGTTTGGTAGATTTCCACATATATTGCTGAAGGCTGCTGTGTACCAGTTGCTCTCATTAATATTACTGAGTGTGAAATGCACAGTGTACATAGACTTAGATCAGAAATATAGAACTGACATGTTGTATGACTATTTTACACAATTGCATGTATAAATGATACAAGTTTGGCTATATATAGCAATAAAATGTTAAATTAATTTTTAGAAGGAAAGGGGGCTGGTTGTCTTTTCTGGTACAAGACATTCTTCTAGATAAATGTTCTTTGAGAAGAATAACTTTCCCTCTGTTTGTGGAATACAGACAACAATAATTTGGGACGCTCACACAGGAGAAGCCAAACAACAGTTTCCTTTTCATTCAGGTAGGTTCACTGTTGTGGTTATGCAGAGGTAGTCCCAGGAATTTTTTACTTCTTTAAGCTTGTGTGATATTGCCTAAGAGCAGAGAAGTGTCAAGACATTGGGACTTCGGACAACTGTGAAACAAAGTATTGGAAGTAAGAAAATATGTGGCATAGCAAAAAAAAAAAAAAAAAAATAACTGGTACCTCCCTTTATCCATATCTGGGCCTGTCCTTGAGGGCTTTTTCATTTTAGAGAAAGATGGCAGTCTCTCTCCAGAAGCATCTTACAAATTGGAAGGGGAAAGTCTTTAAGGTCTTTGAAGGATGGTTTTCATGGTGTCAGTGTAGCTGATTCACACTGGGGGGTGGTATTCATGGTCACTAGACTCCTAGGGATGCTTTTGTCTGCATCACTGAGCTCTATTTTCAGTTAATCTGGCAAATGTCCTTCCTCTCTTTCCTCCTGCTTTGTAGCACCTGCCCTTGATGTGGACTGGCAGAACAACACTACCTTTGCCTCTTGCAGCACAGACATGTGCATTCATGTGTGCAGGCTTGGCTGTGATCGCCCAGTCAAAACCTTCCAAGGACATACTGTAAGTGGCAGTTCTGATCCTCAGGTTGGGGATTGTGAGAGTGTGGTATGTATCTTTTCAGTGCCAGCATTAAAAATTAATTGTGCAGGAGAGACTACTTGTTCAGCAGCACTTGGCTACTGAGAGCTTCTGTGACTGCCCTGGTGGTAGAATTAACCCAGGTATGGGCAGTGGTCTTGGGAATATCTCAGAGTAGCTACTAGTTAACCCTCTCTTTGTTCTGTCTTGAACCTGTTTCTCTTTTAACCCCAGTATATTTCTCAGCTTTCAATAGGGGTATATGTTTAAAGTCTGATTTCTCTTGTTCCTGCTTAGACTTTACCTCTCTCACAGCCTGCCTCCCGGTTCCATAAATGATTCTCACCAATGCTGATTGCTCTGAGCAAAGGTCTACGTACATGGCTCTGGACCTGCTGCTTCCTGAGACCTGTGTGTAGATTCTAGTTGCTTCTCCGGAAGTTTAGTTGAGATGCAGAAAGATGTCAAGAGAGAAAATTCTGCGCCTAGGAAGGAATTTGTGTCTCCATGGGGAATTGCAGATGAGTCAGCTGGGGACAGATAGGTCATAGTTTTCTCTACATCCACAGTTGGAGACATGTACACTACCTCATTTACACTGGAGCTCACAGATAAGCGCGCGCGCACACACACACACACACACACACACACACACACACATACACACACACCCTCTATGCTCTGTGATCAAGCCCTTTGCCCCCACTTTGATCTAGTCACAGAGAACCCTGCTTCTTGGATTCCCAGCTTCTTCCAATTTGACCCTTTTCAAAACTTGGTGTCCTTACAAATGGAAATAGCCACAACATTGAGAAGTATGAAATTATTTAGAATATAATCTGGTTTGTGAAGTTGTTTGTTAGGCCAAGACAGCTGTCTTGATAGAAGAAGCAGTTAATAGCAGTAGTATTCCCAAGACTCCTCTGAGGAAGCTCCCGCTATCTTTCCCTCTGCCCTTGCTCTGCATGCTGTCCCTGTCAATATGGCGGAGCTGCAGATAGTTCTTTATATAAACACATCCCCTTCTCCCTTCCCCACCCGAAGTCTTTCTCTTCCATTCTTGGAACCTCTGGTACTCAGAAAGCAGGAAATTCTGGCGGTCTCCTTGTTGTATGCCCCCGCCCCCAATCCAGCTTGATGAATCAATAAGTTTGGACTTACTTATGGGAATTTGGGTGAGGGGTCACTTATAGAAGTAAAAAATGACTCAAAGAGCACTGAATTGCCAAAGCCCACCCCACCATGGGTGACAGCCCATAAAAATTGGAAACCTAGAGCACACTGCACTGCCTTTTCTGTGTAGGTCAGTTTGTCAGGTAGCTTGTCTTATCTTTGTTTCTTCTAGAAAGCTCAGCTGGTCTCTGCTTCTTCCAGGCAACTGTGCTTGTCAGAGAGTGACTTGGCAGTCTTTTCTGCTTATACACACATTTGTGATAGGATTTGGGGGATTAGTGAACCCGGTCAGTTTTAGGGACTTTCTGTTTTAATGAGCTTCTCTATAGTATTTCATCTCACAACTCCCTGAAAACATCCTGCCTTAAGAAGTTTCTCTTCAAAATGGAATCTTTTAATTTCAGAGGGAACTGCTACTCATCACAGATCCACAGGAGGATGGATTTTATTTTTCAATGCCTTTTCCTAACTATAGTTCCTGATGTAGTTTCCCTGCACATATGAATTGCTTGTGTATGTCTTTGTGCCTTTGGATGGCTTTACTTTCTATTTGTCTCTGCCATTGTTACATCTACACCTTTATCTTTATCTCATCCAACAAGCTACACGTATTTCAACAGGATGAAGAGAAACTGTAATATTAAAAGCACATAGAAAAGAGATGATGAAAGTCTACTTTTAAAAATAACTCATTTTAGCTCTGCTCAATGTCACATATGTGTAGTCATAATACTCAGGAGTCTAACAGAATAGTTCCAGGCCATTCTGGGATACATAAAAAGCTCCTTCTGGCTTGTCTGTGCTACATAGTGAGACCCTGTCTTGAGCAGCAATAAATAGTAACTGATTTGCCTAGCTTCGTTTATTATATGCAAATTCTTCATTTGTCTTCCTTAGTAAGGAATTTTTCCCTAAAGAAATATGGATGAGTGTGTGACTGGTCCTTTGTAATATATGGCAGGGTTTTTCATGAATGCAAAGCAAAGTGAAGAGAGCATAATCATGTGTGGGTTTTTGTGATGTAGACTTTTATATCTTGTGAACTCTCAGAAGGCCCTCTGTACTGCAGCACTGGCAAAATGCTCCTGCCCCTTAGTAGAGCCAGCCTTTCTTAAATAAAAGCTATAGTTTCTTTCTGAAATTCGGTGCTTTGTTACAGAATGAGGTCAATGCTATCAAATGGGATCCTTCTGGAATGTTGCTAGCCTCCTGCTCTGATGACATGACATTAAAGGTAATATGGGTATCTAAAGGGATGCATTGCCTAATCCTAGACAAGGCCCTGCATAGGCATACAACCCTTCAAACCTTCATCATATGGAATATTACTTTGGACTGTCTTTTCTCCATGACTTTCCTGGTCTCTAAACTTTTGTTCTTCCATGAAATTTTGACATATTGAGGCCATGGTTCCTACTGAGAGACCTTATGGCCTATCCACCAGCATCCTTCCTCACAGTCACCTGCTAATAATGTGCCTGGTGGACTCCTTGCTAGCCTGTGAGCCTCTCCCATATCTACCACCTACACAGTGCTCCCTTTGGTGCAACAGAATGAAAGTGCTGAGCCATTCTCAGTTAGCGGTACAGTATTAGCTCACACTGTTACCAATGCCTCTTCCAGATCTGGAGTATGAAGCAGGATGTATGTGTCCATGACCTCCAAGCTCACAGCAAAGAGATATATACCATCAAGTGGAGCCCCACAGGACCAGCCACCAGCAACCCAAACTCGAACATCATGTTAGCAAGGTAAAGAAGGGCAACCTCCCAGCTCTCAGCCCTTCCTGATCACAGCTCTGTTCTCTGCCTAGTGAGTAACTCAGTTGGAAGACTCACTCAAATCTAGAGACAGCAGTGTTGAATCCTCTTCCAAACTGAAAAATAATGGTGGTCCCCTTTGAAGGGAGGCAAGAGGAAGTATATCTCCTCCCTCCATATCCATGGAGATGGTTCCAGAAACCCCTTTGGGTACCGAAGTCCATAGTTGCTTAATTTTGTTTGGCCTACAACCTCTGAATACCTTCCCTTGTGCTTTAAATCATGTCTCAGTGATGTATAATATCCAAACAATTAGAATGCTGTACAGATAGTTTAAGGAACAATGCCAAGCAAAGGATCTGAACATGTCCAGTACAGTTTTGTATGTGTGTGTGAGGAGGAGGAGGTGGTTTGGTTTGGTTTGAGATTTGTAACCTTGACTGACCTGGAATTTGTCATGTAAATTAGGCTAGTTTAGAGATATACACTTCCACCAAAGTGCTAGGATTATGGGCCTGCCTAAGATGCATTTTTTCCCTTTCCTGTCAGTGGTTTCTTATCTGCATTTTGATAAAACTTTGAACCTACAGGTGTGGGGGGGGGCTGCTGGGAAGGGGTGGCTTAATCTAGTGAAAGTTTTCTAAGTCCAAGGCCAGCCAGGTCTACAGAATAAATTCCAGGATAGCCAGGGCTACACAGAGAAACCCTGTCTTGAAAACAACCAAAGAAAGAAAGAGAAAGGGAGGGAGGGAGGGAGGGAGGAAGGAAGGAAGGGAGGGAGGAAGAAATGGGAAGGGAGGAAGAAACGGGAAGGGAGGGGAGGGGAGAGGAGAGTTGAGTTTAACTTGGAGCTCAGAGTTTGTTCTTGAGCCTCCATTCAGGGCTGCAGTACTGAGATTTTGATTAGAGATAAAGGATTCCCTGCCTCAGCCAAAGATAACCTGAATCTTTTAATATTGGAAATGCCAGTCAGCCAAGTCCCAGAACCAAGGGGCCAGAGGTATCTCATCTTAAACAAGCTACTTTGGGCTTTTGGTGTATGGTTAGAACCTCTATCCTTGTGCATGCTGGGCAAGTATGTACTCTACCATCAAGTACACCCTACCCCCTACTCTTGGTAATTTAATGAAAACATTTAGACAGATACACCAAAGTTATAAGCCAGAATGATCTGAAAACCGTGATATGGATATTTGGAGTTTTATGCAATGTAGTTGCTTAATCTGGATGAAACTAGACACAAAGGAATATTTGTTTTCCAAGAGGCAGTGGGGAGCTTGCTCTGTTGTTCTAGAGGATTGTGGAGGAAGTAACAGGTAGGTAGTTCTCTTCTAAGGAAGGAAGCACCTAGTAGTGGAGTGGGTAATCTTTTCTGGAAATATAAAACAGCTTTGTGGAAAGAGTTCAATTCAAGGCTATCTTCAAGAAGAGATTGTAAGTAGTTCTTGGATATACATCATTTGCCTGGCATACTTATCACCACCAGAAACTGAAACAAAAAGGAACCTAAACCACACAGAAAAGTAATCCAATCACTTGAGTGGCTGAACTAGAAGAACCCCAAGGCTCTCCTTTTTCAATAATTATCCAAAACCCTAGTTATATTACAATAGAGAGTTACACATTGTTGTCCTGGTATTACACAGTACATACCAGGAGCAGATATACATTATCCTCTAACTCACAAGAACAAAAATGGAAAAACAGAAAGCCAGGTGATGACAGCTCTTTCATATGTGCTGTTCTTTTAATTCTGAAAATAATTAAACTTTGTAGCCCTTGCCAATGTAATTGCATATGCACATGTGATTGTACATGCACATGTAGTTTTAGAATTGCTCATATATAAGTGCATCTCACTCAATTTGTTTTTATTTCTCTGTAATCATGGCTGGGTGGACTTAGTTTTTCAAATGGAAGTATAAACAATGATAATGTTTTAGAAAAGTTGGTTGAATAGTCTACAAAAGCATTTTTGATAAGAAATATGGAAACTAGAGAGTGAAATGAGCACAGTGGCAAACTACTTGGCTTGTGGTCCTGACTTTCGTCTGGTGGCAGCTTTACTTTTCTCTAGAGAGAAAAGGCTTCATAGGATCTTCTCTTAAAACAAATTCAAGTATGTTACAAATACAATGGAAAGACAGTTCACATGAGATACATCATAGAGATTTGAAAAACCAACTTATTTCAATGGTTGTTTTTTCTGTCATCTTCCTAGTGCTTCATTTGACTCTACGGTTCGACTGTGGGATGTGGAGCGAGGTGTTTGCATCCACACACTGACCAAGCATCAGGAGCCTGTCTATAGTGTAGCCTTCAGCCCTGATGGGAAGTACTTGGCCAGTGGATCCTTTGACAAGTGTGTCCATATCTGGAATACTCAGGTAATGTCTTGACTTGTGGCTGACTCCTTCCTGAAAGACATGTTCTCAGTTCCTGGACTATCAGGAGGGCTGGGGAATGAGTTATCTCGAAGAGTGAATAGAGCCCCCCAACTCTTCCCCCCCCCCCCCCATGGAGAGTGCAGGTTCTGTGTGGTCTGCTCTGTGGACCGCAATGATATAGGATTGTCGCCACCTACAGTCCTGGAGTTTGTCCTCTAGACTCTTTGCTGACCTCAAGCCAGAACTTTCAGTTTGTCATCTTCCAAACATTCTCCCTTGGAGAAACCACTATCTTCAGTTGTCTTATCCTGGCAGGGACCACCTAACCTATGACATGCTGAAGCAAAAAACATGACCTACTTCTGTCACCTTAGAAATGCTGCCATTTGTGGAAAGGTGCTGTGGGTGGCCTTTCAATAAAAACTTTCCAGGGGGACACTGTGGGACAACCAACTTGACCTTCACCCCTATCCACTGTGGAGCAACTTGGAGCACAAAGGAATATAAGACTTGGAGTTTTCACATTTGCAAATGTCTCATTTGTTTAATACAGGATCTATGAGTGCTGGATTGTCATTTCAGCAGGGATTGAAAAGGGGAGGGGTTGGAATCAGTGTATCCAAGATGGGAATCCTTGGCCTTACACAAATAGGCAATTCTGAATATCAAAAGTAGATGAGAACTAGTGTGGTAGACTGGGGGTGGGGGAAGTACTATACTGGGCACGTCTATGTTCTTTTTTCCGTGCTGAGGATAGAACCTAGTGCCTTGGAGGTGGTCTTCCCTGAGCTACCCTTCAGCCCTTGGTTATCATTCCAGTTTAAAACTTGTTTGGCTACATTACTAAAAATAAGATAAGGTTAATTTGGCCTTAGGAAAGATCCAGTGCTTCACATTCATGTAATTCATCTTTCCCTTTTCTTTTTGGTTGGTCAACATTTAGAAGGAGTTGAATTCTTAACTTCATGCTCCCTTGTGTTAGGAGAGGCAATAAATAAGTCATGCTCCAGGAGTCCACTGAGATCACAGGCTTGTCAGGGACATACTCCCAATTTGGCAACATACCTCTGGGGTGTGCAGATAGAAGCCTGTTATCCTAGCACTGGAAAGGCAGGAGAATCAGGAGTCGAAGCCAGCCCGGCCTGTGTTATCAGGAAGCAAAACAGAACAGAAGGTAGAAACATATGCAGAAAGACTTACTAATATAGAGAGAATAGATTTTGCTAGTGGTAACTCACTTTGAAGGTGCCAAGAGGATGAAAATACAGGTGCCTCTATGGAGCCCAATTCATTTCTATAAGATGGCATAGCATATTTTTACTAGGTGACTCACAACACCCAGTACAGTACAGTGTGAGTGTTATAGGGATACTGGTTAAATTTTTTGGGTTTCTTTTTTTCCTCTCCCTCACTTTCTCTTTCATTTTTTTAAAAAATACTGGTGAAAGCCGGGCGGTGGTGGCGCACGCCTGTAATCCCAGCACTTGGGAGGCAGAGGCAGGTGGATTTCTGAGTTCGAGGCCAGCCTGGTCTACAGAGTGAGTTCCAGGACAGCCAGGGCTACACAGAGAAACCCTGTCTCGAAAAACCAAAAAAAAAAAAATACTGGTGATTGAATCTAGGGTCCTACAACTCATTCTGTAGAGCCCAGGTTGGCTTCAAAGTTGGACTCCTTTCCCAGCTTTTGGAGTAGCTGAGGATGCAAGCCTGTTTCACTGAAACTTCACTTATTATACAGTGAATGAGTGTGAGTGAGTGAGAGTGTGTGTGTGTCTTGGCAGGATGCTGAAACAGTCAAAAGTTACTAGGTTCATATTGAAGGGAACAGTGAGTTATTTTGAGACATCTTAAGAACCTGTTTTAATCTTTTTGTTATAAACATATATAATACTGTTGGCCTGATGCTTTTCTTAGTCACAGTGTTTACTGCACTTTGTTTTTCTATGTAAAGAGAAACTAATATTTATCTAAATGCATTTTTCATTATGCTTTGCTAATGCTTACTATAGCTAGATAATGGTAAATATGTATTTTATAACAAGTAAATATATGTATGGCAAGGACATTTTATTGCTATGGGTAGGAAGTAATGAGTAGTTGGCAGACACCGGGGTTAGTGACTATATTAGTCAAGGTTCTTTAGAGGAATGCAACAGATAAAATGAATCTATTTCAAAAGGAAGCTTGTTAGAATATCTCACAGGACATGGTCTGGATAGTCCAACAATGCTGTCTGATTACAAAGGAAGGGCCAAGGTAGTTTTAAAGTCCACAAATCTGGGTGGCACAGCTGGTCTTCAGTCTACATTAGAATTCTGAAAATGTAGGCTCTATCAGCCAAGTCATGTCTTAGCAGCAAGATAGGTGAACTTGTTGGTGAGACTGAAAGCAAACAGGCCGACAGCATAAGCTTCCTTCTGTGGCTTTTTTATGTGAGCTACCACCAGAAAGTATGGGCTAGATTTTAGGTGGGTCTTGTCTTCCTAGTTCAAAAGATCGAATCAAGAAAATGCTTCACAGGTGTGTCCCAAATGCTTGGGTTTTAGTTGACCCCAGATATAATCAAGTAGACAACCAAGATTAGCTATCACAGTGACCTCTCATGCCATGTTTTATAAAGACATTTAGTGAAATGAAGGTTTATTCAAGTCTAGAGAAAGCAAGGCTTTTTGACTCTTGGGATGCATGCCAAAGCAACCACTAACAAATACCTCAGTACAAATGTGTATGTTCATTCTTACAAACTATATCCAAAATTGAGTTCTAACTTCATGTCACACTAATGCATGTAATGGTCTAATTCCTAGTGGGAGGGGTCCTTTGTGCTCACTCAAGTGCTCTGAGAAGGAGACAGGAGAATAAAATGAAGTTTGATGATAATCAGTAGGACCTAGGTAGTGGCTGAAGAAGGTACAAAGACCTCAGCCCAGAAGGCTGATCCAAGCCCTAGGAAGGAGACAAGAAAGGATAGCTTAGTAAGGGGCAGTCATACCTAAGCACCATGGAGGAAGAACATCTTGGTAGAGCCACTGGGGAGAGTAAGGAATATAGCTTTGTGGCAGAGCTCCTGCCTAACACCCCATGCCCCAGATTTCAAATCCAGCACAGAAAGGTGGGAAGAAAGGAAAAGGTCAAAGAGGTCATTAGTCTAAGGTCCATATCTGGCAAGTGTGCATCTCATAGAAACCTGCTGCCTTGGCATAGCCTTGGCTTTAACTGAAATGTGGCAGTAGTTCTGCATGTGGCAGTAGATTGATATTTATGGTAATTCCTTTAACTTCGGTATGCTTGAAAAGTTCTTGGTCAAATAGAGGTTTATGGAGGAAGAGTGTACCCCCCTTTATTACTGTCATTTTGGTGAGCTCATCTGAGTTACCATGATAAATGTTTTGCTTTTCAGAGTGGAAGTCTCGTCCACAGCTACCGAGGAACAGGTGGCATATTTGAGGTGTGCTGGAATGCTCGAGGAGACAAAGTGGGTGCCAGTGCATCTGATGGCTCTGTAAGTGGTCTCTCTAGTCTACTAGAAGTTAAGGGCTGCTGGGCTGCTGATCCCTGATCCAACACTAGGCACTTTCAAAGGTCTTGGGAGGCTTCTTGGTCCTGCTGAGCCTTGGCACATAGCAGCTGCTCATTACATAGGCACATGCTTGCATGTGTTATAAAGGAGGCTTCTGTTTGGGTTAAAAATAGCCTTCTTTGTCCCTGAATGTCAGTGAACTTGATTTTTCTTACCTGCAGTGACTATGTACACATGTGTATACCCCAGGACATAGGGGGTATCTGGAGTCCTATTCAGTTGTCACTACTTTGCTACACAGTGCTATTGACATTTCACTGATGGAGTCCATGGATGCTCTTAAAAGTGTCTTATAATGCTCTGGACTCCTCACTATTGCCAAAAAATATCTGACCACAAATAGCGTTAGTATATTGAACTTGTTCCTATCCTGTTGCCATGTGCATATTCTGTCCAAACAGCATCATGAGAAGACATAGTTTTCCATCAGGCCTCTTGGTTTCTGTGGATCTCACTGTGGTCCACTAGCATATGTAAAGTTTAATTTGCCTCTGAATTTGAGGTTGCATTCTGGTTAATGGACTGAGTGGTGGGTGTGGCCTGAGATCTTTTGTTATCTGCTCCACCATAAAGGCATCCAGTCTATGTCTTCTGCTGATGACCTCTTGTGTTTCTAGGAGTGGTCCTTTGTCTGGCTTTTCCCTTGCCTGGTCTTGGCTAGAGTTTGGTCATTCTGATATTTAGCATTTATCCTGTTTCTAGAGTTTTCTTCTCTCCTTGACTCTGTTCTGTTAAAATTTTACAATCATAAGGTTGGTGGCTAGACTGAACCCTGCCAGCACTTGTTTGAAGGCACTTGATGTTGTCACTCAGACTAATAGACACTTTATCTTTCTTTCCAGGTCTGTGTTTTAGATCTCCGAAAGTAAACACAAAATGTAGAAAACAATACCATTCTAATGGAGCAGCAGTGAATGTGTGGGATTGCAGCACCCTTCCTATGATGGGCTCCAAACTGTGTGAACTTGACTTGTTCGAGTCTACTTGGAAATCACCTGTCCCTGGCCACAGGATTATTTTCCCCCTCCCCTAATCTCCATCCAGAAGTATAAAACACAAACAAATACAAAGTCATACGCATGGTTGTATCACAGGAATATGGTTTCCATCTAGAATGCTCAGCTGGGGAAGGATGAAGCCATCAGCTACATGGTGCATGGTTGGTTTCCATCCAGAACAGGCTCTAATGACTGAACAGGGAAGGAGAAACACAAAGCTGTGCCAAAAATAAAGAAAAGGTTTAAAAATGACAAAAGAAAAAATGCTGTGATAAACCAAAAGGGAGGAAAAACCTACCCCTTATGGTGTTTCCCTCCTATCAATTTGGATACTATAGTTGCTTTCCAAAAGACCAGTTTGTACCAATGAAAATGTGTGACTTTGTAATCCCAACGCTGTATTTTCTAGAACCTTCTTTGGTGGTTTTTCTATCTGCTAAAATTCTGTGGTCTGGGGGCCTCCCACCTCAGATGAAAACTGTTTTTGGCTTATTCCTTCTGTCCTCCCTGTTGTTGCCCACCCCTTCCTCTGATGTCCTTGCTCTGGTGTGGCCTCACTTCTAATGAAATCCTGCATAGATATGGCCACATGCACACAGTGGATCTTTGTTGGACAGCACTCTCCTTCCCTCTTGTCCCACTCCTACCTATTGCTTACTCTGTCCCTTTCTCATAGTTGCTTCACATTAGGTCCCAAAGGCACTTTCAGAGCATAGTAAGTGCTTTATGTAAGAAGGCAGGGATGGGGACTTTTTACAGAAAAAAAAAGACTTACTTATAAGAGAAAGAACCTGGAGTATTTTTTGAAAAAAATATTTTTATGTTAAAATGACTTTAAAATCCTAAAATGGCCATCAGACATAGAGAGTTTTGTGAAATTCATATTTAAAAGACTAAGAAGACACTGGCAGAGTCTGAGGTGTCTAATTACCCCTTTCCCTTCAGCTTCACGAAAGGCAGTTAGGAAAGCCGTGGATTGGGAAGCGTCCTATGGAAGAACAAGGGGATTGTTTTGGCAGCTGGTGGGGAAGAAAGAGCCCACTGGTTAGGCATCAAGCAGAATGCTGTACTGTTTGGTACACATTTACTTCAGCAGCCAATAGGAACATAGTGAAGAAGCCACCCTGACTAAGTGTGGCTTATGGCACTTGCCAGCTACATCTTTCTCACAACAGTGTAGCTACAGATGGGCACTTTTATCAAGAGCATGCTTGGTGAATCTTTCAAAACCGACCCAAAGGCCTCAGTGTCACTCAGTCTTGTGAAGATAGTGAGTCTCAAGGGAGACTTTCAATCCTAAAAAAGAATTATGACCCAGGTAGAATGTCACTCATCATTTCTGCCCACTTTCCAATTTCTCTTACAGAAGATTAGGACAAAGCTTTCTAAAAAATGAGAAAATAATATGAAAGAAAAATTTTGGCTAGTTTTTAAAAACAAAATAAGGCAGCATGCCTAGTAAAGTTTGCCATCATTGAATCAGGTGGCCTTTGTTCGTTTCTTGTCATAACTTGACACTGACTTGTTTCTTTAATTAGTAATGGGGGACAGACCAGAAGGGGTCTGCAAGAGGCAGTATGCAGGGTCCAGTTTGCAGATAAGGCAAGTGTTACTTAGAGAAAAGTATACATATATGAAGCCAAAAATCAACCAGCAAGGAAGGTCAGGTGCTCCCTACACAACAGACAAATGTTAGCACCAAAACATGTATCGGCCTCCACTTTGACATGTAAATTATGTGAGCCCTCTTAAGTGTTGTGGTATTGAGTTGAGTGGTGAGTTTGAATTTTGCCACCTAAACGCTTAACAAAGCCCAAGTTCTGTGGAAATTTTAATCATAGCAGATGTCTCTGTGTCAGTGGGTATGAAGTTTCCTGCCCTGAGACTGCTTTAGCTTTAGGATTTAATTTTGGAAGTCCAGATAAAGCCTGTCATTGTTTCCCAAATAAGTTTCTGTTCATCTCTACAGAAGGTCAGCTGTTAGATGCCAGCCTGTTGTAAAAGTATGACTTTCATTTGACAAGTTCCACATTGCTATATGGTGGTAATGGGTAGATGGCACATAAAGGGTTCATCAGACAATCTCTGGGTGTCCAGGATACACCCCCTAGATGAATCTAAGCCACATAAGATTATTTTGGAGTCAATGGCTGTGAGACTAGGACAAAAAGGTTCAATCTACACAAGGATAAACCTAAAGACCATTCACTTCCCTGGCCTTACAGCTAACATGGACAGGAACTTAGTGCTGGCCACATGAGGACCAAGCAGAAGAATGCAGTCCACACCCCTGAAGTTCATCCCCATAAGACAGCTCAGTCTGCAGCTGTTTCTGGAGCGGCCATCATTTGGACGCCATCATTTGCCTGCTGTCATAGGGCAGGTGCATCATCTTTGTGGTCAAGGGGTGGCCTATGTATTATGCTGTTACCTAACATTGTTTATAACTCCTAAAACATTGTGAGGAATGGTTAGTCTTGTGACCAAATTCAACCTTGAAAGCAGTGTAGTCACATAGCAGCCTTTCCAGGTATTTTTTCCTTGATTTTGAAGTAACCATATACCATTCCCAGCACATCCAGGATGCTGCCTGTAGAGGACCGAAGGGCCAGATGGACCTTACAAAGTTCAACTCTCTGACCCCACTCAACACCATAGGACTTGACTTTTTGTTCTGTCTGACTAAGAAATAGACCATGGAGCCAAGTGAAGTGCACTTTGTCACATGTAAGGATCTGCTTTGTTCCTTGTTGCTTTTCCCTTTTTAAACCTTTGTTATACCTTTCCATTCTGTTTCTTGTCAAATGCATAAATGTCTGTTCTGCAACTCACTGAAGTTTTGAATTCTGGCTTGTGCAGTTTTTATTGTCTGTGTCAGACGTACAGCCAGACATGGTCCTCTTTCAACATTTTCCACATTCTGTTAAGCACCATCAAAGCTCCCCTCCCCCTCTGTCCTCTACCCCCCACTCCCATTCACCCCACACGCTCTTCGAGAAGAAAAAAAATCACCTTGTGTGTTGTAGCTCATTTGTTTCAAGAGAGAATCAACAGATCATATTCAGTGTCTTGAATAAATTGCTCTATTTTGATATTAGAGAACATAGTGACTGTGTTTTTCTTTTTTCTTTTTTTTTTTTTTTTTTTTTTTGTTTCATCTTGCTTGGAATCTGTAACATCTGCTGACACCTGAAGGAGAGAACAATGTAGATCACTTATTTCTGTGAAGATACCTGACAAAACTTATATTTATTTTGGCTCTTGGTTTGCGAAGGCACAGTCCATCGTGGTGAAGAGGTTATGGTGGTCTTGGCCCCATCTGTGGTAGCAAGATTATGAGGTGACATATTTGTGTATCCATAGATAAGTTAAGTGGCACAAACTTAAACCCACAAGCCCCAAATCTAAGTCAGACACCTAGGCCACCCCCCTGCCTCAGGGTGAGGCCATGATAGAAGGGGGAAATCTCTAAGGTCCCTATGATTTGAGGAATAGTTCTGAAGCTCACTTGAATAAGGGTGAAGATCTGAGACAGTCTGGATCAGATGGGTAGGTGCAAAGTCCCCATGAGCAGAAGGAAAGGTCCGTTCCAATGGGAAAATGTCGAGCAGAGTAAATGAGAGCAAAAAGATCCCAGATCCTGTTGGGATAAAGGTGAATAATACAGGATCCCTTGTTCAGTGGAGGAACATTGTATAATAGCTCTTGACTAGGTTCCACTGTCATGAACCAGCCCAGCATCCAGGTAGGACCAAGGCAGGCAAGTGGTGGGTGGCTTCTGTGATTGCAGGGGAAAAACTTGGTTTTGAAAGGGCAAAAATTGCTTAATTTTGGTAATATTTACCTTTCTAATTCACTATTCTGTGACCAAAAGCCACTAACTTCTTATGATTAACACCTGCTGTTAGTGGGGGATTAAGTAAAGAGGTTGGTTACTTAGGCTCTTGGTTCTTTTACTCATGGCCTCCTCACTGATCAGGCGAGAGGTTCAGAGTTCATTATCTATATGAGCAAGAGGGAAAAGGAAAAGGAAGAATATCACACATGTAGAAAAAACACTCTAGAAGAAACAGAAAAAGAGACTCCAATTGCTTTACATACTTGCATACATATACACACAGACACATTTGGTAGGTGGAGCAAAGCTCAAATGAGCAAACTCCAACAACTATATACACATATTTCATGGGTGGAATAAAAAGCTCCAAAGAGCAAGCTCCAACAAGCCTTTATTGCCCTTTTCAGTATTTATACTGTCTCTTAAAAAATTACCTCATACAACTATCAGTATGGGACAGTGGACCATGTCACCAGACAGAAAAACTGGTAAGGTTGTAGCAAGTTCAGAACCCTGATAAATCTCATAATTGAGAATGTCAGGAATTCAAACTAGCTCCTGATCAGGTTTCTGTCCTGGAGATTACTAAGGTGTGAGGGCCTCATCACAGAAAATGAATGTTTAAGACCCCTTTGGGCAAATAGGTATGGTCTAGGAGAGAGGTCTGACATTCTCTCCAATTAAGTGAGGGAAGATTAAGACCCCTTAGGAATAGAGGAAGCTCTGTGTTCCTCTTCTGAAAGTGGAAATTTCTAAAGCTTAATTGGACAAAAGTGAAGGTCTAAACCCCCTTATATGGGGAAGTCTCAAATAGCTTGGCTGGAAGGGAAATGGAATGTAACCTGTGCCTTGTACAGCAGAGGGAGTTCCCAGCACTGACTCAGCCAGTTCCAAGTCTTCACCATTTAGAATGCCAATGCCATAAACCAGTCTTCAGCATTCTTCACACAGGTTATATGTCTATCTCTGGCTAAATTAGCTCCTCTAGTTTGTGTTCATCTGTCACATATGGGCAGGCTTCTCTTGTGACTGGCTTGAAGGCAGGTAGCTTGGGTTCCAGACTGATTGTTAATTCCAGGCTTATACACAGAATCTCTCATGGCCCTTCTCTTAGGGTTTTATTGCTGTGAAGAGACAGCATGACCAAGGCAAGGCTTAGAAAATATTTAATTGTGGCTGGCTTACAGTTTGAGAGGCTCAGTTCATTTTCATTGTGACAGAAAATATGGCAGACTGCAGGATGCTGGAGGATCTGAGAGTTTTACATCTTGATTCAAAGGCAGGTAGGAGACTGTCTTCCACAGGCAGCCAGGAGGAGAGTTTAACTCTTCTGCACTGGGTAGATCCTGAGCACTAGGAGAATTCAAAGACTGCCTGCACAATGACATACTTCCTCCAACAAGGCCACACCTATTCCAACCATCCCACACCTTGTATTAGTGTCACTTCCCATGAGCCAAGCATATTGAAGCCACCACAGCCCCACTGTCAGAACTATTCCATGGAAGAACCCCTTGGTCAATAAGGGGAAGGTCTTAAGCTACATCAAAGAGGGAAAGTGTTAGGCAGAGTAGGGCAGAGCAAGATGGTCAAAGACCTTCTTGGGTAGAGGGTGACTGTCCCAGGGTACATTGCCCAATATAGAATAGGGCAATGCCTCATTGATTTCCAAATCGTCACTGAAATCTAAAAGTTCCATATATCTGGGAACTGTTGCAAAACTAGCACCAATTTGAACAGTCCTTTGTTCTGTGTTCCCCTTAAACTTATAATCAGCTACATCGGTGTTGGTATAGAGAATGGGTCTTCTCCACTTCCCATGACCAATTTGATTATAATGGCCTGGGCTCCATGCTAAGCTGACATGGGGCCTCACTCCAGAGTTCTCTGAAATATCTTCAGCACATTTGTATTTGCTTGGCCACCCAGCTCAGGGGTAGAAAATTTAAGGCCCTCTTAGTTGAATGGGGTAGATATGAGGCTCCCATGGACAGAAGGCTCTTTAGCATTCTTGTTTTTATGGATGTCTGAGGCACCTTGAGCAGAGAGTGAAAGTTGAAGACCCTTTGGTCACAGGGATAGGTCAGTAGCCAATATCCTCAGAGGGACATTTTCAGGACCTCCTTTACAGACATGGAATGTCTGAAGTCTCCTTGGTTAAAGGAGAGAATCCAGTTTTCACTTAGGCAAAACATGAAGGTTTTCGGTGTTCTTGGTTTAGCCTCCTTAGTAGAGGAGGTTTGAAGATCTGCTGTGGTACCTCCAACGTTCTTTCAGAGTCCCTTGTTAAGAGGACCTAAGTCTCAGATTCTCTTGTGCAGCAGTGAGAGCCCTAAGGACCCCCATGGTGAGATTAAAGTCTAAAGTTCCCTTGGAAAGAAAGTATAGGTTTGAGGTCTTCTCATTCCGAGAAAGAATGCTTGAAGCTTGCTCGGGAAAAGTAGAGTATTCTAAGACCCACTTGGTTATAAGGGGCATATTTGAGGCCCTATTGGGCTGAAAGGGAAGTTCTGTGGCCCTCTTCAGAATAGGTATGAGTTACCCTTGGCCAGAAGTAGAAGATCAAAAGTTCTTCTCAATCAGATGGAGCATGTCTGAGTCCTCCATGATAACAATGGAAAAAGTCTGAGAACTTTGGGGTAGAAGGAGAAAATTCTATGCTCCCTTAGAGATAACAGGTCACAGACTTCACCTCTTGAATAAGACACATGCAAGACCTTACTGGACAGGAGAAGATTTGAGGCTTTTGTAGGCAGAAGAGGGTAGTCTGAGACCCCTTGGGCACAATTTGAATGTTTTTCTACCCTTGATCAGAGGGGAAGTTTCTGAATGACATCCCCTCCACGTAGGCACAAAGGGCGTATGAGTTCTAGTTTATTACAAGGAACAGATCTGATACCCCTTGTTCAGAATGGGAAAATATTAGGACCCTTTTATTAAAAGGATTATGTCTGACACCTACTTTGTAAAAGTAGGAAAACCTGAGGCCCTGTTGATTATAAAGAGGCCTGAAGGCTCCTTGGATGCCAAGTCCGGCTTGACTATAGCAAGGACAGTGTGACATGGTTCCCACCCTTGGAACAGAGCTAGCAGGGCATGTGCCTCCAAGAGAGTTGATTGTTGCTGTGGGTGTAAGGTTTGTTTGGATAAAAATGTATTTTTTACTTTATGTTCCTCCTGCCAAGGTTATCTGGTAATGTCCTCTCTGCCAAGGTTAATGACTCCATGATAAAAAAGAGACAATACTAATACAAGAGGCAAAAGTGTGTCTATGTCTCAGCAAAATGATAAATGGTATGACCTTCAGGACAGCCCTTAAGCCTGTGGGAAAGAACTCTGAAAACATAAGTTCAAAAGTATATAATTTCTCAACTATGCCAAACATAAGGATACAATATGAATTGTATAAGAACAGAGGCAGTTGAATTACAAGCCAGCTTGTCAGAAAGATACTAAGGAAGAAGAGATTTAGGCAGTGGTGATCACAGGGCAAGATATCACCCAGCTAAGATTTTTGTTTGTGCTTAGCAAAGGCAGGTAGATTTCGAGTTCAAGGTCAGCCTGGTATACAGAGTTCAGTTTCAGGCCTAGGCATGGTAGGAATAGTAATTTCAGGGTGGAGGTCCCGTGAAGCTACCTTTTGTCTGTGCTTAATGAAGGGAGACAGATCTCTAAATTCTTTTGCATTGTTAAAAAATGTGCTTGCTGAGGCTGGAGAGATGGCTCAGTGGTTAAGAGCACTGACTGCTCTTCCAGAGGTCCTGAGTTCAAATCCCAGCCACCACATGGTGTCTCACAACCATCTGAAATGTGAGATCTGTTGCTCTCTTCTGGGGTGTCTGAAGACAGCTGCGGTGTACTTATATATAATAATTAAATAAATCTTTAAAAAAATGTGCTTGCTGTCCCTTTCTAAGAACCAGGGGTTAGGGTCATGAGATGTTGATTCATGGGATAATCAAAAGGGAACCTGGGGTAATGACTGAATTGGTATGTAAATAAAATACTGGGCTTTTGATCTGCAACAGTTGAGCTATTCAGAGAGTTTTTAGAGTAGCAAAAAAAATTTCTTGGGCAAAACAGGGGTGGGGGTGGGGTGGGGGTTGCGGGGGGTGGGGGTGGGGGTGGGGTGGGGGTTGCGGGGGGTGGGGTGGGGGTGGGGGTGGGGGATCTGGAAAGCTGTCTTAGACAGCATATAGGCCATCAGCTTGTAACCCAGGATTTGACTTTGAGTTGTTTCTGTGCTCCCACACACCTCTTCTCTCAGGAATCCCTTTTGAAGCCAAGGCTAACCTTTGGCACTTGAAGCAGAAGACAAATTTCTGTGTCCTAGTTTCCAATGGGGCTTCATTGGAAAATGTAGGAATATTTGTGGCCTCCTAGGTCAGAAGGAGCAAGCCTGGGGTCCCTTTGTTTGCTATAGGTGGATTGGTGCTCCCTGAATACGAGAGGTTAGATTTCAGCCCCCTCTGTTTGAACCCTCCATGGATAGAAGGGGGACATGCTATTTTACCTTGGTGAGGAACATGTTTCCCTGGATGGATGGAAAGAGAATGTCTGTGTCACCCTGATAGATCCAAGGTATCCATGGGAAAAGGAGGTTTGTTGTTTGGCTCTCTAGGCCAGAGTAAAATACTCAGGGGCTTCTATTATTAATAGGCAATTGGACACTTTTTTGGTCACAATGGGAGGCCCTGGGCCCCTTTTAGCAGGTGGTTGAAGTATCTTGGACAGAAAGATGTCTGAGGCGCCCTTGGACAAATGTGGCAGGTGTAAGACTCCCTTGAATAGTGATAGATCTTATTTCAACAGAAAGAGAAGATATGAGCCCCATCTTTGGATTAAAGCCTTTATGGTCTGATGGGGAAGTTCTAAAGTCCCCTTATACAACGGGGGCATGGCTCAATCTCCTTTTGATATTAGAATTAGAATGCTTGGGGCCCATCTGAGGAAAGGGGAAATGTCTGAGGGCATATTTATGAGAAGTGATATAGCTGAAGCCCTGTTGTGCAGATGTGGATGGTCTTAGAGCCTCTTAAGCAGATTTAGAGGGTTTAGAGACCCTTGAGATCTAGAAGATTTTACAGCTTAATAGGCAGATGTGGAAGGTTTCAGGGCCCCTGGTGCAGATGAGAAAAGTATGTGGCCTCCTTTGGAAATAGTGATAGGGTCTTTGGCTCATGGTAAGAAGGAAGGTATGAGCTCCTCTTTGGAATTCCTCGTAGTCTAATCCCTCTTAGTCTATTGTGGGAAGTTCTGAAGCCACCTTGGGCAAAGGAAACATGTTTTCTTTGGTAGAAATAAAAGAGTTAACTACCTCTTGGGCAGAGGGTTATATTAGTTAGGGTCTTACTGCTGTGGACAGACACAATGACCAAGGCAACTCTTTTAAGGACATTTAATTGGGGCTTGCGTACAGGTTCAGAGATTCAGTCCAGTACCATCAAGATGGGAACATGGCATCATCTAGGCAGGCATGGTGCAGGAAGAACTGAGAGTTCTACATCTTCCTCTGAAGGCTTCTAGGGGAAGACTGACTTCCAGGCACCTAGGACGAGGGTCTTAAAGGCCATGCCCACAGTGACCCACTTCTTCCAACAAGGCCACACCTATTCCAACAAGGTCTCATTTCCTAATAGTGTCACTCCCTGGACCAAACATATTTAAACCACCACAGATGTGTATTTTTTAAATTACTAAGATGTTTGTAAGTATTATTAAGCAAAAACCTACATCGAACCTTTAAGGGGAGGAAATGTGTCATTTTGAGTTTTAGATTGTCAGTTGCAAGCAGAGGGTCTTCCCTGAATTTATTGTGTAGATCAGGCTGTTTTAAAATTCACGGAAATCTGCCTATCTCTGTTTCCTGTGTCTGTTGTGTTTTAGCTCAGAAACTGAGTTACACTTGGCCATGCCCCTGTCCCTTTGTTTACAGGGAGAGGCATTTCAGACTTCTGCCCCAGCTCTGGCCACAGCAGCTAAACTACGGCTGATTTCGGAAAGCCATGAGTGTAGATCATCTATTTCCATTGGACAACATTGAGCCTACTGGCTGTGCCAAGTTTGGGAGGACCTGAAGTTGCTTATTCTGTAGCTTTGGTCTCTGGGAAGTCTCCACTGGTTTTCATGTCCACCATTGCATTGGCTGCATTCACCCCATTTGTTACTAGGAACCACTCCCTCTTGGCTCCTTCTGTGCTCTGCCCTTGGGAGAAGCATCAACTTCTGTGTTCTGTTTTGAAATTCTTTAGAGGCTTATTTAAAAAGCCACCTTCTGCACTCTCTTTAGATTCCTTCTCCTTGGCTAGAAAAACTCCTTCAAAGCTGCCATTCTATGCTCTTCTGGGAAGCTTTGCCTTTGGTCACTTTTGATTTTTTTCATTGTTTTGTTGTTGGGCTATTGTTGTTGCCTAGTTCATATGTTTGAATTTTGGAGACCAGGCCTCTTATCCAGCTAGTCTGACTTTTCCCCAGTTTTCACTCAGGCATTTTCAGGCTGTAAGCTTGGGACCTAATTGCTCCATGTTAGGCAACATCTGTAGAACTTTGTCCCAGTTCTTTCTCCAAGCCCCATGCTCCCAGAAATAAGACTCGGACTAAAAATATATTTACAAATACCTTGGCCACATAGCTGGGCTCTTGTCTGACTAGATCATAACAACCCATTTATTCTAATCTATTTTCTGCCATGTGACTGGTTACCTTTGCTCAGGTTTACCATGTGTCCACCTCACCACATCTTTCCAGGTAAATCTCCCATGCCTCACTCTATTCCAGAATTCTTTCTGCCTCTTTGATGTTCCACCTCCTATTTTCTATTCAAGCCATAGGCCATGAGGTTTATTAGTGGCAGGTGCCACATCCATACAGACACAGATATTCTCTCTATAATAACCAGTCCCAGAGCTCCTTGGGCTATCAGGTAGGTCACAGTGCCCCCTTGGGCAGATATGTTGGAGCCCCTTTAATCTAATCTGAATAATCACAACTTCTTTGACACGTGGTTTTGCGGTAAAAAAAAAATTGTTCTTCTCCAAATTGTACAATTTTTGCACCATTTTCATTGTAGATCTTCCTAAGAATAAACAGTAATAACCAGGCCATGAACTACATGTTATGTGGTCTTGAAATTCCCTCTGCCAAATTAATCCATTGCCTTTTAATTTAACCCCAGTAAAGTTCTTGACATAGTAGAAAAATTTAGCCATATTATTTTTCAAAATATCACATAAATAGCTTCTCTCCCAGTTGCTAGTAGAGACCCTGCATCCCTCTGAAACCACAAGTTGGGCCTCCATTAGTGTCATCATTACTGTCTTTCAGGACCCACCTAGAATGGCTTGTTAAGCTCTGCTTACAACATTTAACTGTTTTTCTAATCCAAAGTTCTAAAGTCTTGCACATTTCTCCAAAAACAACATGGTCAGGTTCTTCACAGAAGCAACATACCTTTGGTACTAAGATCTTTATGAGTTATTTATTTCTAGCTATGATACAATGTTGTGACCACAACTTATAGAAGAATTATTTTGGCTTACTCTTCCACAAGGAGAGTCCACAATGGTGGAGAAGGCATGGCAGAAAGAACCAAAAGCTGGCTGGTCACATTTTCATACACATACAGGAAACAAAGAGGGTGAACAGAAATAGGACAACGCTATAAATCTCCAGAGCCTGTCCCCAATGATCCATTTCTTCTAAAAAGGCCCTCCCCTCTTAGATGTTTCATAATCTCTCCAAACTGGACTCCATCTGTGGATTATTTGTTCAAATACATGAGCCTATGGGAGACATTTCCATTTAAACCACCATACTCTAGAGAATTCCAACGAATCTAGGCACAAAATATTTAAAAACTACAATGTTGCAGCAGTAATATGGTGGAGACTATAAAAAAGTTGAAGGCTCTACAATAATTGACTCTTTAGACCTTATTTCTATGATCGTGGAATGTTGGAATGTTGGATGTCTTCAGACAGCCCACCTTAGGTCATCGTCAGTTTTCTTACTATCCATTTGTTGTTCATCTTTTTTTGACCTAATAGTCTTCTTTAGAATTTACAAAGATACCATTAGCTTCTACTAACCCAAAAGGCAAAGATAATATACATAGCCTGTAGTAGATTTTTTTTTACTTTGCTTTAAGTCAGCTACTTGATCTCATGCATGTTTTAAAATACCGTGAAAAGTTAAGAAGTGCCATAATCTATTACTTTTTGATTGTGTAATGATAACAACTTGAGGATTATAGTATTTGAATCCATGTTTCCAGGTTGTGGTCACTTACCTTTGATTCCAGAATAAATTATCTCTTACTCCTTTCAAAATGAAAGCTGTATTTTTGTGTCAATAGTGCACACATACAGAAGAAAGATATATTATCTAAAAATTATTATATGTAAAGGATCACATCTCAAATAGAAGCAAGATAGACTGGTAAGGAATTGTAATGACATTGCACAGTGGGTGAGATGATGCATACTCAGTGACAGTCATTAGGCTGTGTTTACTTGGAACTAAAATAATATATAACCTTTTGTTTCTAACACTTCCCTGTTCTAGACCTAAAATGATGCCCTTCATAAATCCACCTTATGACTTTGTTTAGTAAAAATAAATAAAATAAATAAATAAATAAATAAATAAATAAATAAATAAAACAAAAAACGCTTTATCTTCTGACCTTGTTGTGAACTCTACTTTTTAGGCAAGGTTAGAAAATGGGGGCATTTTCTTAGCAACTTTAGGGATGTAAATTGAACGCCACCCAAATCGCTGTCTACCAGTGGTTCTCAACCTTTCTAATGCTGTGATCCTTTAATACAGTTCCTCATGTTGTGCTGACTCCACACATAACATTATTATTGTTGCTACTTCATAATTTTGCAACTGTTAGGAATCATCGTGTGGATATTTTTGGAGATAGAGGTTTGCCAAAGATTTTTCAACCCATGGGTCGAGAAAACTGGTGCTAAATGCTCAAAGTAAAAGAAAAAAATGAAAAAAGTAATTGATAGTCCTTTGAGAACCCCACATAATCCTTTGGGATGCATTCTATCTTTCTCATGGAGCACCTTTCTTTCTGTCTTTAGTAAACATAAATTTCTTTATATTTCATCCATCCTATAATTCACAAGTTTAAGGCCAGTTTGTGTGGCATAGTGAAATCCTGTCTCCAAACAAACAAAATTGAAAAGAAGGTAAGGAGAGGCAAAGCAGTGTAGTACACACCCTGAATCACAGCACCTGGGAAGCAGAGGCAGTCGGATCTCTGTGAATTTGAGCTCAGACAGAAAGGATTCCAGGACAGCCAGTGCTATACTCGGAAACCCTGTCTTGAAAAACAAAAAAAGGAAGGGGGCAGGGAGAAGGAGGGGAAGGAGGAGGTGAGAAAAGCAGAGGTAAGAAGGGAATAAAGGAAAGGGACAGAATGATAGAGACAATGTGGTTATAGAGGACCTATAGACTTTTAAAATCCATATTATACCTACTACTGCAGACAGGACTTCAAGCTCTCCTTTATTCACCATTCTTGTAACAAGGCCCACTGGTTACCAAGAATGTGATCATGTAAGATAAGGTGTAATTGCAAGCAGAGATGCTTCACCAGAAACGTGGGTAGCATGCTCCCAGAGCTATGCATACTATTGTGTGAATGGCACACTGTGGGGGCTAGTCTAGGATTCCAAGGACAAATAGACCCTTGAGGGAAGAGAGGGAAAACATTCCTACCAATATAAGGAGCTAAATGGCACCATAGCTACCATGGGGAAAGAAGCCACTAGTGACTTAGCCCTGCTCTGCCTCTATGCATAATAAAAGCATTAGAAAACAAAAGAGTCTGGAGTGTACGAATAAAATATATATGTCAGGAATATGTCATCAAATAATCCAAGATTATAGTTGGGGGCTTGATAACAAAGGATAATTGTTAAATCTGTAAAGGCATGATATGATCAGGCAAGAAATGCTCATTTTTAGAGAATAATATTGTACTATATGGGAATGAAAGGATGACATACACAGAATTTAAAACACTGGGAACATGGCTTAAATGGGCTGGAGAAAAGAGGATATATGTAAACCTTCAGAATTGCAGAGTCCTATTAGAGGTGACTTTTGGAGAACATCACGAAGATAGTATTATCATGCCAGGGGAAACTGGCATGCTTTTGTTCTTGGATTCAGAGAGTGATGTGAGAGATAAATGAACTCCAACATTTAATTTCCATGTATAACCAACAGCAATAAAAACTCAGATTTCACTAAATCAGTGCATGAACAAGATTTTATTTAGTGGAAGCCCATAATCCAACCAATGAGATAATGAAACAAACAAGATGGAAAGTAGAAGGCCATCTTGGCCATCTTCAGCCATAGGCTGTTGGAGTGTGGTTTTGAGTCCTTGGCAAATTTACATAAATGTACTTAAAATACTTGCTATATATAACTTCTTGGGGGTTCACAGTGATGTTAGCTGTAAATGTAGTTTCAAATCTCAGGAAACACTTGCTTTTCCATGGGAGTAGTGTAAGAAATGAAAATGATGCCACTGCCTAAAAACATGAGAGCACATAGGCTTGCCACTACATTAGCAATTCCAATTCTCTGATTAGGTGGGTATAGCGGCATATGGAAAGATGGTGGGAAGGCAATTCCTGCTTTGTGAATGACAGAGAAGTAATTGAATAAGACAGCAAGGAGGACAAAGATACTGGCAATGATGTTGAGAATGGCTGAAATGGCAAACGGGTTGTAGGTGTCAGTCTTCGGTGCATTCCTTGCATACACATTTCGAAGAGCAAATATGGTGGCAACTGTTGCAATCAATCCGAGCATGTTGGAGATCAATAACAGGTGTTGAACAATACGCACATCCAAAGGGATAAAGCTGTCATGGTAGGTGTATTCATGGCACACTCTGGCACTGCCAGTTTTGCTGTTTTGATGATAAATGCAGACTCTCCACATTCCTACAAAGGCTGTGGTACGCTCGGTGAACACTGTTTCATTTAAATACCAGACTCGCCACTGTGGGAGGCCTGTGGAGATGCTGCACAGGACCCATGCTATGGATGCCAAAGCAAAACCTCCGACTTGGCAGTTGGCACTTTTGCTGAGCAACAACATGGTGACAGTAAACACGAGACAACTGTAAATAAATACAGTACAGCGTAAGAGTGGCTGTCTGGCTTAAGATAGTGTTCCACCCACTGCCATGAGGGAATACTCAATTATGTTTGAGAAAATGTAGACAAAATAAGTCCCAGATCCAGGTATGGTGGCACACACATTTAATCTGGGTCACACCATCTGTTGGAGACCTACATAAGGACATTGGAAGAAGGAAGGTTCTCTCTTCTTTATCTGCTTGTCCTGTGGGACTTAATAACTGCTAGATCCTTGGACTTCCATTCACAGCCGCTGCTGACCATTGTTGGGAGTTGGACTACAGACTAACAACAGTCATCAACAAATTCCCTTACTATGTAGCAACTACCCATAAGTTCTGTGACTCTAAAGAACCCTGACTAATACAGAAATTGGTACTGGGAGTGGTTCTAGAAGACCATATGTATAAAAATGAATCTTTTAAAAATCTGGAGTTGGTTTGATAATTCACCAGCACCTTCAAATTGTACTGGCTGGTTTTGTGTCAACTTGACGCAAGCTGGAGTTATCACAGAGAAGGGAGTCTCCCTTGAGGATATGCTTCCATAAGATCCAGCTGTGGGGCATTTTCTCAATTAGTGATCAAGGCACGAGGTCCCCTTGTGGGTGGTGCCATCCCTGGGCTGGTAGTCTTGGGTTCTATAAGAGGGCAGGCTGAGCAAGCCAGGGGAAGCAAGCCAGTAAGGAACATCCCTCCATGGCCTCTGCATCAGCTCCTGCTTCCTGACCTGCTTGAGTTCCAGTCCTGACTTCCTTTGGTGATGAACAGCTGTGTGGAAGTGTAAGCTGAATAAACCCTTTCCTCCCCAACTTGCCTCTTGGTCATGGTGTTTGTGCAGGAATAGAAACCCTGACTAAGACAGCTACATAATGAGCTCCTGTCTGGAAAAAAAAAACAAACCTCCAATATTACCTATCAATAATGGAGAAACAAATTAATAATAATTAAATTAATAGAAAAATTTGTGATTCTGGAAAATATAAACAGTTCTCATGTACATTACCTAAAGCAAGCTTCTTCACTTATCACATGTCAAAGAGAGGACAATTGGGAACCAGGATGACAACCTAAATTGAAGAGAGAATAGTAAGTGCATAATATATATAAATGACTGTGATTATTTTGTCTATTGTGAAACCAGTTGAAAGATACAAAATAAAATGTATCTGAATGTCAGAACTACTAGTGACTCTTGTTCCCTCTCTTTTTCGGCTAAAAATCGATCATATTTTTATTGTTGTTTGCTTAGTGTTTTTGTTTTGTGGGACAGGGTGCAATTAGCATGCTGGACTTCTCTCAAATTTACCATGTGGCTGAGGTTAGTTTCACACTCAAGGCGATTTGCATGCCTCATACTCTTGAGTACTGAGATTGTAGGCATGCAGCACTGTGCCTGGCCTGTATGAGTACTTTTTTTTTTATTACTGGTTTTGTTTGTTGTTACTTTCTTTTAAAAAAAAAAAGATGTATTCTATGCGTATTGGCATTTTGCCTGTATATATGTCTATATGAGGATGTTGGAGTTACAGACAGTTGTGAGCTGTCATGTGAGTGCTGGGAATACTCTTAACTGCTGAGCCATTTTTCCATTCTTTTTTCATTTAAAAATTATAAATTTTTGAGACTTTAATATGTCAATACTATATTTACATAATTTGTGCCCCTGCTTCTCCCCTCTCCAGACCCTTCCATGTGACCTCATCCCTTTCAAATTCATAACTGAAATGACAATAGAACTTAATGATTTGTGCCTGTGAGGCAAATGCTTTATCATTGACCTGTACCCCTTATACATGCCCTAAAATGTATTTTATGGAGTTTATTTTCAGATGTTTTCTATGTGTGTGCCCTTTCTTGTGCTCGAGGGAAAAAGTGGTAGGAATGGACTTTAGGATGAGACACAAGGGAATTCATTTCCCTCAAGTTAACTATGTATAAAATGGGTAAAATATATTTCTTGGAAATGTCTGAAGGCATCTCCATTTTCATTGCTAAAAGAAGCAGCATTTGGGCACAACGTGGTTTTATCTTTAATAGTCCTTTGTCCATAGATTGAACTTATTGCATGAATCCTATGTGTCAGCCCCTAAAAAGAGTGTCTCCAAGAGCCAGTGTGGGAAGATGTGTCAACATGTCTTAGAGGAGCATAACATGGAGAGATGAAGCCCCCATGGTTGTTGGGAGGCTGTGAGAATGAAAGAAATTCTTTAAGGAGCTAACTCTTAACATGGTCAAAAGAAAGAGTCCAATTTTGGGGTTAGAGAGATGGCTTAGCAGTTAAGAGCACTAACTGCTCTTCCAGAGGCCCTGAGTTCAATTCCCAGCAACCACAGGGTGGCTCACAACCATCTGTAATGAGATTCTGGTGTGTCAAGCCAGCTACAGTGCACTCATATACATAAAATAAATAAATAATTCTTTGAAAGAAATAATGAAAGAGAGAGGGGGGAGTACAAGCTTTAGAATTGGGGAGAGGGGATGCCGCCATGTCCCTGAGATGTGTCTGAACGGTACGGTTAGAGAGCACACTCTAACCTTGGAGGCTGGTAAATGTCAGGTGAGGATTCAGATGAATTAAGACTGATCAGGAGAAGACCAATTCAACCTGTGAAAAACTTTAAGGGGTATGGATTTTATTAGAAAGACCATGGATGGGCCATGATGGAGGGAATGCTGTCATTGGGGATGTCATGTAATGGCTAGAGCAATTCCCACAGCAACATGTTAAGCATCATTCTCTTTAACTGGAAGTTCTAAATCAGTTGGTAGTGGACATTGAAGCTAGGGAATCATGCAAACTAGGCAAGCTCTCTACCACTGAATCATAATCCCAAACTTTAAAAAACTTTCATTTTGAGATGGGATCTTGAAAGCTACTTAGGCTGGATTTAGATTTCCCTAAGTGTTTCAGAAAGACATTGTCTTTGCTGTTGTTTGTCTGATTTGACATATGACCTAATTATGTAAATCATTGTACTGGCTGGTTTTATGTAAACTTGACACGAGCTACAGTCATGAGAGAGGAAGAAGCATCAATTGAGAAAATGCTTCCAATAAGATCTGGCTGTAAGGCATTTTCTTAACTAGTGATAATGAGAGAGAACCCAGTCTATGGTGGGTGGTGCCAACCCTGGGCTGGTGGTCCTGGGTTCTAAAAGAAAGCAGCCTGAGCAAGCCATGAGATGCAAGCCCATAAGCACTAATATGGCCTTTGCATCAGCTCCTGCTTCCAGTTTTCTGCCTTGAGTTCCTGTCTTAACTTCCTTTGATGATGAACAGCAATGTGGAAGTATAACCTAAGACAAAAACAAAAACAAAAGCAAACAAACAAACAAAAAAACGCCTGTTCTCCCCAACTTGCTTTTTGATCATGGCACTTCATTGCAGCAATACAAATGTTAATTAAGGCAACCACGCTTGTTTCAAATTGACTACTAGCTCAGAGTAGGCTTGAACTGGTTTTACCTTCTACCTATCATAAAGGTAACATTGTGCTCAACTGACATCAGCATAGACTCAACAAACTAGATGTGCATCTCAGGCCCTGTCTTCTTGCCCTAAATTTCAATGTAATCAAATGTTCTAGGTACCTTGGTTCCATTCAGATGGAAAAGAATAGTAAAAGGACTAAGGAAGACCACAATGGAATAGTGAAAGGGACATGTATCACACCTGAGTGTTGGAGGATTTTCCCTGTCCAGTTACATTAGTGCAGAGGAGACCTGTGATTGGAGGGAAAAGTGAGGCAAAGCTAAGAGTTGAGAGACAGAGAGCCTCTCAGGGGAGGGATAAAAGCGAATGGAGGTGGATGTGAACCAACATGGTTAGAACCAGCCACAGGTAGTTATAACATCCTAAGGTTGGAATAATTGGGATAAAGCTTTTATCATTATCAATTGGCTCTGAAATTATTGTACTGGTGTCTTGTAAATTATGATTTTTATTGATACATAAATCTGGTTGGTTAACTCTAAGCTTTAAGAGTTTTAACTCTATGGGGGTATTTGGGTGTTGGGATTGCTGACTGTGGGGTTTGTGGGGCATTGCGCAGCAGTGAGAGGAACCCGGGGGTGGGGTGCGGTGCCCACTGGAGAGTTGGCAGGCAGAGAGACCACCTAGTTGAGATCACCCAGCAGGAGCTCTGTGACCCGCAGGTACTGACATTAGAGAGGGAAGGTGCCAGCTCACTTTCCTAATATTTCCCGCAACACTTGAGACCAGAACCAGGAAGACTGCTTAGAACATAGTGTCATAAAGGATATCACAAAAATAGTAAAAAATCCTGGGAGGTTTTAATGTATTTAACAAACCCTTTCTAAAAAGAGGCCTATCTCAAATTATAAAGATGTCCAAGTTGCACAGGTATCTTGATTCTAGGGTAAAGAATTTAGGAGAGGCGGGCAGTGGTGGCACACACCTTTAATTCCAGCACTTGGGAGGCAGAGGCAGGCAGATTTCTGAGTTCGAGGCCAGCCTGGACTACAGAGTGAGTTCCAGGACAGCCAGGGCTACACAGAGAAACCCTGTCTTGAAAAAACCAAAAATGAAAAAGAATTTAGGAGATAGTTTAATGCTTCAGAGAAACCACCCTTGGGGCTGATCTGATCACCAAGAAGGAAACTTGTATCTTTCACACCGTGGTGATGTTGAAAAATAAATACAAAGTTGAAATGTCACAGCTCAAAGCCTCTGTGTGACCAAATACCTGAGAGAACAAATAAAAGGGATGAATTACATGGTTTGGTTCAGTTTCAGCAATTTGAATATACAGTCCCTTAGCTGTGTCACGTCGCATGTATAACAATACAGTCAGGAAATCACTGTGGTGAGACCAGGATGCAGAGACTACTCATCTCAAGATGAAAATGGGAGCAGGGAGTAGGTAAAACCTTCAAATCCACCTTCACTGGTATCTACTTGTTTCAGCTATGACCCAACTCTTCCACAACCTTCCACAAAAGCACTAAAGGGTAGAGACCAAGAGTTTAACACAAGAGCTTTTACCCAGGACTGATCATCTCGAAATTATAATACTATCATAGGAGGTTAAATATCCTGTGATTCTATTAAGGAGGTCCCTGGGGCAGTCAACTCCAGATATATAGCAGAGTAGTGGTTGCTAGGGGCAAGGGCAGCGAGAAAGGAGTGATTATATTCATAGGAGACATTTTAGATGGGCAAGATGGACAGTGATGTCCTTTCCACACTGTGAACCACAGAACCACACAATTAAGACAGTGAGTAGTGAGTTTTGATATGAACATTTAGCCCCATTGCTACTCAGCATATACAACAAAGATGGATAGAACCTCTTCTAACCTGATATGTTTTCTTCAAGTGACTCAGTGATCGGCGATGTGGTAGAATATGAAGGAAGGTAGCTGTGTCAGTGGAAAAGCACAGACGAACACACAGCTCCCCTCGCGTGTCTTTCAAGTCTTGTGTCTGGCTTCACAGTCACCTGTAGGCTCTTAGCATACTAGAGTGCTTCAGAGTTCTGAGGCCTTTATTGTGTCATCAGATGTCAACTCTTAGTGACCTCATCTTTCAAGTTTCTGCCATTAATCTAAGAGTGCAGTGATACGTTTGGAGCCTAGCTATGCAAGGCTTTCAGTTTCTTTTTGTCCTGTATTTTTTAATGTACCCTGTATAGGATAGGGTTCTTTTTTGTAACCAGTATGCCTTTCTGCTTATGGTCAAGACCCATCTTGTTAATTTAAACCACCTTGCTGTTCTTCACTTTGTTTCTTCTCTTTAGGGCTTAGTTTCAAACCCTGCTGTTAGAGATAGCGACATTTTAGAAGAACCATTGCCTTGTATAGATACAGATGGTAGAAGGTCCTAGGTAATTCATCAGAGATGGCCAGGCATAGTGGCATATGGCTTTATTCTCAGCACTCGGGAGGCAGAGACAGGTAGATCTCTGTGAGATCAAGCCAGCCTGGTCTTCAAAGCAAGTTCCAGGTCAGCCAGGGTCACACAGAGAAGCCCTGTCTCAACAAAGTAAAACAAAACTTCATCAGAGATGTGCACAAAGATACAGATGTGTGGAACAGCATGTGTGGAATAGCTGTCATGAAAGGGAAAACCTCCTAAAGCACATTGAGAAAAATTCCTTTAGTAAACCACTGTAGATCCTAGGGAGGTATGTGGAAAGCTATGATAGTCGTCTTTATGATTGAGTTTATGCTCTATTTTACCTGCTAGGGACATGTCTAGTCACAGGGATGAGACAAAAGGCATATGGTACATTGAGTGTAGCTTATACTAGTGGCTGGACCCAAAACTCCTGAGTTAAATCATTAATTTGGACTATGCTCTGCTGAGATTTAATGGTGACAGTTAATATAACCTATGCTTCCTGCACTTAACTGACTATAAGTTAAAAACATATGACCAGTAGTAGTGTTTATTCAGATTCTTTATTAAAAAGATTATTGATTTATTATATTAAGTACACTGTAGCTGTCTTCAGACACTCCACAAGAGGGCGTCAGATCTCATTACAGATGGTTGTGAGCCACCATGTGGTTGCTGGGATTTGAACTCAGGACCTCTGGAAGAGCAGTCAGTGCTCTTAGCCACTGAGCCATCTCTCCAACCTGTTTATTCATATTCTTAAGGATCAGTCACATGGTTAGGTAGCTCTTTGTCTCCCTCTATTTTTCTTCTTTTTTGTTCCTCTTCCTCCTCCTTTCCCTCGTCCCCCTCCCTCCTGTGTCTCCACTCCTCTGCTTTCTTTTTTATTTTTTGCACAGTGCCCTGCACAGGCAGACATTGAATTCTCAGCAATACTCTTCTTTTAGCACCTCAAAGCAAGTGTGAGGTACAACGCCTACTTTCAGATATCCCCCACCCCGTTTTTTTTGTTTTTTGTTTTTTGTTTTTTTTTTGTTTTTTTTTTTTTGTTTTGTTTTTTAGGACACTCATGGTATGTATTCAGTTACTTATAAGTAGATATTAGCCATAAAGTACAGGATACCCACACTATCCTCCACAGATGCAAAGAAGCTAAACAAGAAGGCCTAAGGGAAGATACTTGAATCTCACTTAGAAGGGGGAATAAAATAGTCATAGGAGGCAGATGGAGGGAGGGAACTTGGTGGAAAAAGGGAGGGTTCAGGGTCAGGTGTGAGAGAGAAAGGAAGAGAGGGCCAGAGGGCCAGGAAAAATTAAAGACAATATGTAGCTGGCAGGGGTAGGGACATAAGGAGGACATGCTAGAGATCTGGGATGGGGAAGACTCCCAGGAATCAATGGGGGTGACCTTAGCTGAGACTCACAGGAATATGGAACCTGAAGAGGCCACCCCCTACATCCAGACAGGAACCCTGGTTGAGCTATAGGGAGACCAACACACTCACAAAAATTTTGACCCAAAATTTATCCTATCTACAAGAAATAGGGACAAATATGGAGCGAAGACTGAAGGCGTGGCCAGCCAATAGCCAGTGCCAACTGAGATGCATCTCATGAGCAAACAGCCATCCCTGACAGTAGTAACAAGGCTCTGTTGTGCTTGCAGACAAGAGTGGAACATAACTGTCGTATGAGAGGCTCCACCCAGCAATTGACTGAGACAGAGTAGAGACAGCCAAACATTGGACAGAGCTCAGAGACTCTTGTGGAAGAGTTGGGGGAAGGACTGCAGGCCCTGAAGGGGATAGGAACTCCATAGGAAGACCAACAGAGTCAACTAGCCTGGACCCTTGGGGACTCTCAGAGATAGAACCACCAACAGAAGAGCAAGCATGGCTGAAATTAGACCCCCCCCACATATATAGTAGATGGGCAGCTCTTCCTCCACATGAAAATCTCTTGGATCTGCTGGCCTGGCAGCCAGACAAATGATGCCCTTGGATCTCCTCCTCCAACAAACTCAAGATTAGCATAGAGGAACCTAGGGTGATTGTCCAGGTAGCTGGTAAGTCTCTGTCACTCTTAATAGATTTGGGAGCTATTTGTTCTATACTTCCTGTTAACTGGTGAAACTTACCCTTTTCAGAGCTCTGTGGTGAATGTTGACGATCTGCCCCACCTACTGAGAGCTACAGGACCCCTCCTTTGCTCTCTCTATGGCTACCTGATAGTTTACTCCTTCTTCATTATACCTAGTTGCCCAACCCCATTATTGGACAGCCAGAGCCCCCTAACAGATTCTCTAGATCAGTTGCCTGTGGGACACAACCCATTTGGGGGAGGTCACATAATAATCAAAACACCAAATACACAAATCAAAGAAAGAATATTAAAAGCAGTAAAGGAAAAAGGCCAAGGAACATATAAAGGCAGGCCTATCAGTATTACACCAAATTTCTCACCAGAGACTATAAAAGCCAGAAGATCCTGGTCAGATCTCACACAGACAGTGAGCAGTGAGAGAATACAAATGCCAGCCCAGGCTACTATAACCAGCAAAACTCTCAATTAACATAGATGGAGAAACCAAGGTATTACATATCAAAACCAAATTTACACAATATCTATCCGCAAATCCAGCCCTTCAAAGGTTAATAAATGGAAAAATCTAACACAAGGAGAGAAACTACACCCTAGAAAAAGCAAGAAAATAATCTTTTAACAAACCAAAAACAAGATAGCCATATAATCATAATTCCACCTCCAATAACAAAAATAACAGGAAGCAACAATCACTTTTCCTTAATATCTTGTAATATTAATGGACTCAATTCCCCAATAAAAAGACATAGTCTAACAGACTAGATACATAAACAGGACCCAACATTCTGCAGCATACAGGGAGCCCACCTCAGTGACAAAGACAGACAGTACCTCAGAGTAAAAGGCAATCCCCATCAAAATTCCAACTCAATTCTTCATAGAGTTAGAAAGAGCAATTTCCAAATTCATCTGGGATAACAAAAAACCCAGCAGCCAGGCAGTGGTGGCGCATGCTTGTAATCCCATCACTTGGCAGGCAGAGGCAGGCAGATTTCTGAGTTCGAGGTCAGCCTGGTCTACAGAGTGAGTTCCAGGACAGCCGGAACTACACAGAGAAACCCTGTCTCGAAAAACAAACAAACAAACAAACAAACAAACAAACAAACCCAGTACAGTGAAAACTATTCTCAACAATAAAAGAAATTCTGGCAGAATCACCATCCCTGACCTCAAGCTACAGAGGAATTGTGATAAAAACTGCATGGTATTAGGAGAGTGACAGGCAGGTAGATCAATGGAATAGAATTGAAGACCCAGAAATGAACCCACACACATATAGTTGGTTCTTTGACAAAGGAGCTAAAACTATCTGGTGGAAAAAAGACAGCATTTTCAACAAATGGTGCTGGTTCAACTGGTGGTTAGCATGTAGAAGAATGCAAATCGATCCATTCTGGTCTCCTTATACAAAGCTCAGGTCCAAGTGGATCAAGTACCTCCACATAAAACCAGATACACTGAAAGTAATAGAAAGGGAAGTGGGGAAGAGCCTTGAGTACATGGGTACAGGGGAAATTTTCCTGAGCAGAACACCAATAGCTTATGCTCTAAGATCAAAAATTAACAAATGAAAAACTTGCAAAGCTTCTGTAAGGCAAAGGACACTGTAAATAAGACAAAACAGCAACCAACAAATTGAAAAAAAAAAGATCTTCACCAATCCTACATCTGATAGAGGGCTAATATCCAATATATACAAAGAACTCAAGAAGGTAGACTCCAGAGAGCCAAATAACCCTATTAATAATGGGGTACAGAGCTAAACATGGAATTCTCAACTGAGGAATACAGAGTGGCTGAGAAACATGTAAAGAAATGTTCAACATCCTTAGTCATCAGGGAAAAACAAATCAAAGCAACCCTGAGATTTCACTTCACACAAGTCAGAATGGTTAAGATCAAAAACTCAGGTGACAGCAGATGCTGGAGAGGATGTGGAGAAAGAAGAACATTCTTCCATTTCTGGTCGGATTGCAAGCTAGTACAACCCCTCTATAAATCATTCTGGTGGTTCCTCAGAAAATTAGACATAGGACTAACTGAGGACTCAGCTATACCAGTGCTGGGATTATACCCAGAAGATGCTTGTACTGGCTGGTTTTGTGTGTCAACTTGACAAGGGTTGGAGTTATTGCAGAGAAAGGAACTTCAGGTGGGGAAGTGCCCCCATATGATCCAGCTATAAGGCATTTTCTCAGTTTGTGATCAAGGTGGGGAGGGACCATTGTGGGTGGTGCCATCCCCAGGCTGGTAGTCTTGGGTACTATAAGAAAGCAAGCTGAAGACGGGCGTGGTGGCGCATGCCTGTAATCCCAGCACTTGGGAGGCAGAGGCAGGCAGATTTCTGAGTTCGAGGCCAGCCTGGTCTACAGAGCGAGTTCCAGGACAGCCAGGACTACACAGAGAAACCTGTCTCGAAAAACCAAAAAAAGAAAGAAAGAAAGAAAGAAAGAAAGAAAGGAAGGAAGGAAGGAAGGAAGGAAGGAAGGAAGGAAGGAAAGAAAGAAAGAAAGAAAGAAAGAAAGAAAGAAAAAAAGAAAACTGAGCAAGCCAGGGGAAGCAAGCCAGTAAGAAACATCCCTCCATGGCCTCTGCATCAGCTCCTGATTCCTGACCTGCTTGAGTTCCAGTCCTGACTTCCTTTAGTGATGAACAGCAATGTGGAAAGTGTATGCTGAATAAACCCTTTCCTCCCCAACTTGTTTCTTCATCATGATGTTTGTGCAGGAATAGAAATACTGACTAAGACAATGCTCCAACATGTAATATGGACAACTGCTCTACTATTCTCATAGCAACCTTATATATAATAGCCAGAAGCTGGAAAAAACCCCGATGTCCCTCAACAGAGGAATGGATACAGAAAATGTGGTACATTTACACAATGAAATACTACTCAGCTATTAAAACTGATGAATTCATGAAATTCTTAGGCAAATGGATGGAACTAGAAAATATCATCCTGAGTGAGGTAACCCAATCACAAAAGATCACACATGGTATGAACTCAATGATAAGTGGTTATTAGCCCAAAAGCTCAGAATACCCAAAGTATAATTCACAGTCCACATGAAGCTCAAGAAGGAAGACCAAAGTGTGGATATTTCTGGTTCTTCTTAGAATGGGGATCAAAATACCCATGGGAGGGTATTTTGTGTGGAGCAGAAACTGAAGGAAAGGCCATTTAGAGACTGCCTCACCTGGGGATCAATCCCATATACAGTCACTAAACCCAGACACTAATGTCGATGCCAACAAGTGCTTGCTGACAGGAGCCTGATATGGCTGTCACCTGAGAGGCTCTGCCAGTGCCTGACAAATACAGAATTGGATGCTCACAGCCAACCAATGGACTGAGCACATTGAGGAGCTAGAGAAAGGACACAAGGAGCTGAAGGGATTTGCAACCCCATAGGAAGAACAACAATATGAACCAACCAAAGCTAAACCAAACTAAACCACCAACCAAAGAGTACACATGGAGGGACCCATGGCTCCAGCCACATGTGTAGCAGAGGATGGCCTTGTGAGAGGCACTTGGACCTGAGAAGGCTCATTGCCCCAGTGTAGGGGAATGCCAGGACAGGGAAGGGGGAGTGGGTGGGTCGGTGAGCAGGGAGATGGGGGGATAGGATAAGGAGTTTTTGGAGGTAAAATGAAGGAATGGGATAACATTTGAAATGTAAATAAAGAAAATATCTAATAAAAATAAAATAATAATAATAAAAATAATAATAATGAAAACTAAGACCATAAAAATAATTTTATGGTTGGATCACCATAACATGAGGAATATATTCAAGGGCCACAGCATTAGGGAAGTTGGAACCCACTGATCTAGATCCTACTATGCCTGTCATGCCTGCTTTTTCTTGCTTCCAGGAAGTACGTTTTAAGGCTCCTGCTCTGTCTCTCCCTGACTTTGACCTACCCTTTATCCTGTATACTATTGAAAATTGGGGAATAACTCTAGGAGTTTTGGGGACAGATGGGAAGACTCACCTTTGCCCCAGTTGCTTATCTTTCCAAACAGTTAGATGTGACAGTAAGGGGCTTGCTTATAAGCTTATGGGCACTAGCAGCAGCCACCCTACTGGCCCAGGAAGCTTGCTTGTAAGCTCACTTTTGGTCACCCTCTCTGACTCTCACTGCACTATATCATGGTCTCCTGTCACACAGGATTCTGTCTCCTGTAATAATATAGCCTTGGGAAATGCTTTTGATGACACGACTGCTAAAGAGGTAAGCCAACATTCCTCCCCTCCTTCCTCTATTCTCCTGGCTCCTTCAAGCCCAATTCCTACCTACTCTGAGTCCCAACAATAGGCCCTCCAGGGTATGGAAATCAGATAATGGCCACGCCCTCCTAAAGTCATTCAGTTAGTCTCAAGAGCCTCAGGGGTTCAGTGGTACCTCCACACTCTCTACTGACCTCAGTCCTTAGGGAAGGTAGAAAGGGTTAATGAACTCATTTATCCAAACTGTCTTCTGAACTTTACCTTCCTTGGATTCAACTTCTATCTCTTGTCCATTCTCACATTGCGGCCACACTCGAGCCCCCTCTTTCCTCAGCCCCTTTGAGTTAATGTACAGCCTCCCCTTCTAGCGAATTTACCTCCTTTGGAACCATCCCTACTCCAACTATTTACCCTCTCTCACTCTTTGTAGACCCCTTCTCTGAGAGCATACTGATGGTGTCCTCCCTATGTCTTCTACCGATCCTATCACCCAAATCGTATTGCCAGGGGAGTCGGTTTATTTGAAAACCTCTCACCTGCAGGCCTTCAACCCACAGTAAATTGGACAGCATCTGGTCATCCTGATTACTCCAACACCGGGAATTAAAACTCAAGGAATTCAAAGCTAGGCCCACCTGCCACAGCTCAAATAGGCTCCTGCCCACTTATCTGAGAAGTACAGCTGCCAGTCTGAAGCTTAAGCTCTTCTGCCTACAACCCGTTCCTGAGACTGACCTCCTTTCTCATCCTCTTTCTGGGGGCTTTCTTTGTTCTCCCAGCCTCCCACACAGTAGAACTCAGACAAGTCTAGAACGTGCCACCCCAAATGATAGCCTCCTTGGTTCTACCTTCTGTTCATATCTTTGCTACTGCTCAGAGTTCTTTCTAACTTTTGACCCTCAAGCAGCTTCTTTCCACAATTGCAGAAAGGAACAACCCAGCTTCAGTTTATGTGATGACTCCAAGCACTTTTGTCTTCTCCAACACCGAACAAACCTGGCCTGCACTGAGGATCCTGCCTTGGGTAGGTGCCTGTACTGGAGCTCTAAGTACCATTGTTCTGAACCAGGACAAGACATACAGTCACAACAGCTCTGCTGTGGGCTCGCTTCAGATATGGTTACCTTTACCACCCGGAAACCCTGGGATAAAACAAATGGGTTCCCGGGTGTGGGCAGATAGACATCTATATGGCAAGAGCCTAGCCCTTCTCAAAGAGAAGGAGTGGTAATATTTAGATCTCTTGAGGAAGCATCTGTCACCTTTGTAGATGAGACAGTAGAGGCTATTCAATGCTCTGAAATCATCCTACAGTCCAGGCTGTGAGAGACCTCTCTTAACCCAGCCTTTTGGAGGACTATTTTAAATGAATGCCTAAGTTGCTGCCACATCTAAGGCAGTAACAGTGGGCCCTTGAACGTAACTTCATGCTTCCTTTTGTGCTCGGTTGCAGCAGTCCCTGGTGGCAGCTGTCCCCCTCATGTATGCAACGCTAAACTCATGTTCTATAACCCTCAAACGAAATCCTTTCCTGCGTCACCTCCAGAACCTCTACTGTCTGGGCACACCAGGTGACTGATGCCTTTTCAATAGGCCTGCTCAGCCTTGCTCCACTTCAGCACATGTTAATATATCAATTGCAGGAACCTTACTAGCCAGGGAAGGAACCCTCTTTTGGTGCCACTTCAAGCTTTACCAGTGTATAGACAAATGCACGTGGCTCCTGGTTCTCCACGCTGTTGCTTCCCCAACTCACCTATAAACGGAAGGGAACTCTATACTCTCCTCCAAGTCTCACACAGGGCCTGACGAGTCATAGTCCTCCCTGTCATAATTGGAATCCGTCTGGCCGCCTCAGTGGCCGCTCCAGGTTTGGCTGCAGGAGTCTTGGATCACAGTCTTCTCTCTCTCAGCAGGTATCTACCCAGCTAGCAGATACCATCCAGGGACCAACCTTGGTTTTACAATTACTCCAAAGCCAGCTCACTTCTCTGGCCCTCAACTTGCTAACTGCTGAAAGGGGAGGTACCTGCCTCTTCATCAAAGAAGAATGCTGCTACTTTGTAAGCCAGTCTGGCCGGGTGGAAGAAAGGGAGCCAGCTCTTTTGCAGAACTCTGTTTGCTCTTCCTTGGGTCCCCGTTTCTGTTTGCTCTTCCTTGGGTCCCCGTCTCTTACAGTTGCTTGGGCCACTAATTTCCATATTTCCATATTTCCAATGACATAATAGTCATTGTTTGCTGCCTTTTTAGGTTCTTTCAGGGGGAAAAACTCGCAAAATTACCTGGTGGTCAGTAAACCAGACACTCCCGACAGAATTTCTCCCAGGCTTCTTACCCTAGCTTATCAGCCTGGGCCTTGCTTTGAAGCAGCATTCCAAACTACTTCAAAGCAGCCTGTACTAGGCCCAGATAGCCCCAGAGAACCTGGGCAGTGAGCAAGAAACCAGATGTTTCTGGTCATTTTCTGACTCTCTTCCCAGCCTCTTGACTGGCATTCCAGCCTTACTGGGCCCTGACAACTTCACCCTACTTCAGCAGGAAGTAGTCACAGAAGAGATTACACCATCCATCGCTTTTTGACACCAACAAAAGGCTGGAAAGCAAGATCCCTCAAGAAATTCCTAAAGCCAGCATTCCCTTGGGAGCTTGAAGGAAGTTTCTACTTACTAAAAGCAATTATTCTCCTTATCTTTGGCAAAAGGGACATAAAGCTCCTCCATTAACTTATGACTGTGGTGCCAATTAACATGTTAAGTTCATTGTCAGCCTCTAAGCATCCTCAGTCTCTAGTCACAAGCCCCTACCCTAGCTTCCTCCCAAGTATTCATTCTCATATAATCCTGGAGACACACTCCCCCCCACTCCCACCCCATGGCCTCTGCTTTCCTGGAAGACAGAATGTTGGTAGTTTGGAATAAACTTTTCCCCTTCTACCCACAGAGCAGCTATTTTGGTTTCTTTACTGCATCCATTTTTCATTCAAATAGATACAAGAAAATGAAATAACACCCCGCATCCTATCTGAGCACCACATATTAAAGCTGGATAACAACAGCAGGAACAACAGAAAGCATATAAACTCATGAATACTAAACCACTTACTACCAAATGAAAAATGAGTCAAGACAAATTAAGAAGGAAATGAAAAACTTTTAATAATTGAATAAAAATGAGAATACAGAATGTTCAAACTTGTGGAACAAAATGTAGGTGGTTCTGAGATGCATGTTCATACCACTAAGGGCCTACATGAGAAACCTGGAGAGATCTCATATTAACAATGACATACCTGAAAGCTTTAGAGCAAAAAGAGGAAATAACATATCAAAGGAATAGACAGCAAGAAATAATTAAACTCAGAGCAGAAATAAATAAAATAGAAACAAGAAGAAAAAAAAAGAAAACAGAGTTGGGTTTTTGATGAAATCAGTAAGATTGATAAACCTTTAGTCAAATTAACTAAAAGGCAGAGAACGAATATCCAAATTAACAAAATTGATATTGGTAGCAATCAGGCATCTCCACAGCCAGACTGAAGGGCTTAGCAACAATAGGACTTACCAACACTAGCTGCCAAGAGCCAACATATTCCTACTTGTTACCTCTTGTCACATATCCTCCTATTGGGCTACATCCCTCAATCAAAGGCCCCATTCCTCCTCCATCTCCCCCTTTTCCCTCTACTTCTACCCAGATGTAACTTCTGTATCCTTTCCCCCACTCCCACCACACATACTTCAGGAGATCTGTCTCATGGTGTAACTTTATGGGTTTGGAGAGCTAACAGATATGAACAGAAGGACATAAAAACAGACACTGAGAAAATCCAGAGAATCATAAGGTTATATATATATATATATATATATATATATATATATATATATAAAGCCTGTACTCCACCAAATTGGAAAACCTGAAAGCAATGGATAATTTTCTTGATGGGTACCACCTACCAAAATTAAATCAAGATCAGATAAGCAATTTAAACTACACCATAAGCCCAAGTGGGATAGAAACAGTCCTTTAAAGACTTCCAGCCAAAAAAGCCAGGACCTGGTAGTATTTGAGTAGAATTCTACCAGATTTTCCTAGAAGAGTTAATGTCAATACTTCTCAAATGTTTCCAGAAAATGAAAACAGAAGGAACATTGCCCAATTCATTTTGAGGCCATAGTTACTGTGATATCCAAGTCACATAAAGACTCAAGAAAGAGAATTATAGATCAATTTTCCTCGTGAAAATAGATGCAAAAAATGCTCAATAAAATACTTGCAAACTGATTCCAAGGACATCAAAATGATCATCCACCATAATTAAGTAGGTCTCATCCTACAGATTCTGGAATGATTCAACATACCTAAATCCATAAATATAATTCAAAACAGAGATTCACAGACATACTGTTCAGAGAGTGAAAAAGCGCCATCAAATCCCTCCCTCTAGGGCTCAGGGAACTCTGCAGAAGTGGGCACAAGAAGCGTGTGAGCCAGAGGGCAAGGAGAACCCCAAGGAAGCAAGGCTATCTAAAGGCAGCAGGGCTGGTGCAGGGCTGAATTTACAGAGATTACGGTAGCATGCGCAGATACGGGCTTAGAGCTGAGAAAGGAAGTGGACACAAGCTCCCATCTCTAACTCAGAAGCTATCTCCAATTGAGAACCACTCGCAAATGGACATTTTAGTTTGTTTTTTTTCCAAAGGCGTCTCACTATGGAAACAAAGCACTCTTAAGGGTAGGTCACATGACCAGAATCAGATGGCTATTTTTATTTATTTTTTCTTTCCAGTGTTGTGCTTTGATGGAATTTCTCTGTGTGTCTCTGTGTCTATATGTGTTTCTCATGTTTTTTCTTTGGCTCCCCCCCCCCCGGGTAGTTTGTTTGCTTTGTCTTATTTTGGTTTGCTTGTTGCTGTTTTTTAATATTATACATGTTTTCAGATGTCTGTTTGTATTCTAATCAGAGAAAGAAAAAAGGGTGTGGATTGGGGGGGCTTGGGGTAGATGTGGGAGGAGCTGAAGAAGAAACCCTAGTTAGAATTTATTGTATGAAAAAAATCTATTTCCATAAACATAAAAAAGATGTAAAAGCCAGAATTATAAGGACCTATTTTCTTTTACTTTTTTTTTTGCTTTTAATTGATTCTTTGTGAGGTTCACATCATGCACCCCAGTCCCAACCCTCTCCCATTCCTTTACATCTATCTACCCTTTGCCCTTGCAAACTCCCCCCCCCATAAAAACACACACACAAACAAAAAACATTAAAAAAATACCAAAGCATAGAAGACATCTCATGGTGGACGCTGTAGTATGACACAGTGTGCCCCACAGTACACCCCTCTGTCCACACATCTTCACTTGCAAATGTTTAATCCAATGAGTCATTGCTTTGGTTCAAGATCTCTGGCTTCTGTGACAACATCAATATTGGATCCTCATCGGGATTCTTCCCGGTTTATCCTGTTTTGCCATGTGTCATGGGGCTTCTGCAGCTTTGATCAGCAGAAATGGCCCTTTCCTCAACCATTTGCAGATGATATAGATTTTGGGTGGGTCAACTCAATGCCCTAGATCTGAGCCTGGACAGCAGCTGAACTGGTGAGCACACTGGCTCTCCCTTATTCAAGCCACCAGGGCGAATTCTCCAGTACCGCTCCTGCTAGGCCACTCAATGCTGCTGCGGTCTACAGCTCTCCCTGCGCTCATGCCCTCTGGGCTGGCTAATCCTAACCCACGCCGCCAGAGTCAGCTCCACTGTGCTGCCCAGTTAGGCGTGGGGTCCACTCTCCCAAGTGCTGCCTGCATGGGGCTAGGACAGCACTTCCACTCTCACACCCTCAAGACTGGCTCACCTGTGCTGTGACCACCAGGGCCAGCTCTACAGCATTCGCCAGGAGAGGCACAGGGCTAGCTTTCCTAGCCGGTGCTGTTGGTGAGAGGTGGGGCCAAGTTCCCAGAGGGCAGCAGCCAGTGAGGGGCGGGGCAAGTTCCCCATGAGCCCTGGACATCCCCACATTGCCCCTCGGGCAGTTGCCCGACCAGCAACACCCCCATGTTCTCTAGTGGTAATACGAGCCACAGACATCGACATGACGATCCCTGCTGACATGACGATCATAGATAGCCACAGATATGGCCCTCAGCGGCAGCTCAGGCTGGGATTTCAATGTGGCCCCAGGGGGGAGGTGGGGTGGCCACTCCAAATACTCCACCCTTGGGTCTCCAGTTCCATCTCTTTTTATAATACTCAAGCCATTCTGCTTCTCTTTCTTTCCAATCTGTCCAGCATATACTCTCACTTTGTGGTGGCTCCCGCTGCAGGCTGACCACGCCGCAGGTAGGCCCCTGGATGAGACATCCTTCATCCCGCTTCTTGGCGTGGCGGCAAGCAGCCTGTGCTGTGGGCCAGAGAGCAAGTCTGTGGGTGGCATGGCATGGTGGTCCACGGATTTGTGCCTGTCTTCCTCCTCCTGCGCTTCACTGCCTGGATTTGACTCGATTCGATTTGGTTTTTATGAGTCCTAGGCATCAGACAGCTTTGGCCACCAAGCCAGGCATCAAGCTAGGATGAACAAAGGACGGCCATCTGCTCTGCCCCTGACTGATATAAGAACAAGGCTGCCAACAAGATGTTGCCTTTGTCCATTGTCAGGGGGGGTGCTTTTAAAATGATTATTATTTACAAATAGCTGCTTTGTACCTTCTGAGATTCTTGGTAAACGTGACTTCTATGTGAATGGCTTCATAAGACGCACTGGTTCACTGCATCTTTCCATGTCAGTGTAACTACTTTTTGTGGCACTACTCTACTCTTGTTTTGTACTATACTATCAATCATACTGAATGTTGCCTTTAAACATTTTACCGTGACTCATTCATCTTAAAATCCAATCTCAAATTAGAATGTGATACACAGTTTGTTTTTAATAAGCATTTGTAAGAGTAAATGAGACTATAGTTATTTATAGTCTGGAAGAAAGACTAAAAGCCAGTGATTAAATGGGAATATCAATCTAATCACTATGGCAAATCAAATGTTATATTAGTGCCATGTCAACTCAAAATGGCAAATAATTAAATGTGTATCATTTTATATTATTAAACTGATGGATATTCACAAATTCATTCCTAAAACAACCGTAGTACAGCCTACATTCTGTCTACACATAAGCCTCCCTAGATAGGCTCTTTTACAAAATGGTGATCAAAACACTTATCTTCTGTTAAGGAGTCATTTTCATAGGTATTGGCTGTTAAAATAATAATGACTTCATTTGTAATCAGTGCAAGAAAACCACACATTCCTTTAGATTCTGAAAAATGATTTTAAAGAATACATTAATTGCTATATTAAATGTCCTTTGCTTTGATAATTGCTACAGAAATAAAATATTTCATTGACTTAAAGGTGCTATCAATGAAGTTATCGAATATTCTAGTATTAAAAATAATTCTGAAATAATGCCATACTATAATTTTTTTTTGAGACAGGGTTTCTCTGTGTAGTCCTGGCTGTCCTGGAACTCACTCTGTAGACCAGGCTGGCCTCGAACTCAGAAATTCGCCTGCCTTTGCCTCTCAAGTGCTGGGATTACAGGCGTGCGCCACCACGCCCGGCCCATACTATAATTTTTTAATCACAGCCAGATGTGGTGGCACAGATCTTTAATTCCAGCACTTGGGATGTAGAGGCAGGTGGACCTCTGTGAGTTCAAGGCCAGCCTGGTCTACAGAGTCTCAGGACAGCTGGGGCTGTTATACAGAGAAACCCTTTCTCAACACAAATGAACAGACAAAGATTTTATTATTACAATCTGAATTTTATATTATAAAACTAAATATGTATTCACAACTGACAAAAGTTAAGAGTATAGTTTGCCCTAAATCAGTGGTTCTCAACCTTACTTATGCTGTGACCCCTTAATACAGTTCTTCATGTTGTAGTGACCCCCCAACCATAAAATTGTTTCCATTGCTGCTTCATAACTGTAATTTTGCTACTGTTATGAGTCATAAGGTAAATATTTGATCTGCAGAATATCTGATATGTGACTTCTGTGAAAGCGTTGGTTGAGGGATGGCTCAGCAGCTGTGTGAATTTCCAGAAGTTCTGAGTTCAATTTCCAGCAACCCATTGTGGTTTACAAACATCTGTAATGGGATTAGAATCCCTCTTCTGAATTGTAATGTAAGTATCCAATATGCAACCCCTGTGAAAGGGTCCTTTGACTCCAAGGAGATCACTGCTCTAAACTCTTTCTTGAGACCCTGGCTCTAAGCAAATCTTGAGTAAAGTAATGCCCTCCTACACTGCTACATGAGGCTAATCAGTCCTCTGACGGTCTGGGATATTTATGAGATCTCTCAATTTTCCCTTCACAAATACTGGGGTGGAAACATGTCAACATAATCATCCTATGCAAGTTAGTTTGTGGCTTGGCAGTTGGAATTCCTTCCCACTTTGATCAGCAGATGAGGGTGGAGATATTAACCAAGTAACAAATTGTTTGACAGCAATATTCCATTACCTCTTCTAATACAAAGAGGACATTTCATGTCTCCTCTATTGCAGGCTACATGGACCACTCAGACAGCCAGGTTGATGGAGTCAAGTCGTATCTCTATTGACATACAAAAGTCTCAATTTCTTCTCTGTTATCTCTGTTCGCCCATATTAATAGCACATGGCCCTGTAAAACAAAATGCTCTTTTAAATTTGTTAGTAATCTAACAAATATGAAAATGGTAGTATCAGTCAGGGTTCTCTAGAACCTGTAATATGTAATACACACACACACACACACACACACACACACACACACACACATACACACACACGATTTTATTAGAATGACACGCTAATCCATCAATGGTGGCCTATGAAGAGAACTTTCAAAAGTCCAGTAGTTGTTCAGTCAATGAGACTGTATGTCTTAGCTGGTCTTCAGTATATGCCAGAATTCTGAAGAAGTAGGTTCTAATGCCAGAGAAAGAATAGACTTGCTAGCAAGAGCGAGAGCAAGCAGGCAAAGAGAGAGCAAACTGTTTTATTCCATGCCCTATGTATAGGCTGCCAGCAGAAGGTGTGGTGTAGATTAAAAGGGAATCTTCCCTCCTCAAAAGGTCTGGATTAAACATATGTCTGTCTTCACACCTCAAAGATCCAGATTAGCGGTGGGTCTTTCCATTTCAAATGGTTTAATTAAGAAAAATCCCGGGCTAGAGAGATGGCTCAGTGGTTAAGAGCACTGACTGCTCTTCCAGAGGTCCTGAGTTCAATTTCTAGGAACTACATGGTGGCTCACAACCATCTGCAATGTGTTCTTGGAGCCCTCTTCTGTCTAAAGAGAGCAATAGCCTTTAAAAAGTGGAAATAGAAAGAAAGAAGGAAAGAGAGAGAGAGAAAGAGAAAGAGAGAGAGAAAGAAAAGAAAAGAAAAGAAAAGAAAAGAAAAGAAAAGAAAAGAAAAGAGAAGAGAAAAATCCCTCACAGTTGAATCCTGACACTTGGATTTAACTTAATTCTAGATGTAATCAAGTCGACAGCCGAGAATAGCCATCAAAGTAATGTCCTTTAAAAATAAAAATTACAACAGGCATTCATCATAATTAGAGCTCATGATACATTTGTGCTAGATAGAGAAAGCACTTGGGACTGTCACAGAGAGGCACTGTGGTGGCCAGTACACCAAAGAGGAACTTGGCTCCAGGTTTTAGCCCATAGGTGGTGAGTACAGAGTCCATTGGGCAAAGGGAATTCCTTAATTCAATAACTTTTGCCTAGAGGATGCGTGCTCTCAGGTAATATACAACACTACTACCAGGAATGATGACTTGGAGGCACCTAGGTAGATAAGGAGTGTGGCCACAACACAAAGCCAATTTGGGCAGCAGAACTACTCATGGAGAAGGGCAGAGATAAGGAAGAATGTTGCTTTACATGTCCCTCCTGTGTGGAATACTGCCGAAGTTATGGGGGAGGCATGCGTCTCCTTTGTGAAAGGAAACTGGATTTGCCTTCCCTCCGTAGTGGTAATCTGTGAAGTCTTTATCTCAAGGGACAGGCCACATAAGTCACTATACCTGATCTTAAAGTGCAGGCCCATGATCTAAAAATATGGATAATAAAATGTATACTTTTTCACTATCAAGTTAATCTACACATTTCTTATTTCTATTATGTCACTAATTCATTTAAAAGATTAAGGATGTTCGGGCCATTAACTAGCAGGATTAAAAAAGTAATTTCCTTCAATAAAATAATAATCTTGAAATGGGAAATTTAGTTCATAAATTTTTAAAGAAAACCTACCATTCAATATATAGTTATCAAGAATACAAAGACACCTGAAATCATGGAGCTCATGTTGTAATTGAAACTCTCACAATAATCAGAAGTATAATAAATGAATAATAATGAATAATGAATACATAAATGTAACTGAAAATCCCACAATAAATCATCAATATAACATAATGACCTAAAAGCCTAGGTTGGCCGAGAAGCTCTGGAATAACAATACAGAGAACAACCTTCTGCAAAGCAAAGCAAGACCCCCCCCCAATACATGATTCTTAAATGGGTACTACAAGTTATGTAACTGCAGCTTTCATGAATGCAGAAAATGAAAGCTAAATGACGTACGACAATTCAAGAAAAAAAAGTGGACTCTAGAAAGTTGAAAGATACATAAATAATCACATTAAAACCAAATTAAATAATTGTGCTTATTAATAAAGCGATAACTTGGCTGGGCAGTGGTGGCGCATGCCTGTAATCCCAGCACTTGGGAGGCAGAGGCAGGAGGATTTCTGAGTTTGAGGTCAGCCTGGTCTACAGAGTGAGTTCCAGGACAGCCAGGGCTATACAGAGAAACCCTGTCTCAAAACAACCCAAAATCAATCAATCAATCAATCAATCAATCAATCAATCAATCAATCAAGCGATAACTAAAATATGTATAGTTGATAAAGGTAAGAAAGCTACAACTTAAGTTGGTGGTAGAGTTGTAATACAGAATAATATATCTGAAAGACAAGTCTACATTTAGGAAAAAGTTGACATTTCATATGTCTTTTTTAAAACGTTTTATTGACTCTTTATGAGTTTCACATCATGTAACTCAGTCCTGTTCATCTTCCTGACCCTCATATCTGCTTTGTACTGTTGCAACCTCCTACCCCCATTAAAACACACACACACACACACACACACACACACACACACACACACCACAGTATAGACAATATATCATCCTGGAAGCTGTCATATATCACATATATCACAGTGCATATCCCCCGGGCATATCCCTCTCTCCATGCATTCATTTGCAAATGTTCATTGCAATGAGTCATTGGTCTGGTTTGAGATGTTTGGCTTCTGTGACCATCAATACTGGCTCCTCATCAGGACTCCTCCTAGTGGTTATTCTGTTCTTGTCTTGTGTCTTGTAGATCCTGAAGCTTTGGTTCAGCAGGACTGACTCTTTCATGCATTTGGAGATGATACAGATTTTGACATGGGTCAACTCGGAGCCCTGGATCTCAGCAGGATGGTTCTCTTTTGTCTGCCCCACTAGGATGAGCTCTCCAGCACTGCTCCTGCCAGGCCACTCAATGCTGTCACTGACAGGACGCAGGGCCAGCACCCCTGCTCTCATGCTCTCAGAGTTGACCAGCTCACCTGAACCCAAGCTTCCAAGGCCAGCTCCACTGTGCTGCCAAATCAAGGCCCAGGGCCTATGCTCCCAAGGGCTGCAGCCTTTGACGACCTGGGTCAGCTTCTGGCTCACACACCCTCGGGACTGACTCACCTGTGCCTTGGCCATCACGGTCAGCTCCCTTTTGTTGCCCAGGTGAGGCACAGGGCCTGCTCTCCTGAGTGCTACAGCCAGTGAGGGGGCAGGGCCAGCTCACCTGCTCTCAGGGCCGCCTTACCCAACTAACTTCAGGTGTCTGAAATCCCAGTTCAGGAAATCTGAAAAAAAATAGTAAAAAGAAAAGAAAAGAAAAGAAAAGAAAAGAAAAGAATCTTATAATTAATAAATTTTTGTTTTGTTTTGACAGGATTTCTCTGTGTAGCCCTGTCTTAGAACTTGCTCTGTAGAACATGTTGGCCTCAAACTCAGAGATTTACCTACCTCTGCCTCCCAAGTGCATATACCACTACCACCTAGCTAAAAAAATATTCTTTTTTTTCTATATTCTTTGTTTACATTCCAAATGATTTTCCCTTTCCCGGTTCCCCCCTCCCCCTAAGTCCCATAAGTCCTCATCCCTCCGCCCATTTCCCCAATCACCCCCCTCCCACTTCTCTGTCCTGGTGGTCCCTTACAATGCTGCATCAATATTCTTTTTTTCAATCAGGAGATAATTTTATTTTAAAAGTGTTACCTTAAACTGCAACAATGTCTGTTAAACATCACAATTAAACATGCTAAAGGAGAAGCCATGCTCTCAGGTGTCCACCTACCCCCTGACACCTCAAACCTACCCTTGCTCACTGTCTATTCCCCCTTTTCCCTTCCCTTCCCTTCCCTTCCCTTCCCTTCCCTTCCCTTCCCTTCCCTTCCCTTCCCTTCCCTTCCCTTCCCTTCCCTTCCCTTCCCTTCCCTTTCCTTTCCTTTCTTTTCTTTTCTCTTCTTTTCTTTTCTTTTTTCTTTTCTTTAAGTAGACAGATAAATGTTGGTAAGTGCTGTCTATATTCACATAGAGACACAGTGTAATCTCTGAGTCCAATATACAGAGAAAAGAAAAAAGCTAGAATTCTATGCACTACTACACAGGGGTCTAGCACCCTCCAGCCTCCAGCAGAGCACAGGGAGGGCTCTTCCCCCCCCCCCACAGAGCATGGTGGTGGTGTTGAATCCACAAATTTTTGAGACAAGAAAGGATATAAGTGAATTTAGAAGAGAAACGTGGAGATTCTTTTTCTGTTGTATTTTGCTCAAGATATTTTCCCCCAAATTATTTGAGAACCATGATGTTGAGACCTCAAAAATAGGGCGACTAAGCAGAGGGACAGGGAAGAATGGACTGCAACTTGCTCCCAGGGACTGGAGAAAATTAAAAAATAAAAATAAAATAAAAAAGAAGGCTGGAACCCATCAATCTTCTGCGCTAGTCATCCTCTCCTTTATCCTCCTCTCCTTCCTCCCCTTCATCCTCCTCCTCATCTTCACTTTCATCCTCCTCTCCTTCCTCCCTTTCATCCTCCTCCTCATCTTCTTCACTTTCATCCTCCTCTCCTTCCTCCCCTTCATCCTCCTTCTCATCTTCTTCACTTTCATCCTCCTCTCCTTCCTCCCCTTCATCCTCCTCCTCATCTTCACTTTCATCCTCATCTCCTTCCTCCACTTCATCCTCCTCCTCATCATCTTCTTCACTTTCATCCTCCTCTCCTTCCTCCCCTTCATCCTCCTCCTCATCTTCACTTTCATCCTCATCTCCTTCCTCCACTTCATCCTCCTCCTCCTCATCTTCTTCACTTTCATCATCCTCTCCTTCCTCCCCTTCATCCTCCTCCTCATCTTCTTCACTTTCATCCTCTCTCCTTCCTCCCCTTCATCCTCCTCCCTCATCTTCACTTTCATCCTCCTCTCCTTCCTCCCCTTCACCCTCCTCATCATTATCTTCACTTTCATCCTTATTTCTTTATCAACATCTTCCAACCCTTCCTCCTCCTCTTTGTTATCATCATCATCATCATCATCATCATCATCACCGTCTGCCCCTCCTTCTTCATCATCCATATGGGGAACCAAAGAGTACTGCAAGGGATTTGGCCAAATATCATCTTTGATGACCTCTCCTAACTCTCAGCACCTGCGTCAGAATGGTAAGCAAACCAGGTAAGGAAGCTCCCTGCCTCTTCCTGCTGCCTCATTCTGCTCACCTTATTCTGTGTTAGACCTGAGCGTTTTGTCAAATCCTTTCCAGATTTCCATTTGATTACAATGGACTTTGAAGATGGGTCACCACTCTCATTCAGATGAAATCCTTTGGTGAGAAGTTTATTTTCAAAGTAAGGATTTTCATCAAAATAACCATCTATTCTGTAACCTGATTTAATGTCTTCAAATTCTGTCACTTCAACTCTGGTCAAATAATATAGAGCCTCCTTGTCTTCCTCCCCAAGCAGTGCAGACACTTGTGGATTGCTGAAAAATGTTGTTACCCAAAAATTTGGGATTTGGATGAATCAATTCTGACCTCTCTTGAAAAAATGGTTGATGGAGCTTGCTATATTTTTGTTCTATTTTCAAAATTTCCTCACTGGCCTGTTCATTAAGTCTGTCTATCTCATTTTGTACTTCATCACTATGTTCAATTGCTTCTAGCTGTTCTTTTTCTGAGGTCTAGTTGGGCCCTGTCATTATTGGAGCTGAGATCCTTTTTGCTGGCTTTGGCCATGACATGGTGGTGCCCGTGGTGGTGCCCCCTTCGTGATCGAGGCGGGGAGGGAGAGCGAAGGGGCTGTGGCCAGTGGCTTCCCTTCACGTCGTGTCTGCTTGCTCCATCCGGCCTTCCCCTGGCTGCCTGACACTGCCCGTGGGGCCCGACTCTAAGGCAGGCCCGGGTACAGCACGTTGTGGAGAACACCCCTGGATGCCGCCCCCCAAGCAGGAGCTCTCACCGAAGGCGGGGAGGTGGTTGCAGCTCTGCTGGCCTCCTTGACTCGCACCCTGCTCGCTTCTCCATTGCCCTGACCTGCCTCCTCCTCCTCCAAAATTAAATATTCTTAAAGGTAAAAATGTTAGATACTAAGCATAAATAATCAAAAGGCTTATTTAACACTAACATTGTCGAATACCATGCAGACATGAGCATATTAAACCACGTTTCTTCTATATTTTCACGCACCGTCTCACAGCAGTTTTGCATTGTGTGCGTGGATTTGAGCAGGACACCACTGCGTTATGTGTGATCTAAGTCATCAACAGCAGTTGTTTCAAGCAAGGTTAAAAGATTTAGCAAAGGTGACGTCACGAGCAGTGCGCTGTGCTGAGGAACAGGCTGCCTTGGTTGTTTGCCCTTCTAAATAGCAATCTGAAGGCTCTGTGAGGCGAGACAACGAGGATAGCCATAAGGGGAAATCTGCAGCTAGGAGGAGCATAGCACAGAAGGGTGATGGTCACCAAACTTCCGTATTCATACTATCATTGGATTGCACGCTAACTATGGCTAAAAGAACAATTCTATGAAATGTGTATTTCCACACAATAAAATCAGTGGGCAAAAAACTAAAGTAGCCCTTAACACTAGAATAGTACAACTCTCTTGCTTAAATAATACTATAAAAATGCAAACATCCTACTAGAATAAACTCATTGTGTTCTCTTTCCTAAGCAAGCAAACAAGTGGAGAGGACCACTTTCCTTGTTCATTATGAGGTCCCTTTACCACGTAATAACCATTGCACTGGAATATCACTTTCCTTTCTGCTGACCAAAGCTCTATGTGGTGTGTAAAGATAATCCCCATGTGGCTGGGAGTGGCGGCCCCACTCAACCAGCGGGTGGCGGAGGGGGGCATTTCTGGGATCTCTTCTGGCAAAACATCTTCACGTCCTTATCCTAGGGAAATGAGACTGCGCTTACCAGGTATGGGGTGCCATCTTGTGGCAGTAAGAAGTCTTGCACCCTAGCAGTGTCTTCTGCCATAGTTGGCCTCAGCTCCAAAGGCAGAGTAAGTAGAGACAAGCACATAACCTTTCTCAAACAGAATCCCCACCTTAGTCAGGAAGGGAAGGCATACTTTCCAATAAGATCCATGCATAGCCCTTAGCCTGGCCAAGGTCTTTCAGATCCACGATTTGGCTCTGAAACCAAATGTCATTGGATAACTCAGGCCACTGAGTGTTTTCAATCTAGTCCCATGAGACATTCTTTGACCTGCAAATACTCAGCTAAGAGCTCCCACTATATAAGTAATGTCAGATGTCATGATAGAATTCAGTCATCATCCTGAATCCAATGAATGAACGGCATATTTTATAATGAGCTAATGGGAACTTGAGGGTATCTGGTTGTGGGACACCAAGAAGAAGCTGAGTCCCAGAACTAGAGTGGGAGGGCAGGGCCAGACAGGTCTCTAGGAGTGGGGGAGCAGCCCGGTTTACATAAGCAGCTCCAGGCTAAACACAGACAGAAACTCCTCCTGATCCAGGAGCTGTTGTGTCCCTTCTGGGTACAGAGTGTAAGAGCAAACTTCATCAAACCAAGAAACATTCATAACAAATTAAAAAAAAAACCCTGAGTACCAGTGTAGTGAGATTTGTAGCACACGCAAGAACAGAAGTAAATAAAATAACAGTCAAAAAGAAATGTAAAAAGCCGGGCGTGGTGGCGCACGCCTGTAATCCCAGCACTTGGAAGGCAGAGGCAGGCGGATTTCTGAGTTCGAGGCCAGTGTGGTCTACAGAGTGAGTTTCAGGACAGGCAGGGCTACACAGAGAAACCCTGTCTCGAAAAACAAAACAAAACAAAAAACAAACAAAAAAAGAAAAAGAAAGAAAGAAAGAAAGAAGGAAAGAAAGAAAAAGAAACAGAAAAAGAAAAAGAAATGTAAAGCCAAGCTGGAGAGATTGCTCAATGGTTCAGAGCATTGGCTAATCTCCCAGAGGACCCAGGTTCAATTTCCAGCACTCAAATGCAGCTCACAACTGCCTGTAACTCCAACTCCAGGGTTCTGACGCCTTCACACAGACATATATGGAAGCAAAACACCAATGTACATAAAATAAAAATAAATAAAAAAATTAAAGCTTGCAAAAACTGTTTTACTTGCAAACCACACTAATTTGTAGTGTGTAATGTTTGGACAAATTACTCCTTGGATACATCCCAGTAGATCTCCATACTGCCCACTGTTACTAACTAAAGAGCCTATGACATTCTTTATCTTTTGTTCCTCTGTTTTTCTTTTTTACTTCTTGAAGCAAGTACTGTTTGTAGAAGAAAGGGAGGGGCTTTAGAAGTATCCACAGATGCAACTGCCATTCACTAACACTGGAAATTGACTTTAGCACGTAGGTAGAAAAACATGTGTGCCCATAGTTATCCATACAAAGAAGAGTCCTCTGTAGGTTAGGGTAAGCAACTTTGCGGTACCGTTTCCCAGCAAGCAATTCTTTCTGTGTAAATAAGGACATTTCTGTGGTACCAAGTTGCAAGTAATCCGGATTAGCTGTATAATTCTGACAATCTGTGGCTCTAAATGGGTAAAGGGTAACCCTGGGTGTTTATGTTTTGTTTTGTTTTTTGTTTAGAGAATTATTTTGTAACATGGTTTAAATGATGTACGCAGTAGCTCTCTCTCTCTCGCTCTCTCTCTCTCTCTCTCTCTCTCTCTCTCTCCCCTCCCCCATTCTTGCCTCTCAATTCTATTATTTTATGTTTATGGGTGTCTTGCCTGCTTTTAGGGGGTGGATGGGTGGGTGCACCACATCAGAAATATGACTGCTTGCCTATCTGCAGGTGCTGAGAACCAAACCAAGGTCCTCTGGAACTCTTAACTCCTGAGATAGCTTTCCAGCCTCCACTCCCTCCCTTCTCTCTTATAACTACAACTTCTTCCTTTACAGTTTCACTGTCATTTACTGTTGATGTTTACCATCAAAACACACACACACACACACACACACACACACACACACACACACACAAACAAACTAGGGAGACTAACACAATGATTCCCAGGGTTACAACATCCATTTTTTTAAAAAAAGAACATTCTTGTAACTCTCTCTAGATGCACCATAGCCATGAACACACCATGCCATTTTCTTTTATTTTATCACGGTCTTCTCACTCCAAAGGTCAGGAAGGGGATGTGTGGGAGCTGTGGGGATAGCTTTCAGGATAGCTCCCTGGCCTGTTATGCACTTCCTCATTTCCTCAAGGAAAATGCATGGAGACCTTTTGCCAGAATAGGTCACCCAAATACCACCTTTAGTTTTTCACCTATTGAAGTAGAACTTTCTTTACATACAGCACAGGGCTGTGATCAACACATTTCTGTGCTGGAGGTCCTTGATAAGTTCATCAATGGATTAATGTTATGTGTGGGTGTTTCAATGTGCATGTGAAAGTTAGAAGACAAATGCAGATGCCCTTTCCCTCCAACAAGGGAGACCCAGGGATTCAAGTTAGGTTGTCATTCACTGGCAGGCGCCTTTACTCTTTCAGACATCTCACCTTAACTAGATGATTTTTTTGTTTTGTTTAAGATATGGTTTGACTATGAATTCCTGGCAGGCCTGGAACTTATTATGTAGAACAGTGTAATCTACAACTCATAGATTTATGCCTCCCTTTGCCTCTCTAGTGCTGGGGTTAAAATCATGACTCCATCATCCCTGGGCCCAAGTGACATTTATTTCTTTGCTTTTTTTGGTTGGTTTATTTTGGTGTGTGTGTGTGTGTCTGTGTGTGTGTGTGTGTGTGTGTGAGAGAGAGAGAGAGAGAGAGAGAGAGAGAGAGAGAGAATGAGAGGGGGGATGAGGAGTCTGTTTCTTGCAATTCTGAAACTTACTATGAAGAATAGTCTGCTCTTGAACTGAGACATCCACCTGTCTCTGCTTCTCAAGTGCTGGGATTAAAGGTGTGCCTAACTATACTTGGGGCAGGTGACATCTTTAAGTGTCAGTAAAAACTTAAACTTGAGAAACAATTATAGACTATCCTCTCCCACCTTCAACCTCCTTTGAGGGAATGGGACAAAGCGAGCACAGTAGGACCTGTTTTGCATTTCAGGTCAATGCCATCCACAGAGGTCATCAAAGGATGTCATAGGCCAATTGTATTTGGCAGAGGTGTTCAGTGCTTGCTGCCATCAGCTTCACGGTAAACTGAAGACTCACGGAAGTGTTCATGGCTCATAAGGATCAAGTTGCTACCACAGAATGGCCAACAATGCCTCATGTTTACTTCTCTAAAGAAACACATTTCTCAGAGGTGTGATCATTTATAGTGGGACTCACCTAATAGTGCCTCGGACTAATGTATTTGAAATGATGTTATTTTTTTTTTAAATTCGGAATTATTTACATTGGCTGAAATTCTATAGGTTTTTCAATGGACTCAGAAAACCACACAGTAGAACCAGCAGCAATGTGTTGTGCAAGCAGTGGTGCCTAACTATAAATAGGCAGATTAAACATAAGGAAAACGTTTGAGTCATAGGTTTAAATGTTGAATGTGGCACCATACTAACACTCAGGGACAGCATTCATTGGTCAAGATTACAAGTTATCACACTTGATGTCCAGAGGTGGTAACCCATTTCACACCTGTATTCCACTTTACCTCTATTGTAGGGCATTTCAGAGTGTGGGTTTGCTGCACTGTTCTCAGTGGAGGGGAGCTGCTCATGGGCTGCCCTCTCCTTTTCTTCTGTGAAGGTACAATTTAAAGGAAGAGACTATTCAACTACATACTCATTTTAGGAAACACTTATTCAAGATATTACCAAGTAGGGACAGTAGTGGGGGTTACGGTGCTGACTGATGCAATGATGTATGTGAGTGAAAATACATATCACAGTGAAATACATTATTAAACACACAAATTAAAATATTAATAAAAGCTAACTTTGAAAAGATGGTACCAACCAATGCATTTTATTTATTTATTTATTTATTTATTTATTTATTTATTTATTGGATATATTCTATATTTACAATTCATTTCCCTTTTTCTGTCTTCCTACCCCCCCAAAGGTCCCACATGCCCTTTTCCATCCCCCTGCTCCCTCATCCACTCCTTCACACTTCCCTGTTTTTGTATTCCCCTACACTGATGCTTTGATCCATTCCAGCACCAGTGTCCACTCCTTTCTTCTTGTCAGACATCATTTGGTATGTGAATTGTGTCTTTGGTGTCCCAAGATTCTAGGCTAATATCCACTTATCAGTGACTGCATACCATGGGTATTCTTTTGAGACTGGGTTACCTCACTTAGTATGACATTCTCCAGCTCCATTCATTTCTCTAAGAATTTCATGAATTCATTGTTTCTAATGGCTGAATAGTACTCCATTGTGTATATATACCACATTTTTTGTATCCATTCCTCTGTTGAGGAACATCTGGGTTCTTTCCAGCTTCTGGCTATTATATAGAAGGCTGCTATGAACATAGTGGAGCATGTGTCCTTATTGCATGCTGGGGAATCTTCTGGGTATATGCCCAGGACTGGTATGGCTGGGTCCTCCAGAAGTATCATGTCCAGTTTTCTGAGGAACCACCAGACTGATTTCCAGAGTGGTTGTACCAGCTTGCAGTCCCACCAGCAGTGGAGGAGTGTTCCTCTTTCTCCACATCCTCGCCAACACCTGATGTCTTCTGAGTTTTTAATCTTAGCCATTCTGACTGCTGTGAGGTAAAATCTCAGGCCAACCAATGCATTTTAACTATTTCTCCATGATAAATTCTTGAATATGGTTGAATTTGGGGATTTAGAACCACACACAATGCATGAGGAAATCAGTTTATTTTTCCTTATGTAAAAATATCAGTCTAATTACAAAATATTATAAGGATTTATTGGGAATATTTATGGTGTCAAGCAACACATAAAATATGACAGACAGACTTTGGGAACACGTGCTCCTGGTTGCCCTCTGACGCAACACCCTTCTCTGTCAGTGGGACCTGTTTCTTGTTTCTAGACAGTAGGAGCAATGATGAATTAGTATGTGATTATGTTACATGATGGTGCAGTAACACAGTCCTTGCTGAAAGACCCTCTCTCTACAGCCCTTTGAAGAAGAAACTTATCATACTGTGAGCTTTCCAAATGAAGAAGGCCAGGAAGCAAGGATTAAGTCTTCTTCCAGCAAACTGCCAGCAAGATGTCTCAAGTTTAGCAACCTGTAGACTACTGGATGCTACCAACACCTACAATTAAGCTGGAGTAATACTGCTAAAGCCTTCAACAAGACCATAGTCTCCACAGATACTATTTGATCAGCCAGTGAAACCACACCCATATATATATATATATGTATATATATGTATATATATACACATATGTGTGTGTATGTATGTATGTATGTATGTATGTATGTATATGACCTACAGAATGGCTACCCAAGAATGTTCTTGGGTCATCTTAACTATTTTAATAGTTAATGTGTCCTTTAGTCTTAAACATATTTATTTTTTATATATATTCTTTATTTACATTTCAAGTGATTTCTCCTTTCCTGGCTCCCCAAAGGTCCCATATGCCCTTTTCCCTCCCCCTGTTCCCCCATCCACCCCTTCCCACTTCCCGGTTCTGGTATTCCCCTCCACTGATGCTTTGAGCCTTTCCAGCACCAGTGTCCACTCCTTTCTTCTTGTCAGACATCCTTTGATACCTGACTTGTGTCTTTGGTGTTTCAAGATTCTAGGCTAATATCCACTTATCAGTGAGTGGATACCATGGGTATTCTTTTGAGACTGGGTCTCCTCACTTAGTATGACGTTCTCCAGCTCCATCCATTTCTCTAAGAATTTCATGAATTCATTGTTTCTAATGGCTGAATAGTACTCCATTGTGTATATATACCACATTTTTTTGTATCCATTCCTCCGTTGAGGGACATCTGGGTTTTTTCCAGCTTCTGGCTATTATAAATAAGGTTGCTATGAACATAGTGGATCATGTATCCTTATTACATGCTGGGGAATCCTCTGGGTATATGCCCAGGAGTGGTATAGCAGGGTCCTCCAGAAGTGTTGTGCCCAGTTTTCTGAGGAACCACCAGACTGATTTCCAGAGTGGTTGTACCAGCTTGTAACCCTACCAGCAGTGGAGGAGTGTTCCTCCTTCTCCACATCCTCTCCAACAACCCTGCTGTCTCCTGAGTTTTTTTTTTTTTGAGACAGGGTTTCTCTGTATAGCCCTGGCTGTCCTGGAACTCACTCTGTAGACCAGGCTGGCTTCGAACTCAGAAATCCGCCTGCCTCTGCCTCCCAGAGTGCTGGGATTACAGGCGTGTGCCACCACTGCCCAGCACCTCCTGAGTTTTTAATCCACCATTCTGACTCACAGTGTGAGGTGAAATCTCAGGGTTGTTTTGATTTGCATTTCCCTAATGACTAATGACGTTGAACATTTCTTTTGTTTTTAATTTTTAATTGGATATATTCTATATTCACATTTCATTTCCCTTTTTCTGGTTCCCCAACCCCCAAAGGTCCCACATGCCCTTTTCCCTCCCCCTGTTCCCCCATCCACCCCTTCCCACTTCCCTGTTCTGGAATTCCCCTACACTGATGTTTTGATTCTTTCCAGCACCAGTGTCCACTCCTTCCTTCTTGTTGGACATCATTTGATATGTGGATTGTGTCTTTGGTGTTCCAGAAGTCTAGGCTAATATCCACTTATCAGTGAGTGCATACCATGGGTATTCTTTTGAGACTGGGTTACCTCACTTAGTATGATGTTCTCCAGCTCCATCCATTTCTCTAAGAATTTCATGAAGGTGCTTCTCAGCCATCCGAAGTTCTTCAGGTGAAAATTCTTTGTTTAGCTCTGTACCCCATTTTTTGTTAGGGTTATTTGGTTTTCTGGGGTCTAACTTTTTGAGTTCTTTGTATATATTGGATATTAGCCCTCTGTCAGATGTAGGGTTGGTGAAGATCTTTTCCCAATTTGTTGGTTGCTGATTTGTCCTTTTGACAGTGGCCTTTGCCTTACAGAAACTTTGTAATTTTATGAGGTCCCATTTGTCTATTCTGTATCTTAGAGCATTAGGAACTTTCCCCCTGTGTCCATGTCCTCCAGGGTCTTCCCAAGTTTCTTTTCTATTAGTTTTAGTGTGTCTGGTTTTATGTGGAGGTCCTTGATTCACTTGGAGTTGAGCTTAGTGCAAGGAGATAAGAGTGGATCAATTCTCATTCTTCTGCAAGCTGACCTCCAGTTGAGCCAGCACCATTTGTTGAAAAGGCTATCTTTTTTCCACTGGATGTTTCCAGCTCCTTTGTCGAAGATCAAGTGGCCATAGGTGTGTGGGTTCATTTCTGGGTCTTCAATCCTATTCCTATTAAAGACTGTTATTTATCTCATATTATAGATGAGCCAAGATTGTTCCCTTCCATTGTCACATCTCCACCTTCCTGTCCTGTACTCAAGTCCCACTTCATTTTTACAAGGGCACTTGTTGGAGTGGGAACTTAGGTGTTCTTTGGAGAGTCAGTTGTGTTGGATGGTGTTTTGCTGGGGCAAACATGTGAAGGAGTGTTTTCCTAAAGTAGACCCAGGCGAAAGACTAAGGCAAACTCATGAAGGAATGTTTCACTAAAACAGACCCAAGAGAGGATGTTCTACTAAAGCAAATGTGAAGGGACACATGATGAAGCATTTTTTGTTGTTGTTGACAACACACATGTATTGGTCTGGCCTTACATGTGTAGTTGAGCTCCATTCGTCAGGGCTTGGGCTAACTGGATGCATGTGCTAAGGCAAGACCCATGCTGAGACAAAAAAGCTGAGGCAAAATCTGTGCTGAGGCAAGGCACGTGGAGGACAGGTGATGTTTGGAGGGTATAAGGACTCCACGGAGTGATGGAGACAAGAGCTTCGTTTGCTGGTACAGCTAGCTGTACAACACTTGTGGGTCTTCTCTGATCTTCACTTCCCTGAGAGAGGCACAGCCAAGAACTTCTCCTGGTATTCTTGATGGTCCCTCCTGCTGAATCCAGCAGGGGCTGAGGCCTGGCTGTCCCCCGTTAGGTCGTGTCACTGCTGTTTTTTTTTGTTTTTGTTTTTGTTTTGTTTTTGTTTTTTTTTTAAAGATTTATTTATTGTTATATGTAAGTACACTGTATCTGTCTTCAGACACACCAGAAGAGGGCATCATATCTCATTACAGATGGTTGAGAACCACCGTGTGGTTTCCGGGATTTGAACTCAGGACCTCTGGAAGAGCAGGCAGTGCTCTTAACCACTGAGCCATCTCTCCAGCCCTGTCACTGCTGTTGTTAACCCGACTCTGGTAACTGGACTGCTGACATATTTGTGAGGTGTTTGTGAGTGGATTGAGCTGCTGCTGCCTGCTAACCTGTGAACTGAACTGTCTCGATTTCCAGGCAACACATGGAAGTTGCTCCAAAGAACCTTTCTTTCTTTCTTTCTTTCTTTCTTTCTTTCTTTCTTTCTTTCTTTCTTTCTTTCTTTCTTTCTTTTTTTCTTTCTCTTTCTTTCTCTTTCTTTCTTTCTTTCTTTCTTTCTTTCTTTCTTTCTTTCTTTCTTTCCTCTCTCTCTCTCTCTCTCTCTCTCTCTTTCTTTTTTTGTTTTTTTCGAGACAGGGTTTCTCTGTGTAGCCCTGGCTGTTCTGGAACTCACTCTGTAGACCAGGCTGGCCTCGAACTCAGAAATCGGCCTGCCTCTGCCTCCCAAGTGTTGGGATTAAAGGCGTGTATACTACCGCCAGACTCTTCCTTCCTTCCTTCCTTCCTTCCTTCCTTCCTTCCTTTCTTTCTTTTCTCTTTCTTTCTGTCTTTTATATTGTATTGTATTGTTTTATATTATATTATATTATATTATATTATATTATATTATATTATATTATATTATTATTATATTATTTATTTATTTAACACTCCAGATTTTATTCCCACTCCATGGTCCACCCTCTGACGGTTCCACATCCCATACCTCCTCCCCACCCCCTATCTCCATGAGGTTACTCCCACCCCAACCCCCACTCTCCACCCCACCTGACCTCTAATCTCCCTGGGGCCTCCAGTCTCTTCAGGATTAGGTGCATCATCTCTGAATGAACACAGACCAGGTAGTCCTCTGCTGTGTATGTGTTGGGGGCCTCATATCAGTTGGTGTATGCTGCCTGGTTGGTGTTTGAGAGATCTCGGGGAGGGGGGCAGGTTAATTCAGACTGCTGGTTCTCCTATGGGGTCACCCTCCTCCTCAGCTTTTTCCAGCCTTTCCCCAATTCAGCCACAGGGGTCAGCAGCTTCTGTCCATTGGTTGGGTGTAAATATCTGCATCTGACTCTTTCAGCTGCTTGTTGGGTCTTTGTGGTATTGGTACAGAGACAGACATGTTGATCAATGGAATAGAATTGAAGACCCAGAAATAAAACCACACACTTACGGACACTTGATCTTTGACAAAGATGCCAAAAATATACAATGGAAAAAGAAAGCATCTTCAATAAATGGTGCTGGTCTAACTGGCTGTCTGTATGTAGAAAAAATGAAAATAGACCCATATTTGTCACCAAAGAACCTTTCTAAATAGATTGACTTCCCCTGTATTCTCTCTTTCCCATTACCTTTGGTGAGTGGTAGGCTATAAGTGAGGTTAAAGCATTTAAGAACCATCATTAAAAATAAGGTTTGAAAAAATTAAAGTTACAACTTGTAATTATATTTAGGGCCTAAATGCATAATTTAAGACAAGAGTCATACCTACTTTGATCTTTAATTACCTGTGGTTCTTTTTCCACATTAGGTTACTATCCTAGTTCTAGGAGTAGAGTGCGCTTAGACATAGCAGGACATTCTTGAACATGACAGAGAGAATCAGCAGTTAAAGAAAGTCTTTAATTAGAGGTGAAGAAACATACACATTCAGCAGGCACACACAGAGAAAAAAGGCCCCATCTCTCCTTGAAGAGGGGGATCTTAAGGGTTTTTGTGGGCCATCCTCCTACAATTTATGGTTTGTCAGTTTGAATAAAGGCAGAGAGGCTAATAGGTCCCTAACATTGAGGTAAGCATATCCTAGCTTAACATTACAGCCACAAACGTGAATGTACCACAGAAGAGCAGGGCTCAATGATGTACTAGAACAGAAACACACTGGCATATACTACCATAGCAATGCACATGGATTTACTCATACAGCAGTTTACTGGGATGCAGTAGTAGACCTGATCTGAATATGCCCTTTCTCTCTTTCAGCTACCTTGATTGTGACTTCTCTATATGTGGTGTCTATGACAGTTCTGTATAATAATTCCTAGTTTCAGCCTAAAACCCTGGTTAGCTTACATAGGTTACCAAAAGTCTTTTTCTACTGTCCTCTCCCATAATTGTGATTAAAATATATATAACAAATTTAGCATTTGGCCATTTAAGTATACAGTTCACTGCATTAAGCATATTTATAGTGTTGTATCATTTCTATCCATTTCCAGAGGCCTTTTCATTATCCCCAATGTATTTAAAGCATGCAAAATCATAATATAGTATTCTGTGTTATGGTTTCTTTTAGATGTTTACATTCTCAATATACTCCATCAATTTTTCTCAGTTTTCTTTAATGAAGGTAAGTTAATCTTACAATATTAAAACCTAATGTAAAGGATATTTAGTTTCACATGATCTTATTAGTTATGTCTATGCATCAGTATTTTTTCTCTACCTTGTATAACTTTAGAATATTACAAACTTCCTACTATCCATTGAGGGGTATTATGTTAAATATGTAATATATACATGTATAAAACTTTAATAATAATAATGATAATAATGATAATAATAATGATAATACCTACCAAGCTCTGAAATAGGACATGAACTACCAGAGAAAAGGAACGAGATCATATGCTTGGTGTTTAGAGGCACACAGACCTTTAAAAAAAATCTACCTCAACCAAAGTATGAAATTTTAGTCAAATTATTAACCTTTCTGAGCTTTAGGGTTTTTTGTTCTCAAATTACATTATATGCATGCAGGTTAATGTATACGAAATACATATCCTACTACTGACATTTGTGGTGGCAGTGTTTCACCAATAAATACATAAACTAATTCATGAACTAATGGGCATAGATTGTATTTACACTTGATCTTAGCCAAAAGGCCTAGAATGATATAGATTGTATCTAGTATCCATGTGATAATAAAATGCCTTGTAGCCTTCTGTGCTGGCTAGTTTTATGTCAACTTTACACAAGCTAAAGTCATCACAGAGGAGAGAACCTCAACTAAAGTTGTAGGGAAACCTGTAGGGTATTTTCTTACTTAGTGATTGATTGATAGGGGAGAGCTCAACCCATTGTGGGTGGTACCATCCCTGGACTGGTGATCCTGGGTTCTATAAGAAAGCAGACCGAGCAAGCCTTGAGGAATAAACCAGTAAGTAGTACCTCTCCATGGCCTCTGCATCAGTTCCTTCCTCCAGGTTCCTGCCCTGTTTGAGTTCCTCTCCTGACTTTCTTCAGTGATAAACAGTGATGTGGCAACATAAGCTAAAATAAACTCTTTCCTCCCCAAGATTCTTTGGCTATAGTGTTTTATCATGGCAATAGTAATAGGAGATTTTTTTTTTTTTTACATGAAGTTAGTTTTAAATCTAGAGGTCAGTCATGTTGATAAAAAGAAAACATGTCCACTGCCTACCAGGTACTCCTCTGGTTGGTAACTTAAGAATAAGGCTCTTTGCTCGTCATGTACTTGAAGTTGTGCTACCAGCCTGTGAATCTGGTATAGAAGATGACCAAATGGCTCAAGTTTGTATCTTTTAAGTTGCTGGAAGATACTTTTCACACCTGAAATGCGATTCATCCCAAATTGAGACTTATTATAGTCTCTTAAGTAGTACAATATGTGTCTTGGCTTCAGTAGTGTAATCTCTACTCTCACGGTTGCAAGTAGAGTGGAAGGAAAACCCACTAAGGAAGCTAGAGCAGTTGTTCTCAGCCTATGGGTCGTGAGCACTTTGCGGGGGCGAACAACCCTCTCACAGGGGTCACATATTAGATATCCTGCACATCAGAGATTTACGTTATGATTCCTAACAGTAGCAAAATTACACTTATCAAGTAGCAATGAAATAATTTTATGGTTGAGGGTCACCACAGCATGAGGAACTGTATTAAGGCAACATTAGGAGAGTTGCGAGCCACTGATCTAGTAGAATGGAATGCAAAGCCAAATGAACAACTACAGAAAACAAATGCAAACCGCAGGGCAGCAGCAGAAGCCTTAGTAAATGCCATCGATGAGTCACCCCCAGGCACTGAGTGGGAACTGGTGGCCAGCTGGGTGGCTTTAAGCTCAATTCCAGCAAACAGGCCAAAGATTCCTCCCACGCGTGCTCAGTTCTCATCTCCCTGATGCAGCCCTCCCTGGTGCACTCAAGAGGCGCCCTGTGGAAACACTTCCTCCTTAATGTCTTAATCCTCCTCAGTGCAGCTGTTCACATAAGTGGATTAATTATGTTGAGTTCTTCGGGAGCAAGCCTTTTGTCTTTGGAGTTGATCGTTGCTTGTAATTGCATGCTTCCATCAACTGTGTTCTCCCTGGCAACCAGAGAGGAGAGGGGAGGAGGAAGAAGAGGAAGGGAGGCAGCTCCCACAGTACTCTCAACCTTTGCTTTCATGTGAGAATAAAATTCTGTCCTAAAAATTGCTTTAACTTTATCCTTCATTCATAAGGCAATAGGAGAGAAACAAGTTATGAGGGTGTACGGAATAGAGAAATAGAGACTTTGTATAAAACAGTATATGTATAAGATAGTCTGTGGAGTTTCTTAGTAGATTGGATGTCCAGAGACAAATCGATGAGACAGGAAAGCTGAAACAGAGGTTTATATCTAGAAAGGTGACATGAAAACAATGGAAACCATTTTTCACTGAGTTGATGTTCTTTCAAAAATAAAAGCATTCCAGGTAGAACCACCAGAAGTAGCCACTGGATTTTAGTATAGTCAATCCTCATGTGCTACTGAACATTATAGCATGTGATACCTCATAAAATACTTAATGTTTATCTTTATAAATTTCATTATCACTTCTGTTTTAGGGTTTTCATTGCTGTGAAGAGAAACCATGACCAATGCAACTTTTATAAAGATCAACATTTTATTGGGGCTGGCTTACAGGTTCAGAGGTTCAGTCCATTATCATCATCATAGGAAGCACGGCAGTGTGCAGTGAGAGTTGTACATCTTGTTCTGAAGGCAAATAGAAGACTGTCTCCCCATGGCTAGGAGGAGGGTCTCAAAACCCATGCAAGGGCACAACCACTCCTATAAGGTCACACCTCCTAATAGTGCCACTCCCTGGGATAAGCATATTTAAACCATTGTGCTTTCCTTCAGTGAATTGGGTTATTGAATGTTTGCCTTTCCTTCTTTTGGGTTGTATGTGGGAGACTTCCATTGCCCAGGACAAACATGCTATTCAAAGAAAGAAAAATGAACAAGACATAAAACTACAGGTAATCGATTCTTTCCCCCAAAAGCTGTTTTAGACTTCATAGTTACAGATCCTAGTACCCATCTCTATCACTAGATGCAAAATCCTATGAGGGTGGCTTGCTCGATCATTTGCTTCACTTCCTCTTTATGTTTCTCCACCCGCTTCTTCCCACCTCATAACCCCACTGTCATGCTTGTCTGTCCTTCCCCTCATATCAGGACATCCGTGCAGTCAGGTGTGGTCTGTCATTATGGAACCTTCCACTCTCTTCTCTGTTCCTATTTCATTGTGAATAGTTTAGTTGAGTCCCTAGTTTCAGAGGGACTGTTTCAAACAGTCAATTGTAAATAATTTAGTTGGGGAAATTTAGTTGCTGTCAAATCTGTCTGATTGGAGGAAGGCTCATCAAACCATTTGAGCTTTACATCGTCACAGCAGCTTCCAGGGCAATGTTGACTTTCTCCTTCCAGAAGAAGGACAGTTAAGAACAGTTTTATTATTTCATGCCTGTTTCATTTTTCTACATCTCCCTAGGTCTTGGACATTTATTTTCTCTGTCATAATAATTTTGATTTGCCAATTTGGTAATTATAATTTAAATTTCATTCAATCCTGGTTGTATTTTTTTTAACTTTCATGTTGACCTTTTATGCAGAAGAGTTGTGTACAAAAGGGACAAAAGCTTTTACACCAATACATTTTTATAAAGAATTCAAAAGAAAGGCTAGGGGTTTGTCAGAACAGAAGTCCCATTTTTCCTTTCCAAAATAAGACTGGTTTTGTTTTGTTTTGTTTTGTTTTGACACATGGTTTCTCTACATAGCCCTGGCTGTTCTGGAATTCATTATGCAGACCAAACTAGCTTCAAGCTCACAGTCATCTACCTGGTGTTAAAGGCATGTGCCACCAGGTCCCATTGCAAAATAAGATTTAAGCCTACTTGTTGGAGCTGGAGACAGTACTCAGCGCTTAAGAGCACTGGCTGTTCTTTCAGAGGACCTGGGTTCAATTTCTGACACCAGCATGGCAGCTTTCTCTGATGTCTATGTATTGTATCTCTTTTATTCTAATGGTATGTCCAGTGAACATCGTAAAACCTATCTCTTTCTGAGGCCAACACTAATGAATATACTTTCTTATTGAGAGTTTCATGTCCCAAGAAAATCAAGTGTAGAGTCAAACTAATCAAACTTACAATAGAATGAACATAGTAAGTCAAAAGCAATGGGGCATCTCCAGTAGAAGATTGAGTCAGTCCCTTAAACAAGGAGGTAGGTTGTTAGCCCCCATTCTGTAGTTTCCCATCCTTTCTAAATTAACAGAAGAGAGTAGTTGGAAAAATCTATGTGTGAGAAATTGGAACTTTCTATGCATAACATTCTGATCATACCACATCAACATAATAATTAAATTGTAAGCTGAAATTGTTTACTTTAAACGGTACAAGTACCAAAGGTTACTGTGTATATTTTGCAAGGTGAAGAAAACATTTACCTTATAAGATATTTATATCCATTTTTATGTTATCTCTTCTTGGGCTGAAAGTTAATAAGACTCCATAACTGTATAAAGTTATTTATAAATATAGTTGCAAATTTCAATTAATGTAGTAATAACAAAGGGTTTTGTTTCCAGTATACATGGACACTAATGTTAGAAATCAGGAACTCCTCAAGGCTGCTCTTAGGAACTCAGTACCAGAAGGCACGTCATCACCTCCCTTCCCCAAACGCAACACCTTTCCACTGTTTCCACAAGTTGCATAACCTTTACCACCCCACCTCCCATCATCATGCTCTCTGTCTCTCTGTCTCTGTCTGTCTGTTTCTCTCTCTCTCTCTCTCTCTCTCTCTCTCTCTCTCTCTCTCTCTCTGTCTCTCTCTCTGTCTCTCTGTCTCTGTCTCTCTCTGTGTCTGTCTTCCAGTCTCTTTGTCTCTCTCAGTCTGGCTCTCTGGCTCTCTCTCTTTCATATCCCTACTCTAAGATGGCCTCTCTCCTGAGATCTGTTCTCAGGGTGTGATCTCTTTGCAACACATCTTGGCCCTGATCCACGAAGGACCTTCTGCCACTAAACCTTAACAATTATGAGTTTTTTCCTTTCTTTAAATTTTATTATGTGAAGTAAAAAAAATATAGAGGTAGTGATGACATATGTGTTGGAGTTTCTTCTAGCCAGTACACGATTTTTACTACAACATTACCTGGGCCATGTGGCACTACAGGGCTTACAATGTTAACTTCTATCACAGGGGGAAACAGACTTCACATTGTACATCTTTACATAGGGAGATTTCATTACCCATGTGTGAGACACAGCAACCAGGACCTTTGGGGAAAATGGAGAGGTACTGAAAACTGTTTGCAAACACTGTTTTTTTTTATTTCCATTCCACTCAGTTATCAAGTACTTGTTATTTAGTATATCTACATTCCTCTTCTTTCTAAAAAAAAGTTCTGTAAGTGCCAAACTATCAGGAAGTTTCTAGAGAGGCAGCAGAGAATAAAACTGTCCCTTGCCTTCCACAAGCTTATGCTTTTCTGGGGGTGAGATGTCACAAGTCTATAATCTTAACATCTGGAAACTGGAGGCAGGGGGATCAGAAATTGAAGGGCATCTTTGACTAGAAATCGACTTTGAGGCCTGACGGAGATACAAGGGACCTTACCTAAAAGGTACAGGGAAAAGAAAAAGGAAAACAGAATAATAAAATGAAAATGGGAAGAGAGGAAAAAAGAGTGTTGGATATTTCTTCCTTCCATTTCTCCTCCCTTTCCTTTTCCCTCACTCCTCATGTTCTATCATAGCTTAGATGGGACACAGGCAGGGAAAGATACATGGAGAATGTAAGTGGGCATGTTAGAAATTATAAGTTGGTTATGAAGAAATGTGGGCATTTAGCAAGCCTAACAGAATTATTTGTATTTTTAAAAAATAATTTTTATTTTACATGTATGTGTTTTTTGTCTGCATGTGTGTCTGTGTACCATCCATGTCCCAGTACATACAACGGCCAGAAGGCATTGGATCCTGGAACTCCAGTTACTGATGGTTGTGAGCTGGAAATTGAACTTAGGTCCTCTGGAAGAGCAACCAGTGCTCTTAATCACCGAACCAGCTTCCCAGACCTAGAATTAGTTCTTTTTGTAGCTAATGCTACTTTATTAGTTGTTGCCTGACTGGAGAAGGAAAACTATAAATATGTTGTACATATTTGGCAACCCCCATCCCAAGTCATTTTCAGTGGGCAAGTTTTGTCAAGGTTTTTACCCTTCTTGTATTTATATGCCTTTGCTTATTCAGGGGCAAGTATCAAACTCAAAATGCTATGCAAATAGTTTTAGTGTTCAGACATTTTTCAATAACCTCACATTTTAGAACCACTCCCAGCCTATTAAAGACAGGGTCTGGAAAAGCAGGCCAGGCTTGCCTTTAACTGACAGTCATTGTCTCAGCCCCCTGAGTGCTACAGTCATTTTCTTTCATATTTATGACTCTGGGGAACCAGAAAAAGGGAAATGAAATGTAAATATAGAATATATGCAATAAAAAATTAAAAAAAAATTGTGTATGGGTGTTTTGTTCCGCATCTGGTGCCCAAGAAGGCCAGAAGAGGGCAGCAGATCCCCTCTAGCTGAAGTGGCAGACCGGTGTGTCTGGCAGCTGAAATTAGAAACTGCATCCTCCGGAAGAGCAATTTCTGCTCTTAACGACTCTCTCCATTTATAATTTTAAAATATTTCTTAAATTGCTTTAAATCATTTTAACCATGAAGCTATATGGTTTTCATGGCTTGTGTTTATGTAGCATGAAAAAATTTTCTAACAAGTTCCATGAATGATTTTATAATTTATTTAGAACTATGCTTCCCTAGGCACACATTCTCAATCATTTCAGATGTTAAGTATTTAAGATTAAGTTTGAAGCCATTTTCTCTTTTGCTTTGGAGCTTGAAATGATATTCTAGGCTCATACTCTGGGCAAGAGCTCTCCTACTAGCCACATATACATTCCTGATGCTCTTTGATTTTGGACATGAATTAACCATCATTTTGCTATTGATAGAATTCAAAATCAAAAGAAGTTATTGCCCTGATAAGTATATGATAAATCTAAATTTTAGGAGTTTTATAAGGGATTAAAGATGTTTTTAAGATTTTTTTTTCATAAGCGGAGAAAACAGTCTGCATGAGATGCTGGTTTAATGCTCAGCAACTTCCCTCCATCTAAAAGTTTTATCAAAAGCATATTTTCTAAGAAGGACTGAAACACCCACACTTTGTTCTTCCTTCTTCTCGGGCTTCATGTGGTCTGTGAATTGTGTCTTGGGTATTACCAACTGTTGGGCTAATATCCATTTATTGGTGAGTGCATACCATGTGTGTTCTTTTGTGATTGGGTTACCTCACTCAGGATGATATTTTATATTTCCATCCATTTGCCTAAGAATTTCATGAATTCATTGTTTTTAATAGCTGAATAGTACTCCATTGTGTAAATGTACCACATTCTCTGTATCCATTCCTCTGTTGAGGGACATCTGGGTTCTTTCCAGCTTCTGGCTATTATAAATAAGGCTGCTATGAACATAGTGGAGTGTGTGTCCTTATTGCATGCTGGGGAATCCTCTGGGTATATTCCCAGGAGTGGTATAGCTGAGTCCTCAGTTAATACTATGTACAATTTTCTGAGGAACCACCAGACTGATTTCCGGAGTGGTTATAATAGCTTGCAGTCCCACCAGCAATGGACGAGTGTTCCTCTTTCACCACATTCTCACCAGCATCTGCTGTCCCCTGAGTTTTTTTTTCAATATTTTTTGTTTACATTCCAAATGCTTTCCCTTTTCCCGGTTCCCTCCTCCCCATATGTCCCATAAGCCCTCTTCCCTCTGCCCATTCCCCAATCACTCCCTCCCATTTCTCTGTCCTGATACTCCCCTGCAATGCTGGATCAAGCCTTTCCAGGACCAGGGCCCACTCCTCCCTTCTTGGGAATCATATGATTTGCTAATTATGTCTTGAGTATTCAGAGCTTCTGGGCTAATATCCACTTATCAGTGATTGCATTACATGCATATTCTTTTGTGAATGGGTTACCTCACTTAGGATGATATTTTCCAGTTCCAAACATTTGCCTAAAATTTTCATGAATTCATTGTTTTTAATTGCTGAGTAGTATTCGATTGTGTAACTATACCACATTTTCTGTATCCATGAGGGACATCTTAGCCATTCTGACTGGTGTGAGGTGGAATCTCAGGGTTGTTTTGATTTGCATTCCTTGATGCTTAAGAATGTTGAACATTTCTTTAGATCTTCTCAGCCATTCGAGTTTCCTCTGTTGAGAATTTTCTGTTTAGCTTAGTTCCCCATTTTTAATAGAGTTATTTGGTTCTCTGGAGTCTACCTTCTTGAGTTCTTTGTAGATATTGGATATTAGCCCTCTATCAGGTGTAGGATTGGTAAAGATCTTTTCCCAGTCTGATGGCTGCCGTTTTGTCCTTTTGACAGTGTCCTTTGCCTTACAGAAGCTTTGCAATTTTATGAGGTCCCATTTGTCAATTCTTGATCTTAGAGCATAAGTAATTTCCATGTGTTTGAGGCTGGCTTTTCCCCAGTTTTTTTTCTATTAGTTTCAGTGTGTCTGGTTTTATGTGGAGGTCCTTGATTCACGTGGACTTGAGCTTGGTACTGGGAGATAAGAGTGGATCAATTCGCATTCTTCTACATGTTGACCACCAGTTGAGCCAGCACCATTTGTTGAAAATGCTGTCTTTTTTGAACTGGATGCCTTTAACTCCTTTGTCAAAGATCAAGTGACCATAGGTGTGTGGGTCCATTTCTGGGTCTTCAATCCTATTCCATTGATCTACCTGTCCATTGATCTGACCTGCCTGTCACTGTACCAATACCATGTAGTTTTTAACACTATTGCTCTGTAGTACACCTTGAGTCAGGGATGGTGATTTCCCCAGAAGTTATTTTATTGTGGAGAATAGTTTTTGCTATCCTGTTATTTTTGTTGTTGTTGTTGTTATTCCAGATGAATTTGCAAATTGCTCTTTCTAACTCTATGAAGAATTGAGTTGGGAGTTCAACCAGGGAAGCTCCTGATCAACAGAGACCCCCACGGTTAGGCAGAGCCCCACAGTCTGCCACTAACATGGTGAGAGCAGCTCAACCAGCCCTGCAGACTGAGAGCGCCACCATCTAGACTCCAGCAGTCCAGCCAGGGAAGCTCCGGTTCTGCAGGGAATCCTGCAGTTAGACAGAGCCCCAAGACCCGCCACCATCTTGGAGCTGGTAGCCTAACCAGGTCACCATAAAGAAACAACAGACGATCCCAGATTGGTGGAAATAAAGAACTGATTCTTAGGAGCTGGCATCTAGGCAAACCAGAGGAGACGGCGGGAGGCTAGTTATGTGCCCAGCGGAAAGCTGGGAGGAGACTTGAGTCCGGCCCAGCAGAGCTGAGGAGGTAATTAAGAGCCCAGTAGCAGAAACCTTCTGGTTTCCGCCTCTGGAGCATGGACACCCTGTGCGAAAGCAGTGCCAAACGCCAGGCTCACAGGAGCTTCAAACTCCAACCAGTAACAACAACACTAACTCCAGAGAAGAACAGATGGCAAAAGGCAAGTGTAGGAACGTTACTAACAGAAATCAAGGCAATATGGCACCATCTGAACCCAGTTCTCCAACCACAGCAAGTCCTGGATACCCCAACACACCAGAAAAACAAGATTTGGATTTAAAAGCACTGGTCATGATGCTGCTAGAGGAACACAAAAAAGACATAAACAAATCTCTTAAAGAAATGCAGGGGAACATGAATAAGGTAGAAGCCCTTACAATGGAAACACAAAAATCACTTAAAGAATTCCAGGAGGATATGGGACAACAGAAGACAAAGAGGAAATGAAAAAAAATCACTTAAAGAAATGCAGGAGAAATTGAGTCAACAGGCAGAAGTCATGTAAGAGAAACACAAAAATCTCTTAAAGAATTACAGGAAAACACAAACAAACAAGTGAAGGAACTGAGCAAAACCATCCAGGATCTAAATACAGAGGTAGAAACAACTAAGAAATCACAAAGGGAGACAACTTTGGAGATAGAAAACCTTGGGAAGAAATCAGGGGTCATAGATGCAAATATCAACAATAGAATACAAGAGATAGAAGTAAGAATCTCAGATGCTGAAGATACCATAGAAACCATTGACTCCACAGTCAAACAAAATGCAAAATGCAAAAGGCTTGTAACCCAAAACATCCAGGAAATCCAGGACACAATGAAAAGACCAAACCTAAGGATTATAGGTATAGATGAGAGTGAAGATCTACAACTTAAAGGACCAGCAAATATCTTCAACAAAATTATGGAAGAAAACTTCCCTAACCTAAAGAGAGATGCTCATGAATATACAAGAAGCCTACAGAACTCCAAACAGACTGGACCAGAACAGAAATACTTCCCGTCACATAATAATCAAAACTCCAAATGTACTAAACAAAGAATATTAAAGGCAGTAAGAGAAAAAGGCCAAGTAACATATAAAGGAAGACCTATCAGAATCATACCAGACTTCTCACCAGAGACCATGAAAGCTAGAAGATCCTGGGCAGATCTCATGTAGACTCTACAGGAACACAAATTTCAGCCAAAACTACTATACCCAGAAAAACTCTCAATCAACATAGATGGAGAAACCAAAATAATCCATGACAAAACCAAATTTACACAATATCTTTCCACAAACCCAGCCCTACAAAGGATAATAGGAGGAAAAATCCAATACAAGGAGGGAAACTACACTCTGGAAAAAGCAAGATAGTAACCTTCTTCCATCAAACTCAAAAGAAGATAACAACTCAAAAACAAAAATAACATCAAAAATGACAGGAAGAAATAATCACCATTCTGTAATATCTCTTAATATCAATGGACTCAATTCCCCAATAAAAAGACATAGACTAACAGACTGGATACGGAAACAGGACCCTACATTTTGCTTCATACAGATAACACACCTCAGGGTCAAAGAAAAACATTACCTTAGAGTAAAAGGCTGGAAGACAATTTTACAAGCAAATGGTCTCAGAAAACAAGCCAGAGTAGCCATTCTAATATCAGATAAAATTGACTTTCAACCTAAAGTCATCAAAAGAGACACAGAAGGTCACTTCTTGCTGGTCAAGGGAAAAACCACCAAGAAGAACTCACAATTCTGAACATCTATGCTCCAAATGCAAGGGTACCCTCATTCATAAAAGAAACTTTACTAAAGCTCAAAGCACACATTGCACCTAACACAATAATTGTGGGGGACCTCAACACTCCACTATCCTCAATGGAACGATCAGGAAAACAGAAACTACACAGGGACACAGCGAAACTTATTGAAGCTTTGGACCAATTGGATTTAACAGATATATATAGAACATTCATCCTAAAGCAAAAGAATATACCTTTTTCTCAGCACCTCATGTTACCTTCTCCAAAATCGACCATTTAATTGATCACAAGACAGACCTCTACAAATATAAGAAAATTGAACTAATCCCATGCCTCCTATCGGATCACCATGGAGTAAGAGTAGTCTTCAATAGCAACAAAAACAACAGAAAGTCCACATACACATGGAGGCTGAACAATATTCTACTCAATGATACCTTAGTCAAGGAAGAAATAAAGAAATCAAAGACTTTTTAGAATTTAATGAAAATGAAGGCACAACATACCCAAATCTATGGGACATAATGAAAGCAGTGCTAAGAGGAAAACTCATAGCCTGAGTGCCTCCAAAAAGAAACAGGAGAGAGCATATACTAGCAACTTAATGGCACACCTGAAAGCCCTGGAACAAAAAGAAGCAATTTCACCCAGGAGGAGTAGAAGACAGGAAATCATCAAACTCAGGGCTGAAATTAATCAAGTTGAAACAAGAAGAACCATACAAAGAATCAACAAAACCAGGAGATGGTTCTTTGAGAAAATCAACAAGATAGATAAACCCTTAGCCAGACTAATGAAAGGGCACAGAGACAGTATCCAAATTAACAAAATTAGAAATGAAAAGGGAGATATAACAACAGAAACTGAGGAAATTCAAAAAATCATCATATCTTACTACAAAAGCCTATACTCAACACAACTGGAGAATCTGGAGGAAATGGACAATTTCCTAGACAGATACCAAATACCAAAATTAAATCAGGATCAAGTAGATCATCTAAACAGTCCCATAACCCCCAAAGAAATAGAAGGGGTGATAGAAAGTCTTCCAACCAAAAAAAGCACAGGACCAGGCAGTTTTAGTGCAGAATTCTATCAGACCTTCAAAGAAGACCTAATACCAATACTCTTCAAACTATTCCACAAAATAGAAACAGAAGGAACACTACCCAACTCATTCTAAGAAGCCACGATTATTTTGATACCAAAACCACACAAAGGTCCAACTAAGAAGAGAACTTCAGACCAATTTCCCTTATGAACATCGATGCAAAAATACTCAATAAAATTCTTGCCAACCGAATCCAAGAACACATCAAAATGATCATTCACCATGATCAAGTAGGTTTCATCCCAGGGATGCAGGGATGGTTCAATATACGGAAATCAATCAATGTAATCCACTACATAAACAAACTCAAAGAAAAAAAACCACATGGTCATTTTATTAGATGGTGAAAAAGCATTTGACAAAATTCAGCATCCTTTCATGCTAAAAGTCTTGGAAAGAACAGGAATTCAAGGCCCATACCTAAACATAGCAAAAGCAATTTATAGCAGACTGGTAGCCAACATCAAACTAAATGGAAAGAAACTTGAAGCAATCCCACTAAAATCAGGGACTAGACAAGGCTGCCCCCTCTCACCATATCTTTTCAATGTAGTACTTGAGGTACTAGCTAGAGCAATTAGACAATATAGGGAAGTCAAAGGGATACAAATCGGAAAGGAAGAAGTCAAACTATCACTATTCACAGATGATATGATAGTATGCTTAAGTGACCCAAAAAACTCCACCAGAGAACTCCTACATTTGATAAACAACTTCAGCAAAGTGGCTGGTTATAAAATCAACTCAAGGAAATCAGTAGCCTTCCTATACTCAAAGGATAAGCTGGCTGAGAAAGAAATTAGGGAAATGACACCCTTCACAAAAGCCACAAACAATAAAAAGTATCTTGGTGTGAGTCTAACCAAACAAGTGAAAGATTTATATGACAAGAACTTCAGGTCTCTGAAGAAGGAAATGGAAGAAGACCTCAGAAAATGGAAAAATCTTCCATGCTCGTGGGTTGGCAGGATTAATATAGTAAAAATGGCCATCTTGCCAAAAGCAATATACAGATTCAATGCAATCCCCATCAAAGTCCCAACTCAGTTCTTCATAGAGTTAGAAAGAGCAATTCTCAAATTAATCTGGAATAACAAAAAACCCAGGATAGCTAAAAATATTCTCAACAGTAAAATAACTTCTGGGGGAATCAGTATCCTGGATCTCAAGCAATACTACAGAGCAGTAGTGTTAAAAAAATCCATGGTATTGGTACAGTGACAGGGAGGTGGATCAATGGGATAGTATTGAAGACCCAGAATTAAATCCACACATATATGACCAATTGATTTTCAACAAAGGAGCTGAATACATCCAGTGGAAAAAAGATAGCCTTTTCAACAAATGGTGCTGGTTCAACTGGAGGTCAACATGCAGTAGAATGCGAATTGACCCACTCTTATCTCCTTGTACTAAGATCAACTCCAAGTGGATCAAGGACCTCCACATAAAACCAGACACACTGAAATTAATAGAAAAGAAACTGGGGAAGACCCTTGAGGACATTGGCTCAGGGGGAAAGTTCCTGAACAGAACACCATGCTCTAAGATCAAGAATAGACAAATGGGACCTCATAAAATTACAAAGTTTCTGTAAGGCAAAAGACACTGTCAAAAGGACAAATAGGTAACCAACAAATTGGGAAAAGATCTTCACCAACCCTACATCTGGCAGAGGGCAAATATCCAATATATACAAAGAACTCAAGAAGTTAGACCCCAGAAAACCAAATAACCCTATCAAAAATGGGGTACAGAGCTAAACAAAGACTTTTCACCTGAAGAACTTTGGATGGCTGAGAAGCACCTTAAGAGATGTTCAACATCATTAGTCATTAGGGAAATGCAAATCAAAACAACCCTGAGATTTCACCTCACACCTATCATAATGGCTAAGATTAAAAAAATCAGGAAACAGGGCGGTGGTGGAGCATGCCTTTAATCCCAGCACTTGGGAGGCAGAGGCAGGCGGATTTCTGAGTTCGCGGCCAGCCTGGTCTACAAAGTGAGTTCCAGGACAGCCAGGGCTACACAGAGAAACCCTGTCTCGAAAAAACAAAAACAAACAAAAACAAAACAAAACAAAAAAACCCAAACAAACAAATAAAAAAACACCACCAAACAAATAAATTAAAAAAAAACTTTAAAAAAAAATCAGGAAATAGCAGGTGTTGGCGAGGATGTGGAGAAAGAGGAACAGTCCTCCACTGCTGGTGGGACTGCAAGCTGGTACAACCACTCTAGAAATCAGTCTGGTGGTTCCTCAGAAAACTGGGCATGATCGGAGGACCCTGCCATACCACTCCTGGACATATACCCAGAAGATTCCCCAGCATGTAATAAGGATACATGTTCCACTATGTTCATAGCAGCCTTATTTATAATAGCCAGAAGCTGGAAAGAACCCAGTTGTCCCTCAACGGAGAAATGGATACAAAAAATGTGGTATATATACACAATGGAGTACTATTCAGCCATTAGAAGCAATGAATTAATGAAATTCTTAGAGAAATGGATGGAGCTGGAGAGCATCATACTAAGTGAGGTGACCCAGTCTCAAAAGAATATCCATGGTATGCACTCACTGATAAGTGGATATTAGCCTAGAATCTTGGAACACCAAAGACACAAATCACATACCAAATGATGTCTGACAAGAAGGAAGGAGTGGACCCTGGATCTGGAAAGGCTAATGCATCAGTGTAGGGGAATACCAGAACAGGGAAGTGGGAAGGGGAGGATGGGGGAACAGGGGGAGGGAAAAGGGCATATGGGACCTTTGGGGGGCGGGGAACCAGGAAAAGAGAAATGAAATGTAAGTAAAGAATATATCAAATAAAAAAAATTTAAGGCGGGGCAGTGGTGGTGCACACCTTTAATCCCAGCACTTGGGAGGCAGAGGCAGGCAGATTTCTGAGTTCGAGGCCAGACTGGTCTACAGAGTGAGTTCCAGGACAGCCATGACTACACAGAGAAACCCTGTCTTGAAAAGCCAAAAAAACAAAAAACAAAAAAACAAAAACAAAAACAAAAACAAAAAAACAAAACAAAAAAAAACCCCAAAAAACAGGCAAAACAACAACAAAAACAAAAAATTAAAAAAAAAAGAATTGAGTTGGAATTTTTAATGGGGATTTCTTTGAATCTGTAGATTGCCATTTTTACTATATTAATGGATAGAGATCTTTCCATCTTCGGATTTTTTCTGTCTTCTTTGATTTTTTTCTTTAGAGACTTGAAGTTCTTTTCGTACAGATCTTTCATTTATTTGGTTAGAGTCACACGAAGGTATTTCATAGGGTTCATGACTTTGTGATGGGTGTTTTCATAATTTCTTTCTCAGCCAATTTTCCTTTCTGTAGAGGAAGGCTACTAATTTGGTTGGGTTAATTTTATATCGAGCCACTTTGCTGAAGTAGTTTTTCAAGTGTAGGAGTCCTCTGGTGGAGTTTTTTGGGTCACTTAAGTATACTATCATATCATCTGTGAATAGTGATAGTTTGGCTTCTTCCTTTCCAATTTGTATCCCTTTGACTTCCTTATGTTGTCTAATTGCTCTAGCTAGTACCTCAAGTACTATATTGAAAAGATATGGTGAGAGGGGGCAGCCTTGTCTAGTCCCTGATTTTAGTGGGATTGCTTCAAGTTTCTCTCCATTTACTTTGATGTTGGCTACTGGTTTGCTGTAGATTGCTTTTACTATGTTTAGGTATGGGCCTTGAATTCCTGCTCTTTCCAAGACTTTTAGCATGAAAGGATGCTGAATTTTGTCAAATGCTTTTTCAGCATCTAATGTGATGACCATGTGGTTTTTTTCTTTGAGTTTGATTATGTAGTGGATTACATTGATCGATTTCTGTATATTGAACCATTCCTGCATCCCTAGGATGAAGACTAATTGATCTTGGTGTATGATCGTTTTGATGTGTTCTTGGACTCGGTTTGCGAGATTTTATTGAGTATTTTTGCATCAATGTTCATAAGGGAATTTGTTCTGAAGTTCTTTTTTTGTTGGCACTTTGTGCGGTTTTGGTATCAGCATAATTGTGGCTTCATAGAATGAATTGGGTAGTATTCCTTCTGTTTCTATTTTGTGTAATAGTTTGAAGAGAATTGGTACTAGGTTTTCTTTAAAGATTTGATAGAATTCTGCACTAAACCCATCAGGTCCTGGGATTTTTTTTTTTTTTTTGGTTGGGAGACTTTTAATGACTGATTTATTTTTAGGGGTTGTGAGATTGTTTATATGGTTTATCAGATCATCATTTAACTTTGGAATTTGGTATCTGTCTAGAAAATTGTCCACTTCATCCAGATTTCCCAGTTGTGTTGAATATAGGCTTTTGTGGTAGGATCTGATGATTTTTTTTGAATTTCCTCAGTTTCTGTTGTTATTTCTCCCTTTTCATTTCTGATTTTGTTAATTTGGATATTGTGTCTATGCCCTCTGTTTTGTCTGGCTAAGGGTTTATCATCTATCTTGTTGATTTTCTCAAAGAACCGGTTCCTGGTCTTGTTGATTCTTTGTTTAGTTCTTTTTGTTTCTACTTGGTTGATTTCAGCCCTGAGTTTGATGATTTCCTACCTTCTACTCCTCTTGGGTATATTTGCTTCTTTTCATTCTAGAGCTTTCAGGTGTGCTATTAAAATACTAGTGTATGCTAATCCGTGATGATCTTTTAGGATGCATGGGATTATTTCTATGTTTTCCAATTTGTTGAGGCCTGTTTTGTGACCAATTATGTACCTTTGGAGAAGGTGCTGAGAATAAGATATATTCTTTTGATTAATGATCAAGTGTTCTATAGGTATCTGTTAAATCCACTTGTTCCATAATGTTTATTAGTTTTGCTGTTTCTCTTCTGGTCCAGTCTATTTGGAGTTTTGTAGGCTTCTTGTATGTTTATGTACATCTCTTTCTTTAGGTTAGGGAAGTTTTCTTCTATAATTTTGTTGAAGACATTACTAGCCCTGTAAGTTGTGGATCTTTGCTCTCTTCTATACCTATTATCCTTAGGTTTGGTCTTCTCATTTTGTCCTGGATTTCCCATTTTGAGTTAGGATCTTTTTGCATTTTGCATTTTCTTTGACTGTTGTGTCAATGTTTTCTATGGTATCTTCTGCACCAGAGATGCTCTCTTCTGTCTCTTGTATTCTATTGGTGATTCTTGCATCTATACTCCTCTATTTCCTAGGTTTTTTTCTCCGGGGTTGTCTCCCTTTGTGATTTCTTTATTGTTTCTATTTTCATTTTTAGATGGTTTTGTTCAATTCCTTCATCTGTTTTGTTGTGTTTTCCTATAATTCTTTAAGCAATTTTTGTGTTTCCTCGTTAAGTGTTTCTACCTGTTTACCTGTGTTCTCCTGTATTTCTTTAAGGGAGTTATTTATGTCCTTCTTAAAGTCCCATATTATCATTATGAGATGTGACTTCAAATCTGAGTCTTGCTTTTCAGGTGTGTTGGGGTATCCAGGGCTCACTGTAGTGGGAGAACTGATGATGCCAAGTAGCCTTTTCTTCTGTTGTTTATGTTCTTGCCCTTGTTTCTCAACATCTGGTTATTTCTGGTGTTAGCTAGTCTTGTTGTCTCTGACTGTGGCTTGTTCCTCCTGCAAGCCTGTGTGTCAGTACTCCTGGGAGATTAGTTCTCTATGGGAGGAATTTGGGTATGGAGAGCTGTGGCACAGGGTCAGCTCTCCCTGGGGGTGCAGACGGAATCCAGCAGGATCCTGTTCCTGGGTTTTCCTTGGTTCCTGTGTCCTGATGGCTCAGGCTGGGTCCCTCTTGGGTCAGGAATTTGAGCAGCAGTGGTGGTCTTACCAGTGCTCACAGGCATGTCAGCACTCCTGAGAGACCAGCTCTCTTCGAGAGGTATTTGTGTGTGGAACCTCCCAGACCAATTTCTTTTATGAACACTGATGCAAAAATACTCAATAAAATATTAGCAGACTGAATCAGAGAACACATCAAAAGCATCATTCAACATGATCAAGTAGGCTTTATCCGAGGGATGCAGGGTTGGTTCAATATATTAATATCATCAATGTAATTCACCATATAAACAAACTGAAAGAAAAAAATCACATGATTATCTCATTATCACTGAAAAAGACTTTGATAAAATCCAATAGAACTTCATGTTAAAGGTATTAGAGAAATCAGGGAAACAGGGCACATACATAAACAGAATCAAAACAATATACTGCAAGCCAATAGCCAACATCAAACTAAATGGATGTGAGTTCCTGATTAACTGTTGTTGATAGCTGTATATTTTTGATCACTGTATATATTTGATGCCTGATGTATTATACTAGATGCTTTTGGTAGTGTTTTGGCTTTTGCCATATTATGTTTGTCAGCTAGGATTGTTACATTAAGCCAAAGCTTAGTATGAGTACTCATCTCATTGTAGTACCACCTCATACCACTAGGAGATACCCTTCTCCAGACAAGTTCCATCTATGTTGGACAGTGATTTTAGAGTTGGGGTTTTCTGTATAAGCTAACCAGTTTCCTACAAGTTGATTGCTCCAAATATTGTCAAATCGTGATCCTCTAAAAGTGGAAGTTTTTGTTCTAGTTCTAAACATACACAAATCATTTCAATGTTAGGCATTGTAGAGTTATAGTTTGGGGCTGTGATAAAATTACATTTACATGTGCCCAATAGTTTGGTTTATAATAATGTGAAATCACGGGATAGGAATTTAGAAGGGCAAGTGCCTGGTTCTGTTTTCAAGGCTTTTTGTTGTGAGCTTGCTAAAGAGTAGTGCCAACATTTGGGTTCAGTAGGCACAAGTGGGTGTTGGTATATGGCCCAAAAGCATTAGAATCCCATAATGACGGAGTATCTGACTAAGAGATAACAGAGACCAGCTGTCCCAAGATGAGACATCTGAGAACTCCTTCACTTCATGGGTGGTCAGACAGAGATGTCCATGTATGGAAGATTAATGAAGCCTAAAACAAAATATTTACTGTCATTGCTCATTTTTAAAAAAATTGTTCCTTCTTGCATTCTAAATGGGAAAGATATACTGTAATTGCATACATTAAAATATGGCTTGAGAGAATTAAAATATGGTTTGGTTGTTATTGTTGTTGTGTCATCCTTATTGTTGGATACCTCAGTTTCTACATATTCATAGTCCTCATCTTTTTCCACCCCAGATGGGTACCAAAATTGGTATAAAGCTGACTTCCATAGCTATGTTACTTGTAAAAGTTCTATCAGAGTATAAGTTTTAAAATAATTAAATAATAAACATTTAAAATTAATAATTAAAAACTCATCTTTCAGAAAGGGAATCCCAGCAGATGAAATATGTTAATCAGCATTGATTTTATGTTTATTCTAAGTATATCCAGCAGTCTGCATAAATTTCCTTTTTTGTGTCTTTCTGTAATCCTCCAGGTATTTTCAACAATGAGGATTGCAAGAGGCTTTAGTAGGATTATTGCATTTGTCTAGGTATGTAAAGCTCTTAAGTCATGGGTTATAATGCTTACTATTCTGCATAGCCTGTTTGCACATATTATCATATGCAATTCAACAGCTGTGGTGTGGTGGTTTGAATAGGAATGGCCTACATAGATTCATGGGTTTGAATGCTTGGTTATAGGGAGAGGCACAATAAGGAGGTATGGCCATGTTGGAGTCGGTGTGGCCTTGATGGAAGAAGTGGGTCACTGGGTGTGAACTTTGAAGTCTAAAAAGCTCAAGTCTGGGAGGGTTCCTTCCGGTCTGTCTAGGCTGGTGCCCTGAGCAGACCTTGGGCACAAACTGCAGCCAGTCCCACAACACCCAGAGGAAGCTCCCTGCTCCCATCGATCTATCATGCTCAGGATCACAGGATCAGAGGTGAGGAGGACACAACATCTGTTCCAACACCAGGAGTAACTGGGACCAGTTGGACCCAGGCATTCAGGAACTCTGCCAGACGTGGCATGGGTTTCTTCTGGTCCTTTTGGGCCAGTGCCCTGAGATGATCTTGGACACAAACTTCACAGCCAGGCTCACAACTCCCAGAGGAAGCTCTACTCACAGGCACTCTAACACATCCAGAAACACAGGCTCCCAGGCTCCCAGGATCCCAGGAGCTTGGTCATACCAGGATCTCAGGGTTCCAGAGGCAGCTTGACTCCCCGGAGCTCGGACAACACACCCTGGATCACAGGATCCCAGAGACAGTTTGACTCTGAGGAGTTCTACCAGAACCAGGATCACAGGAAGGACAGGCACCAGTCAGATATAACGAGGGCAGGTAGCACTAGAGATAATCAGATGGTGAGAGGCAAGCATAAGAACATAAGCAACAGAAACCAAAGTTACTTGGCATCATCAGAACCCAATTCTTCCACCATAGCAAGTTCTGGATACATCATCATACTGGAAAAGCAAGAAAAGCAAGATTCGGATCTAAAATCACTTCTCATGATGATGATAGAGGACTTTAAGGAGGACATAAATAACTCCCTTAAAGAAATACAGGAGGACACAGGTAAACAGCTAGAAGCACAAAAATCCCTTGAAGAATTACAGGAAAACACAACCAAACAGGTGAAGGAATTGAACAAAACCATCCAGGATCTAAAAATGGAAGTAGAAACAATAAAGAAATCACAAAGGGAGACAATCCTGAAGTTAGAAAACCTAGAAAAGAGATCAGGAGTCACAGATGCAAGCATCACCAACAGAATACAAGAGATAGAAGAGAGAATCTCAGGTGCAAAGGATAATATAGAAAACATTTACACAACTGTCAAAGAAAACACAAAAAACAAAAAGCTCCTAACCCAAAACATCCAGGAAATTCAGAACACAATCAGAAGACCAAACCTAAGTATAAAAAGTATAGAAGATAGTGAAGATTTCCAACTTAAAGGACCAGTAAGTATCTTCAACAAAATTATAGAAGAAAACTTCCCTAACCTAAAGAGAGAGATGCCCATGAACATACAAGAAGCCTGGAACAGAAAAGAAACTCCTCCAGTAACATAATAATCAAAACATCAAATGCACTAAACAAAGAAAGAATATTAAAAGCAGTAAGGGAAAAAGGTCAAGTAACACATAAAGGCAGACCTATCAGAATTACACCAGACTTCTCACAAGAGACTATGAAATCTAGAAGATTCTGGGCAGATGTCATACAGACCCTAAGAGAACACAAATGCCAGCCCAGGGTACTATACCCAGCAAAACTCTCAATTACCATAGATGGAGAAAACAAGATATTCCATGACAAAACCAAATTTACACAATATCTTTCCACAAATCCAGCCAGCCCTACAAAGGATAATATATGGAAAACACCAACACAAGGAGGGAAACTACACCCTAGAAAAAAACAAGAAAGTAATCTTTCAACAAAACCACACAAACATAATTCCACCTCTAACAACAAAAATAACAGGAAGTAACAATCAATTTTCCTTAATATCTCCTGATATGAAAATTTATATTACCAACATATCCTAATTGATTGAAATTCAAACACATGAAGAATTAGAAATTTGTTGGCTGTCATGTAGTGGTCTCTCTAATTTGGTAATTGGAGAAATAGGTCCAATACTGTACAATACATATACACTTTCTGCTTGTTTGTATGGGACAGTGTCTTGCTGTGTACCACATAATGGTCTTGAAATCATGCTTCTCCTATCTCAGACTCTCTATTAGTAGGATTGTTTATTTGATTGTTTACACTATAGTATGGTTTTCAGAACAGCTTACATATTTCAAAATTATTTATACAGCTGAAAGAAATGTAGACATTTAGGAGGTGGCATACAAGAGAACAACAAAGAGTAAGACTGATTTTTTTGCTTGATATTTATAATTATTGTATCAATTTTGAAGGAGAGGACCTTATGTTACTCTTTTATTGAGATGAATGATTTTCAAAATTATCACAGCCAATGAACCAGAATCTTACCCTCATCTAATGCCTGTGCCACCCTCCAAGCAGAAGCATTGTTCATTGGAACAGTTGATGAATGACTTCATGGATAGACCATCCACAACACACACACACCATTTCGTAAATGAATGTAACCTGTTCCCTGTGGGCTGAGAATGATGACAATCACTCAAGTCAAATAGCTTTGACCATAGCAGGAAATCTGTATCCAAATAATTGTGCCTATAATTCATTCCTTAGAACTGTCAACTCTTAGCTACTATGGAGGTAAAATCCTTGGGTGATGTGAGGGACATTGAAGTTCAGTGTTATTACAATGAACTCCAATGTCCAAAAATTGTTCTTATTTTGAATTTGTACCATAGTAAGAGCCATCTTAAGCTCTACTAGAAACAAAACAAAGAAAAAGACTTTATCTATTTATGTTCATTTAAGAACATGTCCATCATTTTTATGATATATATATATAGTGTTGAATATAATAAAAATGTTTTAGCCAATTTGCCATGCCTGTAGATAATAACCTACACTAATTTTAGTAGTTGCATGGAAGTCTGTTATTCAGAAATATAATAATTTATTATTCATGAGTTAGTAGTAAGTTTTTTGCTGTTATAAAAGTAATATGACTATTATACATGTACAACTTTTTTGTACTTGATGAATTTATGACATTTGTGAGGTCAAAGAAAAGATATACTTATAAATAACATATTTATTATAATTATAAATTTATTATTAATTATAACTATAAGATTGAATATCAACTTTAAAAAAGAGAAAAACAAACTGTAAAATAAAGATTTATGGAAGGGAGACTGGTAAGGGGGATAACATTTAAAATGTAAACAAGTAAAACAATTAATAAATATTTTTTTAAAAGGCTCAAGTCAGGCCAATGTGCCACATCAGTCTCCTTCTGCTGCTTGTAGATCAAGATATAAAACTCTGGCTCAACTGGAGGTCAGCATGCAGAAGAATGCGAATTGACCACTCTTATCTCCTTGTACTAAGCTCAACTCCAAGTGGATCAAGGACCTCCACATAAAACCAGACACACTGAAATTAATAGAAAAGAAACTGGGGAAGACCCTTGAGGACATCAGCACAGGGGGAAAGTTTCTGAACAGAACACCAATAGCTTATGCTCTAAGATCAAGAATAGACAAATGGGACCTCATAAAATTACAAAGTTTCAGTATAGCACAGGACATTGTCAAAAGGACAAAATGGCAACCAACAAATTGGGAAAAGATCTTTACCAACCCTACATCTGACAGAGGGCTAATATCCAATATATACAAAGAACTCAAGAAGGTAGACTCCAGAAAACCAAATAACCCTATCAAAAAGATAGATAAACCCTTAGCCAAACTAACCAAAGGACACAGAGACAGTATCAAAATTAACAAAATTAGAAATGAAAAGGGGGACATAACAACAGAAACCGAGGAAATTCAAAAGATCATCAGATCCTACTACAAAGGTCTATACTCAACACAACTGGAGAATCTGGAGAAAATGGACAATTTCCTAGACAGATACCAAATACCAAAATTAAATAAGCATCAATTAGATCAGCTAAATAGTCCCATAACCCCTAAAGAAATAGAAGGGGTTATAGAAAGCCTCCCAACCAAAAAAAGTACGGGACCAGATGGTTTTAGTGCAGAATTCTACCAGACCTTCAAAGAAGACTTAACATCAATACTCTTCAAACTATTCCAGAAAATAGAGACAGAAGGGACACTGCCCAACTCATTTTTCGAAGCCACAATTACGCTGATACCTAAACCACAAAAAGATCCAACAAAGAAAGAGAACTACAGGCCAATTTCTCTTATGAATATCGATGCAAAAATACTAAATAAAATTCTTGCCAACCGAATCCAAGAACACATCAAAGCGATTATTAACCATGATCAAGTAGGCTTCATCCCAGGGATGCAGGGATGGTTCAATATATGGAAATCCATCAACGTAATCCACTACATAAACAAACTAAAAGAAAAAAAGCACATGGTCATCTCATTAGATGCTGAAAAAGCATTCAACAAAATTCAGCATCCTTTCATGCTAAAAGTCTTGGAAAGAGCAGGAATTCAAGGCCCATACCTAAACATAGTAAAAGCAATCTACAGCAAACCAGTAGCCAACATCAAAATAAATGGAAACTTGAAGCAATCCCACTAAAATCAGGGACTAGACAAGGCTGCCCTCTCTCTCCATATCTTTTCAATATAGTACTTGAAGTTCTAGCGAGAGCAATTAGACAACATAAGGAAGTCAAAGGGATACAAATTGGAAAGGAAGAAGTCAAAGTATCATTATTTGCAGACGATATGATAGTTTACCAAAAACTATGATATGATAGCAACCAAAAAAAACTCCACCAGAGAACTTCTACAGCTGATAAACAACTTCAGCAAAGTGGCTGGCTATAAAATTAACTCAAGAAAATCAGTAGCCTTCTTGTACCCAAAAGACAAGCAGGCTGAGAAAGAAGTTAGGGAAATGACACCCTTCACAATAGCCACAAACAACATAAAGTACCTTGGCGTAACTCTAACCAAACAAGCAAAAGATCTGCACAACATGAACTTCAAGTCCTTGAAGAAAGAAATCGAAGAAGACCTCAGAAGATGGAAAAATATTTCTTGCTCCTGGATTGGCAGGATCAATATAGTAAAAATGGCCATCTTGCCAAAAGCAATCTACAGATTCAATGCGATCCCCATCAAAATCCCAACTCAATTCTTCATAGATCTACAAAGAGCAATTCTCAAATTCATCTGGAGCAACAAAAAACCCAGGGTAGCTAAAACTATTCTCAACAATAAAAGGACTTCTGGGGGAATCAATATCCCTGACCTCAAGCAGTACTACAGAACAATTGTGTTAAAAACTGCATGGTATTGGTACAGCAACAGGCAAGAAGATCAATGGAATAGGATTGAAGACCCAGAAATGAACCCACAGACTTATGGTCACTTGATCTTTGATAAAGGAGCCACAACCATCCAGTGGAAAAAAGATAGCCTTTTCAACAAATGGTGCTGGTTCAACTGGAGGTCAACATGCAGAAGAATGCGAATCGACCCACTCTTATCTCTTTGTACTAAGCTGAACTCCAAGTGGATCAAGGAACTCTACATAAAACCAGACATACTGAAACTATTAGAAAAGATACTGGGGAAGACCCTGGAGGACATGGGCACAGGGGGAAAGTTCCTGAACAGAACACCAATAGCTTATGCTCTAAGATCAAGAATTGACAAATGGGACCTCATAAAATTACAAAGTTTCTGTAAGGCAAAGGACACTGTCAGAAGGACAAGACGGCAACCAACAAAGTGGGAAAAGATCTTCACCAACCCCACATCCGACAGAGGGCTAATATCCAATATATACAAAGAACTCAAGAAGTTAGACCCCAAAGAACCAAATAACCCTATAAAAAATGGGGTACAGAGCTAAACAAAGAATTTTCACCAGAAGAAATTCAGATGGCCGAGAAACACCTTAAGAGATGTTCAACATCATTAGTTATCAGGGAAATGCAAATCAAAACAACCCTGAAATTCCACCTCACACCAGTCATAATGGCTAAGATTAAAAACTCAAGAGACAACAGGTGCTGGCGAGGATGTGGAGAAAGAGGAACACTCCTCCACTGTTGGTGGGATTGCAAAATGGTAAAACCACTCTGGAAATCAGTTTGGCGGTTCCTCAGAAAATTGGGCATGTCACTTCCAGATGACCCTGGCATACCACTCCTGGGCATATACCCAGAGGATTCCCCTGCATACAATAAAGACACATGCTCCACTATGTTTATAGCAGCCCTGTTTATAATAGCCAGAAATTGGAAGGAGCCCAAATATCCCTCAAAGGAGGAATGGATACAGAAAATGTGGTATATTTATACAATGGAATACTATTCAATTAAAAATAATGAATTCATGCAATTTGTAGGTAAATGGTTAGATCTGGAAAATATCCTAAGTGAGTTAACCCAACCACAAAAGAATACACATGCAATGCAATCGCTGATAAGTGGATATTAATGAGCCTAGAAGCCCTAAATACTCAAGGCACAATTAGCAAGTCAAATGATTCCCAAGAAGAAGGAGATGACCCTGGGCCTGAAAAGATTGGATCCAGAACAGAGAAATCGTGGGCGGGGGGATGATTGGGGAATAGTTGGGGGGGGAGAGGAATAATGGGACGTATGGTTGGGGGGACTGGGAAAGGGGTAAGCCTTTGGAATGTAAACATAGAATATAGAAAATAAAAATTTAAATAAAAAATAAAATAAAATAAGCAACACAAAAAAATGGAGTACAGAGCTAAACAAAGAATTTTCACCTGAGGAATATTGAATGGCTTAGAAGCACCTAAAGAAATGTTCAACATCCTTAGTCATCAGAGAAATGCAAATCAAAACAACCCTGAGATTTCACCTCACACCAGTCAGAATGGGTAAGATAAAAAAAAAAACTCAGGAGACAACAAGTGCTGGCGAGGATGTGGAGAAAGAGGAACACTCCTCCACCACTGGTGGGGTTTCAAGCTGGTAGAACCACTCTGGAAATCAATCTGGCGGTACCTCAGAAAACTGGGCATGATACTACCAGAGGACCATGCTATACCACTCCTGGGCATATACCCAGAGGATTCACTAGCATGTAATAAGGACACATGCTCTACTATGTTCATAGCAGCCCTATTTATAATAGCCAGAAGGTGGAAAGAAGCCAGATGTCCCTCAATGGAGGAATGGATACAGAAAACGTGGTATATATACACAATTGAGTCAGCAATTAAAAACATTGAATTCATGAAATTCTTAGACAAATGGATGGAACTGGAGAACATCATCCTAAGTGAGCTAATTCATTCACAAAAGAACACTCATGGTATGCACTCACTGATAAGTGGATTTTAGCCTAGAAGCTTGGAATACCCAAGACATAATTCACATATCAAATGATGTCCAAGAAGAAGGAAGGAGAAGCCCCTAGTCCTGGAAAGGCTTGATGCAGCAGTGTAGGGGAATACCACGACAGGGAAGTGGGAAGGGATGGATTGGGGAACATGGGCAGGATGAGGGCTTATTGGACCTTTGCGGGGGGGGGTTTCCAGGAAAGGGGAATTATTTGAAATGTAAATAAAGAATATATTGAATAAAAAATATGAACAAAAAGATATAAAACTCTCAGCTACCTCTCCAGCATCATTTCTGCCTGGATACTGTTATATTTTCCATCATGATGATAATGGTCTGAAACTCTGAACCTGTAAGCCAGCCCCAATTAATTGTTTTCCTTTAAAGGAGTTGCTGTGGTGGCTCTTCTCAGCAATGGAGACCCTAAGACAACAGGTTTATGTTCCCATTCTGTAAGCATTCCAATAGATGGCTATTGTTATTATTAAGTCTGATGGCTGCATTAAGTCCTTCCATCCTTCTACAATATTGGGGAGTTCTAGGGGAATGGGTATACTTGGCCAGGTCCAGATGGCTTCAGTGACAGTAGTAGTAGTATCTTCAAAGAGGGCCTTCTACCTATCATCAGCACAAAGAAAGGTTTGATCCACTTCATATGCAATGTTAGTGATTAGTGTGTTGTATCCCAGTAGGTGTATGGCACTTGGATAGAGGTGTTCATAGTATTTGATATAGAGCCAGTTCAAAACTTAGGTCAATAAGAGTACAATTAAGGCCATATAAAGTGTGAGGAGAGTGATGGGGTGTGTATCTATCATTAGGTCTTTAGATCTAGTTTTATTATTGTCTTCCAAAGCAAAATCTGCTCCCAATATGAGGTTCGTACTAAGTACAAGTTTGCATATAAGCTTTAGAAAGGTTATTATGCTTTCAAATAATGGTATATTTGGTAGTTTTTCTCCTAACTGAAATAACGGGAACAAGATAATGCATATCTGGAAGGCCAAATCTCAAAACCAATTTGCATATAAAATAAGTGGAATTGATAAAAATTAAGGTAGTAAAGTCACAAAGAGTTATGAGAGCTCCTATAGACCAACTAGGGTCTGTGCAATTAGTCTAATACTATATCCCACTAAGTTGTGAGAACACTAATTTGAAGGTGGCGATACCAGATACCACCTTTACCTTTCATTTCATCTTTCAACCAATGTGCCACTGAAGCAAATAGTGTAGTCAGTGCCCAATATCTCCAGGTATTATTGGAGGTGTTGCTGAAGTCCAGATGTTGGAAAAGAACAAAATAGAGATAGGCTTAGTCCCAGCTGGGTCAAGGTATAAGTTGCTTTACTAATAAAAGCCAATTGCAGGTTAAGTTAACCAGACAATATTAATTGTTCTTTGATCATAGTATTACAACTCTCATATTTCCTGATGTTCTAGGGCTATATGGTGTATAGAAATTCCATTAGAGAATTGTGTTCACAGCCTTTGCTGTGCTGCCACTGCTCTCTAATGCCAGCACCGCCTCTCACATGCCAAGCTTCAGAGGAAGAAGTGGGGTAAGCAAGGAGGTGCCCATTACCATGGCTCGTACAAAGCAGACTGCCCGCAAATCCACCGGTGGTAAAGCACAAAAGCCACTCGCAAGAGTGCGCCCCCTACTGCAGGGGTGAAGAAACCTCATCATTACAGGCTGGTACTGTGGCATGCCTGTGATATCAGGCGCTATCAGAAGTCCACTGAACTTCTGATTTGCAAGCTCCCCTTTGTCTGGCGCAAGAAATTGCTCAGGACTTGGAAACAGATCTGCAATCCAGAGTGCAGCTATTGGTGCTTTGCAGGAGGTAAGTGAGGCCTATCTGGTTGGCCTTTTTGAAGATAACAACCTGTGTGCTATCCATGCCATTCTGTCCCCTATGTTTCCACTCGAAATCATATACTTAGGTACCTTTGACCCCATGGAAAAAAATGTTATAATTATGTTATAATTATACATGTTATAAACATGTTATAATTATGCCAAAAGATATCCAGCTAGCATGCCACATATGCAGAGAACATGCTGAAGAGTAAGTACACCCACTGTGAGGGGAAACATTTCATTTTCAAAAAAAATTTTTCCTCTTATTCCTGTTATCAATAGTTCTGAATGTTAGATATTTTTTTCCATGGGGTCAAAGGTACCTAAGTATATGATTTCGAGTGGAAACATAGGGGACAGAATCAGGTATTGGCAGTTTCTCCGCGTTCATTTGGGTGTGAAAATTTAATATAAATGCAAGATGTAAAGCATTAATGCAGGCAAAATGTTTCAGTGAACATATTTCAACAGTTCAACTTTATAACAATTATAAATAAACCTGTCAAAATTTTCTGGACAATGTCAGCATTTGGATTTTTTAGAAAAATAAATTTCTTATTGACAGCAACTCAGTGGTGTTTGTGGCATTTTTATCATGCAGTGATTCCATCCATTCACTACACTTTTCTAACTGAGTTGTCCTACATGCAAGTCCATGTTTTTAATGTTGTCTGTCTTCTGTGCTGTTCCTGTAAATTTGCTATCAAAATACATTAAACTAAAAAAAACAAATAGAAAAGAAAAGGAATTCTATTAGATATCTAATTATTTGCCAGTTCTTGTGTCATTTTGCCTGTGAAGTATGAGCCTTTGTCAGAGTCTATTATTATAAACTTAGGACAATCAAAGGCCATGTGCTAGAAACAAAGATTGTTAATGGAGGCTTGCTGTGTAGAGTATGCGCTACTACTAGCCTAATCTTATAAAGGTGTCTGTCATTGTTCATGTATATTTACTCTTATATTTGGTCAATAGTTCTGGACGTCTATTTGTATGGTATAGCTAAATATATTTATCTTAACAGTGTGTAGCCTTACCAATACAGTTGTATCAAGTAGAAATGTATCTGTGAGAATTTTTCACAACCTTTAATAGTCCTTGTGTTCCTTGATGTCCTAGTTTCTGATGTACTAGCAATAAACACAAGTGACCTTCTGTAGCTTAATGATGGGTAGTATTTATTCCCATGTGTCATTTTCCCTTTTGATTATAACTTCAGGTATTTGTTCCTTGTTAATCTTATATCTGGTTGCATTGATCTTAGATAGTTGATCATAATGGTATTATTATGTCTGGTTTCTTCTATATCTTTGCTAGTGTCATGCCTCCCACACAGATATTTTGATATCAGATTTTGCTTTAAAAATCCAGGCCCCTTTAGACTAAATATACTGATTGTAAGAATTTGCCTTTTTTAAGTTTTAGAGCAGATTTCAATACATTTTGCCAAGAGTCAGTAAATAGGTATACACACACACACACACACACACACACACACACACACATGCATGAGTGATTATATATACAAAGAGAGAGAAAGGGAGACAGAGACACAGAGAGAAACACACAGAGAGAGAATCTTTAAGAACTGTTGTACAGGCACGACCCTGGGATCCCCCAACTCCTCCTGGCTTGCCTGCCACCATGTCTGACAAGGAAGCCACCTTTGATGACATAGTGGAAGAGCGTGTGATCAACGAGGAGTACAAAATATGGAAGAACACCTCTTTTCTTTATGATTTGGTGATGACCCATGCCCTGGAGTGGCCCAGCTTAACTTAACTTCCAGATGTGACCAGGCCCGAAGGGAAAGATTTCAGCATTCATGGGCTTGTCCTGGGAACACACACATCTGATGAACAGAACCACCTGGTTATAGCCAGGGTCCAGCTCCCTAATGATGATGCTCAGTTTGATGCATCTCATTATGACAGTGAGAAAGGAGAATTTGGAGGCTTTGGTTCTATCAGTGGGAAAATTGAAATAGAAATCAAGATCAACCATGAAGGAGAAGTAAACAGGGCCTGGTACATACCTCAGAATCCTTACATCATCACAACAAAGATGCTATCCAGCGATGTGCTTGTTTTGGACTACACGAAGCACCCTTCTAAACCAGAACCTTCTGGAGAATGCAACCTAGATTTACATCTTTGTAGACATTAGAAGGATGGTTATGGGCTTTTTGGATTCCAAATCTCAGTGTGCACGTAGTGCTTTGGATGACCACGCCATCTGCCTGTGGGACATCAGTGCAGTTCCAAAAAGAAGGAAAAGTGGTGGATACAAAGACCATCTTTACAGGGCATACAGCAGCAGTAGAGGACGTTTCCTGGCATCTGCTCTACAAGTTTCTGTTTGGGTCAGTTACTGATGATCAGACTGGGATCAACTGACAAGACTGTTGCCTTGTGAGATCTGAGAAATCTGAAACTCAAGTTGCATTCCTTTGAATCACATAAGAACAAAATATTCCAAGTTTAGTGGTCACCTCACAATGAGACTATCTTAGCTTCCAGTGGCACTGGTGGTAGGCTGAATGTCTAGGATCTAAGTAAAGTTGGAGAACAGTCCCCAGAAGGTGCAGAGGACGGCCCACCAGAGTTATTTATTCATGGTGGTCACATTGCCAAGATTCCTGACTTCTGGAATCGCAATGAACCTTGGGTGATTCGTTCTGTATCACAAGACAATACCATGCAAGTGTGGCAGATGGTGGAAAACATTCATAATGATAAAGACCATGAAGGGAGTGTGGACCCAGAAGGGCAAGGATCCTAGACATGTCTGCACTTGAGACTCTAGACTCTCCTTGTTTTCCTCTGAACCATGAGATGGATTTAACATTGGTTTGAGACACAGACTTTGTTCAGCTACCTGACTACAGTGGGTGCCAGCGACAATGCTATTAGCCCAAACCATGGGTGTTTTCTAAATCTTAACTGGGGGGCTTAATTCAGCAAAGCCTTGTTTGTGGCTCCAATTGTGGCCGGATAGCTGAACAAAATCTGTTTTTTGTTGTGTGTGGATTTTCCTTCCTTTCCTTCTTTTCTTTCTTAAAAAAAAAAAAAACCACCACCACCAACAACAACAACAAAAAAAAACAAAACTTGGGATCACCAAGTTGTAAAAATGTATGTTTTTATCTGGCAGTTGTACCACTAGTGAACTGTCAAGTTCAGAAAGTATGAATTGCTAGTTTGTATTTGTTTTTAAGATTAAATTAATCCTTGGTAAAAGTTGCTTTTTAGGGGTTAGCCTTTGACCACTATAGTTTGATGCTCTCTCCATTTTGGTTGCCCTGTTGCACCATCAGGCCTGTTACTCTATATAACTAACTGTGTAAGTGCTTATAATAGAATAAATTGCTTTCATTCCATCTGCAATCTGCAGAACACTACTCCAGTAATTCTGCAGGTTTAAACTTTTTGTATTTATTTATTTATTTATTTATGTTTGGTAGTGGCGATTTTTTTTAAAGCCCTGGCTGTCCTTGGACTCACTCTATAGACTGGGCTGTTCTCAAACTCATAGAGTTCTATCTGCCTCTGTGTTCAGAGTGGTGGGACTATAGGCATGTGCCACCATCACCCTGCAATTTCAAATTTTTTAATGCCTCAAACAAAGTTCAATCATGTTCCTCAAAAACTGAGTTTCTAATCTTGATATTTGGGAAAGTTTTACACCCAAATCCAATAGGTTTCATACTCCATCCCACTTTTTGACCAAACATCAAATTGCCATGTCCCTTAGTATAAATTATGTCTATTATGTAAGGTAAGGCTATGTTAGTTTTGTTTTTTGTAAGTAAGGAGTGTTTTGTGGTCTGCCATGTTAAGGTTAGGACTAGGGTTAGGGGATTATGGTCAGGGTCTTAGGGTTAGTGTTAGCATCAAAATTGTTTTTTTACACCAAAGTTTGATAGGTTTCATATTTTGTCCATTTTTCCTGTAACATCCAATTACCATACCTGTGAATATAAATTATCTCTAAGATGTAAGGTAGGGCTGGGTCTAGGTGTATGAGTGTTTTATACTTTGTCACGTTAAGGTTTAAGGGAGTATGGTCAGGGCTTTATGGCTAGTGTTAAGTGTTTGCATTAGAGAGCCAGCTCTCCAGTCCCCTAACTCATTTTGTTTGCTCATTTTTTGAGACAGGGTCTTACTATCTAGCTCTGGCTATCCTGGAACTCATTCTGTAGACCAGGCTGGCCTAACCCAATGTTGGATCCAGTTCCCAGCCTGGGTTCATAGACTCTGCTAACCTCACTAGGAGATGCAAAAATTCCAGAGTACTTGCAGACCCAATCCAGGATCAGATCCGGTACACAACATGTGTCCACAGCCCCTGATGAAGCCTCTAGCATGGTAAATTTACCCTGGCTTTGTGAACCTAATCCATAGTTAGATCTGGGTCTGTCTTGGGTATCCATCTTTTGCTCAGGGTTCTGCACATTTTCTCATCGATATCATTTTATTTATTGGTTATGTCTATTTTAGATTTGTACTAAGCACCATAAAAGCCTGTATGTTCAGTTAGAGCAGAATCAACTATATTCCCAGTTCCCTGGAAGCTGAGGCAGGAGGATTGTGACTTCAAGGCCAGTTTAGCATTACAGATGTTAGCTCAAATAGAAAAATGGACAGTGAGTCATGGACTGATGGAACATTTATTAAAATGCATTTGCTGTTCTGTGGGACCAAGGCTTGATTGATTTCCAGACTCCACAGGGCTTCTTACAACCATCTGCAACTTCAGTTCCATGGGATCCTTATGAACTATATGGGCACTAGATATACAAGGAAAACATTAAGGCACAGAATATTTTCAAGAGAAAAAATGTGATAAATATTGACAAATACATGACATATAGCATATAGAGATTCAACAAAAATTAGACAACTAAATAATAATAATGCACTTTTTAACATTATTATTAATAATAGTCATTCACACAGAGAGTTTCTGGAGTTGACATTAAGGACGCTTAGGGATATTTCTAGAAGCAAGGCCATTCTAAGCACTCTAGAATTCTGAGTAGCAATGTATACCTACCTCTCCATGTTGGGAACAATGCCTTCTCCAAAGTGGAAGCAAAACTGTCATTTGACATTGCTAAGGGTCCTTTCTGCAGATCACAGCCTATGTTGAGAATCTCTGTCTTGCAGTGAAGGAGGTCTATGGGAACTACTGCAATCATGTCAGTTATAAGCATAAAATCTTTGGTGTATGTAGCACAGATTCTTACCCCTCCTCCTAAGTCTACAGTGAGTGATCTCTACTTTCCCACATGGGCCGCACTCCCCTCAAGAGCTCTTCTTGCCTTGCCATCTTTCTGTGGTATAACAAGCCATTTTACCCCAAAGACCAGTCACCCTCAGTGTACCCCCTGTACTACTTCTAGAGTCATCTTGCTCATCTCACCCTTCACAGGGTCTCCAGCTGCCTATTTGTCCAATTCAATCTCAGCTACACGTATAAAGGCAGAAGGGGAGCTACTGAAACTCTGAGGACTCTAATATGTTTGCTTTGTTTCCTTATGGCATTGAGGATTAAAGGTAGGGCCTTAGGCTTGCAAGACACAGTCAACTACCTCATTCTGAGTCATAATAATTCATACAAGGCATGCATTAACATTTGTTTCTATTTTTGTAGGGAAGCTCCAAATTAGGATCTCAGTATTTAGGGGCTGGAGAGATATCTCAGTGGTTAGGATAACTGGTTACTCTAGTAGAGGCCACTGGTTCGACTCCCAGCACCCACATAGTAGTTCACAACCATCCCTAACTCCCACTGCAAAGGCTTGGTACAAGAAGACTGCAGTGTGCCTGATGCCAATCTGAGCTCACTGGGCTATGTAACAAGACAGCATTTAAGAAACAGAAACCATGGAACTGTTTTTATAAGTCACATGAGACAACCGGGACTGTTTGCTTTTCAGGGTATTTCCTTTCCAGCCAGGGCCTGTATCTCATCTGCCTGGGTGAGTCTCCCAGCAATCCCATAAAGACAGGGCCAACAAGGAAGGAATGAACCTCTACCTTCTGGCCCCTTCTGGCCTGATCCCTGCCTTCAAGGTCTTGAGGAGTCTGAGTTCCCTACTGTTTCATTTCCTTCCTTTCCTATCCCCATCTGGAGCTGTTGCCCTGAATGAGTGAAGCACTTGTGGGGCCAGCACCTGATAGCAGACATGCTCCGACTAGCCTCATTCTCATGGAAGCCCAGGTTCCCTGTCTCCTGCCCCAGCCTGCCAGGGGCCCACTGGCCCACCCCACAAGAACCCAAAGTCTTATTGTATCTAACCAGGTGATGTTTCTATATTTATAGCAGTGTGAAAAATCCACTTGTTTTATACAGAGAACGACCTTCTCCAACCTCTATCTCTTCCTCACACTAACAAAACATTTCAAACCCTTGTGATTTCTGGGGCAGCAGAATTGGCTCATGGATTGTGTTGGCTACAGTAATGATACCAAGAAGCAGGTATGGAAGTGTATACACTTTTTTATTTTCTATATTCTTTGTTTACATTCCAAAGGCTTTCCCCTTTCCCAGTTCCCCCCTCACCATATGTCCCATAAGCCCTCTTCCCTCTGCCCATTCCCCAATCACCCCCCCCACACACACCATTTCTCTGTTCTGATACTCTCCTACAAAACTGGATCCAGTCTTTTCAAGACCAGGGTCCTCTCCTTCCTTCTTCTTGGGAATCTTTTGATTTGCAAATTGTGTCTTGAGTATTCAGAGCTTCTGGGCTCATTAATATCCACTGATCAGTGATTGCATTTCATGTGTATTCTTTTATGATTGGGTTAACTCACTTAGGATGATATTTTCCAACCATTTGCCTAAGAATTTCATGAATTCATTGTTTTTAATTGCTGAGTAGTATTCCAATGTATAAATATATGATACACTTTTAAAAATTATTTTTAAAAGAATTATGAAACAATTACATTGTTTTAAAAATAGAATTCCAAACATTCTATTTACCAAATGAAGGCTCAAAAGCCCAGACATTGTGGTCAAAGTCTGCTAGTTCAGAGAGGCAGAAAAAGTACCCAGTTTACCTTTCTATTCCACCAGTGTCCCAGAAGGAAAAGGTTCCTTCTCCTTCTTCACATCCTCTTAAATTACCTTCAACTCAACATCCTTCATTTCTACTTTGTATGTTCATTACCTCTCAACTGGTTCTTTGTTCTGCCTCTTGACCTATAGTTGACATTGTTTAGTGTGTGTTTATAGAAAACTCTTGGGTTAAAGGTGTGTGCTAGGGTTGAGCCATACCACAACAAGAAACAGATTTTTTTCCAGTTCACAATCTTGGGGTTCACAATTTGACCAAATACCCTGGAACACAATTACTTAGGATGTTTGTGATTTGCTGACCTCACTATAGATGTCACGTTACCAATGGTTTCCTGTGGTGGAGGCTTGGCATTGTTTTTACACTTTATTTGCCAACTTCTGGCCTAGTCATGATAGTAGGTACCTTCCCCTAACAATGTGGGCCCAGCACCTGTGTTCTGTGTTAGGTTTTATAGATGTGTGTGTGTGTGTGTGTGTGTGTGTGTGTGTGTATGTGATTTTTTCCCTGTATATTTTACCTCATTTATCTCATGTATGTATTTGAGAAAATGCTAATATGTTGAGAAAAATATTTCTTAAAGCTTAGATGTGTGTTCTTCCCCATCCCATTAGGCTCACATTGGTTTGTAGCATTTAATAGAATTAGTATGTTATATTATGTATGTATATAGATTAAAAATTTTAAGGACACAGGCAAAACATACAGAATAAGTCTTTTAAAAAACCTGTAGGAAAGTTGGCTCAGTGGTTAAGAGCATGTACCTCTCCCGCAGAGGTTCACAGCTATCTATAACTCCAGCTCCAAAATAGCCCTCTTCTAGTCTACACTTAAAAAAACTGACATGATATTAATTAAAGAATATGAAATCTCATATATGACAACAAAAAATGTATACAAATGTACAAAGGGCAGACAGAATACACCCTAGGGGAAAAAAAGAAAAAAAGAGAAAATTTTAAGATTTGTACTTTGTAAAAAATGAAAGTTGCTAGTTCTGCTTGTAGTATAATCATTTTTAATGGTTACTGATTTTAGAGAGATATTCATCAATAAATGTATGTTAAACAAATAAGTCACATAAAAAACAAAGGGAACTTGATTGTCTAGCTTTGGGCTAGCTTTCCAATGCTGATGGAACCTTGTGAGACCCCAAGACTGTCCTGCTTTCCTGTGGAAGGCTTCCAGACCCCAAAACTAACAAGCTTGGAACCCTGCTCCACCAATCCTATTCCAGTCAGGTCCACCTGGGATACAGCAGGCAGAAGTGAGTTGTTCACAGTCCCCTGAATTCCATTGTCTAGCTGTGGGCTTGTTCTTCAGTCCTGGGGAGCCTTGGGAGACCCAAAGAGCATCCTACTTCCCTGTGGAAACCCAAGAACTTCCAGGTTGGAACATTGCCCCACCAATCCCTTATCAGTAGGGTCCACCCAAGGCACAGCCCTCAGAATTGTGTAACCTGAGCTCCATTGTCTGGACTATGGCTCCCCCCACCTTCCAGAGAAGTCCTTCTGGCATCAGGATCATACAGCTAACACCAGGGAAAAACAGATGCATAAAAGCCAGCATAAGAACACAATCAACAAGACCTAGGGCAGTATGGCACCACCAGAGCCCAGTTATCCTATTACAACAAACCCTGCATAACCTAAGGAAACTGAAACACAGAAGAGGATCTTAAATCCAGTCTTTTAAAAATGATAGAGGGCTTTAAAGAGGGCATGAATAAATTCCTTAAAAGAATACAGAAAAGTACATACAGTTAGAAGCATTGAAAGAGGAAGCAAATAAATATAAAGAGACACAGGAAAATACAACCAAACAGGTGGAAGATATGAATAATACTCTCCAAGACCTGAAAAGAATAGAAGCAATAAAGAAAACACAAACGGAGGCAATCTTGGAGATGGAAAACCTAGGGGAAGAGAACAGGAACTATAGACACAAGCATCACCAACAGAATACAAGAGAAGGAAGAGAGAATGCCAGTAGTAGTAGTAGATATCAATAATCTGTCAAAGAAAATGTGAAATCTAAAAAGTTCATGCCATGAAACACCTAGGAAATCTGGGATGCTATGAACAGGCCAAACCTAAGAATAATAGAAATAGAAGAAGGAGAAGATTGACAGCTCAAAGGCCCAGAAAGATCTTCAACAAAATCATAGAAGAAATTATCCCTAACCTAAAGAAAGAGCTGGCTATAAATGTATAAGAAGCTCACAGAACAAACAGATTGGACCAGAAAAGAAAATCCTCTTGTCATATAATAATCAAAGCACTAAATATACAGTAGAAATAATATTAAAAGCTGCAAAGGGAAAAGGCCAAGTAACATATAAAGGCAGATATATCAGAATTACACTCAATTTCTCAACTGAGACTAAAATCTAGAAATGCCTGCGCAGAGGTCTGGCAGACCCTAAGAGTCCACAGATGTCAGGTCAGGCTACTATACCCAGCAAAACTTTCAATCACCATAGATCAAGAAACTAAGATATTCCATGACAAAGACTAATTCAAATAGTACCTTTCCACTAACCCAACCCTTCAGAGGACACAAGAAGGAAAACTCAAACCCAATGAGGCTAACTACACTCAAGGAAACACAATAAATAAATAAATAAATAAATAAATAAATAAATAAATTCACACCACTAAAATAATAAAGAGAAACACATACACACACACACACACACACACACACACACACACACACACAAACATACATATACTACCACCTCCAACATCAAAATAACAGAAAGTTGTAACAATCATTGGTCATTAATATCTCTTAACATCAATGGACTCAATTCCTCAGGAAAAAGACACAGGCTAGTTGAATGGATGTGTAAACAGAACCCATCATTCTGCTGTACACAAGAAACATATCTCAGTGAAAAGTTATTTTCTCAGAATAAAGGCTGAAAAAAAGGTTTTCCAAGCAAATGCACCTAAGAAACAAGCTGGAGTAGCAATTTTAATATTTAATAAAACAGACTTTCAACTAAAGGTAATCAAAAGTGACGGGAAAGAATACTTCATACTCATTAAAGAAAAAATTCACCAAGAGAACATCTCAATTCTGAACATCTATGCCTCATATGCAAAGGCACCCACATTTACAAAAGATACACTATTAAAGACTAAATCTTACATTGAATCCCACACATTAATAGTGGGAGACTTCACCATTCCACTCTTACCAACTGACAGATCATTGAGACAGAAACTAAACAGAGAAATATGGTTATGATTCAAATGGACCTAACCTATATCTATTACTCAAACACAAAAGAATATACCTTCTTCTCAGCACTTCAAGGATCCTTCTCCAAAATTGACCATATAGTTTGTCACAAAACAAGTCTCAACAGATACAAGAAGATTGAACTAACACCATGCATCTTATCAGATCACCACAGATTAAACCTGAACTTCAACAACAACAGAAACAGCAGAAAGTCTACATATTCATGGTAAGTGAAAAACTCTCTACACAATGATCACTGGGGTCAAGGAAAAGAAAGACTTTCTAGAATTCAATGAAAATGAGGGCACAACATACCCAAACGTATGGGACACTCTGAAACCAGGGCTAAGAGGAAAGTTTATAGCACCAAATGCCTCCATAAAGATATTGGAGAATTCTCATACTAACATATTAAAAGTACACCTGAAGACTTTAGAAAAAAGAAGCAAACACACACAGGAGGAGCAGATGGCAGGAAATGATCAAAGTCAGGGCAGAAATCAATCAATTAAAAACTAAGAGAACCACTCCTGGGCTATACCCAAAAGATTTTCCAACATATAACAAGAACACATCCTCCACTATGTTTATAGCAGCCTTATTTATAATAACCAGAAGCTGGAAAGAACCCTGATGTCCCTCAACAGAGGAATGGATACAGAAAATGTGGTACATTTACAAAATGGAATACTTCTCAGCTATTTAAAACAATGAATTCATGACAGATGCGGATGCTCACAGCCAACCATTGAACTGAGCATGGCGACCCCAATGGGGAAGGTAGGGCAAGGGCTATAGGAGCTGAAGTGGTTTGCAACATCATAGGAAGAACATCAATCACCCAACCAGACCCCCCCCCAGAGCTCCCAGGGACTAAACCACCAAAGAGTACACATGGAGGGACCCATGGCTCCAGATGCATATGTAGTAGAGGATGGCTTCATCTAGCATCACTGGGAGAGGAGCCCTTGTTCCAGTGGAGTGGGTGGGTGGGGGAGCACCCTTTTAGAGGCAGGGGGAGGCAGGAAGGGATAGGGGGGCTTGTGGAGGGAAAACTGGGAAGGGGGATAACATTTGAAATGTAAATAAAGTAACAAAAAAATGGGGTACAGTGTTAAATAGAATTCTCATCAGAGGATGCTGAACATATCTTTAGGTGCTTTAGGGCCATTCGAGTTTCCTCAGTTGAGTATTTCCTGTTTAACTCTGTACCCCATTTTTAGTAGGGTTATTTGACTCTCTGAGACTAACTTTTTGAGTTCTTTGTATACATTGGATATTAGCCCTCTATCGGATGTAGGGTTAGTAAAGACCTTTTTCAAATTTATTGGTTGCCGTTTTGTCCTATTGACCATGTCCTTTGCCTTACAGAAGCTTTGCAACTTTATGAGGTCCCATTTGTCGATTTTTGTTCTTAGAGCATAAGCCATTGGTGTTCTGTTCAGGAACTTTTCCCCTGTGCCCACGTATTCAAGATTCATCTCCACTTTCTCCTCTATAAGCTTCAGTGTGTCTGGTTTTATGTGTAGATCCTTGATCCACTTGGATTTGAGCTTTGTACAAGGAGATAAGAATGGGTCGATTTGCATTTTTCTGCATGCAGATCTCCAGTTGATCCAGCACCATTTGTTAAAAATGCTGTCCTCTTTCCACTGGATGTTTTTTGGCTCCTTTGTCAAATATCAAGTGACCATAGGTGTGTAGGTTCTTTTCTGGGTCTTCAATTCTACTCCATTGATCTTCCTGCCTGTCTACATATCAATACCAATCAGTTTTTATCACGATTGCTCTGTAGTAGAGCTTGAAGTCAGGGATGGTGATTCCCCCAGAAGATCCTTTGTTGTGGAGAATAGTTTTTGCTATCTTTGGTTGCTATCAAAGCAACACTGAGATTCCATCTTACACCAGTCAGAATGGTTAAGATGAAAAACTCAGGGGACAGCAGATGCTGGAGAGGATGTGGGAAAAAAGGAATCCATTGTTGGTGGGATTGCAGGCTGGTAAAACAATTCTGGAAATCAGTTTGGTGATTCCTCAGAAAATTTGACACAGTACTACCTACTGACGCAGCTATACCACTCCTGGGCATATACCCAGATGATGCTCCTACATGTAATAAGGACACATGTTCCACTATGTTCATAGCTGCCTTATATATAATAGCCAGAAGCTGGAAAGAACCCAGATGTCCCTTAACAGAGGAATGGATACAGAAACTGTGGTATATATACACAATGGAGTACTATTCAGCTATTAAAAACAATGAATTTATGAAATTCTTGGGCAAATGGATGGAACTAGAAAGTGTCATCCTGAGTGAGGCAACCCAATCACAAAAGATCACACATGGTATGTACTCACTAATAAGCGGAAGTTAGCCCAAAAGCTCAAAATAAACAAGTTACAATTCACCCAGCACAGGAAGCTCAAGAAGAAGGAGAACTTAAGTAAGGGTGCTTTGGTTCCTCTAAGAAAGGGAACAAAATACTCACAGGAGCAATAGGGGAGAAAATGTGTGGAGCAGGGGCTGAAGTAAAAGCCGCCCAGAGACTGCCCTACCTGGGGATTCATCCTATAAACAGTCAACAAACCCCGATGCTACTAATGACAACAAGAAGTATATACCAAAAGGAGCATGCAATGGTTGTTTCCAGAGGGGCCCTACCAGAGCCTTACAAATATAGAGGCAGATGCTAGCAACCAACTATTGGACTGGGCATGGGGTCCCCAATGTAGGAGCTGGAGGGTGGTCCAGAAGAGCTGAAGGGGCTTACAGCCCCATGGGAAGAACAATGATTTTGGCCACCCAGATGCCCCAAGACTCCCAGGGACTGAACCATCAACCAAGGGGCACACATGGTTCCAGCCAAAAATGTGGCAGAGGAAGGCCTTGTTGGGCATCAGTAGGAGGAGTGGTTCTTGGTCAGGTAAAGGCTCAACAGAGGCCCCAACAAAGGGAAACCGAGTGGGGGATGTGGGAGTGTGTTGCGTGGAGGGGCATATACATGGAGGCAGGGGGAGAGAGGAGGGGTTGGGGGTCTTTGGGGAGGGGGGAAATTGGGAAAAGTTTTACCATGGCAATATAAATGGAAGATGATATTCAATAAAAAAAAAGAATTCTCAACAGAGAAACCCCGAATGGCCAAGAAATACCTAAAGCAATGTTCAAAGTCCTAAGTCATCAAGGAAATGCAAATCAAAACCACTCTGAGATTCCATCATACCCATCAGAATGGCTAAGATTAAAACCTCAAGGGACAGCACATACTGGCAAGATTGTGGAGCAAATGGAACAACCTTCCACTGCTAGTGGGAGTGAGTGCAAACTTGTAGGCGAACTCTGGAAAACAATTTGGCAATTTCTCAGAAAATTGAGAATAGATTTATCTGAAGACCCAGCTATACCATTCCTGTGCATATACCCCAAAGCTTCTCTACCATTCCACAAGGACACTTGCTCCACTATGTTCATAGCAGCTTTATTCATAATAGCCAGAAGCTGGAGACAACTTAGACATTCCTCAACTGAAAAATGGATACAGAAAATGTGGTTCATTTACACCACGGAATACTATTCACCTATTAAAAATGACATCATGAATTTTGTAGGAAAATGGATGGAACTAGAAAATATCATCCTGAGTGAGGTAATCTAGATCGCAAATGACATGCATTGTATGTACTCATAAGTGGATATTAGCAATAGCGTACAGGATAACTACACTATAATCAACAGACCCAAAGAAATCAAATGATTAGGGCCCAAGAGAGGATGGTTGAATCTTTCTCAGAAGGAGTAACAAAGTAGATATTGGAGACCTATGGAAGGAAGGAACAGGGTAGGAAAGGGGATGGGGAGGGGCATGGAGTTTAGGGCTTCAGATATAGGGAGAACAGGGTAGAGAAAAGGGAAATCAGCAGTGGAAGGTAATCTTTAGGATATGCCAGGGGCCTGGGATGGTCTATGGCAGCAGCTCTAGCTGAAACACATAACTGGGGTATATGAACGAATAAATAGCCACTTCCGGTAGTCAGGCAGGAGTGTCAGTGGAAGAATAAGGTCCGCCACCCACCCACAAAACCTTCAACCCAAAATGTGTCCTGTCTACAAAAAGTATAGGGACAAAGATAGAGCAGAGCTGGAAGGAATGGCCAACCAATAACTAGTTCAAAGAGATCCACCCTGTATGCAAGAACCAATCCCCGAATAATGATACTCTCTTATGCTTGCAGATAGGAACCTAGCATAGGTGTTCTCTGAGAAGTTCCACCCAGCAGCCAATGGAAAGAGATGCAGAGACTCACACCTAAACATTAGATGGAACTCAGGGAGTCTTACCAAAGAATTGGGAGAAAGATTGAGGAACCAGAAGAAGACAGGGACTCCACAGGAAGGTCAACAGAGTCAACTAACGCAGACCCTTGGAGACTCCCAGAGACTGAACCACCAACCAAAGAGCAAGCATGGGCTGGACCCAAGTCCCCCTGTGCATGCGTAGCAGATGAGCAGCTTGGTTGCCAACAGGAGGGAGGGCTCTACCTGACTCTGCTGCCCGCCTACCTGGGGATCCCATTCTCCTAACTGGGCTGCCTTTTCTGGCCTTAGTGGGAGAGGATGTGCCTAGTCTTGCAGACCTGATGTGCGGCACAGCAGGGGTTGGGGGATGTTATCTAAAAGGGGGACTCCCCCTTCTCAAAGGAGAAGGGGAGAAAGGAATGGGGGGGAGGGTTTACATGAGGTGTACATGGAGGAGATGGGCAGCTGATATTGGGATGTAAAATGAGTAAATAAATACATAAAAAAGAAAAAAATCAAAGAATTTAACAAATTTAAGAGGCACTGTTGGTGCACAGTTTTGGAGGCCTCCAACTAAGGTATGGCTTATTTGCTGTTCTTTGAAACTGTTCCTTGCTGTGTAGTTTTGACTGGCCTCCAACATCCTCATCTCAGTGTTATAGGTGCTAGGATTACTCTGTGTCTATCAAGTAAAGTTGAGGTTGGCTAGGAAGAAGGGTTTCCATGTGCAGATGGGAAAATTTCATTGCATTAGTTGCTGAACACTGAAGCACTTAGTAACCCTGAGAGGCTGAGCACAGCTCCCCTGGCAGTATGTGTATTGAGCCTCCTCCAGGTTTCTACCCTCCCCAGTGGAGATCCTGGACCAGCAGGTGGTTTTGAATAATGCATTCCTACCACTTGTTCTGGCTCATTCTTGTGACTTAGGTTATGCCTCCCCCATATGATGTCTGAAGTTTGTAATACCTCCAAAATCCTGGGCGCTAATATTCCTTAAAACAATCATCAACCCATTACCAGGGTACATACCCATTTCCTTGATTAACCCAACTTCTTTTGAGCCAACTTCATTAACCCAACTTCATTGTTAGAGGAAAAGTCAAGAAAAGATCTGAAACAGATTTCTTAAAACATACAAACTTTTATTAACCAAACCTGGGCTCGATGATAGTATTTTATAAATTAGACAGCAGAAAAAGTTTTCCTGGGGCAAATATATAGAGAGATATAGATAGATATATACACAAATCACAGTGATTTTTTTTTGTAATTATGCATCAGGATTAGAAAGTAAGGAAAAAAACAGGCTTTTTCATAATGCATGATAATTTCAGGCAGGCTGACAGGTGCTCGGCAGCAGGAAGGTTCACCTCCGCAGTGCACGTGGGACCTGGGTTATAGCAGGTCAAGTGGTGAGTCCCACACTCTGAGAAGAACGGAGGTCGACAAGGGGGTTTGAGTCTGACCTGTGAGGACCAGGAGCGCTGGGGAGGCTTCTGCTCACTTCCTCTAAGTCACACAGGTAATGATGTCTATCACATAACCAAGTGGAGCAACTCCCCCACCTCCCAAATGACAGTGTGCAGCCAGATGCAAGGTTGTGATAGATCAAGCAGATTTGATAGGAACATATAATGGTTGGGGAGCAGATCCTCCCCCTAAACTGATGGGGACACACACAACCTAATTAGCAGTACCCCCCACTAACTGATGGGGGTACCAACCCACACATCAGCCTTGACTTTGCATTATAATGTTCAGGTGGTTTACAGTGTGTCTGACAAATAAGAATGACAGGTATCAGATGCTCATCAAATGTTTCCTATGGAGCTTCATCAAAAATGATAACAAAAACAGACAAAAAAAAATCCCAGGAAATCAACATGTTTCAGATCTACAGTCAGGAATGAAATCCTTTCTGCAATTTTCACCTCAACATCAAGGCCCACACAATGCTAACTTTTCACTAGGGTTCACCTATCAACACAGTGGTATTGGTATGTTTTGGTCCAATATTGGGATATTTGCACAGCCCAAGGGTCCTGTGAACAGTATTCAGCCAACAAATCACATTTTACAGTGTAACATGTAACAGCTAGTTCGGTGAGAGAAGCACCAATCCACAGCACTTAGTATTTTATCTGTACTAAACATTAAAAAGTTAGTCTTAAGTTAAAGAGCATGGAATTGTTTTTAAATTAGTATTGGCTAGTAATTACTTTCTTTTATAATTGGTTCGAATCAAGCCACCACCAGAGGAATTTGAAATTTATTAACTATCTCATTGCTTCACGAGAAGGTTCTGGATGCACAGCTCACCCTGGACTCAGAGTCAAGAACAGAACATATTTCCCTCATCCTTTTACATGGCTGCTTTTGCCCCAACCCCCTTCCAAATTTATTTTTGTATGTTAACTACATGGACTGCAGAGGATCCAGGCTGGGTTCCCAGCATCCACAAGGCAGCACACAACTGCCTATAGGTCCAGCTGTAGGGTCTCTGGTGCACTTGCTGGCTGTGTGTACTGCAGTCTCATGTACACACAGAATTAAAAATATTAAAATAAAAAATTATGATTGCTATGTGCTGTCTGATGTCACCACAGTGACATCACATGGTATAATTTACAGCCTGATTAAAGGTTTTTAATTTAATTTTTAGGATTGGAGTCAGATTGCAAAGTGCTTTAGGAGCACACAGAGGGCGCATGTGTGATCTCCCCATGTGTGTTTAGAATTAAGGCAATGTTTCCTAGGCTAATTTTATGTTATTTCCTATTTAATAACAAAGAGCTACTGACAGGACTTGATTATAATCCTGCATTCTATCTCCTGTATGTGTTTGTTTGTTTGAGGTACATAACCCAGTTAGTTTGCATATTGGAAAGCACTGAGAAAGCTCACCAAAAATACAGCTCTGTACAAACTTTCATAGAAGTTCCCGGCCTGGAACCTGAGTTTTCATGGACAGACATGGCTGGGAGAACAAAGTTGAGATGGTGAGAAGAAAATGTCATTTACAACAGAGGAAGGAGGGGCTTAAGGGGTGGATCCTTAAAGTTCCCTTTTGGGAATGTAGGTACATTTGTATTATCATAAAAAGGCAATCTTTGCACCCAGGTTGCCATGTTGTATGCAGAGTTCTGGCTTAACTTTAGGAAGGAATATTGTATTGAAAACATCTAAACTGGAAGATTTGAGGAAAGCCATACTTTTGTGCTATATCTGAATAAGGGTCTGCAGGGCATGTGGCTTCCTAACTTCCAAGTTTAAAGTGACCAGAAAGGAACTAAATAAACAAACAGTAGCTAAATAAACAATGCATACAAATGATTGCAAAATGCAGAGAAAGGCATTTTAAAAATGCATATATCTCACCCTTTTTTTTTTGCCTGCAGGGCAACAGATTTTTAAGAAAGCTTTGAAAAACGAACATGTCATAGGCACATCAAAGTGCCAAAATTTCCAGTTTGCCCAATTTCTGTGCACATACACACCGACAGCCATAATCAAATTGCTCAAATTCAAACTTAAAAAGTCCAGTAGCAAAACAAATGAACGAATGAACGAACGAACAAACAAACAAACAAAATTCACACCAAAAACACAAGACTCACGAAGAAGGAGAAAACCTACAGTTTAACAGGTTTTGCGAAATTGTCACTGGGCAGGTTTCCAGTTATTGAAATGAGACTGGGTTCCAAGGATGATGTTAGTGTTGATCTTGCAGGAACTGGGATACACACACCAACCCTTCTAGTTTCACAGCAAGAAACAGAAGCATATAACAAAAAAATGGTGTGGTCACTGGTGTGGTGTAGATGTCTTCACACGTTTCTGGCAAAGAAAAAGAAGTGGGGAGGGCTCGGAGATTAGCAACATACATAGTAGGAAAGCCTGCAGATTGGTTGACTCACCATCCTCAGTTGCACTGAGTCTACTTTTCTCAACTACATAGTAAATTCAAAGCTATCCTTGGTTACATGACTTTGAAATTCAAAAATACAAATGTTTTACCTTGCAGACATGAATTCTCATCCTCAGAAATTCTTGAATGTTTCCAGGTCTTTCTCAGATACGGAAGGGGTCTTGTCCAACTCCCTCTCTGGATAAGTTTCAAAGTTGGAGATGTCACCATCACCCGATAACTTGGGCACAATGGGTGGCTAAGAGTCATGAAAAATAAACAAACAAAGGAACAAAGAAAAAAATAAGCAAACGAGGTGATACTGGGCAGCCTAGTGGGGACATGTAGTGCCTGTCACTTGGAATGTAAATTTTGTGAGAGGCTGAAGGCACTCCAGTACTGTAGTCACATGGTATACATGAACACAGAAATAGTACATGTGCATAAAGCACTAAATAAATGACAATAAACTTCTAGTAAATTAATTTGGAAGACTGAGACACAGAAGTGGGAGCTCACTGGGTGATTAGGACCATATATGAAGCTGTTCATTTAATTCAAGGGCATATGATATTTTCACCTTCAGCTTTCTCTGGGGCACGGACTCCCACTCCACACCTCGGAACCATCGGTGACGCTTGATGTCTTCTGCCCCGTTCTTGAGAGGAAATAGACACTCAGTAAAAAGCATTTAAAAAAAAAAAACAGTGTGTGTGCGTGCGCACGTGCACACACATGCACGTATGTATCATGTCTAAAATCTCCCTCTAATAAAGCAGTTTAAAAATAAAGTAAGTGGCCAGGTTTGGTGGCACATGCCTTTAATTCCAGCACTCTGGAGAAGGAGGCAGGTGGATGGCTATAACTTTGAAGTCAGCCTAGTCTATATAAGAGATTTCCAGGACAGTCAGAACTATATAGTGAAACCCTGTATTATAAATAAATACTCTTAAAAAAAAGAATAATAAGTCAAACATGAGTGGGGGCATCTGCATGTCATCCAAGTCCTGGGAAGTGGGAGGTGAATGGGCCACAAGTTCAAGATTATCCTCAGCTACTACACAGTGATTTTGATTGTAGCTTGGACTACACAAAAACAGCAAATAGGGGCCAGAGAGATGGCTGCTCTTTCAGAGGACCCAGGTTTGTTTTACAGCACTTACATGGTGGTAGACAACTTCCTATAACTGCAGCTATAGGGGACCTGAGTCCACTGTGGCAGGTAATGTACCTGTATAGTATATACACGCAATTAATAGAAACAAACAAACAAGTCAAAAAACTAATTTAACATTGAGCATGGTCTGGGATCCTCGGAGTGGATGACATCACCATCAGTGTGCAAAGCGAAATACTCTAACATGACTCACCTTCATGTTGCCCAGGCGCCGGGTCCTGTCCACCACTAGCAGCTTCTTGATGAGGTCCCTGTGTGTGTGTGAGCAGAGAAGACTCCACTTGGATTCAGAAAATGCCATATCTAACTCAGGCACTAATCCCACCCACACCACCACACAGTATCTCCATCCTGGGGAAAGGACTTATCAGGATTTGTGGGGAGCTGGACAGGAAGTCAGCTTGGACCCTGGGCTCCAACCTTTCCTTAACAATGACCTTAAATCCCTGACTTCCAGCCTCTACCTCCTACATGCCAGGGATGCAGACTGGCATTCCATTTACATGGTAAGGGACACAGAGCCCAGCCCTTGGGGCATGTTAATACTAACTGGGCCACCAGCATTCCACCCACTGAGTCAAGCACTCTGCCAAGAGAGCTCCGAGCACTCTACACACCAAGTTACAAACTCTCTTCTGACTGAGGTATAAACATTCTCCCCACGGAGTTACAAGCACTCTGCCCACTAAGCTATAAGCACTCTAGATACTGAGCTGCAGGCACTCTACCCACTGAGCTACAAGCACTCAGCTAACTCTGCCTCAAGCACTCTTTCCATTGAGTTATGTGCACTCCACCCACTGAGCTATAAGCCTTCCAGCCAGTCTATTTTGCCTGCAACCCGTTAGCACTTATCCATTCCAGTATCATTCCTTCCTGTGTAACTAACTGAAGAGGCTGTTTTACACACCATACATGTGTTCATTTGCACATGTGTTCTATGTAGGGAAACTGGGTTTGCAGGTTGCACACACCCATGGAATGAGTTCCCAACTATCTGTTATTCTCTTGTGTCTTTATTGTGGACACAAGACAAGAGAATGCAAAGGATGGTAAGGTGGATTAAATCAAAGACTTGGAGAAGTTAAGGCAGTGAGGAGACAGAATGCCATGGGTATGGCTGTGTGTGTGTGTGTGTGTGTGTGTGTGTGCGCGCGCGCGCATGCACACCTATGAGCACTCATATACCCAAATACTCTGCAAGCAGAGTGCTTGTTGCTCAGTTGGTTGACTGCTTATACTCAGTGAGTATAGTCTTCACCTAGTCCTGGATCTCATCTGCTGCATCACATACCCTAGATACAAGTCTGTTTGTCACCCTGCCTTCAGGAGGCTGAAAGGAAAGGCATCAGAAATTCTGGGCTATGTGGGAACCTGCTACCTAACTAACTAAAGGAATAAAATAAACAACTGGAAACTAAGGCTCATTCTGGATAGAAAATGCTCAAATCTGACCTCATTCAAATCAAAGAAAGTTGAAGGTATTTATATGGTTTTTAACATATAAATATGTTCTGCTTTTTTATTTTTTTTACTATTTTTGCCATAATCTTCATGGAATGCATGGTCAGCATGAATACTGAACAGTTGTTTTTGAAGCAGTGTGTTGACCTCTAAACATCTTACATCAGAAATGAAAAGGGAGACATAACAACAGAAACTGAGGAAATTCAAAAAAATCTCGAGTTCCTACTACAAAAGCCTATATTCAAAAAACTGGAAAATCTAGATGAAATGAATGATTTTCTAGACAGATCCCAGGAATCAAAAAATCAAATAAATCAAAACAGAAGCAATACTACCTAATTCATTCTATGAAGCCACAGTTATGCTTATAATTAATCAACACAAAGATCCAACAAAGAGAGAACTTCAGCCAATTTTGCTTATGAATATTGATGCAAAAATACTCAATAAAATTCTTGCAAACAGAATCCAAGAACACATTGAAACCATCATTTACTACAACCAAGCAGGCTTCATCCCAGGGATGCAGGATGGTTCAATATACAAAAATCGATCAACGTAATCCACTACATAAACAAACTCAAAGAAAAAAAAACTACATGGTCATCTCATTAGATGCTGAAAAGGCCTTCAATAAAATACAACACTCCTTCATGTTAAAAGTCTTGGAAAGATCAGGAATTCAAGGCACATACCTAAACATAGCAAAAGCAATATACAGCAAACCAGTAGCCAACATCAAAGTAAATGGAGAGAAACTTGAAGCAATCCCACTAAAATCAGGGACTAGACAAGGCTGCCCACTCTCTCTTTCTATTTATGCAAGCCCTAGCTAGAGCAATTACACAACAAAAGGAGGTCAAAGGGATACCAATTGGAAAGGAAGAAGTCAAAATATCACTTTTTTTTGGATGATATGATAGTATACATAAACAACCCAAAAATTCTACCAGAGAACTCCTACACTTGATAAACTACTACAGCAAAGTGGCTGGATATAAAATTAACCTCAACCAAATTAGTAGCCTTCCTTTACACAGAGGATAAACAGGCTGAGAAAGAAAATAAGAAAACACCCTTAACAATAGTCACAAATAATATAAAATACCTTGGTGAGATTCTAACCAAGCAAGTGAAAGATCTGTATGAGAAGAACTTCAAGTCTCTGAGAAAAAAATTTTAGACCTCAGAAGATAGAAAGGTCTCCCATGCTCATGGATTGGTGGGATTAATATAATAAAAATGACCATCTTACCAAAAGCAATCTACACATTCAACACAATCCCCATCAAAATTCCAACTCAATTCTTCACAGAGATAGAAAAAGTAATTGATTCTGAGCTTCATCTGGAATAACTAAAAACCCAGGATAGAGAAAACAATTCTTAACAATAAAAGGACTTCTGGGGAATCACCATCCCTGTCCTCAAGCTGTACTGTCACACAGTCTTTGACAAATAATCTAAAACCATCCAGTGGAAAAAAAGACAGCATTTTCAATAAATGGTGCTGGTCTAACTGGTGTTCTACATGTAGAAGAATGCAAATTGATCCATTTTTATCTCCTTGTGCAAAGCTGAAGTCAAAGTGGATGAAGGTCTTCCACATAAAACCAGATACACTGAATCTAATAAAAGTGGGAAAGACCCTTGAATACATGTGCACAGGGCAACATTTCGTAAACAGAACACCAATGGCTCAGGCTCTAAGATCAACAATTGACAAATGGGACCTCATGGAACTGAAAAACTTCTGTAAGGCAAAGGACACTATCAATAGGACAAAATGGCAACCTAGAGGTTTGGAAAAGATCTTCACCAACACTACATCCAATAGAGGGCTAATATCCAATATATACAAAGAACTTAAGAAGTTAGACTCCAGATAATCAAATAACCCAATTTAAAAATGGGGAATAGAGATAAAGAGAGAATTCTTAACTGAGGAATCTAGAATGGCTGAGAAGCACCTAAAGAAATGTTCAGCATCATTAGTCATTAGGGAAATGCAAATCAAAAGAACCCTGAGATTTCACCTCACACCAGTCAGAATGGCTAAGATTAAAAACTCAGGAGACAGTAGGTGCTGGCAAGAATGTGGAGAAAGAGGAACACTCCTCCACTGTTGGTGGGATTGCAAGATGGTACAAAACACTCTGGAAATCAGTTTGGCAGTTCCTCAGAAAACTGGGTATGATACTTCCGGAGGACCCTGATATACCACTCCTGGGCATGCACCTAGAGGATTTCCCAGCATGTTATAAGGATACATGTTCCACTATGTCCATAGCAGCCCTATTTATAATAGCCAGAAGTTGGAAAGAACCCAGATGTCCCTCAACAGAGGAATGGATACAGAAAATATGATACATTTACACAATGGAGTACTACTCAGCTCCAAGTAAATTCGATGACTTCATGAACTTTGCAGGCAAATGGATGGAACTAAAAAAATCATCCTGAGAGAGGTAACCCAGACCCACTTAAAAGGACATACATGGTATGTACTCACTAATAAGTCGATATTAGCCCAAAAGCTCAGAATACCCACAATGCAACTCACAGACCACATGAACCTTAACAAGGAAGGAAGGCCAAAGTGTGGAGGCTTCAAGGGAGGGGGGCAAAATAATCACAGGAGGCAAAGGGAAAGATGGACCTGGGTGGGAGAGGGGAAGGGGAGGAAAAAGAAGCAGGGGGGCAGGACCAGGTTTGGGAAGAGACAGGAGAGAAGTCCAGAGGGCCTGGAGAATGAATGGAAATAAGTAGCAGTGGGGAACTTGGGGAACTACTAGAGAGTCCCAGATACCAGAGATGTGAGAGGCTCCCAGGACCCAATGGGGATGACATTAGCTGAAATACACAACAGCAGGGAGATAGAACCTGAAGAGACCACCTCCAGTAGATAGGCATGGCCTTCAGTGGACAGAAAGGGCCATCCACCCATTTAAAAATTTTACCCAGAATTGCTTCTGTCTAAAGGAAATACAGGGACAAAGAGTAGAGCAGAGACTGAAGGAAAGGTCATCCAGAGACTGCCCCACTATGTGATCCATTCCATTGCAGACACCAAACCCCAACACTATTGCTGATGCCAAGGTGCGCTTGCAGACAGGAGCCTGGAATTGTTGTCCTCTTAGAGGTTCTGCCAGTACCTGACTACTACAGATACAGATACTCATAGTCAACCATTGGACTGAGCCTGGGGCCCCCAATGGAAGAGTTAGGGGAAGGACTAAAAAAGCTGAAGGGGTTTACAACCCCATAGGAAGAACATCAACTAACTGGACTACCCAGAACTCCCAGGGGCTAAACCACCAATCATAGAGTATACATGGCTCCTGCTATATATATATAGCAGAGGACTGCCTCATCTGGCATCAGTGGGAGGGGAGGTGATTGGTCTGTGGAGGCTCGATGACCCAGAGAAGGGGGATAGGATGCTAGAGGGGTGAGGTGGGACTGAGTGTGAGGAGCAACCTCTTAGAGGCAAAGGCGAATTTGAGTGGGGGATGGGGTAGGAGATTTGTGGAGGGGAGACCAGGAAGGGGGATAACATTTGAAATGTAAACAAATAAAATGATTAATAAAAAGGAATTCTTGCCAGGCAGCAGTGGTGCACGCCTTTAATCCCAGCACTTGGGAGGCAGAGGCAGGTGGATTTCTGAGTTCAAGGCCAGCTTGGTCTACAGAGTGAGTTCCAGAACAGCCAGGGCTACACAGAGAAACCCTGTCTCGAAAAAGAAAACAAACACACAAAAGGAATTCTTTATGATATGTACAATTTCAGTAAAAAGAGAAAATAAATGAAGAAAAATTAACTCTTGTGGTGCCATAGAGATTCATTCACGAGTAGTCTCCTAGCTCAGTAAATAAACCAATGCCATTGAAACACACCATATGTATATGTGGAATTGTCTCAAAAGATTAATACAAAATTACTATATGTACATATAGAAATGATCATGAAGAAGAACGTCGGGTCCATTGTCTCCTTCAAGGTCGTACCTCCAATAAACTAACATCTTCACTAAGCCATTTTTAATGGTTCAAAAAGTTAAAAATTTAAACAAGTTAAAAAGTTCATAAAGAAGCTGTGTATGGTGGTGCTACCTTTTATCTCAGCACTTCAAGGATAGCCTGGTTTCAGGCTAGCTAGGGCTATAAACTGAGACCCTGTCTCAATAAACTAGTTAATAACTAATAAATGAAATAAACAGATAGATGGATAGAGGGAAGGATGGATGGATGGATGGACAAACCGATTGCTTACACAACTGGTGCCAAATCTGCATTAATTTCAACACTGTTCATCTTAAAAAAATGAGATATGTAGCAGGCCTTTTGAATATTAAATTTCAGTAAAATGAGAATAGCTGAAATGTTTTCCCTTCCTGATGGAAACAAATGACTGACAGAATTGCACTGATTCACTTTGCCAGGTGTGTGTGCTGGCAGTGTGATTTCACACAACTTTGAAAGTAGACATCGGGGCAGGGCAGGAAAGCAGGAGTGCACTTACTTAGAGGTGAAATCCAACTGTCTGGGGAAATCTATTTTGCATGCAAGGATTTTCTGGTAAATCCCAAATGGGTTGTCATCGAAAAATGGGGGATACCTGTCACAGAGAGAAGCATGGATATTTAGTAGAGTTAAATACAGAATTATATCTATTTTGTGCCAACTATTATTTTTGCTTAATGGAAGCAAAATTTTTTTTGTATCAAATGGATCCACTGCTTGATAACTGGAAACATGGCCATCTGAAGACAGATGGGAAACAGATGATCTCAGGAGATAGCATAGCCACAGGAGGAGGGGGACAGCATGGAGGGTCCTGATGGCCTTTAAAGAGCTTCAGTTGATAGCTTCCTCCCCAGCAGGGGGTGGAACTATCATTGTAAACCTTCAAGAAGCCAGGCTTAGTGGGAAGAAGTTAGATTACTGGAGATGTGCTCTTCAAAGGCACTGGGACCCCAGGCTCTTCTTCACAATAACTTCAATGTGAAAAAATAATTTTTCTGTTGATTCTAAAACATTCTCTGGTATGTGTATATGCATAGATACATAAATGTGTGTGTGTATGATTATACAATTTTATCAGGTGTATACTAGACTCCACAGATACTATGTATATATATATGCATGTGTGTATGTGCATATTATAAATTATGTTGTTATATATTATAAATTATGTGTATATAAATAAATGTGATTTAATATTTGTAAATTTTTAAGAAAATATACTTCATGGATCGCAAGCACAATGTGTGCATATTTTTCAGAACACATGATTGTAACATCTTTTGCATATAGGGTCTCTGCCTAGAAAATGAGAGATCTTGAAATGAGCACACCCTGGCTGCAGATGACCCTAAATGCAATGACAGTGACCTTATGACAGACAAAAAAAGATATGCAGACTCACAGAAGCCCTGTGAAGATGGCATTTCCAGGAGCTGGAAGGGTGGATAGATGGATGGGTGGGTGGGTGGGTGGATTAATACGTTAGGTGGGTGAATAGACTTGTGAATAGAAGGATGGGTGGGTGACTGGATGGACAGAGAGATGGGTGTGTGGGTGAGTAGGTAGATGGATGACTGGTAGGTGGGTAGGTAGATGCTTTCTTTCTCTTGACAGACCTCACAGTATTTTAGTAAAATTCTCCTTCAAGCTTTTTTTTTCTACCTGGTTTGATCCACAAAGAATGAATTTTCCTTTATTTTGGTATCAGATAATAGCCCCTGGGGCTGGGAAAACTGTCACCTCCCCAGAGAAGCCAATAACTTTGCCATGGTGTTGGCTCCCAATTTCCCTGGCTATACCTAGATTTGTGGGCATCTTGCTTTCAGTGTTTACACAATTTTTATCAGGTGTATACTTGTCTCCACAGATATCAGTGACCCTCAGGAACAACCAACCTTCCCATCAACTGGGAGACAGAGCCAGAGCCCATCACTCCCTGTAGCTTGTGCATTGCCAAGAGAGGGAATTTAGGGTTAAAAAAAAAAACAACCTTGCCTTCCTCATCTGCTCTTCCATCACTACTTACAAAGCTGTTTCTGACTAGTGTCATTTGTTCACATTGGGTACTGCTTAGCCTGGGATGTCCATCACATGAAGAAGATGGATGCTATACATAACTATGGATGTCTATGAAAATTTAAAGTCTTGTTTAAGCAAACTGAACACCCAATCACCCTTCAAATCTTGACAGTAGGGTCTGTGAGTGCATCCACATGGCAAATATCTGCAGACTTAGGGAAAAGGGGATGCTCAGGTTCTTCATAGGGTATGAAGGAGACGCCATGTATGCAGCCATGTCTGTCAGGACGGTCACTCACCCAGACAGCATCTCGAATATAAGGATGCCCAATGCCCACCAATCTACAGCCCTTCCGTGACCTTTGCTCTGAATGACTTCTGGGGCGAGGTATTCCGGTGTACCACAGAGAGTCCATGTCCTGTGCGGGTGACAAAAGCATGAACCTATGAAACTTAGAAGGTGTTAAAAGATACAGTGATGAAGACCATACTGCAAATGTGGCCACAGTGCAAAAAATTAACATACGGCTATATAGGTTGAACATTTCTAACTGAAAGAAACCAAAATCTTCCAAACCTAAAACTTTCTGAGCACCAGTGTGGACAAGTATAAGATTTCTTGATGTGAAAGAGGTACAAGTCATAGTCACCGTGGGCAGACCAATTCCCCAGGCACACGGAGGCTGTACTGACACAATCCAGAATCCCCTGGGAAGGGTCTCAGTGAAAGATTTCCCACATCAGACTGGCCTATGGGCCTACATACATGAACCTGTTCCATAAAACTAAAAAAGTCCAAACTTTGGGTGTTCAATATGGCTTAGCTGGTAAATTGTACACATTTAAGATCGATCTACAGAAGACGTAGAAGAAGCTGGGTGGTGGTGGTGCACGCCTTTAATCCCAGCACTTGGGAGGCAGAGGCAGGCGGATTTCTGAGTTGGAAGCCAGCCTGGTCTACAGAGTGAGTTCCAGGACAGCCAGGGCTATACAGAGAAACCCTCCCTGTCTGGAGGGTGATAAGTAGAAAAGAACAGAAGGCAAAAGGTTGTCCTGTGACTCTTACACATGCACCAGGACAGATATGTGTCCAAACACTCAGCATACAAACAACAACACTCCTGATTCTAGGCTCTACCTCTGAGCTACAGCTTCAGGCTTTCTGCTGTATCCTCACAGGAGAAAAGAATAATTTTAAAGAAAGCCCCCATTTGAAAGAAGAAAAAGTTCTAATTTATTTGTTTTTTTGTTTTTGTTTTGAGTCAGGGTTTCTCTGTGTAGCCCTGGCTGTCTTGTAAAGCAGGCCAGCTTCAAACTTACAAAGATCCACCTTCCTCTGCCCACTGAATGCTATCTGGCAACAAAGGCATGTGCTACTTTGTCCGGCTTTAGTTTATATTTAAAAAGAGCCAATTGGTGTGGCAAATAGTTGCTGATATCTGCAAATTGCAGCGTATATAAAATGAAAAGTTGATTATTTTATAGAAAACAAGAATGCTTCTTTCTTCAAAAGAAAGATTCAAATAAAAACTAAATTAAGCTATACAAGGTTAATCAACACCATGTAGTCCAACTATAAAAAGGAAAATTATTCAACCATGAAAAGGACAGTAAATCTGATAGGTGGTACCTCCTAGATAGACAGACACCATTATATACGTTGGACACAAAAAGTAAAAAAATATTGTTATGTTGCTGTGTGTGTAAAGTACGTCGGCCAGGAAGATCCAGAGAGGCACACCATAGGGTTGTGAGGGGCAAATGAGGAGAGCTGGCAGTGACTGCTTCATGACTAATGTTTACATATGATCAAAATGTGGTAAAGTTTAGAGAGGCCTAGTATGCTTGAAGCACAGATTCTCAGCGGGTCAGACAATTGTGTTAAACTTGACAACCCAAGTGCAATTCCTGGGACCCTCACGGTAACAGAGCACTAAGTTCCAAAAATTGACCTCTGAACTGTACTTTGCCCCATCTAACATAAATAAATGTAATATTTTTTTTTTAAAGTGGGCTCAAGAGATGGCTCAGTGAATAAGGGCACTTGTTCTTGTGGGAACATGAGTTCGATTCTAAGCATCCACATGGTGGTGATACAACCGCCTCTAACTTCAGTTCAGGAAGACCTGATGGTCTCTTGTGACCTCTGGGGGCACCAGCAATGTATGTGTTACACAGATATACATGCAGGCAACAGTCACACACATACAATAATAAACTAATGTTTTAAAAAGGAAAATTCTGTGTTCAGCCTGAGGCTCCCACTGGCAATCCAACTACATAGAAGACTGAGGCAAAGGGAAAATGACATCTGGGGGTACCCGGGCTACATGAGAAGACTTTATCTGTGACTAAAAAGGGGCAAGGATATGAATAGGAAGAGAAGGAGGAGGAGAAAGAAGGAATAACTGAATCTATTAAGACATCTTCAAGCCTGCACGCTTTCCTGAATTTATCCATTGCTCAGTTCCATCCATTTTGCTCCAACCCTGAAACCCACAGAGGGACATACCAGGAAGACTTTCTAATAAGGACTCTAGTGGCTCAGGAAGGAACTGACAGAGAAGAGGGCATGAAACTCAAGAGCTTCTGTGCAGTACAGTACAGGGAACAGATGGGGGAAGAGAAGTTCTGCAGGCGAAACGTATACAAGAGGATTCAGGTCCAGAATCTGCAAAGAACTGATCCAACCCGGGTGCAAGAGATGGCATAGTTCACCGCAGACACTTTTGCAGGGATAGAACTATAGGGCCATGAAGAGAGTGCTTGTAGCTCAATGGGCACTGAGCCCAGATCCCACCTCCAGCATAAACGAGAAGTGGAGATGCTCACTTGCCATTCCAGCACTCCAGAGGGCCTGACAGGAGGATCAGGAGTTCAAAGTCTTCCTTGGCTCCCTAGTGAGTGCTAGGACAGGCGGGGCTGCACGTACACCCTCTGCCTCCTCTCTCTCTCCCTAACGGAATCAACTAGAAGTCAGTCAGTCACAGGCTCCCAACATTCCGTGTTCCTCTGGGCCCATTAACTCAGTTTTGATCCTTGTAGCCTGACTCAGAATAAGATCAAGGCAGACAGAGCACTATAGCTGATGGGGCCACAGGTAACTGTACCGGAGGCAGCTCTGCTTTCCCCACTGAAAGCTGAGTCTTTCGTGTCTGCCCCAGGCGGGAGGCCTGCATGCCTCAGGCTGTGGAACTTTCTAGTTCTGACTTATTTCTATAACCTTGAACCTCTCTGCACACATTTTACAAAATGCCCCAATGGCTGTCTGGCTGGCTGCACACCACAGCAATACTGGGATCATAGAGAATCTGTCCCCAACGGATACCCTATCAAGGCTGGAAAGTACCCAATTCCCTCAATATTGATCCTTCTTCCCCCCTCCACCCCCTGGCTATGTGTTAACAGGAACATGACACCATCTTCTTCATTATCAGCAAAGAGCTCCCAGAGCTATGGAGAGGGGAAGGAGCCCTGGGCAAAGGACCCTAAGGACTGAGTTCTATAAATAGAAAACTCTAAGGTGGAGGCTGGAGAGGCATGTTAGCTTTAAGACTGCTGGCTGCTCTTGCAGAGAAGCTGGGTTCAATACCTATACCCTATGCACACATTCCCCTGTAGCCCCAGTTCTAGGGTATCTGATGCCCTCTTATGGCCCCTGTGGGTATGACATGCACATAGGCACACCACACAGACATTGCATTTTATGGTAAAAAATTCGACACTAAAAAAATTGAACTGCTATGTGATTCAGCTATAGTATCCCCAGGTATATGATTGTGTGTGTAAAATATATATATATATATATATATATATATATATATATATATACACATATATAAAATATAGTTATATAAATGTATATAGATATATAAATTGTATGACTACACAAGTAATATGGTGATACATCTAAATATATACTACTTGTGTGTGCATATATATATGCATGCAATTATGAAGTCATTCACACACACAGTATTGGAATTGTCCACAACAATAATTTTTTTCCTCTGCTTACATCCTGGAGGGGCCTCTCTATTCCCATAGTTGTGCACTAGGTGTGGACTGTCGCCCCACAGGCTCAGGTATTTCAACACTTGGTGTGCTGCAGGCAGCTCTGTTTGGGAGGTTCTGGACAAGCTTTAGGTAAAGTGGAGCCTCACTGGAGGAAGTCGGTCACTGGCAGTGGGGCTCAAGGCTTGATTAAAGCGATGGTTTGTATATGCTTGGCCCAGGGAGTGGAACTGCTGGAGTAGATGTGTCACTGTGGGCATGGGCTTTGAGACCGTCATCCTAGATGTCTGAAAGCCAGTATTCTCTTAGCAGTCTTCAGACGAAGATGTAAAACTCTCAGCTGCTCCTGCATCATGCCTGAATGGATGGACACTGCCATGCTCCCACCTTGATGATAATGGACTGGAACCTCTGAACGTGTAAGGCAGCCCCAATTAAATGCTGTCCTTATAAGAGTTGCCTTGGTCATGGTGTCTGTTCACAGCAGTAAAACTCTAATTAAGACAATAACCCTACTCTACTTCCTGCTTGCTCTTCCTATACGTAGCTACAGTGTAAGCAGCTGTCCTCCACATATGCTCCTGTTGGCGCCTTTATCCCTGTTCTTCCTTAAGCTGCTTTTAAAAGATTGTTTTATTACTGTATCAATGGGAAGAGGAATGGGAGACCCATCTAAAGAGATGGGGGAGGAGTGCATCACACCAGAGCCCATCATGCATCTTTCTGTCCACCCATTTAAATCAAACCTTTATTTTTCAATTAACCTCTGATAACCCTTGACCGTCTCTACTCACCTATCCACCAGTTTCTTAGCGAAGCCGAAGTCTGTCAGTTTGATATGTCCTTCCCTGTCTAGAAGGATGTTTTCAGGCTTCAGATCCCTATATACGATTTCCTTGGAGTGCAGGTATTCTATGGCACACACAATCTCTGTGGCGTAGAAGATTGCAGCAACTGAGGAGAATCGGCCACGATTACGAAGGTAGGTGAACAGTTCACCACCAGGCACGAACTCCATCAGCATGTATAGGAAGTGGTTGTCATGACCTGTCCAAATTCTGCAAGACACAACAGAGTGCATGATGGGTGTTGAGTTGGGTGCTCAAATGTGGATACTCATGGATGTATGTATGTTGGTAATTGACAAACACTGATGACAAGACATGTGTACAGATTCCAGATATACAGAGGTAGATATTCCCGTTAATATGCTGATATACACAGACACTAACAGGTGCATTTATGCAAATATCAAAATAAACAGATATCAAGATAAACACACAAACATATGCAAACATGTGCATGTGTCCTGGTTAGCTTTGACTGTCACCTTTATGATCCAGAGTCACTTGGGAAGGTACTCAGTGAAAAATTTCCCAAATCATGCTAGCCTGTGGGCATGTCTGTGAGGAGTGTCTTCATTCAGCTGCTTAGTTGACTGAAGTATGATGACCACACCCATGGAGGGTGGCACCATTCCCTAGCAGGAGGAAGATGTGCTGTCAGCTCTAACACAGCCTGACGTCACCTAGGTAGGGTCTCAGTGAAGTACTTCCCACATTAGAATAGCCTGTGGATGTCTGTGGGGAGTGTCCTGTTTGATAATTGATATAGGAGGCCCCACCCATCATGAATTGGGCTTCTCGGACTGGATGAAAGCTTTCTGTTTCCTGTTTCTGCTCTGACTTTCCTCTTAGATGGCTTATAACAGGAAAGTGAAAGCCAAGTAGCCAAGTTAACCCTTTCCTACTCAGTCACTCTGGGTCATTGTTTTATTACAACAGAATCAAAGCTGACCAGAAAGTTATGAAGATGTTTGATAAGATATCTGATTTCAGTTCACACAGATTGTAAGGTTGTGCTTAGATGGACTGTGGATGCTGAGCCTAATATTGACTCTTGGTAAAACCATTTGTAAATAAGCCCAGATTTCTGCAGCAATGTAAGCTGAGATTTTCATCAGCTGTTTTAAGCCTTTCCCACTATGCTGGGCACCCCATGTTTCTTCATGATAGCCTACTCCATGTTCACAGGCAACACACACAAGTTAGATGGATGACCTCACAAGTGTTCATAGTTAAAGGACAGACTATAAGACTTTAAGGACCTCAAGTAGCATGCATTCCATCATTGGAAGTTCAAAGACCCACTAAGATGTGTTTCCACAGCTGGACAGACACACAGTGTGCTCTGCCATGCTGTGAGTACAGCATGCAGGCCAAGTGCAAATCTCTATAGCACTAAGTCACTCTAACCTAGTTTTTAACCCACCTGCTGAATCCTGTAAATGCAAAAATAAAGAAAGCAATGAGCGATGGTGCTGTGGCTGAGAGGAGCACATTTTGGCTAATATTGAAGTCTGTGTAGAACTTAAGTTCCCTGTGGTTCAAATATTATATATATATATATATATATATATATATATATATATATGTATGTATGTATGTATTTTATTTACTTATTTATTTGTGAGTATGTGTCCCAAAATTAGAATTACAGATGACTGTGTGCTGAGAGCTGAGTGCTGGGAGCCAAACCCACATGTTCTTCAAAAGGAGCAAGCACTCTTAACCACCGATCCTTCTCTCCAGCCCCTGATGCTCTAGTTTTTACACTATTGCAATGAGTTTGGACTATAGTGCACTTGCATCATGTTCTGACAGCATAGAATACTCTAGAATAGCATGACAATTGTGCAGTGGTGTTTCACTAATGCTATGCTGGGTAATTTACTTTCCCTGAAGCTCCCTGGGCTTTCTGCGTCTCAAAACACTTAGTTTAAACTAAGGAATGACAACAGATGCTCCATGATCTCCCCATGCATGTGCCCATATGGACCTTCACATACTACATAGGTATGTAAATATTTATATACATATATATTTCTAAAATTCAAAAAAGGCATTTAATATTGTTACAAAATCAGTTGAGTTTTATATGGAAATCAAATGAATAATGATTAGCTTAGTCTGTTACCTTGACTAGAAGCTGTAACAAAAGACCCAGGTCTTGGACTTTAACAGGGGCATAAACATGGAAGAGACTGTTAGAATTATGGCTCCTGGTCAAGTCACACAAAAAGAAGTTGTTAAAAACTAATGAGTTGCCGGGCGTGGTGGCGCATGCCTGTAATCCCAGCACTTGGGAGGCAGAGGCAGGCGGATTTCTGAGTTCGAGGCCAGCCTGGTCTACAGAGTGAGTTCCAGGACAGCCAGGACTACACAGAGAAACCCTGTCTCGAAAAACAAAAAACAAAACAAAAAAAAAAAACTAATGAGTTGAGGCTTGAGAGATGGACCAGAGTTCAAGAACACTTGCTGCTCTTCTTTTCTTAATGTGGAATTCTTTTATTTTGTAAAAGGTAACAAAATATACAGAATAAAACTTTTCCTTTTTAAAAACTATTATTACAAACCCATATTATCGCTTATATATAAATACTATCCTCTAGAGCAGATCATTAGGTATATAAGTACAACGATGTATGCTAATAGGTAAGCATGAAAATTTTGTATGGGAGAGTCCTGTACTGTACACACCGAAGGACCGCTGGAGACTCTGCCAGCGGTCTGGAGGAAGGAGACTGTGTGGGGGCGTGCTTTAGACTCAAATATCAAACTCATTCTCACCCCTCAACACACAGAGATGAATCCGTCATAGAAATCAAGAACAAAATCAATTTCTCATTGTTAAGTTAGGATGTTGATTGGCTTGAGCATCCTGGCTGGCTGGTGACTCTGCATGGGTCCCTCTGCAAGTTGGCTGTGCGGCAGAGGGAAGCCCTCCACTTGCTGCTCTTAAGGATGTAAGTTGGATTCCAAGCACCCAGTTGAGCAGTGCACAACCACCTATAACTACAGTTTCAAGGAAATATAGCACCCTCCTGTGGCCTTTGTGTGGTACTGTGCTCATGTGCACGGTCACACACAATGAATAATAAATCAAGACAAAACCTGGATAGCATTTCCTACCTCATACCACTGAACTACAAGTACTCTATCCACTGGTCTACAGACTCTCTACCCACTGCTCTGCAAGCACTCTTCCCACTAAGTAACAAGGACTGCTATTAGATGAGCTGCAAGCACTCTATCCACTGAGCTACAAGCACTCTATTACCTGAGTTGCAAGTACTCTACCCACTGAGGGATAAGCTCTCTAGTACTTAGCTATAAGCACTCAATCAACTGAGGTACAAGTATTCTATCTACTGAGTTACAAGCACTGTAGTCACCAACCTACAAACACTATTAGCTGAGCTAAAAAAGCACTCTATCTACTGAGCTACAGCCCTGGCACCACCCTTACAATATGCTCTTGAGAGAATAACCTTAGGGAGGTGAGGTGAGAAAGAGCCAGGAACTCACAGTTTAATGAGGAAGGGATGGTTTATTTCCTTCAGGACTGCTTTCTCATTCTGGACATGCTGTTCCTGCTTCAGGCGGATGACATCTGGGATGCTCATAATCTTCAAGGCACAGTATCGCCTGCCTGTTTTCTCCTTCACCAGGTTTACACGGCCAAAGGTTCCAGTGCCTGAAGAAGACAATGCATCCAGTCAAGGATCAGGAAAAGAAAACCTACCTGAGGAATGGACACTGTGCCAACCTGGAGCCTTAAAGCTGAACAGAGGGAAAGAAACTTAGATGAGCACTGAGTTCAGTATAGATATGTTTTCACACATAACTGTCAATTAAGGGGCCAGGGAGATGGCTCTGGGGGTAAAGAGCTTGCCTTGGGGAATGGATGGACAGACAGCCACTCAACAAAGTTTCCTGTGATAGCTGTCCACAAGCATGCTATTGCATACAACCACAAATATGCACAGTAATAATAATGACTAAAACTTAAAATGCTATGTGCATTGGTGACTGAAACAGCCATGGGAAGAGCTGAAATGCTGGACTTGGTGACTCCTGGTGGGGAACTTTGAATCCTTGCTCTCTCTGTCTGCCACATCTTCCTCTTCCACCTCTAACTGCCCCCATTGTCTCCTACTCCCTTTCCTCCTCTTCCTCTAGGACTTTCTGCTTCTTCTCTTTCTGAATCTCTCTGCTCCTCCTGCCTTTCCTTCTCCACAAAGCTCTCCACCTCCTCTGCCCTTTCATCTCCTCTTCCCTTATTTCCCTCCTGATCATTCTTCATCTTCCTCCATCTGCATCTCTCTCTATGCCCCTTGTGTTTCTTTTCTCTTCCAGCTCTATATCCATCTCTTCTTCTTCCTCTTTCTTTTCCATTTCAATCTATATACTAACTCATCCATCCCTACTCACCAACATCCATCCCCCATTCCTTCATCCACCCCTCCCTCCCTCCCTCCCTTCCTCCCTCCCTCCCTCCCTCCCCATCCCAGCCTTTAAACACAGTTGCCTTCTGCCTTTTGACAATTTGATGCATAGCCATCTCACTTATCATGTAGGAAAGCTATGTACTCCAAAAAAATGCAAACCTCATAAAATTTCATTCTTTTCTCACCATTAAAAAATATGCACTCACTGATCAGTGGATATTAGCCCAAAAGCTTGGAATACCCAAGATACAATTCACAGACTACATGAAGCTCAAGAAGAAGAAAGAACAAAGTATGGATACTCTGATCCTTCTTAGAAGGGGTAACAAAATATTCACAGGAGGAAATATGGGGACAAAGTGTGGAACAGACACTGAAGGAAAGACCATCCAGAGACTGCCCCACCTGGGGATCCATCCCATATACAGTCACCAAACCCAGACACTATTGTGGATGCCAACAAGCACTTGCTGACAGGAGCCTGATATGGCTGTCTCCTGAGAGTCTCTGCCAAGAGCCTGACAAATACAGAGGCGGATGCCGGAAGCCAACCATTACCTGAGCATGGGGACCTCAATGGAGGAGCTAGAGAAAGGACTGAAGAAGGTGAAGAGGTTTGCAACCCCACTGGAAGAACAATATCAACCAACCAGGCACCCCAGAGCTCCCAGGGACTAAACCACCAACCAAGGAGTACACATGGAGGGACCCATGGCTCCAGCTGCATATGCAGCAGAAGATGTCCTTGTCAGACATCAATGGGAGGAGAGGCCCTTGGTCCTGTGAAGGCTTGATGCCCCAGTGTAGGGAATGCAAGGACTGGGAAGTGGGAGCGGGTGGGCGGGTAGAACATCCTTATAGAAGCTGGGGGAGTGGGGATGGAATGGGGGCTTTGGGGAGGGGGGGAGACAGGGAAAGGGGATAACATTTGAAATGTAAATAAAGAAAATATCTTATAAAAGGAAAAAATACAGAATGCTCCCCACAGCAAGCTAGAGCTAGATACAGGATCAAGAAGGACACACCCACAGCTAGACAGTAGGCTGAACAGCCCAATAACCACAAAAAAATATGTTCAGTACTAAAGTTGTTTAAAAGGGACAACAGGCATGCTCTGTCATGCTCAGCCTCAAAAACTTTTTTTTAACTTCTGCTAAGCTTATAATGAATTAATTGGGATATAAAATAGGTCTTAGGTGCTTAAGATTTTTAGTTTGTTCATTTTTGTTTTTGTTTTAAGAAAATGTGATGTCTCTCAGTCAGGAGACACCTGCCACAGAATAGACAGGAATGGAGGAGGCACACAGAGTCATAAGTGGCCCTGAGTGGAAGCCAGGACTGGCCTACAGTGGATCAGATAGATAGAAAGTGTCGGTGAGAATATTTATAGACATTTCAATGGGGAACAGAATAATCAAGCTGAAAAAGCTTAAAATAACTGCATTCTGCTCCAGGCTACCCCTGAATGTCTAGTTCACTGATGTAGGAAATCCTACCCTGAGGGTCCTGGACCCAAAAAGTAAGCTGAGCCCCAGTGTTCCCTCTTTTTGCTCCTGCCTCCACGATGGGCCAGCAGCAGTCTGAACCAGGATAATCCCTTCCCTTAAATTCCTATTATCAGGCATTTTGTCACAGCAAAATGAGAAAAGCAAGTGTCACAACACTGGAACTCTTGCCTGTGGTTCTGATTGGTGGATCACATGTCACCTTTGTGCTCAAAGTACAGCCCGTGAAGAGAGCCTTCGACAGCTGTACTGCGATGGGCAGTCCACAGGATGGCTTCTGCATCAGATGGCCACCGACTTGTTTCCTTCACACTTGTGCCTGCGACTTGTGGGTGCAGAAACAGCTGGTGGTGTTGATTACACAGAGCAGAGAGCTGCAGAGCCAAGCACAGGCTGAGAGAGAAACCTAACACCGTGGAAAAGAACAGTGCAGCAGAGTGCCAACTGCCAGAGCTGTCAGAACAAAGCCAAGCAAAAGTACCAGAAAGTCTCAGGGTAAGGTGCCATTTACTGCCTAGTGGGAGAAACTTAGCTTACTGGGGGCATGCCATTGAAGGAGACACTGGGACTTGCTTTCTCTTTTCTATGCATTCTGGCCACTATTATAGTAAGTAGTTCTGATCTACCACAAGCTCCCATGATGCTCTGAATCTCCACAGATCCAAACCAACAGAGCCATGGATGGATGCCTCTGATAACACAAGCCAACACAAATTATTCTCCTTTACAATTTTATAAACTGAAAGATCTTGTCACAGCAATGGAAAGCTAGCTAATACACATTCCACACCTATTTTCAAAGTCTGTAGAAAAGACTTGTGTTGTCATTGGACCCAAACCTAAGTTGCCTGTCCTTACACCTCCTCCACCCCTAACCCCTTGGTTGTAAGCCACCAACACAACCTACATTCACTCAAATGCATGTTGTATATGCCCATCCCAGTCAATATCCCAGCATCCTTATGTGATATGAAATCACTCCATCTTTTATGCTTAAGCTACAGTTATTTATACCAGTCACTATAGTGGAGTCCCTTGCACTATAAGGCAACTCTGAGGTCACAGGTCATCAAGGTAACAAGCAACACCACCTAAATCCATTGTAAATTATTTTATAGCCCTTACAGATTCCAAGGCTGTCTTCCACATCACAAGGATGAGTGGCCTTGCCAATAAGACAAACAAACAAACCAAAAGAACCCACATGACTACCTCAGAGGAAGAAGATCCAGTCCACATACATGCTCTACAAATGGTAGCCAAGTGCCTCATCCATGGACACCTGAAACCTTTCAGAAGTAATTTTCTGCATGTCTGACATGGTGAGGGGGAAATGTGAATTTTTATGTGTTTAACAAGGCTCCTGGGGTAACTGAAGATGATGTTGCATGGAAGTGGCCCAGATGCCCAGAACTAGGTTTCAAAAGCCAATGTGTACGAGCAGGGACAATTCCAGTAGGCTGTGAAGATACATGCAGGTCCTTTCTTTTTCTCCATCATATTGGAAAATTGTGATTTTTGTCCATGGTTAATACAGCATTTGAGGATGGGCTAGGGCTACAACTCAGCACTGGAGCTCATGATCGGCATAAATTCATTCCTTGGGTGCATCCCCAGCACCTCACACAGCAACAATAAGAGCAATAACAATCCAATAAAAAATTGGAAAAGAAATTGAAAAAAGACAAATGCTTAAAATTTACCCCCACTTAAAACTGTACATAAAATTAGAACAGTGGATATATTTTTTTTTCTATTTTTATGTTTCTCTTGTACTGGAGTTGTGTGTTATTGTGGTATATGTCAACACTGAGTCATAGCACTATTTCTTGCTTTATTTTTACAACATAATTGTATTAAATGAAATACTAATTATATGCAGTAAAATAAATGTGCAAAACAACAAAAAAGATAGTGATGATACTACTACTACTGCTACTACTACTACTACTACTACTACTACTACTACTAAGTTTGCTCTTGGGTTGTGTGTGTAGCAGCTCAGTGGCTGGTTACCTAGCATGCACAAGGCCATGGGTTCTAGTCCATCCCCCCAATAATAATAATAATAATAATAACAACAACAACAACAACAATAATAAATGGGCTATTATTGTTGTTATTACTAGTCCCCTCACATTCTAAACTCAACCTCAGATAGGAAAATATAAACAGAAGAGTGGACTGGAAACACAACCCAGATAATTCCTGAAGGAGCCAAGTATCAGGTACAGCAGTGTGTCATTAGCTCAGATGGCCTCCCACAGGAAGAGCCAATCTACTAAGCTACAAGTGCCCTATCCACAGAATTACAAGCTCTGTATCAACTGAGTTCCACCCTCAGCCTCAGGGAGAAATCTTTTTAAAATACAGGAAGTGTGATGGCATGGTGGTTATTTCAGATAGGAAATAAAACTAAAAGTAGGATATTTAGTGTAATATGCATGGAGCCCAGGGTGAAATCCCAAGCTTTGCATAAATTCAGCCTAATGAGGAAGCACTTCAAAGGTAAGGTAAGTAAGGTAAACAGTGGTTTGAGGGCAGCCTGGAATACACAGTGAGTTCCAGGAAAGCCTGAGCTACACTAGGAGACTCTGGAAAGAAAAGGGGAGGACAGAGAAGACTTAAGAGGGAGCAGATTTTCTTAGTGTGAGTGAGGCTCTATATTCAATGCCCAGCACTTCAAAAAATAAAATGAAAGTGTAAATACAGAGAATGCCTAAGGGTGTGTAAATCCTCAGGAGAATGAAGGTGCTATCCTCAGTGTGTGGTTAGACTGAGATTAGAGCATCCAGGCTCTAAAGGAGATTGAATCAAGAAGCATTGGCCTGTGTGGCTGACACTGTGACTTCCTGCTCTCCTCTTGGGTGATGTCCCCAATCCAGCCCTACCTCTGTAGGAAAAGCATCCTGAAATTCACTCTAGGACCACAAGTGACTCAGGACAAGTGCCTCCGAGAGAGAGAGAGAGAGAGAGAGAGAGAGAGAGAGAGAGAGAGAGAGAGAGAGAGAAAGAGAGAGAAAGAGAGAGAGAGAGACAGAGAGACAGAGAGAGACAGAGAGACAGAGAGAGACAGAGAAAGAAAGAAAGAATAGTTTATTATCCTTGGTGATTCAGGACGAAGATGCCAAGGGCTGAGCAGGAAATGTACACATAGAGCCAAGGGTTAGGGGTTGAGGAGGAGCACAGGACAGATTCTTTATATCATCAGATTCTTTATATCATCAGATTCTTTATATCATCAGGAGAAAACAGTCAGGAAAAGGAACCTGAAAGAATACATCAAGGCAGTGAGCAATTCAGGATGGCTGACTTGGATGGGATTCTAGATGGTTTAGTTAAGAAGGTCCAGGGTGGGTAGTATTCAAATGGCTCAGGTTACATGCTATTCAAGATGACATACATAGCTTCAAGGCAAAATGACACAGGTTAGGTGGAATTTAAGATGGCTCAGGGTGGGTGGGGCTCAAGATGGCCCAAGTAGGTTCAGTCAGGATGGCATAGAACAGGAAATATCTAAGGTGGCACAGAGTGGGTAGGCTCACCTGTTCTCCTTCATCCAAGGGTGGAAATATGATGTACAGGTTCATCAGCCCCCTACTCCCCATCTCCTGCTGGCCTCAAAGAAGATCCTCCCAACCACATCCTGCTCCTGGGTGCTCTAGACATCCTGTGTTCATATCCCTCCAACCCATGATCCTTCAGTTTCTGTTGGGGTAGATGCTTGGTTTGAATGACAGTGAGGCCCCATCTCATAAACCACAATGAATTAGAAGGTAGTACTCAGGGAGGTGATGACATGGTGAGGGGCATTGTGCACAGCACCCCACCTTTAGGGACTTTGCAAGAGACTACAGCCCAGTGCACTATGGGTGAACAAAATCTTTCCTCTGCACAATGGGACTGGTCTAAAAAGAGGCAGAGGCTGTCCTTGTACAATGTGCGTGTATGTATATACAAAGTGTATATCTGCATATTCATGAATGCTATGCAAATCCCACAGCCTACACCATTACTAAAGATTAGGTTGTATGGTGGTGAGAGTGGGGCTTGCAGGGAGGATGACTTCATGGAGGCAGAAGCATGGCATAGTTGCTCTCCTTGCATCAGTAGAGATGGATGCTGGTGACTTGGCGATATGGATGAGTAATTGATTTCTTTTCCGTTTTTAAGCACTCTGGGTCCACACCCATGCACAAAATCCTTCCTCCTCAATGATCTGGACTCCAAGTGTCTCCTAGATAGTTCTAAATTTGGATAAATGTCACTATGGACTACCAGATGGCATTGATGTATCTCAGAGCCCAAACCCCCAACCCCCACCGGACCCTCAGCCATTCCTCTCTAGTGTATAAGATATTAGCCTGTAGTTTTCTGCCAGCGTATCTGACAGCTACTCATGTGACCCTTAATCTAAAGAGGATGTTCCCATCCAGACAGGCTGTAGATGCCCTGCCCTTGTAGGACTGAGGATTTAGTACTGGCTTTCCATAAGGCAGCAGGCCATGGAAGCACTGAACAGTAAACTCAGGCACAGGACACAAGAGATCACAGCTGAGTACAGGGAAACAAGAGTGTAGAAGACCTGCTGGACAGAGGGGGCCTGTTCAGCAAATGTATATCTGAGATTCACTGAGTTACCAACATTCTGCCCATTGAACTACAGGCAGTCTACCCACCACGTCACAAGTACTCTACCCACTTAGTTCCACTCACTGAATGCAAGTATTGTACTGAGCTACAAGCACTCTGCCCACTGAGCTATAAATACTCTGTCTACTGAGTCACATGCACTGTGTCCATAGAATCACAAGGAGTCTTCCCATCAAATTGTAAGCACCGTCCCAACTAAACTAGCACTATCTCAACTAAGCTATAAACACTGTACCCACTGAGTCACACCCACAGACTGGAATGTTCGCTACTTGAGTCTCCTAATGAATGGAGAAATGATCTTCTGGTCAGATACAAAAGCAACACTTATTTCCTGGAGAACGCACAATGGGGTGTGTGCTGGGGACTAAGGATGCAGGAGTTGTCTTTGTGTGTGTGTGTGTGTGTGTGTGTGTGTGCACGCGTGTGCACATGCACATGTGTATGTGTAACAGTGTGAGTAGGGAGGTGTTCCATGTGGATTTGGGTGGTATGTATTTGTTAGGCATCAGTAGTTCAAGGCCAGCCTGATCTACACAGCCAATACCAGGACAGGCAGGGCTACACATGGAGGCCCTCTCTCGAACACCCCCAAAACCCCATGTTTGTCATAGACACCATCTAAATTTATGTGAGGGCTCAGTGAAGAGAGCACTTGTAGCTCTGTTTTGTGGGTATACAATATGAAAGGATGAATGGGGGAGAGGGAAGGGTGATGTGTGCACCCAGGTCCTTCTAGAAGGTTTGGACCCCCACCCTTGTGCTGCCCCCACCCCTTGTTCACACAGTAAATAAGCGAATTTAAAAATTAACAAAAGAGTCAGGTGTTGTGGCAAAGATATTTAATCCTATCACTTTGGGAGGCAGAGGCAGGCATAGCTCGAGGAGTTCGAGGCCCAGAGCTATGTAGAGGGTCCTTGTTTTCAAAAACAAACAAACAAAAAAGGAAACGAGGAAGGAAGGAAAAAAGGAAGGTGAAAAGGAAGGAGTGGGGAACCAGCTAAAGTGCTGAGAGAGATGGGGGGAGGGAGGAGAGGGAAGGAGGGAGGGGGAAGGAGAGGGGGAGCGGAGAGGGAGAGGAGGGAGAGGGAGAGAGAGGGAGAGAGAGAGAAGAAAAGAAGGAGGAGGAGGAGGGAGAGGGAGAGGGGGAGCGGAGAGGGAGAGAGAGAGGAGGGAGAGGGAGAGAAGGAGAGAGAGAGAGAGAGAGAGAGAGAGAGAGAGAGAGAGAGAGAGAGAGAAGTAGACAGAAAGGCGTGGAGAACCAGTTGAGGTGTCAAGTGCCTGTGAGTGAGTACCTGTGGTTCCAGACTGGGAAAGCTAAGACAGGATTGCTGGGAGCCTCCAGCCAGCTTTGGGCTATGCAGTGACTTTCAGGTCAAAGTCTTAAAAAACAGAGGGTGATCTCGGTTCCCAGCACCCCATAACCAATCTGTGGTGGAGTGGGGCTTGGTTCCCAGCACTCAGAAAGGGGTGGTGGGGGAATGTGTAGTTTAAGGTCATCCTGGCTACACACTGCAGGAAGGGCCAGGCTAGAATACAACATCATAAATTAATAAATGACACCACCAAGCAGCTCAGTTTCCCTCAAAAGTCAATCAAAAGCTGAGATGCGATGAGTGTCAGCCAGCTTCCAAGAGGGAACCAGGATCAAACTCAAGCCCTTTTACCAGCCAATCCCTCTCACCGGCCCAGCTGAGAAACTGTTAATCGTCCCTCAGCCAAGCCCTGAACCCTGATTTGACTTCCTCACTTCCAACACCAGAGTGGTCAGAGAAGCCTCTAGAATCTTTGCCCCCAGCTGATCGGAGGGCACCAATCCCTCCCTCTGTCCTTCCTCCATCCTCCCGGAACACTTTCCTAATAATCAACACACCGGGCTACAATTGTCTTAGCGACCGAGGTTTCGGAGAAGCCCTGGACTCTTGGGCTTCAGACTTGGGAAGCTGCCGCCCATGATTCACAGGACCCTAGCCCCCTCACAGCACCCCAGCCCGTATGGGGATCCAACGGCTTCCCTAGCAACCTGAGGGGTCATGGGGTTACCAAGTTTGGAGCCACTAAAGAAAACGAGACCGGGGCACACAAAAGATGCTGGGAAAACTCCCTGAAGGGTCCCTTGGGGGTCACGCTTCCCCTCGAGTCCCGCAAGGGGTCCACATTGGGGAGGCTGAATGCGATCCTGGGAAATCTTGGGCACGAACGGGTGCGCAAGCGTCAGGAAGGCCGGGCGTGGTGTCCCAAGGGTGACTGGCACCCCAGTAGGGAGCCACCGAGTCCCTAAGGTGAAGTCACCCTCCTAAAAGCTCTGTGACGTGGGGCTGCCCCGTTTCCGGAGGCCCAGTACTGAACGTGGGGAGATAGAAATCCGAGGGTCGCCCCTAAGCCGCGTTTCCACGCACAAGTTCTCACTCACCCACGGTGGCTATGGTGTCCCAATCTTGTAAGGAGTGCCCCGCCTTCTGTGACGATGTCTTGGGTTGGAGGTCCGCGGCGGGCGCCGAGACCTTGGTGTCCGCGGAGTCATGGTCTCTGGCCTTAGGATCTTTTACGGCCGCCGCGGCACCAGCGGGCGACTCCATGGGGCGAGGGGCGCACGGTGTGACAGCGCCACAACGGCAGCTTGGGCATCAGCAGTTGGCTCGCACGCGCGTCCCGGAGCTCGCGGCTGAGAGGACAATGGAAACGAACTCAGCCGGGCTCAGAGAGGTGGGAGGGACTTTCAGAAGTCGCCCGAGGTGTCCACGGACGCGCGTGGGGTCCGCGGGACCGGAGCCAACCGCAAGGCTCTTCATACCCGGCGGAAGCCGGTTGGGCGGGGACGGCTTGTGCCGGCGGGGGAGTAGGGTGTCACGCTGACGCGAAGGGGGAGGAGCCTTTGCCGCGCTCCGCCTTCTTGCTTAACAGACCGGGGAGGAGCCCGGACGTTGGCCCCACCCTGCCTATTGTTATTCCCGCGGTGCCCACGGGATGTACCTGCTACTTGACACACACACACACACACACACACACACACACACACACACGCGCGCGCGCCTGTCCTCCGGGATGTACTTGACACACACGCGCGCGCGCGCGCGCCTGTTCCTCCGGGATGTACCTGCAGCTTGACACATGCGTGCGCGCGCACACACACGCGCGCCTGTTCCTCCGGGATGTACCTGCAGCTTGACACATGCGTGCGCGCGCACACACACGCGCGCGCGCCTGTTCCTCCGGGATGTACCTGCAGCTTGACACACATGCACGCGCGCACGCCTGTTCCTACGGGAACTGCCTGTACCTTGACACACACACACACACACACACACATATACACACGCGCGCGCGCGTGCCTGCACGCTGGTTCCTCACCCTTGGCAGGAAGCGGGAAGGAAAAGGTGAGGGAACTTCCGGCTGCTGCTGGTGGATATTACCCGCAGAACCTGAGCACTAGGTAGAAGCACTAGGAGGAGGAGTCCGGGTGGGGCACGGTTTCTCCTCAATCTCAGGGGATTGAACTCCTGGCGTTCTGCAATCTCCCGAGTACCGCCCTTCCGAAAGCCCGGGCTCTGAATAGCCCTGCGGCACCTGCTGATCCTGAGCCCGGGGACTCCGGAGTAGACAAGGTTTCCAGGGACTTGTACTTGCTATGCGGCATCAAACAGGCCTGGGCTCGCAGGGAGTGGTGAGAACTGGGTGCTTTACAGACCGCAGCCACCACCTGCAAGGTGAGGGCGGTGTTTCCTTGAGCCTGGAATGCAAAGAATGCAGTCCCGGGGCTGCTCAGAGCATGCGCACCTTACTGCCCTGCTCATAGCTGTGAGACACTGGGTCCTGAGTCAGGGATGAGATGGGACCCATCCATTCGGAACTAGGTGCCCTGATAATACCCGCGGGTGACAAGTACACTGACCTTGGAAACAAGGAAGTGTGCTGGCTTCTTTCTTTTTCTTTCTTTCTTTCTTTCTTTCTTCCTTCCTTCCTTCCTTCCTTCCTTCCTTCCTTCCTTTCTTTCTTTCATTCATTGTTTCACATTGAGAACATTCTCTCATTCAATAAACACTTAGTACATGCTAGGACCTGATAATTTACTAGTCAGAATGCACGGAGCCTGCTATTATTTTGGGTTTGGTTACACTATGACAAAATTGAAGCCTGATCCCAGACCTTAGTAGACCCCCAGACTTTAGTACAGCTGATTCCATGATGGAAGTACCATTCAAAACTATCAAAGCCCTTAGTTCTGGGAAAGTTTCTAAATGTACTAAGCTTGCATTTTGACTTCTGTAGTTCCACTTCTGGCTAACTGTTCTTGTTAAAATATGTCAACCCAGAACATAGTTTCCGTTTTAAAACCTTACCCCGAGAAAGGCTTGGGGTACACTGGGAACCCAAGCACCCAATGTAGTCTCCGGAAGTCTAACAAAGACTTTCTATCGCCCCAAACACATGCCCATGCAGTCTTTCGTGAATATCTCACAACAAAAAGCATTTATTCAATTCAGCAAACATTGACCTTCTGAGAAGCCATATACTCTATGAGACTGGATGCTCTAGCAATTAGGATCTGAGTTTGAATCTCTAGCACCCACATGAAGCACATCTGCCTAAGGCAAGGGGATGGCTAGAATTGTTCCAGTGTGCTCCTCTGTCCACCTCCTTCTGCATGCCCACATTACCATGCACCCTGGGGTCTGCCATGGCCCTAACAGGTGTTATCTCCAGAACCCCAGGGTGATGTCAGGCCTAGCACCTAGGGAGGGCTGGAGACTCAGTATCTAGGGCTGCCCCACTGTGACTGTGATTTTTCTTCCTTGTCACATAGTGGGTCTCCTTTTTTCATGCTTTGCTCTTTGCAGTCTTGTTTTGTTCCCACATAGTCATCATTTAGTCCCCTATGTTTTGCTGACATCATCTGCTTGATGGCTTCAGGGTCGCAGGGGTTGAACACTGGTGGAGCTGGGAGTCACCTGGGGTTACAGCACTTGCACATGCACCTGAAAGCAGCCTGTGCTTTGGCCTGAACAAAGGTTGTGACCTCGTGCATTATTTATTGGCACCTTGAACCCTGACAGGCAGAGCTGGCTTGCTAAAAACCAACTGTCACTGATAACTGAAATGAAACTGCCTCAGACTTAGCACATATGCTATGTAGATCTCATGGTGGCAAGGAATCTGCTCCTACCAGGAGTGTGACAGAAATACAGAAAAATAAAGGAAAGGAAACGTGGGCAGTCTAAGGTTGGATATGGGGCTAGGGGTGGGACTCAGTGGGTAGAGTGCTTCTAGTTGAGTATTTCTGTGAGTCATTGGGTAGAGTTCTTTTAGCTCAGAGGGTAAAGCAATGGAAGCTTGTTTGGTAGACTATTAGATCCAGGATGGTCCAGGGTGAATGAGATCCAAGATGACCCAGGGTGGATCAGATCCAAGATGGTGCAGGTTGCGTTGAATCTAAGGGTGGGATCCAAAATGGCACAGAGTGGGTGTGATACAAGGTGGTACAGGCGCTCTTAGGTGGCGCATGGTGTATGAGGCTTCCTCGTCAGGCCCCAGGGAGGAATCATTTCAGTCTTTTCCAGCCCCTGAATGACTCATGGGGGGGGTGCTTTTCTCCTCATGGGTGGCTGGGTTTCTCTTCCCTATCAGTGATTGTCGGGAAAATGCTGTTGATTTCTGCCCTTTGTTCAGTTCCTATATTTGGCGGCGAAGTTGCAAGTGAGTTTCAGAGGGTTCTTGTTTTTTAAATAGAAGTCAGTTTATTTGCTGTTGGTTGGGGAGTTTGTCATAGCAACTGGAAAGAAATCAAAACACAAGTTACATCAATGAGGCTGATGTCAAATGCAGAAATTCTTCAGCCTCAGCTTCTTAAGTGAGGCTAAAGATTCTTAAGATTTCAGATGTGTGCTAGTACACCGACCGGGTGCTACCTGAAAATATTAAAAACAAACAAACAAAAAACCCCATCAAGTTTGATGACTGGGTCTGTAAAGGCACTTGCCTGATGACCTGATGGCCTGAGTTCAGTCCTTGGACCCACAAAGCTAAGAGAACTGAACTGATGACTCCCTGCATGCTAGGTATATACCCTACAAACTGAACATATTGGCTGGTTTTGTGTGTCAGCTTGACACAGGCTGGAGTTATCACAGAGAAATGAGCTTCAGGTGAGGAAATGCCTCCATAAAGATCCAGCTGTGGGGCATTTTCTCAATTAGAGATCAAGGGGGAAGGGCCCAGGTAGCCATGGGTAGCACGCTGAGACAACCAGGAGAAGCAATCCAGTGCATAGCATCTTCCTTTGCCTTCCTTGGTTTTTGTTTTGTTGTTTGAATGATTGATTGTTTTGTGTTTCATGTTTAAAAAAATGGTTAAAATTTTATCTGTTGGCAGTCCACCGTTTGATTTAGTTTAACTTGTTTGAAAGGCAGCCTCAATTTGCACAGCAGAAACTGATAAGTTACCCTGCACTGTGACTGGGAGTCAAGTGCAGCTGGAGAAGTCCTGCTAGGCGCTGGTTGTCTACACAGGCCGCTCTTAAAGGGCCCAACAGCTTTTCAACATCTTTAGTAAGAGAGCTGATGGCTGTTTTTTTTTTCCTAGAAAAACCTCTATGATTGTATTTATTGGGTTCAACAAGTGACAAGGTGCTTTTCTCTTGAAACTACAGTTAAAAAATGTAAGAGACTTTTGTCTGGTTTAAATAAGTATATGTTTATAGCTGATGGAGACATCAGCTCCTGCTTCTAGGCTCCTGACCTGCTTGAGTTCCAGTGGTGACTTCCTTTGGTGATGAACAGCAGTATGGAAGTGTAAGAGGAATAAGCCCATTCCTCCCCAACTTGCTTCTTGGTCATGGTGTTTCACTGCAGCAATAGAAACCCTGACTAAGACACTGAGCTAAAAGCACACTACTCACTAATCTTTACTGAGCAATGAACACCTTGTCCTGGTAGCTATAAGTACTTTGCCACTGAGCTGTAAGCACTACCTAGTGAGTATAGCCCAGTCCCAAATAACCTCCAAAAGGTGAGAGATGAGCCTTCTGTGAACTTAAAACTTTATGTTTAAGAAGGGTTTGTGGGTTTGGTGTAGTGTCCATAGATGCATCTTGTCAACAAAGCATTTGGGTTTCCTTACAGTCAGCTAAGTGATTGACAAGGAGGTGGGTGGCGCTCAAGTGCTCCAAAGTATGTACTTGCTTTCAGTGAGGTGTCAAGTTACCTGTGGGGGATGGCTTGGTGGTGTTGTAGTAGGGCTTCAGTCGTAGGTGCCAATGGAAACCAAAACAGCCAGGGAGGTTTAAGCTTCAGAGTTTATGATACTGAAAGTTGGATCTGTTTTCTAAAACAGTCAGAAGTCATTGACCGTGGAGATCTGGATACTGGAGTTGTGGAATTTATGAGCCTCCTTGTGGGTGCTGGGGACTGAATTCGGGCCATCTGCAAAGGCAGGTGGTACTCATAACTGCCAAGCTATCTCTCTAGCCCCATAAATACTTTCATTATATTCATTCATTCATTCATTCATGTCTAAGAGCTTCCTGCTTTTACAAGTCTACATATTAACTGTTTCATGACTGGATGGGCGCCTGTTGTTTCCTTCTAGATCTGTGGATTATTTCTACTTTACTGTGATTTCACCTGGGACAATCCTTGAAGACACTTGCACATATCCCCTAGTCTCAGATCATCTGTGAAGCTCCAGATGTTCAGCGTCACAGCCTGGAGCACAGCAGAGTAAGTTTCCCTTGGGCAGCAACCTTGTCTGTGGTAACTCTCCTCTCCATGACTCAGTCTCCATCTCTTGTGAAAATAACTGAAAATTCCCTTTTCTTTTCTTTCAGGTGACTACTTGATCGCTGCAGGCCAGGGTCAAGGACTGTAAACTAAGAAAACTTGGGAAACATTGCAGACCCTCACTTAAAAACTTGCTAAAAGGTTCTTATTGAATGCCTGTGAGGCCAGTGCTTAGGAAACGGAGGCAGAGGGATTTCTGTAAATTCTAGGCCAGCCAGGGCTGCATGGTGAGACCTTGTTTCAAGACAGAAAAACAAAACAAAGCAGAACAGCCAAATCCCAAAAGAACATTCCATGAAATTCTATCAAGGGTGTCGGTATGTATTGTTAGGAAATTGTAAATGTATTTTGAGTTCCCTACCTGGGAGGTGTTTACAATAATATTGCAGAATCTAAATAAAATAACACCCAGGAAGCAGAGACACATAAATCTCTGTGAGTTCGAGGCTAGCCTGGTCTACAAGTTTGAAAATAGCCAGTGCTACACAGAGAAACCCTGTCTTGAAAACCCAAAATATAAACAAACAAATTAATAAGGAAAAATGAACATTGCTTCTGCTCAGATGAGGGGAATAGGAGGTGAAGTTTGCTTAACTTCAGTCAAATAACTGTAAACAGTTTTGATAAAATTGCTGAAATGTGTGCTTGAATTGGAAGAGGAGCAATTCCTCACTTTGGTGTGATTCTCACTGTGGGTGGCAGAAAATGCCAAAATTATTTAGATTCTTGAAGACACACCAGCAAACAGCAGCTCCCCACACACACATCCAATCTCAACACACTCAGAAATTGTGAGGACAAAGTCACAAGCTAAATTCACTTTTTCAGTGTAAAATAAAAAAGATAGTTTCAATATTAGGCATCCTAAGACTCTACTCAAGCCTGGAAACATGAATTCAATTCTCAGAACCCATGGAAAGCTCGACAGACAGAGCTGATGTCATGAAACTGTCCACTGACAGTCATACCATAACAATAAAAGTAAAAATAAAAATCAGTTTTTGGATGGGACAACAGGACTGAACTCTGGTCCTCAGGCTTGGCCCCAAAATTGTGAATGTTAAAACCAGGAAATGTGTTTGTTTAGTGCTGGGATGTTTTTCATTCTCCACAACTTTTTATTGTTTCCTTATTAAAAAATGTTTAATCTTACAGAATAAATCATAAAAGGTGAGTTTTGGGATTAGCTTTTCCACCCAATCTTACTAACTCTCATAGTATTTATCTTTTTGAGGAAATGTTTGTCACTGCTGTGACGCTAGGCCAGATGCTATCTCAAACCACATAGACCAACTTCCTGTTGTTGACTCAGCCTTTCACAGAACTTTCCAAGTGACCCTCTTCTGGAGCAGCTCCTGGCCAGAACCCTGCACAGGTTTTTTTTGTTTTTTTTTTTTTTTTTTAAATCAATTGATTCCTCTTTAAATGAGTCTGACTGGACAGTGGGCGACAAAAATAAATATTTTTCTTTGGAAAACATCTGCCACCTCCAAGGAATTATCCTCCTGTGGTAGATTTTGTAATATATTATCCAAAATCTGAATCCCATGCAACTCCCACAGTGATAATGGGGAAAAATACTATACACATTTTTTAACAAGCTTAAAAATATTTAAGTAACCAGGTAGTGGTGGTGCACACCTTTAGCCTTTAATCCTGTAATTCCAGCACTTGGGAGGCAGATCTCTGAGTTCAAGGCCAGCCTGGTCTACAGAATGTGTTCCAAGACAGCCGGAGCTACACAAAGAAACCCTGTCTTGAAAAACCAGAAACAAAAACAACAAAAAAATTAAGTAAATGGATAAAGAATTGACAGTAATAAATATGTAAAACCAACTATTCAAATTGAAGGTGAATTTGAAAAGTCACGGCCTTGTATGAAGTAAAATCTTTTAGAAGAGGCATACTTCTATAAGTACCTTGTGACTCAGGCCAAGCTTAGGGTACTGGAATGTGACCTTGTAGTTTCTCAGAAGTTGTAGCAGGTCCTTCACTTTCAGCAACATCTACAACCATTGTTCCTGGTTAGCATTAAACCATGGGTGTGATTCCAGCTCCTTCATTCTTTAGGAGAAATGAGAAAGAGGAAGGAGTTTGCAAAGAATTCTGTTTTTGAAGCTGAGACTTCTGTGCTGTGCTTTTGTAGTTGAACTACCTCTGGAGGTGGTATCCCTCCCCTCTCCCACCCCCTCCTTTCCCCTCCCTTCATCCAGCCCCTCCCTCTTTCAATTTCCTTTCCCCCTTCCCTTTCTTCACCTTCTTCTTTCTGTATTGTCTCTCTGCTTCACAAATGCACATTCGAATTTCCCTCTCATATAATCCTGATTGCAGCTGAGTTGATGTCACTTACATCCATACCAGGATGTTTCAGGGCCAAGATACAAGGAATGTGGTGTTAGTGATTTAAGATATTGGGTGCCCAGTCAGCCATGGCAGGTTAAAACTTGCCTATGAATTCATTGTGAACATCACAGATAAGGCACAACTGGAAACAAAGAAAGGAGTACATTGTTGATGGAAGTTTATGATAGAGTTGTTACCAAGCAACATTGATGAATGAATTCTCCATTAAAACACCTATCCATCCATCCATCCATCCATCCATCCATCCATCTATCCACCCACCCACACATATATATATATACCCATCCACTCAAATATCCATCAATCCATTCACATATCCATCTATTCACCATCCATCTATTCATCCATCTATGCACACATCCACACATCTACCAACTCATCCACCTCTATACAGCCATCCATCTACCCACTCAACTATCTACTCACCCATCCATCCATCCACCCACCCACACATATATAGACCCGTACATATACTTATCCATCCATTCATCCATGTACCCATCCATCCATTTATCCAAACATCCATATTCCCATCTAGTCATCAATTCACAATCCACCAATCCATCCATCCACCCACCCATCCAAACACCCATATGTGTATGTATATGAATATGTGTGTATATATATGTATACACACACACACACACACACACACACACATATATATATATCCATGCCATCTACTTATCCACCCACCCACACATCCATTTACACTTCATTTATCATCCTATACATTAATCCATCCATTTACTGACACATCCACACATCCACCAATCCATCCACCTATCCATCCATCTACATATCCATCCATTCATTTGTCAATTTATCCATATATCCACATACCCATCTATCCATCAGTCCACTAATCCACACATCTACCAATATATCCACCTATCCATTCATTCACCCATCCACCCATACACTCATCTAACCATTCGTTGTCTCATATATCTACACATCCAAAATACATGAACAGTCCATCCATCCACCACCCACCCATCCAGGGAGAGAGAGACAGAGAGGAAGAGAGAGGGAGAGCGAGAGAGATGGAGATGGAGAGGGAGGGGGAGAGAGAGAGAGAGAGAGAGAGAGAGAGAGAGAGAGAGAGAGAGAAAGAAACTGGAACAGTTGCACAGAGACAGAGTGTGGAGAAAGCAAGACACAGGTGAAGATAGAATGAATCAGAGAATGAGAAGGAGCCATATACTTCTGTATAGAATATATTGCCAAAGATAGTATGAGGCAAAGTAGAGAAATTCAAGAGAAGCCAAGAGAAGCAAGATTGATTGACTTAACATGGAGAGGAATTCTGATCCAGACTTGCGGAACTGACCAGCTAGCAAGAGTTCAGAAATAACTAGAAAGGGTGAGTATATTTAGCAGCAAGTCTTAGAGGCTAAAAACATTCTAGGCCTAGATAAGATTGTATGGAGGCTAGAAGCTTCCAAGACTAGACTTAGGTTAGCAGATGGAGGCAATACACCTTTAAGAACAATCCTTCCACCCACACAAACACCCATCTATCCTAGTCCTTCAGCTACCCACCCACCCACTCATACATCAACTCACTAGATCCTCTACCTGTACATCCACCACGTATCCATTTATACACCCATCAGTTTACCAATACTCCCATTTGTTTAGCATTCATGCCTCCATCCATCCATCCATCCATCCATCCATCCATCCATCCATAAGTCTGCTTCTGGAAGTCAGTGCATCACCTCTGGGTGTCTTTCCATCAGTGCACACACCCACCCACCCATCATTCAACTATCGATCCAGCTAGCCACCTATTAACAATCCTATCACAGGTGTGTGTGTGTGTGTGTGTGTGTGTGTGTGTGTGTGTGTAATTTGTGAAACTCCTGAAACAGGTGTTTGTGTATATGTGTAAATTTTCTGTCACAGTGTGTGTGAAATTCCCATCACATGTAAATTTTCAGTCACAGACATGTGTGTAAAATTCACTGATATGTGTGTGCGTGTGTGCGTGTGTGTGTGTGTGTGTGTGTGTGTGTGTGTGTGTGTGTGTGAAATTTCCCTCACATGCTTGTGTATGAAATTTCTGTCACGGGTGTATGTGTATGTATTTATCTGTGTGTGAAATCCCCATGACAGGTGTATATAAAATTCTTGTCTCAAGTGTGTGTGTGTGTGTGTGTGTGTGTGTGTGTGTGTGTAATCCCTGTCACAGCTTTGTGTGTGTGTGAAATTCCTGTTGCAGTTTTGTGTGTGAAATTTTTGTCACAGTTGGGCCTGTGTGTATATAATCCCTGTCACGGTTTCATATGGGTGTGAAATATTCTATTGCGGTGTTGTGTGTAAAACTCTTATCATAGGTATATGTGTGTGTGTGTGTGTGAAATTTCTGTCACATGTGTGTAAAATTCATTTCACAGATGCATGTGTGTATGTAAAATTCCTGTCACATGTGTATGTGTAAAACTGTATCAGGTGTGTGTGTATGCATGTGTGTATGAAATTCCTGTCACAGGTGTGTGTGAAATCCCTGTCAAGGTGTGTAAAATTCTTGTCACAAATGTATGCCTGTATGTGTGAGAGAGAAATCCTTGTTATAGGTGTGTGTGAAATTTCTGTCACAGAGGTGTTTTTGTGTTAAATCCATGTCACAGTTGTGTGTATGTGAAATTTCTGTTGCAGTTTTGTATGTAAAATTCTTGTCACAGGTTTGTGTGTTAAATTCTTGTCACAAGTGCCTGTGTAAAGTTCATTTCAAAGATATGTGTATGTCTAAAATTTATGTCATAGTTGTGTGTGTCAAACTCCTGTATCAGTGGTTCTGTGTGTGAATTTCCTATCACAGGTGTGTGTGTGTGTGTGTGTGTGTGTGTGTGTGTGTGTGTAATTCTGATCTCATGTGTGTTTAAAATTCATTTCACAGATGTGTGTGTGTGTGTGTGTGTGTGTATAAAGTCCCTGTCACAGGTTTGTATGTGAAAGTCCTGTCACAGGTTTGTGTGTGAAATTCCTACCATAGTTTTATGTGTAGAATTCTTGTCACAGGTGTGTGTGTATGTATTTGTGTGTGAAATTCTTGTCATATGTGTATGTGTATGAAATTTCTGTCATAGTTGTGTGTGAAGTTCTTGTCACAGATGTGTGAGTGAAATCCTTGTCACACATATGTGTGAAATTCTTGTCAAAGGTGTATGTGTGTAAGTACTTTCACAGGTTTGTGTGTGAAATTCCTTTCATAGTGGTATGTATGTATGTGTGAAATTTTTGTCATAGGTGTGTGTGTGTGTGTGTGTGTGAGAGAGAGAGAGAGAGAGAGAGAGAGAGAGAGAGAGAGAGAGAGTGATTGATTCTTGTCAGGGTTGTGTGTGTAAAGTTCCTGTCACTGATGTGTATATGTGTGTATGTGAGCAATCCTTTTTACAAGTATATGTGTGAAATTCCCCTCACAGGTGTGCCTGTAAATGTGTATGTGTGAAACTCCTGCCAAAAGTTTGTGTGTGAAATCCTTGTCACAAGTGTGTTTATGAAATTCTTGTCAAAGATGCACCTATGAAATTTCCCTTACATGTTTATACGTGAAATTCTTGTCACAGATGTGTATAGCTTTGGAAGTTGGGCCTGAGCAAGCAGAATAGTCACTGTTTTGTTCTTGTTTATTTTCTTTCAGCAAAGTATATTTTGTATGTGTGTATGTATGTCTCTGTGTATGTCTCTCTGTGAGTGTGTTTCTATATCTAATCCTGGAGCTCCATGCCTGTAAACAGTGCCTGGGAAGTGGAGGCAGGACAGTAGGAGATTTGTAGTTGCTTTGAGCTGCAGTGAGTCCATGCTTTAAAATGCAAACTGCAAAATTGAATGTATAACTGGAACTTCTCTATGTCAAAAAACATTTTTCTAAGAAACAACAGCTGAGATTTTCACATGGAATTTTATGGGCAGCTTTCAAATGTTTGTAAATCACAAATTTTATTTGTTTGCTTGTTTGTTTGTTTCGAGACAGGGTTTCTCTGTGTAGCCCTGACTGTCCTGGAACTCACTCTGTAGACCAAGCTGGCCTCGAACTCAGAAATCTGCCTGCCTCTGCCTCCCAAGTGCTGGGATTACAGGCGTGCGCCACCACCGCCGGGCACAAATTTTATTTTTAGTGAATGCTTACATAGAATTTCCATTGGCAGAAGAATTTACACAAAAAATATTAATGGATTTGTCTTTTGCTTTTAATTCTAATGCTCTTTTGATAGAAGGAAATTGGGAAATGGAAGAAGCCAGTAATAAGATGACTCACTTAGATAAGCACACATGTGCACATATGGGAAGATAGACGAGGGCATGGGGCACCCCCCTCTATCACTGTCCACCTAAACCTGGAACTCACATGGCAGCCAGCTGACCAACCCCATCCCCCCAACCTCTCCAATAACACCCCTTCCTCCAATCTCCAAGTTCCTGGGAACCAAATTCTCTCCTGTCACTGGAATTGAGTAAGTGTCAGGCCAGGAGTTCAGCTATCCCCTTGCCTCTGCTTCCTAAGTGGTATGTGTGCCATTGAACCCTACTGAAAGCATGCTCTTGTCCAGCGACAGAGCGTGTATTTCTACTGATTTAAGCTGTTCAAGGGTATTACTTATCCTATACACTGCTTTGACAAAATACCGAGTCAAGCAATTTAAAGGAACAAAAAGTTTATTTTAAGTCACAGTTTAAGGGTTCCATGTATAGGTTGGGGTGAGGCATGGTAAACTGCACCCCAAATCCCACGGTGGGACAGGGACACAATTTCATGAAGTTTTTATAGGAACAAAGTCATCAATCAAGGTTCTTTTCAAATTACATGGGTGGGAATATTAAGCCGGGTGGATGAAGCAGAGTAGGAAGTCCTGGCCTCTTGCTGTGAAAGAACAATTTGATCAAATTAGACAGACACAAAAAGTTTTGTTTTTTGTTTTTTGTTTTGTTTTTGTTTTTGTTTTTTAATCTATTAGTCACAGGATGTCAAGTCTGACACAGGTGGCTTAGGAACTTCTATCTAAGAGGGCTGAAAATGGTCCAAGAGTAATCATAATTAGGCTCCGGACTCTCAACATTTCAACTCTGCACACCTACACACATTACCAGTTAATCAGCACCTCCCATCACCACCACCCCTACCCCCCTCCCCCAGATTAAGCTTCAGCTACTTATTAGGAACTTTGCTTCCAGTTGTAGTAACAGCACCATCTGCTGGCTGGGGACAGATAGTCCACACCTCCGAGTATGTGGAAAGTCACAAGGAAAGTGTTTTCTTTGAGCACTGTTCAGAAAACTTTAAAGTCCTAAAGGACCAAGGGAGTCAGGGTCAAAAAAAATAGCAGAAATAAGAGGGTAGAAGGAAGGGAGAGAGGGAGTTTGCAACAGACTGACTCAAGAAATTAGAATTTTTCCAGGGAGAAAGCATGAAGGCCTCCAGGGTCAGCTACAGGGAGATGTCTTAGGAAGATACTGCACAAATGACAACATGACTGCTCCCAGAAATCAGAGGATTTTCTCACTATCCTTTGCACACAGCAAACTGCTTTTGCTTCTGTCTCTAAGATTAATTCCTTTCTAGACTCCAAACATAGGGCAATGAGTCCTCCAAGAGTCTAAAATAAATACAACCAAAATTCAGATTTCAATCTGTCATTGTGTATTTTATCTGACTACTGGCTTTCCTGCCACCCCTTCTTTTCCAGGAGCAGAGAGGAAAGCAATAATGAAGAAGCTGTAGGCTGCTCTTATCTCCTGACACCTTTTACAAAAGGCCCCAGACTTGTTTTATGTTGCTGCAGAGTAGAGACTTAAGGCTAATTTGGAACTGGAGATGTGGAGGGTAAGAGGACCTGGGCTCACTGGCTCAGAAAAGCACTCAGCTCACTGTTGTTGTCTTTTTAATTTAATTTATTGGTTTTTCAAGACAGTGTTTCTTTGTGTAGCTCTGACTGTTCTGCAATTTTCTCTGTAGATCAGGCTAGCCTGAACTCAGAGATTCACCTGCCTCTGCCTCCAGAGTATAATCTGCTGTTTTTTTTTTTTAAATTTATTTATTTTATGTCTGTGCATACACTGTAGCTGTCTTCAGACACACCAGAAGAGGGCATTGCATCCCATTACAGATGGTTGTGAGCCACCATGTGGTTGCTGGGTTTTGAACTCAGGTCCTCTGGAAGAGCAGTCAGTGCTCTTAACCACTGAGCCATCTCTCCAGCCCCAATCTGCTTGTTTTAAAGGTATGCACCATCACTGCCCAGATGACTACCTTTAATTTAAAGTTTTAGCCTTTTAAAAACTTTTTATTGATTTTATACATTTGTAGAGAACATTGCTTCCTTTCTACTTTAACACTGACTGATGCTCCTAGTAGCCCTGAGTATATTTTAATGACCTGTGCCCTGGCCCTCGAGCTGCCCCTTCAGCTGTCTGGACTTTGCAACAAACTGACTCAAGAAAGTAGAATGAGGACATGACCGCTCCCAGGTATGGTTGAGGAGAACAGCCAGAGGCTTCTGGAAGTGTCCAGAGCAGGGAGAGAAACTAGTAGCGGACTAAACATGGACAGTAGACTGAACCTGGCCATGAGAGGACAGAGGTGGAGAAGGTGAAGAGTGAGAAAAGAAGAGAGGGAACAAAGGACACTGAGAGGATCAAGAGGGAGCACGGTCTAAAAGGCTGTATTATGTAGGCAAGAAATGCTGGAAGAGTGGAAGCAAAGCACCTGGGCTGGCTTGGTTTAGGGCATGGGGGAGGATGAGAAGAGTAGAGGAGAGTCGCAGGTCTCTAGTGAGTCTAGAGGCCATCTTGTGCTTTGATATGCTAATAGGTACCTCAGGCATTTATCCTCAGTTTCTTTTAGAACTGACACACACTTCTGCTAACTTCTCAGGTTTCCTTGCAGACCAGAAAATGCAGCCTTTCCAGGCTTGTTTCCATGTGTGTACATTTTGTACTAAATCCAACAACGCTAATTGGTCCCCAAAGCCTCAAATTCTGACTCTGGGGAATCTCTGGCCTTATTTATTGGTGCATCTTAGCCTGGCATAAAATTTGCATATAATTTGTGGCCCCTATTTGCAGTACCGATAGCGGCCAGAAGAGAGAGACTGACACCCACCTATCTCCATGCCCTGTGAGATACCTCTTCCCTAAGCTCCTGTAAGTGAAGAGAGTGAAACAGGGCTCATAACGGAGCAGGAATGGAGATGGGATGAGGCCTAGATCAGCAGGCTTGGGCACAGAACACGTCCGGTAATGACGCGATGTTACCTAATAGCAGGTAGTTTCCAGCCAAATCACTACACTTCCCAGCATCCCTTGCGCCGAGATAGACAAGGAAGGAAGGAAGGAAGGACTACAGGGGCGGCAGTAGGTCCACCCTGTTAGGGCTTCACCCGGTCTTTCTCTTCAGATATATTGGCTATCGTCACACACGTGTGACAAAGTGCCACTCACGCGAATAAGTGTAGTTTCTTTTGAAACCACATGTCTCCCTTTTCTTATAGAAGGACCCTATTGCCGCCCCGTCGTCCCTCCTTCCGGAAGTGCTTGGCCTGGACGCAAGGTTTCCTGGGAAGTGTATTCTTTTAGCAAGAAATTACCAGTTCTGAGGTCTCACTACGTGGGGCTGTAGGACTATTTAGTTGCTGTTTAATAATATTATTTTATTATTAATGGCTACAACTTGATAACTCATACAGGGACGCAATGTGTATCGATTAAATGAGATTAGGATTTATACCACGAATAAAATGTATCATTTTTACTTTCTGAGTTTCTTGCCAGAGGAAAACCATTGGTTTAATTTAATTTCATGTCAAATATTTCTAAATATTAAAATTAATTTTTGAAAATTTATTTTATGCGTCTGTGGATCCGGAATCCCTCAGTCACATGACGATGCACAACCTTCGAAATTTTTCAATATCGTTTTACTTCAGTATTCCTTTGAAAAAATATCTTCAAAAAAATTAAAGCAGGAAATCTGACACACTTTCATATCCATCTAACTTCAAATGTGCAGACAACAACTCTTAATTATATTCCTACCATGCTCACCTGAATAACCAGGGGCATGTGTACAATTTAATTTTCCTGACTAAATCTTAGTTCTAAAAAAAATAATTAATTAATTAAAGAGTTTAGGTTTGGCTTTTTTTGTTTTTGTTTTTTGTTTTTTTTGTTTGTTTTTTTGTTTTTGTTTTTTGATGCTCCCCATTAGGAATGTATAGCACAACAGTGCCCATTAGACAGTGTGACTGAATGCATAAAGTTCTGAATTTCATTCATCCCTCGCATCATAAAAACGTGGTCAAGTTTCAACTGACAAAATTTATATTAGAAAATTTTCAGGGATTTTAGCCTAGACATTTAATCTGGACATCTAATCTAGACATTTAAAGATGTTTTTGCTTAATCAAAAAATAACGTAGGCCAGGCAGTGGTGGCGCTTGCCTTGATCCCAGCAGCAGGTGGATCTCTGTGAGTTTGAGGCTAGTCTGCTCTACAGAAGGAGTTCGAGGACAGACAAGACTGTTAGAGAAATTCTGTCTTGAAAAACCATCAACCAACCAACCAACCAACCAACCAACCAACCAACCAACCAACCAACCAACCAACCAACCAACCAACCACCCGCTCCCGCCCTCCGAGCCTCAAATAAATAGCATTTGTAATCTGTGTGAGCTAGCTGCATTGCAAGGCACGGTCGCAAGGTGGCGATGGTCGACTGCGTTGGTACAACAGAGCCCTTCTGGAAACTAGGATTTTTGGCAAATCCTTCTTTTTGATCTGGTATGAAGGCTAACAATACCCTTGAGCGGCTTTAGCCTGCCAGCTGCCTGCAGACTCAATCATGGATAAGTGTTCACGGCTGAGGTGGGAAAAGTGCAACATCATCTCGGGATTTTCTTCTAAATCCAAATGATAGAAATTTCCTGTGTCATTTGCATATGCTCTTGTTCAATTAAACCATTGATTGCATGCAAGTTTTTTGTCCTCCCAGACTGAATCGCTGATGGATGTTAGTTGTAGAAAAAAATATAATTAAAAAATTTAACTTGCATGGCACAATGGTGCATGCCTTTAATTCCAGCTCTCAGAAGGCAGAGGCAGGCAGGATCTCTCCAAATTCAGGGTCAGTGTGGTCTACATAGTGAGTTCCAGATTAGTCAGAGTTATGTAGTGAAACTCTGTCTCAAACACAATAAAAAACACCCCCAAACCAAACCACAACCACCAAAGACGACAACGACGACGACAACAGCAGCAGCAGCAGCAGCAACAACAACAACAGATGCATGACACGGGTGACTTTAACTGAGTTTTCACACTAGTCCCCTGGAGTGATGGTGGGTTTGTGGCCAACTTTGATGCCACTGGCTTCCTTCTGCTGCCTGAACATTTAGTCAAAACCCAATTAAATGCATGCCTTGAAGGAAGACACATATTCATCATTATGTGTCTTCTGATGTGAAATGGCAGAAATTGAAACATTCCATATGGGATGGTGGAAAACACCCTCCTGTAAGTCAACCCAGAAACATTGATGTGAAAAAATTCCTTTGACTGTTATTGGTGTGCCTCATCTGCCAATATATGTTGGTACCTGTCTTTCTAGAAAATGTCCCGAAAAGCAAACATCCTTTGGCAGACAGAAGAGGAAGGTGTGTCTGAGTTTGCTGCTTGATATGCTCAGATAATCATAACCTGTGCTTCCACATCCTTCTTGGATACTCTCCTACCCCAGGGCCAGGATAATAGCACATGACCTGTGCAACCTGTGATGTGTTCCTGTAAACAGAGTTCTGGCTTCCTTGTTACCCAACCTACTGAGTGCGTGGCTGATATACCAGGCCCTCAGGACTTGGTTTATTCATTTGTGTGTGTGTGTGTGTGTGTGTGTGTGTGTGTGTGTGTGACTTTTCTTAGCATATTCTTTTGCAGATTTTGTATTAAAATGCATTGTGGGTTTTTTTTTAACTTTTGTTCAAGTCAATAACTTCTCTGCAAATGTGTTAGTGTTTTCTTAGGTTGTCTCTGAAGAATCAATTGTTCTCTTTTAGAATCGTGTGGTTTGTTTCCTTTTATTTTATTTTTTGGTTTGTTTCCTAATTCCCAGGAATCTTACCAGTCATCAGGGGATTGTGTTTGCAGGCAATTTCACTTCAGGATTATTTTTTTGGGTAAGAGTATCTGCCTGTAAGTAAATAGCATTAGTAAGAAAAAGGGCACCTTTTCCATGAGAATTAAATGATGCAAATAATGACCTCATCTGTAAATGTTACAGTTTTATTAGTTTAATTAACAGTTTGTTTCATTTACTTGAGACAAATAAAGGGTTACATAGTGAGAGTAGATAAAAAGGAGAGCATTTGTTCCAGTAACTGAGCATATAAGCATGCATGTGTTTCCGTGAGCATAAATACAACAAAATATAAAATAAAGCAGACACAATATTCTGCTTGGTGTTTTAAACAAGCTGATACCAGAAATTGACTCAAATTTAGAGTGAAGAAAAGCTGATACCAGAAATTGACTCAAATTTAGAGTGAAGAAAATGGGAAAAATACATGTGATTTCAAAAACATGACCATGGGTATCATGAAAAAAATAGAAGCAACACAGAGAACTATTCCATTTAAGAATGCTCTGGATACAAAACCAACAAAACAAAACAAAAAAATCAATTCTCGGATTCCACAGACAGGCAACAGCTTTAGGGACAGCTCCTGTTGGGGACCCACATGAAGACTGAGTTGCATATTTACTACTTATGTTTGTGTGGGGTAGGCCTAGGTCCAGTCCATGTATGATCTTTGTTTCGTGGTTCAGATTCTGAGAGCTTTCAGAGGTCCAGGTTAATAGACTCTGTTGGTCTTCATGGTGGAGTTCCTGTCCCCCTAGGGGACAATTCTTCTTCCAACTCTTCATGGAATCTGTTCCTCTAATTGAGCTGCTTGTATTACCTCTGTGGGAGAGGATGCCCCTAGCCTCGCAGAGACTTGATGTGCCAGGGCGAGGCATACCCAGAGGGGCCTCCACTCTCTCAGAGGAGAAGGGGAAGGGGAATGGGGGAGAGGCTGTTAGAGGGGGCACCAGGAGAGGGTATATAAAGTGAATAAATAAATAAATTAATGGGGGAAACTCACACAAACACACAGCCATAGACATAAATAAATAAAAATGATATTAAAAACCAAGCCAAACCAAACCAGAACCTCTCGGGGCTGGAGAGGTAGCTTAGTGTTAAGTATTAGAGTTTTTTGTTGCTGTGACAAGATATCACAAACAAAAGCAATGTTTGTAAGAAAGACTTTTGACTTATGCATCTAAGTTCTAAAAGGTGATGAGTCCATTGGGGCAGGGAAGCATAGTGGTAAGGGGTGGGCATGGCAATGATAGAAGCACACATAAGGGACAAGTACAGCAGGAAGGGGCTCTCGAGGCAGCACCAACGAGGAGCTGAGAGCTCCCAACTCCAACCAAACAGAAGGTGTTAGGTGTTTTAGAATCTCAAATAGTCCACCCCCACCGATGTACTTCCTCCAGCAAAGTACAGCATGTAATCTCCCACAAGCAAGACCAACAAATAGGGACCAAGCACCTGCATAGGAAGCCCACAAACACCAGTTGCTCCTGCAGGCTTGCCACCCTCTAATGGCCTCTGATGGTACTATACTTATACATACCCACCCCACCCCACCCCACATATATACTGAATTAAATGAATACAATTTTAAACTAAAAATTGTAATGTATATATATGCGTAATACAATATTTACTGCATATACACACATATACACAATTAAAATTAAAAAATGTAAAAATGAGGCTCGTAATACATATATGTGTGTATAATACAATGTTTAGTAGATACAAACATAATTAGTATTAATCTTTTGAAATAAAGGTTGTAATATTTACTTGTTTTGAGACTACTATGGAATACTATTTGGACATAGGCAATTTTGAAAGTACCTAATTTTATTGTGACTGTTAATTTTTCATAGAAAATCAATTGACACCAATGAGGTGATTCTACCAAAATGTATTTTCCAGTTGTGTGCTGCTATGGAAAACTCCAAACAGGAAGCAACCCAGCATGCCCTGGGAGACACAAAGAATTCTCTAACTATGAGTGGAGTTGGCTGATGCTTTGGAAAGTTCCCAAACACCCCATAATTTCTCACAGCTTTTATAGGTCACATGACAGGTGATCTTTGCCATCTGGCAGGCATGTTGACAGGATCTGCAGTTACCAGAGGACGATTTTGTGAGGAGCAATAAAAATGTACAAATATTTGCTGTGAAGGCTTCCAAGATTGGGCTGGCAAGGAACAATAAAGGAACAATTCCTTTCTAAGCAAACAGAATCTTTTCAGGTAGCTGTGCCCATCACTCCTTCTGGAAGGTTCTGCCAGGTGTTTGCTTTGCTGAGATAAGAGTGAGGCAGAAATCCACACTTGAAGGTCAAACTTTAACCCATTCTACCCTTTCCCCCTAAAATCCCAGCTTCTATGCTAAAATCTCTATGAAGCTACCACCACACAGGGCAATAATCCAATTTTTGTTAGGTGCATGTTGACAAGTGCACAAAATATATATTCCTATCATGTGCCCTTTAGCATTAGTTTCCAAGTAATTGAGTTAATGATAGAGAATTGGAATCAGTAAACTTCTACTTAACAATTGAAGGAGAAATGTATATTGCACAAGGCCAGACTTTGTAACAACAACAACAATAATGATGAGGATGAAAATAATAATAAATATCAAGGTTGGGTGTGTGTGTCCCATCCATCATCTCAGTATATGAGAGGCAATAGGCAGAAGAGGGGTTCAGGAATTCAGGGACTCAAGGTCATGTCAGCTACATAGTCAAGGCCACAGAGAATAAATACATGACTGAAAATGTGTGTGTGTGTGTGTGTGTGTGTGTGTGTGAGAGAGAGAGAGAGAGAGAGAGAGAGAGAGAGACAGAGAGAGAGAGAGAGAGAGAGAGAGAGAGAGAGAGAGAGAGAGAGAGAGAGGAAAATAAACGATACTTGGGTCCTAGTATCCCCTTCAAGGACTCACACTTAGTGAATTGATTTATTCCCAATGTGTATTTCTTCCAGTGAGACTGATGCCAAAAGTCAAGGGTTGTTGAAATTATGGTCTGTGGTAACATTCAGTTTTGTTTTTCCAGGCCAGATACCCACTCATTTGTTTTCATTTATTACCAATGATCTTTTCCCCCCGTGATTTCTGAATTGACACTTGCATTTCCCTCCCTGAAACATTTGCTTTGATCTTTCTTTTCTTTTTTTTTACTTCATAGAGATCAAGGTGTTTACTCATTTTATGACATTAATAAAATGTTATTGATGCATTACTGAAAGTTCTTCAGTAAAACCAGATAAAGGGGGCTGTGATTCCAGGAAGAATATGTGCTTAAAAATTTTTGTAATGAGAAACTAATTTATCAAAGTTGTATTTCTTTTTTATGTGTGGGCCATGTATTTTTTGCAGGTCTGTGTGAAGTCTGAAAGAGGGTGTGGGATCCATGGGTGCTGGACTTACAGGTGGTTGTATGCTGCCTACCAGGGTGCTGGGGCCTGAACAAGGGCTCTTCACCTTAGAGCTGTGACTCTACCTCCAATATTTTATTACTTTCAATTTCTCCTTTTTTATTTTTTGAGTTAATAATATATTTATATCATTTCTCCTTCAATTTCTTCCCTCTAAACCCTTCCATATACCCATCCTTGCTGTCTTTCAAATTCATGCCCTGTTTTAAATGAATTGTTATTATATACATATATGTAAATACATATATTCTTAAATATAAATGTAAAATCATTCACAAAGCCATGTTTGCCTCCATTATCCTTTGAGGTACTGAAATAAATTTTATATGCATATATTGAATGAAAAAATAAAAAATGAGGACATGACTACTCCTAGGTAGGGTAGAGGAGAAGGTTTATTGTAGATATGAGGAGAGCATAGACAAAGGCATAGACATCTGAGAGAGTCCAGAGTCAACAAGACCCTGAACAGGGGCATGTGAGGAGAGGGAGTGGGGAGAGGGGAAAGCCAGGAGGTCAACAGCTCAAGAGGGGAAAGGGTAGACAAAAAGGGTCCAGATAAACAAATTGGCTAGATTATATAGGGAAGAGCAGCCCAGCTAGAGAAATTTTGGGTAGGGAGTTGGCCATATCCTGTAAGAGGTAAGGACTGAGAGATGATGAGAGAACCTGACAGCCAGGTCAGGTTTGAGACCTAACATATTCAATAAATCTTAAAATAGTCGTTAAGGCAGTATTTCTTTTACATAATCACAGTTCTATTTTTAAAAGAATAATGAGAAAACTGTAATAGACATTTAAATGGAAATAATTTGAGGGTAGACAAACATTGTTTTTTGCTGTGAGATTGTGCAGAGTTAAGCTTCCCATGATGGGTTTCTATAGAGAGATGCTTTAACCAGCCTTGAGGGTGGCAGCAGTGGGGGTGGGGCCGGAGAGCGGGGTAAGGACTTTGTACCATTCCCTCTAGTCTCCGGAATATCCTAATAGTGGGCCTCAAAAGTTTGAAATTTCCTCAAGGATTTCATCCCCGAGAGAAGACTAAACCTAGACCAGGTAGAAGGTAAACTTTTCTCCCCAAGAGAGTCTGATAGCTTTTAAGTTCACATTTCAGGTTAATAGACTATCTGAGGGTTCAAGTATGGGTCGGGGCCACTGCTTCAACAGGACTGCTACCTTAACCTCATATCAGGTCCCTGGCAATGGGTTTGTTACCGGGGGCGGGCTGTGAGGGTAGAGGTGATGGTGTCTTGAGGATGTTGTGGTAGCAGTGGTAAGGGACTGAGGGTGGGGTAGTGCTAGGGTTGGGGTGGGGGTGGTGTAAGGGGGTGAGTGATGGTAGGTTACTGGGTCTCTTTGTCCATCTTCCCAATGAAGATAATCCAATGTCTTTCTTTGTTTTTCAGTATGAATTTGGCCTTGCTAAGTGGCTGAGAAATGATTAAGATGTGTCAGAAAAAAATCCATTTCCTGCATATTCATATTCATTCATTCATTCATTCATTCATTCACAGTTGAACAGTTCAGCACATGAAGCTCCTCAAATCCACCAGCAAAATTGCTGAGAATTTACAACCAAAGATTAAATATGAATAAAACTAGAGGAAAAAATATTTTCAAACTCACATAAAATATTAGAATGGGGATAATTTTCTTGACCTTAGGAGTAGGTCATTCAATTTTTATTTGAAAAATAGGAGACTAGTTTTGTTTTCTTAACTTTTTGTTCTGCCAGGAATTAGAGGTCAGCATGGGCAACATACCAAGTCAGAGGGCGGCACCATAAAACGTCACTTGCCAGCCTCTTTTCTATGCCAGTCATGGTGGGTGGTTTGTTAAAATAATAATGGGATGATGTTCCATTCAATCCTCTTGTACCTGAAATTGGATGTCAGCCTGAGTTTAATCTCTTCTCATTCACTACTATGAATCACCTGAGAAATACCATAAATCCTGCTAAAATCCCTTCAGATCATAATAATATCACCTGAAGTCCTGACCTTTCCCAGCTCTGCTATGTCTTTTCTTCCCTCTGAAGTGCCCACCCATTGGGTACACAAGTACCCGATTCAAGACAAACAATCCACCATCTGGGGTCCTCAAATAATAAAATTAATGAGAGAAGAACCCAAAGCCACTGGTCAGAGAGACTTTGATGGATGTTAATTTCTGTGGGACCCAAGTGGGGAAAAACACCCCTCCTTCCCTATGTCATTTACCCCCTTTCCCCCCTAATTCCTCTGATACCAGAAGGAAAGAATATAAATAACCAAATGCCATTAAATGATATTGCCCACATTCAGGGAGGAATTTCTTACCTCAGTTATTCCAATCTAGACGCTTTCTCACAGACATACCCAAGGGTTCATGTTCTGGAGGCAGGAACTGATGCAGAGGCCATAGAGGGGTGCTTCTTATTGGCTTGTTCCCCATGACCTGCTCAGCCTGCTTTCTTATGTATCTCTGGACCACCAACTCAGGGATGGCCCTACCTACAGTGATTTTGGGCTCTCCAACATCAACCACCAATCAAGAAAATATACTGCATGATTTACTACAGGCCCACCTGATGGAGGCATTTTCTCAATTGAGATTCCACCTTTGTAGGTATGCATAGATTTGTAACAAGTAGATAATCACCAGCATAAAGATTAAATTGGAAGTCATGAATAAAAGGAAAATTTGGAAATTTGCAAATATGTATAAATTAAATAGTATGGCCACACATAATCCACTGTCAAAGGATAAAAGAATAACATTTGATTTCAACGTTTCCGAAAAAAAAAAATGGAACATGGCCAAATTTGTAGGATTTTGTACATTTTATGTATTCATGGTAGCTAATGGACAAGGTACAATTGTCAACATCTCTATGTAAGTACTAGAATGCATAGTTAGCAATCTAATCACTTATGTCAATATTTATTATCCATCATAAACACCAAATTGAGCCACATATTAGAGGACAGTACATATGTCATATTGTAGTAAAATTAAGGAAAAACGAAGAAATAGGGAGAAAGTAACAAAGTCAAATGCTGGTTTTATGTAGAGATCAAAATGAGGAAAAAATAAGCCATATTAATAGAGTAGCAAATAAAATGAGAACTCAAAGTTGCATTAGTTTGAATTTGCTGAAATCTAAAATATAAAAAAGGTGATAACTAATCCTTTGGTGGTGTTTAGGTGGCACAGCTAAAGAGAACACATTCCTGCAAGGCAGAAAGTATCACAGATGGAGAGATAGATAGATACATGGATAGATAGATAGATAGATAGATAGATAGATAGATAGATAGATAGCCAAATAGATCTATAACATGTAAGAAACTGAGGTTAGAAGGCTGCAGAGATGGTTCAGAGGTTGAGAGCACTGACTGCTCTTCCAGCGGTGGTCCTGAGTTCAATTCCCAGCAACCACATGGTGGCTCACAACCATCTATAAGGAGATCTGTTGCCCTCTTCTGGCATGAAGGCATATATGCAGGCAGAACACTGTACATAATAAATAAATAAATCTTGAAGGAACCTCAGTTAGAAAATTTTTTTCCTCAAAGCAAAGTCACGGATTAGATAATTAGTGGTAGTTAATACCTTGACTTCATGACCTTTGAATTTAATTTAATTTTAAAAATGATTTACTGTGCATATATGTATGTCCATACCACAGAGACCAGAAGATCACTTTTGGGTGTTGGTCCTCTGCTCTTACCATGTGGGTCCTTCTGATATAACTCAGGTCATCAGGATTGGTGACAAGCCTCAATGCCCACTGAGCCAACTCATCATTCCTGCTTCACAAACTCTTTCAAATGTCTCAAAAGGAGAAAAGACACCTCAAATTTTCATATTAGAGTCCTGACACAAAATGTTAACAAAGGTAGTCTTAGAAAATGATAATAAATTTTATTTATTATTATTAATGTTATTATTATTGTTATTCATTTTTCATGCAAACTAGTGCTCAAAATTCTCAATTATATTCTAACAAGTTTCAGTCAGTATAATATAAAAAAAGTCTGTGTATCCTTGCTTAATTTGGTGAAATATATCAATTACTATGCATTGGATAAACCAAAGGGGTTATTTTGATGCATATTTATTGAGTGGGACCACATTTTTGTTTAGAAGTTTCTAAAAGCAAAGAACATTCTCCAGGTAGGAAAAGAAAGCACATCTAAATGTAAGTTCTAAAAATGTATCTGTTCTACTCAAATGCAGAAAGTTTTTCAGGAGCCAGAATGGGGAATTTTCTGTCCAGAAAAAAATATCCCTGGCACAGCAAATTCCAATTTCATGCTTACCAGGATGTAACATGAACAGACATATTAAGCTATGAAGTAAACAATGCAGAACACTGGGAAGCCTCTGATGGTGTAAGAGAATAATAATAATAACACACATACACCCAAAAGCATTTGAATCTGTTATGTGTGTAATACATATTTGATAAGAATTGTTTTTTTTTTGGTCTGTGAATTAACATTTGGTCTTTGCAGAGTAGAAACAGTACAAAAGTATATTATTTTGTGTAATAGGTGACCCATGGGGATATTTCCAAAGTAATGACCCCTCCTTCAACAATGAAAAAGTGGCATTTAATCAGGGTGCCTTTGCATATTCATATAGAAAAGTGATTTGAGGGCAGACACATTTCTGAAAACGTATACTGAAGATGCATATTCATGACCATGCTCAGTTTAAAATCCTTGGTTTCAGAAAGGAAGTGGAATGATGCATGTTTGGTCATGATTCCTGTAAAATTATGTATCATTTGTTCAAAAGCATAGCAACACCACTGGGCATCCTCAGTTTTTGTTATAAAGATGGCAATCAGAAAGGAAATATGCCTGTTTTTTTCCTTCTTTGTTTAGTGCATTTGGTGTTTTGATTATTATGTGATATGAAGAATTTCTTTTCTGGTTCAATCTATTTAGAGTTCTGTACACTTCTGTTCATGTTTATGGGCATCTCTTTCTTTAGGGTAGGGAAGTTTTCTTCTACAATTTTGTTGAAGATATTTACAAGTCCTTTAAGCTGAAAATCTTCACTCTCTCCTATAGCTATTATCCTTAGGTTGCTCAAATTTTATTATAAATTTTTAGCTGAAAAATTAATATTTAGAAGTGATGTTATTCTAGGACTTTGCCCCCAAAAGTTCTGGGCACATAACCAGAGCCATACAATGGCCAATGTTTTCCCACAGAAGGGGTCTGAGTATCTATTTGGAATTATTCACATAGAACCAGAATTTTTAAAATAGTAAGCCTGTGAGTATTTTTCACTGAATGTATTTTGTGTCACACCACACATGCTAATACACATTAAAAATCAACATATCAAATTTGGGTTGAGATGTGGAGAGAAAGTGCCATTATTGAGAAACTCTTATAAAAGAGACACAGTTAATATTGTCATTTTATAAGCTAAATGACTTTTATGGCAGATAGATGAGTTTTATATTTTTTATTGAAAATATATTCTTTTTCATGCAATATGGTTCCCCTCCACAACTCCTTTGAGATCTTCTCTATCTCTTCTCCCAGGTCTATGAAATTTAGATTTGAGAACTAAAACATTTATTTAACACAGAACCATATCAGAATGTGTGTTGTTATCACAATTTATCAGGCTCACATGTAATGATGAATTGCAAATATTAATTTATGCAATTTTGCAAAAATGCAAATAAAAATCTACAAATACAGATTTTCAACTCTTATGAAATTCTGGAAAGGTTTTGCTGGCAAGTGTGCACAGAATTAAATAAAAACAAAGTAAATTATGAAGCAGTTTGGAAAGTGATGTAAAGTGATTTGACATCTTTAGAAAAAAATTAAAAACATACTTGTGATACTAAAAGAATGCTTAGTAAAGAATTAATTCTCACAATACATGGTCAATGGTGCCTGGGGAAGTTGCTTCCAGGTAATACAGGAAAAATAGATTATAACAAGTTTCTGACTGAGTTAAATATATATTATCCAGGCAGGCAGCGGTAGCACATGGAAGGCAGAGGCAGGCAGATCTCTGACTCCACAGCCAGCCTGGTCCAGGAATGCAAGGGCTACACAGAGAAACCATGTCTCAAAAAATCAAAACCAAACCAAACCCAAAACCATATTAAGCAGCCAATTTTAGAGGGATCTATGCACATTTTAAATAAAAGATGTCAGTGAACTATCTTGCCAAGTTGACTTTTATTGCTATGCATAGCTCCAGGATAAAATAAAAACATATAGTGTAAAGCAACTATTGGAATGGGATAAATCATGATGCTATATAAAGGAAAAGTTCATAGTGATGTGGGGATGCTGAGGCTCAGATATAAGAGGCAGAATTTAGCTTCTGGTTTCCATCTGTGTCCTGGAGACAACCCTGTGCCACAGCTCTCTGACAAAATCCCTCCTGGAGAGAGCCAGTCTCCCAGGAGTGCTGACACACCCAAGGTCAGAGGTGAAGCTACCACTATTGTTCCATTTCCTGGCCCAAGAGGGACCTGCCAGGAGCCCATAGGGCACAGGAACCATGGAGCAGCCAGGGGCAAGATAATTCTGGTTTCCATCTGTTCCCTGGACATAACCCTGTGTGACGGCTCTTCTTGTCCAAATCCTGCCCAGAGAGTACTGGTCTCCCAGGAGTGCTGACACATCTAAGATTGCAGGTTCAGAGGCTTGTAGGAGGGATAAGCTCCAGTCAGAGACAGCAAGACCAGCTAGCACCATAGATAAATAGATGGTGAGAGTCAAGCACAAGAACATAAGCAACAGGAATGAAGGCTACTTGGCATCATCAGAACCCAGTTCTCCCACCACAGCAAGCCCTGGATAACACAACACACTGCAAAAGCAAGACTCTCATTTAAAGTCACAACTCATGACAATGATAGAGAACTTTAAGAAGGACATAAATAACTCCCTTAAGGAAATATAAGAGAACACGGGTAAACACAAGCCCTTAATAAAGAGGGAACACAAAAATCCCTTAAAGAATTGCAGGAAATACAACAAAACAGGTGCAGAATTGAACAAAACAACCCAGGACCTAAAAAATGGAAATAGAAACAATAAATAAATTACAAAGGGAGACAACCCTGGAGATAGAAAACCTAGGAAAGAGATCAGGAGTCACAGTGCAAGCATCACCAACAGAATACAAGAGATAGAAGACAGAATCTCAGGTGCTGAAGATACCATAGAAAACGTTGACACAACAGTCAAAGAAAATGCAAAATGCAAAAATCTCCTAAACTAAAACATCCAGGAAATCCAGAACATAATGAGACAACCAAACCTAAGGATAATATGTATAGGAGAGAGTGAAGATTTTCAATTTAAAGGACCAGTAAATATCTTCAACAAAATTATAGAAGAAAACTTCCCTAACCTAAAGAGAGAGATGCCCATAAACATACAAGAAGTGTACAGAACTCTAAATAGATTAGACCAGAAAAGAAATTCCTCCTGTCACATAATAATTAAAACACCAAATGCACTAAACAAAGAAAGAATATTAAAAGCAGTAAGGGAAAAAGGTTAAGTAACATATAAAGGTGGACCTATCAGAATTGCACCAGACGTCTCACCAGAGACTAGGAAAGCCAGAAGATACTGGGCAGATGTCACACAGACTCTAAGAGAACACAAATGCCAGACCAGGCTGCTATATCCAGCAAAACTCTCAATTACTATAGATGGAGAAACCAAGATATTCCATGACAAAAACAAATTTACACAATATCTTTCCCCAAATCCAGCTCTACAAAGGGCAATAGATGGAAAATGCCAACACAAGGAGGGAAACTACACCCTAGAATAAGCAAGAAAGTATTCTTCTTTCTACAAACACAAAAGATAGCTACACAAACATAATTCTACCTCTAACAACAAAAATAACAGCAAGCAACAATCACTATTCCTTAATATCTCTTAACATCTGTGAGCTCAATTCCCCAATAAAAAGACATAGACTAACAGACTGGATATGTAAATCAGACCCAGCATTTTGCTGCATACAGGAAATGCACCTCAGTGACAAAGACAGACACTACCTCAGAATAAAAGGCTGGAAACAATTTTCTGAACAAATGGTCCCAAGAAACAAGCTAGTACAGCTATTCTAATTGCAAATAAATCAACTTCCAAGCTAAAGTTATAAAAGAAGATAAGGAAGGACACTTCATGCTCAAAGGAAAAATCTAGAAAGAAGAACTCTCAATTCTGAATATCTATGCTCCAGATGCAAGGGCACCCTCATTCATAAAAGGAACTTTACTAAAGCTCAAAGCACACATTGCACCTCACACAATAGTGTGAGACTTCAACACCACATTCTCATCATGGAAACACAAAATAAACAGAGACACAGTGAAACTAGCAGAAGTTATGATTCAAAGGGATTCAACAGATACCTATAAAACATTGACACAAGCTGTAGTCATATGAGAGAAAGGAAGCCCAATTAAGAAAGTGCCTCCACAAGATGGGATTGTAGGCAAGCCTGTAGGGCATTTTTTAAATTAGTTATTGATTGGTGAGTGATGAGCCCATTCTGGGTGTTGCTATCCTTGGGCTGATAGTCTTGGGTTCTTTTAGAATGAAAGCTGATCCCCCCCTCAATGCAGTACTGAAGCTTCCATACCCTGGTCTTCTATACTCCATATGGTCTGTGGCATATCATGGGCATTGTGAGCTGCTGGGCTAATATCCACTTATTAGTGAGTACATACCATGTGTGTTCTTTTGGGTCACCTCACTCAGGATGATATTTTCTAGTTCCATCCATTTGCCAGCAAATTTCATGAAATCATTGTTTTTAATAACTGAGTAGTACTTCATTATGTAAATGTACCACATTTTCTGTATCTATTCTTCTGTTGAGGGACATCTGGGTTCTTTCCATCTTCTGGCTATTATAAATAAGGCTGCTATGAACATAGTGGAGCATGTGTCCTTATTACATGTTGGAGAATATTCTGGCTATATGCCCAGGAGTGGTATAGATGAGTCCTCAGGTAGAATAATTTCCAATTTTCTCAGAAACTGCCAGATTGATTTCCAGAGTGGTTCTACCAGCTTGGAGGCCCACCAGAAATGGAGGAGTGTTCCTCTTTCTCCACATCCTCGCCAACATCTGCTGTCCTCTGCGTTTTTTTATCTTAGCTATTCTAATTGGTATGAGGTGGAATCTCAGGGTTGTTTTGATTTGCATTTCTCAAATTACTAAAGATGCTGAACATTTCTTTGTTTCTCAGCTATTTGAGATTCCTCAGATGAGAATTCCCTATTTAGTTCTGTACTTCACTTTTTAATAGGGTTATTTAATCCTTTGGAGTCTACCTTCTTGGGTTCTTTGTATACATTGGATATTAGCCCTCTATTGGGTTGGTAAAGATCTTTCCCCAATCTGTTGGTTGCTGTTTTGTCCTTCTGACAGTGTCCTTTGCCTTACAGAAGCTTTGCAATTTTATGAGGTCCCATTTGTCAACTGTTGATCTTAGAGCATAAGCCATTGGTGTTCTGTTCAGGAACTTTTCCCCCTGTGCCCAAGTATTCAAGTCTCTTACTTTCTCTCCTATTAGAGGAGGACCTGGAAGGCTGAAGGAAGGGGGAGGAAATAAGGAGGGCAGTATCAGGAACTGGAGAAGATGTCAGAGATGTACAGAGGTTCAGGAAATCGAACAAAAATATGTAGCAGAAAGGATGAGGAACTGGTGATAATCACTGAAGGATCCCAGACACTAGGGAAACGTGAGGATCACCAGACACAACAGGGGTGACTTTAGCTGAAATGTGCAGAAGAGGGGGAGATAGAAGCTGTGGGGACTACCTCCAATAGATAGGCATGGCCCCTGGCAGAGGGATGTGGCTACCCACACATCTCAAAGTATTTTTTCTTTTTCTTATTGGATATATTCTATATTTACATTTTATTTCCCTTTTTCTGGTTCCCCATCCCCCAAAGGTCCCACATGCCCTTTTCCCTCCCCCTGCTCCCTCATCCACCCCTTCCCACTTCCCGGTTCTGGTATTCCCCTAGACTGATGTTTTGATCCTTTCCAGCACCAGTGTCCACTCTTTCCTTCTTGTCAGATATCATTTGGTATGTGAATTGTGTCTTTGATGTCCCAAGATTCTAGGATAATATCCACTTATCAGTGAGTGCATACCATGGGTATTCTTTTGAGATTGGGTTATCTCACTTAGTATGATGTTCTCCAGCTCTATCCATTTCTCTAAGAATTTCATGGATTCATTGTTTCTAATGGCTGAATAGTACTCCATTGTGTATATATACCACATTTTTTTGTATCCATTCTTCCGTTGAGGGACATCTGGATTCTTTCCAGCTTCTGGCTATTATAAATAAGGCTGCTATGAACATAGTGGAACATGTATCCTTGTTGCATGCTGGGGAATCTTCTGGGTATATGCCCAGGGGTGGTATGGCTGGGTCTTCAGGAAGTATCATGTCCAGTTTTCTGAGGAAGCGACAGACTGATTTCCAGAGTGGTTGCACCAGCTTGCAGTCCCACCAGCAGTGGAGGAGTGTTCCTCTTTCTTCAATCCTCGCTAACACCTGATGTCTCCTGAGTTTTTAATCTTAGCCATTCTGATTGGTGTGAGGTGAAATCTAAGGGTTGTTTTGATTTGCATTTCTCTAATGACTAATGATATTGAGCATTTTTTAAGGTACTTCTCAGCCATCCGAATTTCTTCAGGTGAAAAGTCTTTGTTTAGCTCTGTACCCCATTTTTGGATAGGGTTATTTGGTTTTCTGGGGTCTAACTTCTTGAGTTCTTTGTATACATTGGATATTAGCCCTCTGTTGGATGTGGGGTTGGTGAAGATCTTTTCCCAATTTGTTGGTTGCCGATTTGTCCTTTTGACAGTGTCTTTTGCCTTACAGAAACTTTGTAATTTTATGAGGTCCCATTTGTCTATACTTGATCTTAGAGTATAAGCAATTGGTGTTCTGTTCAGGAATTTTTCCCCTGAGCCAATGTCCTCAAGGGTCTTCCCCAGTTTCTTTTCTATTAGTTTTAGTGTGTCTGGTTTTCTTTTTTTTTCTTTTTTTTTCCTTTTTTTATTGTATATATTCTATATTTACAATTAATTTCCCTTTTTCTGGTTCCCCACCCCCAAAGGTCCCACATGTCCTTTTCCCTCCCCCTGCTCCCGCATCCACCCCCTCCCACTTTACTGTTCTTGTACTCTCCCACAATGATGTTTTAGTCCATTCTAGCACCAGTGTCCACTCCTTTCTTCTTGTGAGACATCACTTGATATGTGATTTGTGTCTTTGGTGTTCCAAGCTTCTAGGCTAATATTCACTTATCAGTGACTGTATACCATGGGTATTCTTTTGAGACTGGGTCACCTCACTTTGTATGACGTTCTCCAGCTCTATCCATTTCTCTAAGAATTTCATGGATTCATTGTTTCTAATGGCTGAATAGTACTCCATTGTGTATATATACCACATTTTTTTGTATCCATTCTTCCGTTGAGGGACATCTGGATTCTTTCCAGCTTCTGGCTATTATAAATAAGGCTGCTATGAACATAGTGGAACATGTATCCTTGTTGCATGCTGGGGAATCTTCTGGGTATATGCCCAGGGGTGGTATGGCTGGGTCTTCAGGAAGTATCATGTCCAGTTTTCTGAGGAAGCGACAGACTGATTTCCAGAGTGGTTGCACCAGCTTGCAGTCCCACCAGCAGTGGAGGAGTGTTCCTCTTTCTTCAATCCTCGCTAACACCTGATGTCTCCTGAGTTTTTAATCTTAGCCATTCTGATTGGTGTGAGGTGAAATCTAAGGGTTGTTTTGATTTGCATTTCTCTAATGACTAATGATATTGAGCATTTTTTAAGGTACTTCTCAGCCATCCGAATTTCTTCAGGTGAAAAGTCTTTGTTTAGCTCTGTACCCCATTTTTGGATAGGGTTATTTGGTTTTCTGGGGTCTAACTTCTTGAGTTCTTTGTATACATTGGATATTAGCCCTCTGTTGGATGTGGGGTTGGTGAAGATCTTTTCCCAATTTGTTGGTTGCCGATTTGTCCTTTTGACAGTGTCTTTTGCCTTACAGAAACTTTGTAATTTTATGAGGTCCCATTTGTCTATTCTTGATCTTAGAGTATAAGCAATTGGTGTTCTGTTCAGGAATTTTTCCCCTGAGCCAATGTCCTCAAGGGTCTTCCCCAGTTTCTTTTCTATTAGTTTTAGTGTGTCTGGTTTTCTTTTTTTTTCTTTTTTTTCCTTTTTTTTATTGTATATATTCTATATTTACAATTAATTTCCCTTTTTCTGGTTCCCCACCCCCAAAGGTCCCACATGTCCTTTTCCCTCCCCCTGCTCCCGCATCCACCCCCTCCCACTTTACTGTTCTTGTACTCTCCCACAATGATGTTTTAGTCCATTCTAGCACCAGTGTCCACTCCTTTCTTCTTGTGAGACATCACTTGATATGTGATTTGTGTCTTTGGTGTTCCAAGCTTCTAGGCTAATATTCACTTATCAGTGACTGTATACCATGGGTATTCTTTTGAGACTGGGTCACCTCACTTTGTATGACGTTCTCCAGCTCTATCCATTTCTCTAAGAATTTCATGGATTCATTGTTTCTAATGGCTGAATAGTACTCCATTGTGTATATATACCACATTTTTTTGTATCCATTCTTCCGTTGAGGGACATCTGGATTCTTTCCAGCTTCTGGCTATTATAAATAAGGCTGCTATGAACATAGTGGAACATGTATCCTTGTTGCATGCTGGGGAATCTTCTGGGTATATGCCCAGGGGTGGTATGGCTGGGTCTTCAGGAAGTATCATGTCCAGTTTTCTGAGGAAGCGACAGACTGATTTCCAGAGTGGTTGCACCAGCTTGCAGTCCCACCAGCAGTGGAGGAGTGTTCCTCTTTCTTCACATCCTCGCTAACACCTGATGTCTCCTGAGTTTTTAATCTTAGCCATTCTGATTGGTGTGAGGTGAAATCTAAGGGTTGTTTTGATTTGCATTTCTCTAATGACTAATGATATTGAGCATTTTTTAAGGTACTTCTCAGCCATCCGAATTTCTTCAGGTGAAAAGTCTTTGTTTAGCTCTGTACCCCATTTTTGGATAGGGTTATTTGGTTTTCTGGGGTCTAACTTCTTGAGTTCTTTGTATACATTGGATATTAGCCCTCTGTTGGATGTGGGGTTGGTGAAGATCTTTTCCCAATTTGTTGGTTGCCGATTTGTCCTTTTGACAGTGTCTTTTGCCTTACAGAAACTTTGTAATTTTATGAGGTCCCATTTGTCTATTCTTGATCTTAGAGTATAAGCAATTGGTGTTCTGTTCAGGAATTTTTCCCCTGAGCCAATGTCCTCAAGGGTCTTCCCCAGTTTCTTTTCTATTAGTTTTAGTGTGTCTGGTTTTCTTTTTTTTTCTTTTTTTCCTTTTTTTTATTGTATATATTCTATATTTACAATTAATTTCCCTTTTTCTGGTTCCCCACCCCCAAAGGTCCCACATGTCCTTTTCCCTCCCCCTGCTCCCGCATCCACCCCCTCCCACTTTACTGTTCTTGTACTCTCCCACAATGATGTTTTAGTCCATTCTAGCACCAGTGTCCACTCCTTTCTTCTTGTGAGACATCACTTGATATGTGATTTGTGTCTTTGGTGTTCCAAGCTTCTAGGCTAATATTCACTTATCAGTGACTGTATACCATGGGTATTCTTTTGAGACTGGGTCACCTCACTTTGTATGACGTTCTCCAGCTCTATCCATTTCTCTAAGAATTTCATGGATTCATTGTTTCTAATGGCTGAATAGTACTCCATTGTGTATATATACCACATTTTTTTGTATCCATTCTTCCGTTGAGGGACATCTGGATTCTTTCCAGCTTCTGGCTATTATAAATAAGGCTGCTATGAACATAGTGGAACATGTATCCTTGTTGCATGCTGGGGAATCTTCTGGGTATATGCCCAGGGGTGGTATGGCTGGGTCTTCAGGAAGTATCATGTCCAGTTTTCTGAGGAAGCGACAGACTGATTTCCAGAGTGGTTGCACCAGCTTGCAGTCCCACCAGCAGTGGAGGAGTGTTCCTCTTTCTTCACATCCTCGCTAACACCTGATGTCTCCTGAGTTTTTAATCTTAGCCATTCTGATTGGTGTGAGGTGAAATCTAAGGGTTGTTTTGATTTGCATTTCTCTAATGACTAATGATATTGAGCATTTTTTAAGGTGTTTCTCAGCCATCCGAATTTCTTCAGGTGAAAAGTCTTTGTTTAGCTCTGTACCCCATTTTTGGATAGGGTTATTTGGTTTTCTGGGGTCTAACTTCTTGAGTTCTTTGTATACATTGGATATTAGCCCTCTGTTGGATGTGGGGTTGGTGAAGATCTTTTCCCAATTTGTTGGTTGCCGATTTGTCCTTTTGACAGTGTCTTTTGCCTTACAGAAACTTTGTAATTTTATGAGGTCCCATTTGTCTATTCTTGATCTTAGAGCATAAGCAATTGGTGTTCTGTTCAGGAATTTTTCCCCTGAGCCAATGTCCTCAAGGGTCTTCCCCAGTTTCTTTTCTATTAGTTTTAGTGTGTCTGGTTTTCATTTCAAAGTTTTTTGTTTTTTGTTTTTTGTTTTTTTTGGTTTTTTTTTTTTTTTTGGTTTTTTTTGGGGGGAGGGGGGTTGTTTTTTTTTTTCTGAGACAGGGTTTCTCTGTGTAGTCCTGGCTGTCCTGGAACTCACTCTGTAGACCAGCCCGGCTCATTTCAAAGTTTTTTAACCCAGAAATGTTCCTGTCCAAAGGAGGAACAGGGATAAAAAATGGAACAGAGACTGAAGAAAGGACCAACTGGCCGGGCGGCGGTGGCGCATGCCTGTAATCCCAGCACTTGCGAGGCAGAGGCAGGCGGATTTCTGAGTTCGAGGCCAGCCTGGTCTACAGAGTGAGTTCCAGGACAGCCAGGACTACACAGAGGAACCCTGTCTCTCAAAAAAAAAATGAAAAAAAAAAGAAAGGACCAACTGGTGACTGCCCCACCTGGGGATTCATCATGTCTGCAGACACCAAACCCAACACTGTTGCTGTGGTCAAGAGGAGCTTGCTGACAGGAACCTAGCATGATGGTTCCTTGGGAGATCTGGCCAGCAATTAACCAATGCAGATGTGGATGCTTGGAGCCAACCATCAGACTGAGCTCAGGAAACCTGGTTGGGGAGCTGGAGGAGCAGAGGGGGATTGCAATCGTACTGGAAGAACAACATAGGCTGGACTGACCACTCAGTTCTCCCAGAGTCTAGACCACCAAGCAAGGAGTGTACCAAAAGGGATCCATGGCTCCAGATACATATGTAGCAGAGGATGGCCTTGCTTGACAGCAACAGGAGGGGAGGATCTTGATCCCAGGGAGGTTTGATGCCCCGAGTTAGGGGATGCTGGAGAATATGGGTGGGTGGGGGAGAATTCTCATACAGGCAAAGGGGAGGTTGGAGGGTGGATGTAGGATGAGGGGTTGGTAGAGGGGTAACCAGGAAGTGAGCTATCATTTGAGATGTAAATGAATGGAATGATTATTAAAAAAATAAAAAAGAAGGCAAGCTGAATAAGCCAGTAAGCAACATCCCTTCACAGTTTCTGCATCAGCTATTGCCTCTGGGTTCTTGCCCCATTTGATTTTTTTTTGATATTTTATTTTATTTTATTTTCTATATTCTATGTTTACATTCCAAAGGGCTTTCCCCTTTCCCAGTTCCCACCCACCATAGTTCCCATAGTTCCTCTCTCCCCCATCTGTTCCCCAATAATTCCCCCTCCCCCCTCGGTTTCTTTACTAAACTGGATGCAATCTTTACAGGCCCAGGGTCCTCTCCTTTCTTCTTCTTGGGAATCATTTGACTTGCTATTTGTGTCTTGAGTATTTAGGGCTTCTGGGCTCATTAATATCCACTTATCAGTGATTGCATTTCATGTGCATTCTTTTGTGATTGGGTTAATTCACTCAGGATGATATTTTCCAGGTCTAACCATTTACCTACAAATTGCATGAATTCATTATTTTTAATTGCTGAGTAGTATTCCATTGTATAAATATACCACATTTTCTGTATCCATTCCTCCTTTGAGGGATATTTGGGCTCCTTCCAATTTCTGGCTATTATAAACAAGGCTGCTATAAACATAGTGGAGCATGTGTCCTTATTGCATGCAGGGGAATCCTCTGGGTATATGCCCAGGAGTGGTATGCCAGGGTCCTCTGGAAGTGACATGCCCAATTTTCTGAGGAACCGCCAAACTGATTTCCAGAGCGGTTTTACCATTTTGCAATCCCACCAACAGTGGAGGAGTGTTCCTCTTTCTCCACATTCTCACCAGCACTTGTTGTCTCTTGAGTTTTTAATCTTAGCCATTCTGACTGGTGTGAGGTGGAATCTCAGGGTTGTTTTGATTTGCATTTCCCTGATGACTAATGATGTTGAACATCTTTTAAGGTGTTTCTCGGCCATCCGAATTTCTTCTGGTGAAAATTCTTTGTTTAGCTCTGTGCCCCATTTTTTGATAGGGTTATTTGTTTCTTTGCGGTCTAACTTCTTGAGTTCTTTGTATATATTGGATATTAGCCCTCTGTCGGATGTGGAGTTGGTGAAGATCTTTTCCCACTTTGTTGGTTGCCGTTTTGTCCTTCTGACAGTGTCCTTTGCTTTGCAGAAACTTTGTAATTTTATGAGGTCCCATTTGTTGATTCTTGATCTTAGAGCATAAGCTATTGGTGTTCTGTTCAGGAACTTTTCCCCTGTGCCCAAGTCCTCCAGGGTCTTCCCAAGTTTCTTTTCTTTTTTTTTTTTTTTTAGTTATTTTTATTTTCTATATTCTATGTTTACATTTCAAAGGCTTTCCCCTTTCCCAGTTCCCACCCACCATAGTTCCCATAGTTCTTCTCCCCCCCAACTATTCCCCAATCATTCCCCCTCCCCCCTCGGTTTCTTTACTAAACTGGATGCAATCTTTACATGCCCAGGGTCCTCTCCTTTCTTCTTCTTGGGAATCATTTGACTTGCTATTTGTGTCTTGAGTATTTAGTGCTTCTGGGCTCATTAATATCCACTTATCAGTGATTGCATTTCATGTGCATTCTTTTGTGATTGGGTTAGCTCACTCAGGATGATATTTTCCAGGTCTAACCATTTACCTACAAATTGCATGAATTCATTATTTTTAATTGCTGAGTAGTATTCCATTGTATAAATATACCACATTTTCTGTATCCATTCCTCCTTTGAGGGATATTTGGGCTCCTTCCAATTTCTGGCTATTATAAACAAGGCTGCTATAAACATAGTGGAGCATGTGTCTTTATTGCATGTAGGGGAATCCTCTGGGTATATGCCCAGGAGTGGTATGGCAGGGTCCTCTGGAAGTGACATGCCCAATTTTCTGAGGAACCGCCAAACTGATTTCCAGAGTGGTTTTACCATTTTGCAATCCCACCAACAGTGGAGGAGTGTTCCTCTTTCTCCACATCCTCGCCAGCACTTGTTGTCTCTTGAGTTTTTAATCTTAGCCATTCTGACTGGTGTGAGGTGGAATCTCAGGGTTGTTTTGATTTGCATTTCCCTGATGACTAATGATGTTGAACATCTCTTAAGGTGTTTCTCGGCCATCCGAATTTCTTCTGGTGAAAATTCTTTATTTAGCTCTGTGCCCCATTTTTTGATAGGGTTATTTGTTTCTTTGCGGTCTAACTTCTTGAGTTCTTTGTATATATTGGATATTAGCCCTCTGTCGGATGTGGGGTTGGTAAAGATCTTTTCCCACTTTGTTGGTTGCCGTTTTGTCCTTCGGACAGTGTCCTTTGCTTTGCAGAAACTTTGTAATTTTATGAGGTCCCATTTGTCGATTCTTGATCTTAGTGCGTACGCTATTGGTGTTCTGTTCAGGAACTTTTCCCCTGTGCCCAAGTCCTCCAGGGTCTTCCCAAGTTTCTTTTCTAATAGTTTCAGTGTGTCTGGTTTTATGTGGAGGTCCTTGATCCACTTGGATTTGATCTTAGAGCAAAGAGATAAGAGTGGGTCAATTCGCATTCTTCTGCATGTTGACCTCCAGTTGAACCAGCACCATTTGTTGAAAAGGCTATCTTTATTCCATCGGATGGTTGTGGCTCCTTTATCAAAGATCAAGTGACCATAAGTCTGTGGGTTAATTTCAGGGTCTTCAATCCTGTTCCATTGATCTGTTTGCCTGTTCCTATACCAATACCATGCAGTTTTTAACACAATTGCTCTGTAGTACTGCTTGAAGTCAGGGATATTGATTCCCCCAGAAGTCCTTTTATTGTTGAGAATAGTTTTAGCTATCCTGGGTTTTTTGTTGCTCCAGATGAATTTGAGAATTGCTCTTTCTAGATCTATGAAGAATTGAGTTGGGATTTTGATGGGGATTGCATTGAATCTGTATATTGCTTTTGGCAAGATGGCCATTTTTACTATATTGATCCTGACAATCCAGGAGCAAGAAATATTTTTCCATCTTCTGAGGTCTTCTTCGATTTCTTTCTTCAGGGACTTGAAGTTCCTGTTGTACAGATCTTTCGCTTGTTTGGTTAGAGTTACGCCAAGATACTTTATGTTGTTTGTGGCTATTGTGAAGGGTGTTATTTCCCTAATTTCTTTCTCTGCCTGCTTGTCCTTTGAGTACAAGAAGGCCACTGACTTGCTTGAGTTAATTTTATAACCTGCCACTTTGCTGAAGTTGTTTATCAGCTGTAGAAGTTCTCTGGTGGAGTTTTTTGGGTCGCTTAGGTAAACTATCATATCGTCTGCAAATAATGATAGTTTCACTTCTTCCTTTCCAATTTGTATCCCTTTGACTTCCTTATGTTGTCTAATTGCTCTTGCTAGAACTTCAAGTACTATATTGAAAAGATATGGAGAGAGAGGGCAGCCTTGTCTAGTCCCTGATTTTAGTGGGAATGCTTCAAGTTTCTCTCCATTTATTTTGATGTTGGCTACTGGTTTGCTGTAGATTGCTTTTACTATGTTTAGGTATGGGCCTTGAATTCCTGCTCTTTCCAAGACTTTTAGCATGAAAGGATGCTGAATTTTGTCGAATGCTTTTTCAGCATCTAATGAGATGACCATGTGGTTTTTTTCTTTCAGTTTGTTTATGTAGTGGATTACATTGATGGATTTCCGTATATTGAACCATCCCTGCATCCCTGGGATGAAGCCTACTTGATCATGGTGGATGATCGTTTTGATGTGCTCTTGGATTCGGTTAGCAAGAATTTTATTTAGTATTTTTGCATCTATATTCATCAGAGAAATTGGCCTGAAGTTCTCTTTCTTTGTTGGATCTTTTTGTGGTTTAGGTATTAGCGTAATTGTGGCTTCGAAGAATGAGTTGGGCAGTGTCCCTTCTGTCTCTATTTTGTGGAATAGTTTGGAGAGTATTAGTGTTAAGTCTTCTTTGAAGGTCTGGTAGAATTCTGCACTAAAACCATCTGGTCCCGTACTTTTTTTGGTTGGGAGGCTTTCTATAACCCCTTCTATTTCTTTAGGGGTTATGGGACTATTTAGCTGGTCTACTTGATGCTGATTTAATTTTGGTATTTGATATCTGTCTAGGAAATCGTCCATTTCCTCCAGATTCTCCAGTTGTTTTGAGTATAGACCTTTGTAGTAGGATCTGATGATCTTTTGAATTTCCTCAGTTTCTGTTGTTATGTCTCCCTTTTCATTTCTAATTTTGTTAATTTGTATACTGTCTCTGTGTCCTTTGGTTAGTCTGGCTAAGGGTTTATCTATCTTGTTGATTTTCTCAAAGAACCAGCTCCTGGTCTTGTTGATTCTTTGTATGGTTCTCTTTGTTTCTATTTGATTGATTTCAGCCCTGAGTTTGATGATTTCTTGTCTTCTACTCCTCCTGGGTGAATTAACTTGTTTTTCTTCCAGGGCTTTAAGGTGTGCCATTAAGCTGCTAGTGTATGCTCTCTCCAGTTTCTTTTTGGATGCACTTAGAGCTATGAGTTTTCCTCTTAGCACTGCTTTCATTGTGTCCCATAGATTTGGGTAGGTTGTACCTTCATTTTCATTGAATTCTAAAAAGTCTTTGATTTCTTTTTTTATTTCTTCCTTGACCAAGGTGTCATTGAGTAGAGTATTGTTCAGTTTCCATGTGTATGTGGGCTTTCTGTTGTTTTTGTTGCTATTGAAGACCACTCTTACTCCATGGTGATCTGATAGGAGGCATGGGATTAGCTCGATCTTCTTGTATTTGTTGACATCTGTCTTGTGACCGATTATATGGTCTATTTTGGAGAAGGTACCATGCGGTGCTGAGAAAAAGGTATATTCTTTAGCTTTAGGATGAAATGTTCTATATATATCTGTTAAATCCAATTGGTCCAGAGTTTCAATTAGTTTCACTGTGTCCCTGTTTAGTTTCTGCTTTCCTGATCGGTCCATTGAGGAGAGTGGGGTGTTGAAGTCACCCACAATTATTGTGTTAGGTGTAATGTGTGCTTTAAGCTTTAGTAAGGTTTCTTTTACGAAGGAGGGTGCCCTTGCATTTGGAGCATAGATGTTCAGTATTGAGAGCTCTTCCTGGTGGATTTTCCCTTTGGCCAGCAAGAAGTGACCTTCTGAGTCTCTTTGGATGATTTTAGGTTGAAAGTCAATTTTATCTGATATTAGAATGGCTACTCCAGCTTGTTTCCTGAGACCATTTGCTTGTAAAATTGTCCTCCAGCCTTTTACTCTAAGGTAGTGTTTGTCTTTAACACTGAGATGTGTTTCCTGTATGCAGCAAAATGTAGGGTCCTGTTTCCGTATCCAGTCTGTTAATCTATGTCTTTTTATTGGGGAATTGAGTCCATTGACGTTAAGAGATATTAAGGAATAGTAATTATTACCTCCAGACATTTTTGAAATTATATTTATTTATCTTATTTATTTTTTATATTCGAGAGGTTATCTTCTTTTGGGTTTGATGAGAGGAGGTTTCTATCTTGCTTCTTCCCGGGTGTAGTTTCCGTCCTTGTCTTGGTGTTTTCCCCCTATTATCCTTTGTAGGGCTGGATTTGTGGAGAGATATCTTGCAAATTTGGTTTTGTCATGGAATACCTTGATGTCTCCATCAATGGCAATTGAGAGTTTTGCTGGGTAAAGTAGTTTTGGCTGAAGTTTGTGTTCTCTTAGAGTTTGCATGATATCTGCCCAGGATCTTCTAGCTTTCATGGTCTCAGGTGAGAAGTCTGGTGTTATTCTGATAGGTTTTCCTTTATATGTTACTTGGCCTTTTTCTCTTGCTGCCTTTAGTATTCTTTCTTTGTTTATTACATTTGGAGTTTTGATTATTATGTGACGGGATGTATTTCTGTTCTGGTCCAGTCTGTTTGGGGTTCTATAGGCTTCTTGTATATTCATGGGCATCTCTCTCCTTAGGTTGGGGAAGTTTTCTTCCATAATTTTATAGAAGATATTAGCTGGCCCTTTAACTTGTAAATCTTCACTCTCGTCTATACCTATAATCCTTAGGTTTGGTCTTCTCATAGTGTCTTGGATTTCCTGGATGTTTTGGGTTACCACCTTTTTGCATTTAGTATTTTCTTTGACTGTTGAATCAATGGTTCCTATGTTATCTTCGGCTTCTGAGATTCTGTCTTCTATCTCTTGTATTCTATTGTTGATACTTGCGTCTATGGCCCCTGATTTCTTCCCCAGGTTTTCTATCTCCAATGTTGTCTCCCTCTGTGATTTCTTAGTTGTTTCTACTTCTGTTTTTAGTATCTGGATGGATGTGCTCAGATCTTTCGCTTGCTTGATTGTGTTTTCATGTATTTCTTTAATAGATTTTTGTGCTTCCTCTTTCATAGCTTCTACTTGTTGGCCCACGTTCTTCTGTAGTTCTTTAAGTGACTTTTGTCTTTCTTCCTTATTGTCTTCTTCTCTTTGATCCATCTTCTCCTGCATTTCTTGCAGTGATTTTTGTATTTGCCTCGTAAAGGCTTCTAACTTTTGATCCATTTTCTCCTCTATTTCGTTACGAGATTTTTCTATGTGTTCAGCTACCAGCATCCTGACCAGTGATTTTATATCCAAGTCTTGTTTTTCTGGTGTTTTAGGGTATCCAGGGATTCCTGTTGTTGGAGAACTGGGTTCAGATGCTGTCATGTTGCCTTGATTTTTGTTAGTAACGTTCCTTCGTTTTCCTTTTGCCATCTGGTTATTTCTGGTTTTAGTTGGCCTTGTTGTCAGTGGCTGGTGTTTGAATCTCCTGTGAGGCTGGGCTCACCTGTTGTTTCTCTGGGCCTTTCCAGCTGTGTCCTGGTTGCAATATGGAGGCCCGCCGCTACACCGCTGGTCTAGGGGCCGGCGAGCTGGTTGCAGAACGCAGCTTAGGTGCTCACCCGAGGGCGGGGATGTCCCACAGAGCCTGGGCCTTTCCAGCTGTGTCCTGGTTGTGATATGGAGGCCCGCCGCTACACCGCTGGTCTAGGGGCCGGCGAGCTGGTTGCAGAACGCAGCCTATGTGCTCACCAGAGGGCGGGGATGTCCCACAGAGCCTGGGCCTTTCCAGCTGTGTCCTGGTTGCAATATGGAGGCCCGCCGCTACACCGCTGGTCCAGGGGCCGGCGAGCTGGTTGCAGAAGCAGCCTTGGTGCTCACCAGAGGGCTCGGGGATGTCCCACAGAGCCTAGGCGGGACTCCGCCTGCTTGGCTCGGAGACCCTAGCAGATACCCCCATGAGTGTAGCCCTGGAAGGGGTGTTTACCTGGGCCTTTCCAGCTGTGTCCTGGTTGCAATATGGAGGCCCGCCGCTACACCGCTGGTCTAAGGGCCGGCGAGCTGGTTGCAGAACGCAGCTTAGGTGCTCACCCGAGGGCGGGGATGTCCCACAGATCCTGGGCCTTTCCAGCTGTGTCCTGGTTGCAATGTGGAGGCCCGCCGCTACACCGCTGGTCCAGGAGCCGGCGAGCTGGTTGCAGAAGCAGCCTTGGTGCTCACCAGAGGGCTCGGGGATGTCCCACAGAGCCTAGGCGGGACTCCGCCTGCTTGGCTCCGAGACCCTAGCAGATACCCCCGTGAGTGTAGCCCTGGAAGGGGTGTTTACCTGGGCCTTTCCAGCTGTGTCCTGGTTGCAATATGGAGGCCCGCCGCTACACCGCTGGTCTAGGGGCCAGCGAGCTGGTTGCAGAACGCAGCTTAGGTGCTCACCCGAGGGCGGGGATGTCCCACAGATCCTGGCCCTTTCCAGCTGTGTCCTGGTTGCAATATGGAGGCCCGCCGCTACACCGCTGGTCCAGGGGCCAGCGAGCTGGTTGCAGAAGCAGCCTTGGTGCTCACCAGAAGGCTCGGGGATGTCCCACAGAGCCTAGGCGGGACTCCGCCTGCTTGGCTCCGAGACCCTAGCAGATACCCCCGTGAGTGTAGCCCTGGAAGGGGTGTTTACCTGGGCCTTTCCAGCTGTGTCCTGGTTGCAATATGGAGGCCCGCCGCTACACCGCTGGTCTAGGGGCCGGCGAGCTGGTTGCAGCCCAAGTTTCTTTTCTAATAGTTTCAGTGTGTCTGGTTTTATGTGGAGGTCCTTGATCCACTTGGAGTTGATCTTAGTGCAAAGAGATAAGATTGGATCAATTCGCATTCTTCTGCATGTTGACCTCCAGTTGAACCAGCACCATTTGTTGAAAAGGCTATCTTTATTCCACCGGATGGTTGTGGCTCCTTTATCAAAGATCAAGTGACCATAAGTCTGTGGGTTAACCTCTGGGTCTTCAATCCTGTTCCATTGATCTGCTTGCCTGTTGCTATACCAATACCATGCAGTTTTTAACACAATTGCTCTGTAGTACTGCTTGAGGTCAGGGATATTGATTCCCCCAGAAGTCCTTTTATTGTTGAGAATAGTTTTAGCTATCCTGGGTTTTTTGTTGCTCCAGATGAATTTGAGAATTGCTCTTTCTAGATCTATGAAGAATTGATTTGGGATTTTGATGGGGATTGCATTGAATCTGTAGATTGCTTTTGGCAAGATGGCCATTTTTACTATATTGATGCTGCCAATCCAGGAGCAAGAAATATTTTTCCATCTTCTGAGGTCTTCTACGATTTCTTTCTTCAAGGACTTGAAGTTCCTGTTGTACAGATCTTTCGCTTGTTTGGTTAGAGTTACGCCAAGATATTTTATGTTGTTTGTGGCTATTGTGAAGGGTGTTATTTCCCTAATTTCTTTCTCTGCCTGCTTGTCCTTTGAGTACAAGAAGGCTACTGACTTGCTTGAGTTAATTTTATAACCTGCCACTTTGCTGAAGTTGTTTATCAGCTGTAGAAGTTCTCTGGTGGAGTTTTTTGGGTCGCTTAGGTAAACTATCATATCGTCTGCAAATAATGATAGTTTCACTTCTTCCTTTCCAATTTGTATCCCTTTGACTTCCTTATGTTGTCTAATTGCTCTTGCTAGAACTTCAAGTACTATATTGAAAAGATATGGAGAGAGAGGGCAGCCTTGTCTAGTCCCTGATTTTAGTGGGAATGCTTCAAGTTTCTCTCCATTTATTTTGATGTTGGCTACTGGTTTGCTGTAGATTGCTTTTACTATGTTTAGGTATGGGCCTTGAATTCCTGCTCTTTCCAAGACTTTTAGCATGAAAGGATGCTGAATTTTGTCGAATGCTTTTTCAGCATCTAATGAGATGACCATGTGGTTTTTTTCTTTCAGTTTGTTTATGTAGTGGATTACATTGATGGATTTCCGTATATTGAACCATCCCTGCATCCCTGGGATGAAGCCTACTTGATCATGGTGGATGATCGTTTTGATGTGCTCTTGGATTCGGTTAGCAAGAATTTTATTTAGTATTTTTGCATCTATATTCATAAGAGAAATTGGCCTGTAGTTCTCTTTCTTTGTTGGATCTTTTTGTGGTTTAGGTATTAGCGTAATTGTGGCTTCAAAGAATGAGTTGGGCAGTGTCCCTTCTGTCTCTATTTTGTGGAATAGTTTGAAAAGTATTGGTGTTAAGTCTTCTTTGAAGGTCTGGTAGAATTCTGCACTAAAACCATCTGGTCCCGTACTTTTTTTGGTTGGGAGGCTTTCTATAACCCCTTCTATTTCTTTAGGGGTTATGGGACTATTTAGCTGATCTACTTGATGCTGATTTAATTTTGGTATTTGGTATCTGTCTCAGAAATTGTCCATTTCCTCCAGATTCTCCAGTTGTTTTGAGTATAGACCTTTGTAGTAGGATCTGATGATCTTTTGAATTTCCTCAGTTTCTGTTGTTATGTCTCCCTTTTCATTTCTAATTTTGTTAATTTGTATACTGTCTCTGTGTCCTTTGGTTAGTCTGGCTAAGGGTTTATCTATCTTGTTGATTTTCTCAAAGAACCAGCTCCTGGTCTTGTTGATTCTTTGTATGGTTCTCTTTGTTTCTATTTGATTGATTTCAGCCCTGAGTTTGATGATTTCTTGTCTTCTACTCCTCCTGGGTGAATTAACTTGTTTTTCTTCCAGGGCTTTAAGGTGTGCCATTAAGCTGCTAGTATATGCTCTCTCCAGTTTCTTTTTGGATGCACTTAGAGCTATGAGTTTTCCTCTTAGCACTGCTTTCATTGTGTCCCATAGATTTGGGTAGGTTGTACCTTCATTTTCATTGAATTCTAAACAGTCTTTGATTTCTTTTTTTATTTCTTCCTTGACCAAGGTGTCATTGAGTAGAGTATTGTTCAGTTTCCATGTGTATGTGGGCTTTCTGTTGTTTTTGTTGTTATTGAAGACCACTCTTACTCCATGGTGATCTGATAGAAGGCATGGGATTAGCTCGATCTTCTTGTATTTGTTGACATCTGTCTTGTGACCAATTATATGGTCTATTTTGGAGAAGGTCCCATGTGGAGCTGAGAAAAAGGTATATTCTTTAGCTTTAGGTTGAAATGTTCTATATATATCTGTTAAATCCAATTGGTCCAGAGTTTCAATTAGTTTCACTGTGTCCCTGTTTAGTTTCTGCTTTCCTGATTGGTCCATTGAGGAGAGTGGAGTGTTGAAGTCACCCACAATTATTGTGTTAGGTGTAATGTGTGCTTTAAGCTTTAGTAAGGTTTCTTTTACGAATGAGGCTGCCCTTGCATTTGGAGCATAGATGTTCAGTATTGAGAGCTCTTCTTGGTGGATTTTTCCTTTGGCCAGCAAGAAGTGACCTTCTGAGTCTCTTTTGATGATTTTAGGTTGAAAGTCAATTTTATCTGATATTAGAATGGCTACTCCAGCTTGTTTCCTGAGACCATTTGCTTGTAAAATTGTCTTCCAGCCTTTTACTCTAAGGCAGTGTTTGTCTTTGACACTGAGATGTGTTTCCTGTATGCAGCAAAATGTGGGGTCCTGTTTCCGTATCCAGTCTGTTAATCTATGTCTTTTTATTGGGGAATTGAGTCCATTGATGTTAAGAGATATTAAGGAATAGTAATTATTTCCTCCAGACATTTTTGAAATTATATTTATTTATTTTATTTATTTTTTATATTCGAGAGGTTACCTTCTTTTGGGTTTGATGAGAGGAGGTTTCTATCTTGCTTCTTCCCGGGTGTAGTTTCCGTCCTTGTCTTGGTGTTTTCCCCCTATTATCCTTTGTAGGGCTGGATTTGTGGAAAGATATCGTGAAAATTTGGTTTTGTCATGGAATACCTTGATGTCTCCATCTATGGCGATTGAGAGCTTTGCTGGGTAAAGTAGTTTTGGCTGAAGTTTGTGTTCTCTTAGAGTTTGCATTATATCTGCCCAGGATCTTCTAGCTTTCATGGTCTCAGGTGAGAAGTCTGGTGTTATTCTGATAGGTCTTCCTTTATAAGTTACTTGGCCTTTTTCTCTTGCTGCCTTTAATATTCTTTCTTTGTTTAGTACATTTGGAGTTTTGATTATTATGTGACGGGATGTATTTCTGTTCTGATCCAGTCTGTTTGGGGTTCTGTATGCTTCTTGTATATTCATGGGCATCTCTCTCTTTAGGTTGGGGAAGTTTTCTTCCATAATTTTGTAGAAGATATTTGCTGGCCCTTTAACTTGTACATCTTCATTCTCGTCTATACCTATAATCCTTAGGTTTGGTCTTCTCATTGTGTCCTGGATTTCCTGGATGTTTTGGGTTACAGCCTTTTTGCATTTAGTATTTTCTTTGACTGTTGAATCAATGGTTCCTATGGTATCTTCAGCTTCTGATATTCTGTCTTCTATCTCTTGTATTCTATTGTTGATATTTGCATCTATGGCTCCTGATTTCTTCCCAAGGTTTTCTATCTCCAATGTTGTCTCCCTCTGCGATTTCTTCGTTGTTTCTACTTCTGTTTTTAGTGCCTGGATGAATGTGCTCAGATCTTTCGCTTGCTTGATTGTGTTTTCATGTATTTCTTTAATAGATTTTTGTGTTTCCTCTTTCATAGCTTCTACTTGTTGGCCCACGTTCTTCTGTATTTCTTTAAGTGATTTTTGTCTTTCATCCTTATTGTCTTCTTCTTTTTGATCCATCTTCTCCTGCATTTCTTGAAGTGATTTTTGTATTTGCCTTGTAAAGGCTTCTAACTTTTGATCCATTTTCTCTTCTATTTCTTTACGAGATTTTTCTATGTGTTCAGCTACCAGCATCCTGACCAGTGATTTTATATCCAAGTCTTGTTTTTCTGGTGTTTTGGGGTATCCAGGGCTTCCTGTTGTTGGCGAACTGAGTTCAGATGCTGTCATGTTGTCTTGATTTCTGTTAGTGACATTCCTTCGTTTACCTTTTGCCATCTGGTTATTTCTGGTGTTAGTTGACCTTGTTGTCACTGGCTGGTGTTTGAATCTCCTGTGAGGCTGGGCTTACCTGTTGTTTCTCTACTGGTGGTTATGCGTGATTGCTGCTCAACGGGATCACGAGCTGGCTGCCACCCGCTGACTTTGTGCACGGCCTGAGGTCTCCAGGAAGTGTGGGGGAGTGCAGCAGAGCCTGGGCAGGTGCTGCTGGGCCTGCCTAGTAGCGAGCGCCTAGCAGATCCCCCCACGTGGTAGCCCCTGATGGAATCTGTCTACCTGTGTCTTTCCAGCTGTGTTCTGGTTGCAGTATGGAGGCCTGCCGCTATCGCTGATCCAGGCTCCTGGGGAGCTGGGTGGTTCTGGCTGCCTCGGTGCACGGCCTAAGCTCACAGGGATGTGCTGCAGAGCCTAGGCGCCTGGGCCCGCCTGTGGGCGAGAGCTTAGCAGCTCTCCCTGCTCTAGCCCCAGACGGAGTCTCTATCTGCACCTTTCCAGCTGTGTCCTGGTTGCAATATGGAGGCCTGCCGCTATAGCTGGTCCTCACTCTTCTTAATAAACAAGAATTGTTGCTTATCCTGGTTCCGCGGGCAGGGTCTGAGCACCTGGCAAGCTGGCTAGGTCTGGCTGACCTGCTGCCGGCTGGATGGGAAGCTGCAGACAAGATGGCGCTGCCTGCAGGGGGTTCGGGGGTCTGGCCTGCGAGCACAGAGCGCAGGCGCGGCTGCTGTACTCCAAACCGCTCGGCTGTACGCAGTTCCTGCCCCAGACCTGAGTCCCCGGAGGTCTTAAACTCGGCTGTCTCTGGTACCTGGTTCCGCCGGCAGGGTCTCAGCACCTGGCAGGTTAGCTAGGTCTGGCTGTCCTGCTACCGGCTGGATGGGAAGCTGCAGACAAGATGGCGCTGCCTGCAGGGGGTTCGGGGTCTGGCCTGCGAGCGCAGAGCGCAGGCGCGGCCGCTGTACTCCAAACCGCTTGGCTATAAGCAGTTCCTGCCCCAGACCTGAGTCCCCGGAGGTCTTAAACTCGGGCTGTCTCTGGTACCTGGTTCCGCCGGCAGGGTCTCAGCACCTGGCAGGCTGGCTAGGTCTGGCTGACCTGCTCGCCCCATTTGATTTTCTGCACTCACTTTCTTCAATGGTAAATAGTGCTGTGTAAGTGTAAATCCCAATAAACCCCTTTTCTCCCCAATTTGTGTCATAGTTTCTCCTCACAACAATAGAAACCCTAACTAGGACAAACATGGTGTTTCCATACAGGAATAGAGACTGTAACTAAGACAACTATATAACCCTTGAATCACCCCAAGTAAATCTGACCTGTCTCTCTGAATCTAGTCTCTGCTTATCCTTATTACCATACATACTCACAGGGCTTCTAATCCCCTGTTCTTCCTCCATTGTCTCTGCTCCACTTGTCCTCATGGACCAATATAGGTCAACAATCCTGGGGCCAGGGAGGGTCATCCAGTATCAGAGCTTTAATCCATTATTTGGCATGGTGCTACACAGACAGACATGGTGCTGAAGTAGAGATTTTTACATTTGAATCCACAGGCAGCAGGATGAGGAACCACTGGGCCTGGCTTGGGCTCTTGAAACCACAAAGCTCATCCTCAGTGACATACTTCCTCCAAGTCCACATCTCCTTATCCTTTCAAATAGTGCCACTCCTTAGTGATCAAGCTTTCAAATCTATGAGCCTACAGGGGCCACTCTCATTCAAATCACAAAGATACATATACATACATATATAACAGGAGATCAAATGATAGGTGGATAGATCATGTCAGAACATGATGCAAAAAACCCAGTGTCATAACATTCATCTCACCACAAAAACAAGCTTCTCTGCCAAAAGTAGAGCATGATCCTGGTCCAGAGATGCAAATTAATATTTAGAAGACATTATGAATCACGACCATTGAACAAAACAATAGCAGGGCAATGGGTAAAGTAAATAAACCAAAGCAGTTCAAAGACTCATATTAATTCTTCCTGTGACCTTTCCAACATTTTAAATATGTATGCATCTGTGGTTTGCGTGTATGTATATGTATACATATACAAATATATGCATATGCATGAATATGAATTTGTATATATGTGCACAGGTATGCAGGGAGGTTCCTTTCAACTTTAAGAGCTGATTTGTGGTCTAAGCTCTTCAACTTTACTGTCTTAGGGTTTCTATTGCTTTTGTGAACTCCATGGCCAAAAGCACCTTGGGGAGAAAAGGGTTTATTTCATCTGATAGCTTGTAGTTCATCACCTGGGGAAGTCAAGGCAGAGACTTGGGAGCATAAACTGATACAGAGGCCATGGAGGAGTTCTGCTTACTGTCTGGCTCCTCATGGTTTGATCAGCAGTGTTTTCCACAGTGATTTGGACCTGCCCTTGCATTGACTACCAATCAAGAAATGCCCCATAGTTGAACCTGATGGAGGTATTTTCTTGAGTGTTTCCTTTCCCAAATGACTATGGCTTGAGCCAAGTTGACATACCAGCACACGAAGCTTTTAATGTTTCCTTTAGGCAACCAATATAATTTACATTCCTTTCTAAAGTCAAAATTATAATATTGGAGTCTGTATCATGCAGGAATGACAAGACTCTTTGATGTATGTTGTGATTGTGTGTGTGTGTGTGTGTGTGTGTGTGTGTGAGTGAATGTAATTTTGCACCCATGTTTGTGGACTCACTTTTGTGCATGTGAACATCGAAGGCCAGAGGACAGAGTCAGGTGCCATTCTTCATGCAATCTGCCTTATTTGAATTTATTTATTTATTTTTAATTTTATGTGGATTGGTGTTTTGCTTGCATGTTTGTCCACATACATGTCAGATCCATGGGAACTGGAGTTACAGACAGTTGTGAGCTGCCATGTAGGTGTTAGGAATCCAAACCAGGCCCTCTGGAAGAGCAGCTAGTGCTCTTGACCACTAAGCCATCTGTCATGTTCCCTGCCTTATTTTTTGAGCTGGTCTCTCACTGGCCTGTGATATTTCAGGTAGTCTAGGCTGGACCTGAGCTCAGGTCTTCTGGGAGAGCAAGTACTGTTAACATCTGAGCCACCCCTCCAACCCTCTTCTCCTTTTAAAAAGTCAAATTGATATTTATGTGCATTGCACTTTAGCTTACTTTCTTCAAAGACACATATGCAAGTGAAATAAATTTATTTAAACATTCAAAGATGCACTAACACCAATTAGAACATGGGAAAGAACAAATGAAAGAGAAAGTATGGAGACAGGAATTGTAATTTACAGTAAATAGGAAGATATGATCTGAGAGAAAAGCCTGCTTCATCTTCATATTGATGTTTCAGGTTCCAGGAAGAATATACTGGAAAATTCCTGATGTCATCTGTAATGTTGGAACAGAATTACTTCATATATTTAGGATAGTAACACATGATATTTGATGAGAGTGGAAAATAAAACAAACACAAGCCATTAAAGAGGCAAACAATGACAAGATGCCTCATGCAAAAACATTTTACAAGATTTTGTATGTTTGGGAATATACATGAATTTTATATAGAAGTTTTCCATATATAGAAAATTTTAATATGACAAATGATCTTATTTCAAGACCTAAATTGGTAATTTTTAGAACTTACATATTTATTTGGGGATGTAGTTTGTATGAATCTAAAACAATTATATATCTTTTTGTTTCAAGATATTTTCACACTGGAGTTTACCAAGCCCGATGTGTCTTACAGCCAGAGTCTCACTCGAGGTCCAAGATAGTAACTGAATCTCAGAGGAAGACTGGGGTAGAACTTGCTGTCCTCAATTTCAGCCCCATAGAGATGAATGCCAACACTAGTAAGACTTAGTCCTCTGCTGGATATTGTCAATGTCTCCAGTTAAAGAAGGAAAATGACCTAACATAAAAATATATAATTCCATACATGGGCCGAATTGGAAAAAGTGGACATCAAGATACAGAGAAACGAACCTGGGCTTTTCCCTGTTACACTGTAAAAAATTGAACTCCAAATGGATCAAAGACTGTGTCATAAGACATGGTAGCCTGAAGCTGATAGAGAGAAAGCAGGAAGTGTGTGTTGACCATAGACACAGGTATAGATTGTTTGAATAGAATTCTTGTAGCAAGAAAGTAAAACCAACACTGGTCAGATATCATGGAATTAAAAACTACAGCAAAGGAAGCTGTCAATTAAATGCACAGGTATCTCAGGGAATGGAGATCTTTGTCAGCTACACATGCAATGGAAGATTAGTGTCTACAATATACAAAGAACTTAGAACAAAGCTAAACAAAAACCAAAGACTATGAACATCAAGTAAACAAACCAAAAATTAGAAAAAGGTTTCCCATGTGACTCAGTTACACCATTTCTAGATATGGTATCCAAAGGCATTTATATCCTGTTACAGAGATCCCTGGATGTCCATGTTCATTGCAGTTAAGTTCATAATAGCTAAGAAATGAAATTGACCTAACTGTTCATCAGCTGATGAATGGATAAGGAAAATGTAATGCCTAAGATGGCATGTTACTCAGCCATAGAGAAAAATGAAATATGAAATTTCCAAGTAAATAGAAGCAACTGGAAATTCTTATACTCAACAAGGTTAGCCAGGCTCCGAAAGACACACTCTGCACATTCTATCTCATATATGGATCTTAGATTTGAATCTTTTATTTTGTCTGCATAATATGAAGTATGTGAAGAAGCCAGGTAATTAGAAACCAGTTTGAACTGGGCCCATCAAGGGAGTGGGTCTATCAAGTGAAATGCCATTAACGTGAAGTATAAAGAAGAATACTTGGGGTAGGAAGGTTCTATCATGAGTTGGATGTAGAATGGGAAATCAGGGTGTGGTGGAAGGTTTAACCAGAATGAAGGGTTATTAAAAACTCTTAAGGAACCCTATGAGTGTGTGAGTAAAATATAATTAGACAGGTGATGTAATTGGGCACTAGTGACAGGGAAGATTAGAGGGGGAGAGCTGTGGGTTAGAGGAGCAGGTATGGATGTTGTTGGGCATAGGGAAGAACATCAAAACTGAAGGTATATGAAGTCTTACAGAAATCTACTAGTTTGTAAATTAAAAATATAGTAAATAAAAAGTTTCAGCAGAGGTTCCCTGCAATGGTACAATGCTGTTCTTAGAAGACATGGTTTATTCAGTGAAAATCGAATTTTTAGTCATAGGGGTACCACCATATTATTTATTAGTGGAGGGAGGCCTTGGGATCACCAAAATAACTTGGCTATTGCCCTACCTCTTGGCTATCCACCACCACTTAGCACACTATTGCTGAAGACACCACATGTTGTGGATGTAGGGCATCAAGAAATCAATTTCAAATGAACTAGGAAACTCTTCCACTGTGCTTAGATGTACATAATAGGCTGTGTATGTGGAATAAGATATCAGTGATGTCACCATCCTGTCCCAACACACTATAAAAGCATCCTTGTATTCACTGATGCAATAAAGGCTGTACTGGGGAACCAACCACTCTGTGATTAAATTTGATGCCAGCTCTGTGTAAGGGATCTCACATCTAGGGAAGAACAGGGATAGGGGTGGGCTCCTTTTGTAATTCTAGTCAAAAGCACATGACAATGGAGCTCGTGGAGCTTATGGAGGAGACCAGTGGTAATTAACTGTCATGTTTCCAACCACTCTCTTAAAAATACTCATAGATTTATGCTGCTCTCAATTTTGGTCAAATTAACTCTTTATCTTTTTGTTTATTTAGAAAGAAATTATGTACCTGGCTGTTTTGGAGCCCAGTATATAGATCAGGCTGGCCTGATACAGAAATTCATCTCCCTCTGCCACTCAAGTGTTGGGATTAAGGGCATATGCCTCCATGTCTGGCTTCTGCTCAACTTTTTACAGTGGGGGGTGGTTCGTGCAGAAATTTGTAGCTGGTCAAAGGGCCGAGGACAAGTGATTGTGGATGCTCAGCCATTGATCGTCATCTGGGTGGGGAGTAGAGTCATACAATTCTGTTTTCTGAACATAGCAGACCTGTTACAACAATGGATTCACAGCAACTGTGGTGGGCTGCACAAGACCCTGACAAGATCAAGCCAGTTAACATTCTAGAATGGAGCAGAGAAGGACTCAGGACCACTAACCAAAGAGTTATTGCCAGTTGATAATTTCTGGGAGAGGAGGGGTCTGTATTTTTTCTTCTTTCTGCCTCTGTCTGTCTGTCTGTCTGTCTGTCTGTTTCTGTCTCTTTTTCTCTCCCTCCCTCTCTTCTTTCTTTCCTTCTTTTTCTGTCTTTAAAAACATTTCTAGTTCCATCCATTTGTCTAAGAATTTCATGAATTAATTTTTAATAACTGAGTAGTACTCCATGATGTAAATGTACCACATTTTCTGTATCCATTCCTTTGTTGAGGGACATCTGGGTTCCTTCCAGCTTCTGACTATTATAAATAGGGCTGCTATGAACATAGTGGAGCATGTATCCTTATTACATGCTGGGGAATCTTCTGGGTATATGCCCAGGAGTGGTATGGCTGGGTCCTCTGGAAGTGTCATGCCCAGTTTTCTGAGGAACAACCAGCCTGATTTCCAGAGTGGTTGTACCATCTTGCAATCCCACCAGCAGTGGAGGAGTGTTCCTCTTTCTCTACATCCTTGCCAGCACCTGAGTTTTTGATCTTAGATGTTCTAACTGGTATGAGGTGAAATCTCAGGGTTGTTTTAACTTGCATTTCCCTGAAGACTAAGGATGTTGAACATTTCTTTAGGTGCTTCTCAGCGATTTGATATTCCTCAGGTGGAAATTCTTTGTTTAGCTCTGTACCCCATTTTTAATAGGGTATTTGGTTCTCTGGAGTCTATCTTCTTGAGTTCTTTGTATATATTAGATATTAGCCCTCTGTAGGATGTAGGGTTGGTAAAGATCTTTTCCAAAGTTGTGGGGAGGAGAGGCCCTTGGTCCTGGAAAGACTTGATGCCATAGTGTAGAGAAATACCAGGACAGAGATGTGGGAAAGGGTTGATTGTGGAAGGGGAGATGGCTTATAGGATTTTTGGGAGGGGGAGGACCAAGAAAGGGGACAACATTTGAAATATAAATAAAGAATATATCTATCAAAAATATTCCTTTTGGTTTTATGAGACAGGGTTTCTCTGTGTAACCCTTGATGCCCTGGAACTCACTCTGTAGATGAGGCTCATCTAGAACTCTAAAATATGCTTTTTTTTCCTGCCCCTTGAGTGCTGGGATTAAATGCATGTGCCACCAGCTCCATGTAGTCTACTTTTTTCTATGGCTGTGGCCCCTGGTATATTACATTGCTTATGCTTCCAGGAATTGACACATCCTGTTCAGAAATAGCACCAATTTGGCTCATTGAGATGATGATGATGATGATGATGATGATGATGATGATAATAACAATAATAATAACAATCATAATGATAAATTTAAAAAGCCATGAAATATAGAGGAAAATGTGTTGCTGGGTCTCTGGGATAAGGTTTGTGGGGGGTAGATAAGATCAATATACATTATATACCTATATGAAAATGTTAAAGAACAAATAAAATATTATTTTAAAAATTGAACTAAAATTAAACTTCAAGATATAAAATGAACGTGCTTTGACTTACATAATCCTAATCTTGTAGAGTCATTAAAGTTTGATCGTGCTTGGACAGGTGTCTAAAGGAGAGTAAACATGGAAAAATAATATTATTTGTAATATAATAATATTATTTTAAAGTAATGCATTATTTTAAAACAACAGTATTATTTTAAAGTAATATAGCACGTCAACATAATATTAATAATAACATTACTACATATGAACAGTTTTCATAAAAATGCAGATAAACAGCTAGGTTTTACTGCGGACTGCCTGCCGGCAGCTGGGTTCAGGTGCGTAGACAGAGACTTAGCCTAGCAACGAATACCTGGTCAGGCCCTTGCTGGCCCCCAGAGCCAAAGGAGGTTGGCAGGAGTTCTGTGTACCTGCAGCTCAGAGGCTGTCCCTGATCGCTGGGGACTGGCTCGCAGGCTTGCAGCCGGCTGCCATTTTCCCTCAGGTCACTGTGTACTGCCTGCCGATGGCTGGGTTCAGGTGCGTGGACAGAGACTTGGCCTAGTAACGAACACCTGGTCAGGCTCTTGCCTGCGCCCAGAGCCAAAGGAGGTTGGCGAGAGGTCTGTGCACCAACAGCTCGCAGTGCACACAGAGTCAGATCAGCTTGGCAGGCAGTCTCTGCGCCAACTCACGTGGGCACCAACCTGCTAGTGGGTCGGTGCCTGGCGTACAGCCAGAGACTGACATCTTGCCTCAGGACACCACAGACAGCTAACATGACAGAGCCCTGTGGACTGAGAGCACCACCATCTAGGTTCTAGCAGCCCAACCAGGGAACCTCCAGTCCTGTAGGGAATCCAGTGGTTAGACAGAGCCCTGAGACCCGCCACCATCTTGGAATTCACCATGATCAAGTTGGCTTCATCCCAGGGATGCAGGGATGCTTCAATATATGGGAATCCATCAGTGTAATCCACTACGTAAAGAAACTCAAAGGAAAAAACCACATGATCATCTCATTGGATGCTGAAAAAGCATTTAACAAAATTCAGCATCCTTTCACGCTAAAAGTCTTGGAAAGAACAGGAATTCAAGGCCCATATCTAAACATAGTAAAAGCAATTTACAGCAGACCGATAGCCAACATCAAGGTAAACGGAGAGAAACTTGAAGCAATCCCACTAAAATCAGGGACTAGACAAGGCTGCCCCCTCTCACCATATCTCTTCAATATAGTACTTGAGGTACTAGCTAGAGCAATTCGACAACATAAGAAAGTCAAAGAGATACAAATTGGAAAGGAATAAGTCAAATTATCACTATTCGAAGATGATATGATAGTATACTTAAGTGACCCAAAAAACTCCACCAGAGAACTCCTACAGCTGATAAACAACTTCAGCAAAGTGGCTGGTTATAAAATCAACTGAAGCAAATCAGTAGCCTTCCTATACTAAAAGGACAAGCAGGCTGAGAAAGAAGTTAGGGAAATAACACCCTTCACAATAGCCACAAACAACATAAAGTACCTTGGTGTGACTCTAACCAAACAAGTGAAAGATTTATATGACAAAAACTTCAGGTCTCTGAAGAAGGAAATTGAAGAAGACCTCAGAAAATGGAAAAATCTTCCATGCTCATCGGTTGGCAGGATTAATATAGTAAAAATGCCCATCTTGCCAAAAGCAATATACAGATTCAATGCAATCCCCATTAAAATTCCAACTCAGTTCTTCATAGTGTTAGAAAGAGCAATTCTCAAATTCATCTGGAATAACAAAAATCCCAGGATAGCTATAACTATCATCAACAGTAAACGAACTTCTGGGGGAATCAATATCCCGGACCTCAAGCAATACTACAGAGCAGTAGTGTTAAAAACTGCATGGTATTGGTACAGTGACAGAGAAGTGGATGAATGGAATAGAATTGAAGACCCAGAATTGAACCCACACATATATGGCCAATTGATCTTCGACAAAGGAGCTGAAAACATCCAGTGGAAAAAAGATAGCCTTTTCAACAAATAGTGCTGGCTCAACTGGAGGTCAACATGCAGAAAAAAGAGAATTGATCCACTCTTATCTCCTTGCACTAAGATCAACTCCAAGTGGATCAAAGACCTCCACATAAAACCAGACACACTAAAACTAATAGAAAAGAAACTGGGGAAGAACCTTGAGGACATTGGCTCAGGGGGAAAATTCCTGAACAGAACACCAGTTGTTTATGCTCTAAGATCAAGAATAGACAAATGGGACCTCATAAAATTACAAAGTTTCTGTAAGGCAAAAGACACTGTCAAAAGGACAAATCGGCAACCAACAAATTGGGAAAAGATCTTCACCAACCCCACATCCAACAGAGGGCTAATATCCAATATATACAAAGAACTCAAGAAGTTAGACCCCAGAAAACCAAATAACCCTATCCAAAAATGGGTACAGAGCTAAACAAAGAATTTTCAGCTGAAGAAATTCGGATGGCTGAGAAACACCTTAAAAAATGTTCAACATCATTAGTCATTAGAGAAATGCAAATCAAAACAACCCTGAGATTTCACCTCACACCAATTAGAATGGCTAAGATTAAAAACTCAGGAGACATCAGGTGTTGGCGAGGATGTGGAGAAAGAGGAACACTCCTCCACTGCTGGTGGGATTACAAGCTGGTACAACCACTCTGGAAATCAGTATGGCGGTTCCTCAGAAAACTGGACGTGATACTTCCTGAAGACCCAGCCATACCACTCCAGGGCATATACCCAGAAGATTTCCCAGCATGCAATAAGGATACATGTTCTACTATGTTCATAGCAGACTTATTTATAATAGCCAGAAGCTGCAAAGAACCCAGATGTCCCTCAACAGAGGAATGGATAAAAAAAAAATGTGGTATATATACACAATGGAGTACTATTCAGCCATTAGAAACAATGAATTCATGAAATTCTTAGAGAAATGGATGGAGCTGGAGAACATCATACTAAATGAGGTAACCCAGTCTCAAAAGAATACCCATGGTATGCAGTCACTGATAAGTGGATATTAGCCTAGAATCTTGGAACACCAAAGACATAAATCACATACCAAGTGAGGTCTGACAAGAAGAAAGGAGTGGACACTGGTGCTGGAAAGGATCAAAGCATCAGTGTAGGGGAATACCAGAACAGGGAAGTGGGAAGGGGCCGATGAGGGAGCAGGGGGAGGGAAAAGGGCACGTGGGACATTTGAGGGGTGGGGAACCAAAAAAGGGAAATGAAATGTAAATATAGAATATATCCAATAAAAAACAGCTAGTTTTTGAATAGAGTATCTGAACAGAGGATCCTAGGAACTGAGTTTCATTTCAGGTAGATTTTATGTGTGTGTATCTATTTGCATGGTTCATTGGTGTGACTATAGTCATTTGAATGACATGTGTATACCCATACATGCATAGGTAAGAGGCTGACTTTTTAACATCTTTATTCATTGTACACATTGTTAGTTTTGAGACAAGATCTTTCAGATAGATCTATTACTAGAAAGCTCCTCTTGTCCCCTCCCTTTTCCAGCTCTGTTATTCTTAGCTTTCTAAATGGGTGCTGGGATACAAACTTGGGTTCTCATGCATGTGTGCACTTTCCCTACTGAGCCATCTTCCCAACACCCTCAATAATAAAACAATAAAATTCATTATAAAAATGCAAAGTGAGAAGTTATACACACAGGTTGCTGCTATACCTGTTTCTATGACACGGAGTACATTATCATCCTCAATGCCCATTTCATCCACCAAGTTCATGTACTCCGTCATTTCATCCTTAGTCAGTCGTTCACTTTTTGCTGCATTTCGTGGTGTATAGGGAAGATGTCACAACGTTAGTACCCAGCACATTATTAATAAAATATCCTTTTTTGCTTAGTCTCTTAAAAAGTGCCAAAGCACAGCATTGTCCCCCTTTCTCCAATAGATTAACGATGCAAAATTGCATCATTTTCCTGAGAAATCAAAGTAGTGGGTGGATCCCAGGATGTGTAGCATAGTATCTCTCATGTTTTTCAATATTGACAATTTTATCAATATCTCAATTTTCTTGCTCAATATTCTGACAAAATGCTTTGACAAAATCAATTTATGGTGGAAAAGGGTTATTTTCCCAGTTATAGCACATTAAATTGGGGAAACTCCAGCAGAACAAGTTTAGGGGGCAGACACACCATGTCTATAGTGAGGAACAGAGATCAAAGAATGCATACATATGTGTGCTTGCATTTATCCAGCTTTCCAAGTCTGATGCAGGTCAGAATGATCTGCCCAGCAAATGCTACTGAACAGAGTGGGCAGAGCCACCTGTGTAATCATCTTTCAGTATACTCCCAGTGACAGGCACACAGGCCAGTCTCATGAGAGAAATCCCTCCCTAAGAACTTTGCCAGATGATTCTGAGTTGTGTCTGTTGGTAGTTGAAGCTTACAGCATGTCCTCTTGCTATGGAATGGTACCACCCACATTGGGTAGAGACTTCTTATGTTAATTATCATTAGAGACACATCCACAGGTCAGTCTACTGTGGGAAGTTTCCTACTGAGACCCTTCGTATGGCATTCTGGATTGTGCCAAGTAGATCTTCAAAGCTAACCATCACAGCTTCAGTGATTTGTCAACATGACAAACAGAATCAGATGCACAAACACACTGACTTTGGATACAGAGATATGCATACATTAATATCCTTGAACCACACACTCAGATGATAAGTTCCATGTGTGACACTTACCCAAAACTCCAGCCACTCGTGTAACTTCGTTTCTTTTGTTCTTGTTAAAATAATGAAACAGCAATATCTTCTCATTCACAGTCTTTAACATGAATGCTGTTATCCCTTCATCTGTGATAGATAAGAGATTTGTATAACTACATACAAAGTCAACAAAATGATTATTTAGGATCATTCTAACTGCACAGTTATGAATGGGTATATGGAGTATGCAATCTCTGACCCACAATATTCTGCTCCATATATTGAAACTAGTTGAGACAAACAGGGAATTATAAAGCAAGTTTATAATTCTGTTCTAAGATATAAAATATATCTAATATCCCACAGTTAACCTACAAATATGCAGAACCTATATTGATTTGGGGTAGCGATTATCCTGATACAAAGATGTGTGAGTGTATAGAAGGTGGCATACTGCAATCCTCTTACTTGCTGAGAATAGCTGTATGATTATATGAAATTAGAGAAGTAAAAAACCCACAAGTCTCAGGATGATTTTGAGAATAATAACTTTCAGTAGGTCACTCCACAATGTTATGGAAGACCAAGTGAACAGGCCCTGTGGAGGAGACTCTGACTAGCTTAGCTATATGTAAGCCTTGCTAAAGCTCCAAGAATAAAGCTTTCAGGAGTGTCATCCAAGCTGGGTTGGACTCTTCAGGAATGAAGCTATATTTACACATGCTCTTATAAGTGACTCTAATACACTCACTGGTTCACTAGCAAGACTTCTTGAAGAGGGGAAGAGGCTGACCCAAGATCCTCCCTATTCCTGTTCCTTTTCATGTCAGTGGTAACTCCTTTTCCTTCTAAGACGGGTCTCACTATGTATCCTTGGCTGGCCTGAAATGTGCTTTGTAGAATAGGCTGGCCTTGAACTAAATTACATAACACATAAGAGAGAATATGGGGCTCTTTGGAGGGATATATTCTTGTGAGATGATTCTGTTCCTGTATTTAAGTACAATAAACTCATCTATAAATCAAGCTAGAGTCCATGACATTTTAGTCTATCAGTTTAATATATTGGGTTAAATAGACTCTTTATGGTAGAATATAAAATAATGAAAATATCTTTACCACTTGTTTCATGACAAGTTAAACTGATACCTCAATTATTTATAAATGGTTCTCAGTGTGTTTTAGGTCATATGCCTTGCCTGTCAGAACTAAAGAGATAAGATTATTCATGAAGCTTAAATTTATATATTGTAAATAATTTTTCTTCCCCCCAAATATATACAATTTAGATTATTCATCATTGCATACACAAGACTCATCTTTCAGAATTGCTGGGAGTCATTTTAAAAGTTGATAAAATCTTAGTTCCTATTTTGCATTGTTATTTTTTGAAGTACTCAAATCACCTTTTAATTCCTTTAACCATTCTCAGACTCTTGTCTGTGATTTAGTTTCCATTTAAAGCTAAACAAGGGAAGTATGCTTCATACAGACATATACTATATAAATAAACAAGTTTTTAAAATCATTAAAAACTAAACAAACACACCACATCTCTTATTAGTTCCAAAATGACTAGGAAGAAAATGAAGAGGCTTTTTTCAAGATTGCATCTGTAACTTGTAGAGACAATTACATTGGAATGTAGATATTCAGATATGCAAAATTCAACTAAGACTGTGAATTTTGAACAACAACAACAAAACCAATCAAGGTCATGCATTAACCCTGCATTGTTTACTCACAGTCTGCATAGTAAACTTCTTGTTGTTTCTTTCCTTCAATTTTATACTGTTGGCATTTTTTCCCTTTCCTGAAAAACAAATGCGTGCATGTTGTCACATTGTCTATTACTCCAGGGTCCTGATTCTATATAAATGACTTGACAGTTTACTGCAAACCACATTTCCTCTGTAGATCAGTCATAAGTATATGTTGTTGTAGGACATCTTTCCTAAACATAAGTAATAACATCCTTAAATGTCATCAATCACCCAGTTAAGTGTTTGCAGGTGTCTTTGTTAGGGTAAGATTTATAAATAATCAATTTATGAAAAGGTTCAAATATCAGCACATAATTAACAAAAATTTCCTTTATTCCAGATAGAAATATAGCCTTGATGGATAATATTACTCATATCAGGATAATTTAAAAGCACTGAAACTGTCCCAACATTTATTTTGATATATCTTCTCTCCAACCTGGGCTTTTGAGGAGTGATTAAATAGAAAATTAAGTGATTATAAATTATGTTATTTTGGTAAATTGTCTTGTGATATTTGACTTCATCAAGGAGCTGATTTTGAATATATGTTTTCCACTTGTACTTTACACCTAAGTCTGTTTCTTTCATGGTGTTCTTTGATCACCAGAGATAGATGTATTTATCATATGTCTATTTATATATCTATATCTACCTATGTATGTATGTATGCATGTATGTATGTATATGCATGCATGTATCTATTATTTATCTATTTATATATCACCTCTCTACCTATTATCTGTTATCTACTACATATCTATGTATATATCTATCATCTGCCTAGCTAATTATCTATTATCTAACTACCTACATTTGTGTATATGTATCATTTATCTATTTATATATATATATATTATCTATGTATCTATTATACACACACACACACACACACACACATATATATATATATATATATATATATATATATATAAAATAACCATCCATCTCTTGATATTTATTATTTTCCTTTGGCTTGCTATTCTCTAAATAAATTCACTCATTCTAAATTAAAAGTACAGCAATCATGTGTTGTTTACAGGACCATAAAGAGTAAAGTGATATACAAATCCTCACTGTGTGTGTTCACTGACATGAGTGTTGACTGAAAATGCTTCATTTCTCTACCCATATAATGTCACATGGATTGTTCTGTCTACTGTATTATATCTTACTTAATATAAAAATAGAGGTCTATTCTGTTGCATTTCCTCCTACACGAAATGTGACGGAAGTAGGTCCTCAATGGTGAGTTTTCCTTTATCTTCTCCTTGGTACTGGCAGCTAAGTAAACTGTTCGCCAATCCCCGTCAATCTGGAAAAAAATGCAGCTATGGAAACAAGGCAGGTAAAAGTAGGGGATAGTTTAGTAACCCATGATTCAAAACCTACTTGGATGAGGTAATTCATAACCTGATTATGTAATAAGGCATTAGGCAGCTTAGCTTCTTTTATGTTCATGCACACTCTGTGCAATGAACCCAATAATGATTTCAGACCTCTCCCTGAGCCAACTGCATCAGGCTACTCACATACCCATCTCTAAACAATGGTGTAGAGTTTCCCATATAATGATCCCTCCTCCCTCCTCTCCACCTGCATCAGAATACTCACACACTTATTTGTGAACAAGGTACACAAAAGAACCCCTCAAAGTCCCCAACCCTGCATTCAGCTAGACATACACCTCTAACAATGATTAAGTCCAGACAGTTTCCATTCAACTATATTCTCAATGTATCCTGGTATGGAGAATAGAGGTGCTCATCTGGCCTGAACTGGTTTTGGGTACATGCATAGTAAGACAAAAACATGTCCTTCAGATGATCTTACCTTACTAGCTACATTATGGCTTTGTGTAATTTGGCATATGTATGATTAAAATCAGCTGTATTACTAGAAGGGACATACACAGTTAGAGGAATAAATATTTTAATCTGTCAATCAAAATAAATCTGGCCCCCTATTAACCAACTCATTAGTCTCCTTGGAACCCCTGAAAGAGACATACTTAATAACTTTGGGGACCTTGAGTCCAGTCAGTCAAGTGGGCAACTGTCCATCTTTGGCAGTATGTCTGTCTGTAATCTGCACTCTAGCCTTGCCTTGAATGAAGTCATCTTGCTTTTTCTGCAGATCTTTTTGAGTCCTTACTTTTATATGTTTTGGATAACAGACCAAAGTAGACAATGGCCACTGCAAGCATAACATTAGTAAAATTCACCCCTTTAAATTATTTCACTGTATTCATCATTGTGGCTTCAATTTCTTGAGGGACATGAGTGGAAACATAGGAAGTGATGTTTAGAATTGCTGGGAAAGTCAGGCATACCCTTTGGTGCCAGACTGATGGATATTCTCTCTGTGTCTCCCTTCAGATCTCTGTGTGTGTCTGTTTCTGGTCTCTCAGTCTCTGTCAGAAAACCACCCTGTAGACTATTCTTGCTCCCTGTCCCTCTATTTTGAGATGTAGAGAATATTTCCAGAATATTCTTCCCCACTCCCATCTCTCTCTGCCACACAAAGACACATAGAAACCCTATCTTTAGAAGAATTATTCTCTCTGTAGGTATCTCTGTTTTTGTCTCTTGGTCTCTCTTAGACCATTCTTTCTCTATCTCTTTCCAATCCTGATGTAGAGAATAGCAACTTCTAGAAGGTAGTTGTTCATCCCTAGTAAAATTCTCCAGGAACTCTCTCATTTCTCTTTGTTTGCCTCTTGGTATCTGTCCCTCTGGTTTTTTTTTTTTTTAGAAAAGAACTTATGAGACTCAACTACTGCCCCCAACATATTTGTCACTCTTCATTACCAGACTTAGCAAATACCAACTTCCAGAACATTCTTTTCCCCTTTTATGGTCTTTCTGTCTCTGCCTCTATGTCTCTTGCTGCTCCCCCCCACCTGCACAAAGCCCCCTCCCAAGCCTCTATCTCTCTGTTTCTGTCTCTTCCCAGCATGCCCACCACACACAACCCCCTTCCACCCAGGCCTGCTACCTTCTTTTTGAGACTCTTATTCATCATCACACTGGAGACGCCTAGCACGTGCAGTGTGAGCAGAAGGATGATGACCCTCATCATGTGTGAGCAACTGTATCTGCTCTGTAGGTATCTGGACCTCACTGACAAGGTGCAGAGTAGCTCCCTGCTTTTTATAACTGCCTTTTAGGACAGTTGGCATGAGCAGTGTCCTGCATCCCAGTTGGCAGTTGTGCACTGTCATTGACATTGTGTCATTTAGTATACAAATAGGTTCCTGGAGAACTTTACTAGGGATGGAAAATTGACTTTTATTGTCAATTCCAATGTCCAATGCCTGTCCCATGTTTCGGGTATATTTTTATTCATTGGCTTAATGTTCCTATTAAGAAAAGGGAAGACTAAGAACAAGATACTATCATATTATCTTAACTGGAATGGTAGATGTTTAAACCTGATGTCTATTATCCATTTCCAATCAGATAGATGTTGGTGGGAGAATATCAAGTCTGGCCATTTTCAATCAAGTTTTCAACACCCTTGAACCTGAATCATGGATTCATCAGCGATCCTGGGGAGGCTAAATGCACTTGTGAACACTGCTCTATTCTTGGCACAAACCACATTGTTCACATGACCAAAGACACGACAGTAAACTGGCCTGAGTAGAATTCACATTTGTTTGTGGAACTGGAGGATCTAGCCCTTGTCTGTTTAAACAACTGTGATAACATGGAGCATACAGTCTTGATTCCAAAGATAAAATCTTGCTTCTATAGATATAATTTATTACTATTTCTTTACAAATATCACTCAAATTTAATAGTCTGTCAATCACAATTATGACATATAACCCAAGCACCATCCAGAAAGCTTAATGGATAATCATAATAAATATGGTTAAATTTTAAATTTCTTCATTATCTTACTTATTTTGTATATATCTGGGTGTCTGGTCTCAGGCTCCCAGGCTTGGCAGCAACCACCTCTATGTGAAGAGCCATCTAATTAGCCCTGGGTTTCCCCAGTTTTTGGGAACCTATGCTGATGAAACATTTGGGGCATTTAACTCTTGCACATGTCAGAATTCATTAATCTGAAATTTGAAATAGAATGTTTGGACTCATGTCTTCTTAATAGTGTTTAATATGAAATAATGTATGCATATACAGTTTTTCTTTTTAAAAGACAGTATCAGTATTTTTTGCATAGAATCATGTGCAATATTAAAACATCCAGAAAGACAGTTTTGACTTCTGTATCCACGTGCACATGAAAGAGAAATATCAGGAAATACTTGATTTTACAATTACTTTGGTTCTCAGATATACATGCAATAAGAGTCCTTATAAATTTGCTTGTACATAATACATGTTAAAACTTTATCATTTATTTTGTACATGGGACTGGGTATGTCCATACCCTGGCATGTGTATGAAGGTCAGAAGAGTACTGGTTCTCCCTCATCCTACTAAGTGGGTCATAAAACTCAGTCATCATTACCCCCTAAGATGTAGAAATAATTAAAACCTACACTATAGTGCAAAAAATATTCAAGTCAATGTCTCTTACATCCCCAATTTTAATTGACATCTCTGTTACTCATTAGAGCACTACAAAAAGTAAATTTGTTAAAGTAGAAAATGTAACCTACAGAAGGAAGTTTTTCTTCGAGATCACTGTTTCAGAGATTTTCATCTTCATCATGGCAATGGCTCAATCCAGAATCTGGGAGCTTACATCTTGATCCAGAAGGGGATAGGGTGGAATTGATCAAAACATGTATGCATTCATGAAATTCTCAACTTTTAAAAAAGAAGTAAACAATGCAAAGTGATGAATAATGTTATAAAATTTAACACAAATTTTAGGACTTAAAATATTCACTTAACAACCAGCTGTCTGGCAGTAGGAAATATCACAGCTTCTCTCAATCTGCAAGGGGAGTGATGTAGACCTTTGATGGACATGAGCCTGAATGAGGTGACTCAAGCCTACCATGTCACTGGTTGTTTAGGTCACTGTGTTACTAAGTAGTAAATGTCACAACAGAAAAGAGAGAAGAAAAATTCAGACAATGGATATTCATGAGTTAGTATGCTCCTCTGTGTCATTTCCCTTTCATCAACACTGCAAGTTTTGGTTTTGGAAACTCCCAACCTGTCTGTGCAGCTGCTGTCTGCAGTGAGCCCCCTGGTTCTGTTTATGCATCTGTTTGCAAAGTAAAACACTTGGAGAGGAAATCATCTGTCTTGGATTTATTGTTCTTCCTTCTAAGATAAGCTGTTCCATTCTTGTTTTCTGGAATAATTTTTGACAGTATTTTAAATCCTAATTACAAATAAAAATATTTTAATACTGCAAAAAGAGAAACTTCAGCATAAGTAAAGCAGGGATCTGAACATTTTAGAAAAGAGCAATTCCATTCTCCCTGAGATCTAATTTTTGGATAAGCTCTTTACACATTCTGTTCCAGAACCAATGTTGATACAGAAAAATAATGATTCTATTTATCTGCTTTTACAGCTATACTTGTGAGCATTTCCTGCAGGAATGTGAGGCCTGTATTGAAAATACAATGTCCTTAACCAGGCATGGGGATGCATACATTTTAATCCTGGAACTCTGGAAGCAGAGGCAGGTTGATCTCTATGAGTTCAAGGCTAGTCTGTTCTACCTAGTGAGTGCCAGGACAGCCAGAGCTACTTAGTGAGACCTTGCCTCCAGAAAACCAACAAATGACCAAACAAATGAAAAAATTTTTCTCCAGAAAAATGTGTGTTATTTACAATTCTTGTATGTGTGTATATGTGTATATGTTCTTGTGAGTGAAGGCATGCACATGGCATAGCCAATGTGTGAAGAATGTCAGATGTCAAACTCAAGTGATAGTCTTCATTTCCCACAGACAAGGATAGAGTGTGTTTGATGTTGTAGTTCTCAGGACTGGCTTTGGTTTTAAATAAAGCGTAAGTAAAGTGGGATATTTGAGTTTTCAGTAAGCAGAGTCTATATGAAGCATTTCTATGCAGAATCTTTATTTTCTGATACTTCTTCAATCCCTCATTTACATATTGAATTATTCACACAGAACATGCTTAAAGTTATTTTAATGAATATAATTTTATTAAGTTTTTGAAAATTTCATACATATACACAATGAATTTTGATAATATAGATCCCCATTCCTCCCTCTAATTCCTTCCAGCTGCTTTCTTATCCCTCTACTTGCTCATTCTTTTATTTTAAAATTATGCTTGGAGTCATATTTGTGTAGGATACATACTCACAGGTGTGTGACCTACTAAAAGCTGTACCCTTCAAAATTTATTCTCCCTCTGCTAGAAGCGAGTAGCTAATAAGCTAGGGGTGGAACTCATGAATCATATTGAAATGCAGACAGAGATGGCTCAGCTGTTAAGAACACTGACTACTCTTCCAGAAGTCCTGAGTTCTGGAGGTCCTGAGTTCAAATCCCAGCAACCGCATGGAGGCTCACAACCATCTGTAATGAGATCTGACGTCCTTTTCTGGTGTGTCTGAAGACACAGCTACAGTGTATTTACATATAATAAATAAATAAACCTTAAAAAAAAGAAATGCAGAAGGCTCACTTTTATTTTCTTAAAACCTTTATTCCTCCTCTTCTTACTATTCCCCTAAGATGACTCAATATTTAAATTTGACATTTGATAAGATACATTTCTGAGCAGTTACTCAGTTGAGGAGTTGGTATGAATTTTGACACTAAATCGCCATTTTGCCAAATTTGTTGCACAAAACATGTGAGGATTGAAAGTTTATGAAATCATATTTTTTTCTCGGTTTGTCATGGGCATTGAGATCTATGTTATTTTAGACCACGTGTTTCCTATTATTCTCTTGCTCTCTTGTTCTCTCTTGTACTCTTGGGCTCTTCCCTTCCCCTTTCCATTCCCCACCTCTCTCGACATGGTCATGGCCAGCCTCTACTTGTGTACTCTTTCCTTCTGTCTGCCTTTCTCTGCCTCTACTACTCCCTTAACTCCCCTCACCATGCCCTAAATAAACTCTACTCCATACTAAAAATACCCACGTTTGAACTCCACACGCAATGCAGACATAACAAAAACACAGACCAAAGAGAACACACACACACACACACACACACACACACACCCTCCACACATTTAAAAATCAAAGCAACAAATTATTTGATGAGGTAAAGAGAAGGGAGAGAAGAGAAAGTGTCTGAGAGAAGGAAAAGACAAAATTAATAAAATAAAAAATCAGATAAAGATACATTAACAACACAGAAACAGACACAAATTGGGCTTATTAAAAAACTTCAATGCCTTAGGTTTTTTATATAAAGAACTCAAGGAGGTAGACTCCAGAGAGCCAAATAACTCTATTAAAATGGGGTACAGAGCTAAACAAAGACTTTTCACCTGAAGAACTACAAATGGCTGAGAAGCACCTTAAGAAATTTTCAGCATCATTAGTCATTAGAGAAGTGCAAATCAAAACAACCCTGAGATTTCACTTCACACCAGTCAGAATGGCTAAGATTATAAACTCAGGAAACAGCAGGTGTTGGCGAGGATGTAGAGAAAGAGGAGCACTCCTCCACTGAGATTGCAAGCTAGTACAACCACTCTGGAAATCAGTCTGGCGGTTCCTCAGAAAACTGGACAGGATACTTCCGGAGGACCCAGCCATACCACTCCTGGGCATATACCCAGAAGATTCCCCAGCATGCAATAAGGATACATGCTCCACTATGTTCATAGCAGCCTTATTTATAATAGCCAGAAGCTGGAAAGAACCCAGATGTCCCTCAACGGAGGAATGGATACAAAAAATGTGGTATATATACACAACGGAGTACTATTCAGCCATTAGAAACAATGAATTCATGAAATTCTTAGATAAATGGATGGAGCTGGAGAACATCATACTAAGTGAGGTAACCCAGTCTCAAAGGAGACCCATGGTATGCACTCACTGATAAGTGGATATTAGCCTAGAATCTTGGGACACCAAAGATACAATCCATATACCAAAAGATGTCCGACAAGAAGGAAGGAGTGGACCCTGGTGCTGGAAAGGCTCAAAGCATCAGTGTAGGGGAATACCAAAACAGGGAAGTGGGAAGGGGTGGATGGGGGAACAGGGGGAGGGAAAAGGGCATGTGGGACCTTTGGGGGGCAGGGAACCAGGAAAAGGGAAATGAAATGTAAATATAGAATATATCCAATTAAAAAAAAAAGAACAAAATCTGGTTTACTTCAGATGGGAGGCTAATATTCACCCTCTTAGCCACTTGCATCGCCATCTTGGTGGGCTGATGTAGGTTACAGTAAGATCCCTCTTAATATTCCTAAACTCGATCGCCTTCATGGGCGACACAGCGTCACATACAGAATATTTACAGCCAGGTAGCGCCGGAAGCTGTTACAGCACTGTTGGAAAGTCTGCAAAGTCTGATGAAATGGATTTATTGTTACTGACATGCATTTTAGTAAGACTGAACAAAATGAAATGTGCTGATGTGTTTTACATCACTTGACACACCTAAAGCCATCTGAGAGAAGGAATCTCAATTAAGAAAATGCCGCCATAAGATTGGGCTGTAGACAAGCCTGTTGGTCATTTTAAAAATTCGATTGGAGACTGGGATGATATAGAGAGGGTCAGGAATTGGAACAGAATTATGTAGCAATGGGGAATGGGGAGCTGGGGGTAGCTACCATAAAGTTCCAGATGCCAGGAAAGCCAGATGCAATTAGCTGAAATGCCCAACAAAGGGGAGGGTGAACCTACCTGTAGAGACCGTATCCAGAGGTTAAGCAAGGACATGGGTTGGGGAATGTGGCCACCCATTCATTCCAAATTTTTAACTGAGAATTGCTCCTGTCTAAAGGAAATATGGGGACAAAGTATGGACCAGAGACTGAAGGAAAGGCCATCCAGAGACTCCCCTACCTGGAGATCCATCCCATATACAGTCACCAAACCCTGACACTATTGTGGATGCCAACAAGTGCATGCTCAGAGGAGCCTGATATAGCTGTCACCTGAGAGGCTCTGCCAGAGCCTGACATATACCGAGGCAGACGCTCTCAGCAACCATTGGACTGAGCACAGGGTTTCCAGTGGAGGAGGTAGAGAAATGGCTGAAGGAGCTGAGGGGGTTTGCAGCCCCATAGGAAGAACAATAATATCAACCAAGCAGACCCCCCCAGAGCTCTCAGGGACTAAACCACCAACCAAAGAGTACACAAGGAGGGACCCATGGCTCCAGTCACATAATGTAGCAGAGGGTTGACTTCTCTGGCATCAATGGAAGAAGAGGCCCTTGGTCCTGAGAAGGCTTGATACCCCAATGTAGCAGAATGCCAGGGCAGTGAGGTGGGAGTGTGTGTGTGTGTGTGTGTGTGTGTGTGTGTGTGTTTGTGTGTGTGTGTGTGTGTGGTCTCTCATAGCAGCAGGGGGAGGGAGGATGGGATAGGGGTTACCTAGAGGGGAAACTGTGAAAGGGGACAACATTTGAAATGCAAATAAATGAAATATCCAACTTAAAAAAAAAAGAAAAGGAGACGGACTTTTAGCCAAGTTCTTCTCAAAGATCAGACATCAAAGAGTCCCAAACTTGGCCATGACTTCAATAACAGAATCCATTGTGTCAATATTTTGTACATGTTGACTATGTCCTTTGAAGTACCTACATTTTCCATTCTTTCTTCACTCCTCTGCTGTGGAAAAAATGTGTGTGGAAGGTACTTAATTGGTAAATTGCTGGAAATGGAAACAAATGTATATGTATACATATTCATACATGTATAAATTGGAATATATAAACATGAGTATGAAATATACCTATGTTTACATGATATGTCTACAAATAAATATATATTCACAGAAAAATATATAAACATATGTATCCATATGTAAAATGTTTATGAATAAATACATATCAACATAAGTAACATATACATACATGTGTTCAATATTAAACTTCAGACAGAGATAATATTTAAGTACCATAGGAATAAATAGATGTTTTGACATGAGGCAGAATTTGTTCTTGTTTTTCCAAGTCTCTGGATTGTGTTGTATCATCTTTTCTGTTACCAGGTAGAAGGAAGAAAACTCAATTCACTTAAAATATAAGGAAGGAAAGAGTACATTTTGATAGAACTGTTGGAAATGTGAAACAATGAACCTGAGTTTGTGCAAAATTGTAGGTAATTTTCCAGAAGGATACTCAGAAAATAGGATTAACGTGTTGTTGTTACTGGGTCTGGAGGAGAAATGAGAAGGACTTTAATGAGTGCTCATAAAGTCTTAAGTAATTTTCCACTTTGGGCAGTATTTAATGATAGCTCTTCTTGGTTGGTCTGTCTTTGCATTTTACCCAACATTGTCTTTATTCATGAATGGCATTATAATTCTGGTGGAAAGTAGAAATTTCCCAATAAATCAATGGAGGAAAATAAATGCTTGTAGGTCAGCCCAATTTTGTTCCTATGGAACTGAGTTATCTCTTCAATAATCAAGCACAGAGTTGTAGGCAATAAATCAAGATGAAAATATGTAAAAAATAAGAAGAATCACATATGTATGGTAGACAATAAAACAAGAAGTAAATGCATTAAGAACATTTTTGAACATGGGTTGGGTGAATATTTCTTATTTAAAGTCTTTGAACCTTGAAATCTAGTTTTGAATCATACATTTGGGTAAACATTTGCACATCCATCAACTGGCCAAAGTTCTGAATGGAGGAAATGTTGAGAATTTGTCAGACACGATCATGAGAAAACTAGAAGCTGACTGTTCATTGCATAAATGCTTCAGAGACACAGTTGCCAAATGAAATACACTGATAGCAAACAGATACAAAGGTGTGCATATTTACTGTTGAAAATATAAACTAATGCTAGCATAATCAGTGGTCATTACCAGGACATTGTATCAACATCTGAGCCCACAAAACGATTGGAATTCGCATCATTGAAAATTCTCACATCTTGATGAGACTATCAAATTATAAAAATGTTTAAAATCTTGAATCAAAATTGCAAATTCCTGCCCAGGAAATAAAACAGTACACTTCTTCACAAAGGCTTTTCCAAGAATTTCCCAGGATGTTGGAGAACATTCCAGGGCATGCTAGAATGTTCCAGATTGATATCCAATTGCATAAAAATGATTAATATTCATATGGTGATCAGTGATCAGAGGGTATGAGTGACAAAGTATTTGTCACTGTTAAAATAACCATAGTCAGATAACTTCTTTTTTTTCTCTTTTTATCTACTTCCAAGTGAGAACCTTCAACTTTAGGGACATGAATATTTGTGTTTTCTGACAGCTGGCCCACAATCACAGTGGCCTGAAAGGTCAATTTCATGGATTAACTCAAGTTAATCTCATTAGGAAAGTATCAGAAAAACAGAATTGTCATCAACAGTTGTTGCCACCAACAAGGATATGCTGACATTTCACCGTAGACAATCCATGCCAATCTCAGGCCAATAATCAATACTATATAAGGTGGAGATGGTTCTGGGTCTTTCCACCACCTGCCCTTGGTGTCTGAGCTCCATCAGAAGCAGAGAATACAGGCTCTACGATGGTGAAGTTCCTGCTGATTGCTCTTTCATTAGGTTTATCCTGTGCACATCATGAGTCTCTTGATATCAGTCCCTCAGAGGTGTGTGCATTTGGGGATAAAAGAATCTGGGATGTTTAAGTACGCTCTGAAGTTGGTTTGAGTATATATATCGTATACTATAAATGGTATGGTATTGTATATTATATATGGTACATATAGCATATATACATTTTCTGAATCCTATCTGTAATTCAATCCTGGTGTCTTTCAACTCTTTACATGTTGTCAATGAGATCTGTCTACAGTATGAGAGAAGGTTAAGAAGAGAAAATTACAGATTGGACTTTGCATCATTATTGATGGACAAAGTGTGAACGGTATCTTGTGCCCCATGTTCTATTGTGAATGAGTTATAACATAATCTCACAATCTACTCTCTAGCAGGGAGTAGCGGGAGACATCTGTATTTCGCTAGGTCCAAGTTCATTTGTTCAGTGACCTAAAAATACATGCAATAATTAGGATGGATGTTGCTGAAAAAAAGGAACAGATTGACTGACCAACCTTTGCAATGGTGTCTGTCCTATTTAGGTTAATGGGGACTGGCACACCCTTTACATAGTTGCGGATAATGTGGAGAAGGTAAAGGAAGGTGGATCCCTGAGAGCTTACATTCAGCATATGGAGTGCAGCGATGAATGTCAGACACTTAAAATCACATTCAAAGTCAAGTAAGTGACATTCACCTGATGCACATGGACAGGACTGAGAAACTGGGGACATGAATGTCAGTGTGAATTTTTCACTGAAACTTGGGTCATGTGTAATAACTGGAGTTGATCTCCTGGGCATATTCATTCTGAATTGTGTCCTTGACTTAACGAACACTGACTGCAATGTGTTCTACAGTTTTAGAGAGTTGGATAATTCTGGTTGAAACTAGTCACAAACAGTAAAGGTGGGTAGAAAATGAGGGGAGAGTCTTCCCCTGGAAGCTTGGACTTACTTTCCATGTCAATAATAACCCAGAGTGTCTGGTTCAGTCTTCAGATGTGGGTTTATTTATCAAAATTAAATATTTCCCAAAGGCAGTTAATACTCCCACACAATAAATGAAATATGAGCAACCTGAAAGAGAAAATACAGAAACAAGTTTTTGCTTTTTATTTTTGAAGGGTGGACAGCGAGTGTCAGACATACACTGTAGTGGGAGAAAAAGACAACGAAGATGGGCACTACAATACTGATTGTGAGTATGTGATCTGTTAATAGGATGGAAAAGCAATTCAGAGAGAGAAAGAGAAACAGAGAGAGAAGGAGGGAGAGGAAGAGAGAGAGGGAGGGAGAAAGAGAGAAAAGAAGAGACAGAGAGAGACAGAAAGAGGGAGGGAGGAAGATAGAGAGAGGGAGGGAAGGAGACAGAGGGAGAGGGAGAGAGGGAGAGGGAGAGAGAGGGGGAGAGAGAGATATAAGTACACCAAAGGGGCCAGGATCCTAGAACAATTTCAGCTACTAAAATCTGATGCAACTTCCAAAATCCTAACTAAACTTCCAAACATTTGTGGGAACATGTGATGTTAAAGTACATTACACACGTTCCCATAAAAATATTGTGAGAGACATTTCAGTGCCAATTATTTAAGATAACTGTAAATGACATTTAGAAGTCAATCCCATAAAGCTGTGTGACTGATTTCTTAACGGTTTTATTGTTTGGAAAACTATATATTTCACACACACACACACACACACACACACACACACAAAGCACAAACCCACATTTGTTGATTTTATTTTTTTGAACAGAGTTTCTGTGTGTAGCCCTGGCCCCTGGTTGTTCTAGAACTAGTTCTTCAATTAGACTAGCCTCAACGATCCTCCTGGTTGCTGGGATTTGAGGTTTGAGTCACCACAACCCTGCTACAATGTGGTATTTTAATATTAGTCTGATGATTTTTACTTTTTAAATAGGCTGTGGAGATATAAAGGAATTATGGAAATTCTTTTTTAATTGAAAATAGGTTTTTTTCCTTAGAGTAAGAGTGTCTCTCCTACTAGGTAGCTCTCATTTACAATTTTATACCATTGACAGGATAGTTGTCAAATAATTGAAGGAAGAAGTAAAAATATGATAGATTTGTTATGTCGTATGCAAAAGAATAATAAAACCTCCAACAATTCTACTGATTTTTAAGCTGTTTCTATTTTAATTTCAGACTCTGGCCAAAATTTCTTCCATGTTTTAAAGAAGGCAGAAGGTGTCATTTTCTTTCAGAATGTTAATGTGGACGAGAGTGGAAAGGAGACAAATGTGATTTTAGTTGCTGGTGAGAGTGGTCCCTATCATAGGGTTTCTATTGATATGATAAGTACTATGACCAAAAGCAACTTGGGGAAAGAAGGGTTGATTTGGCTTAAGCTCCTACAACACAGTTCATTTTCAAAAAGAAATCACTGCTTATCAGCCATTCGAGACTCCTTAGTTCAGAATTCTCTGCTTAGTTGGTACCCCATTTTTTGATTTGGTTATTTGGTTTTCTGGAGTCTAACAGATGTGTTCATTGTATATTGTGGATATTAGCTCTCTATTGGATGTAGGTTAGTGAAGATCTTTTCCCAATCTGTAGGTTGCTGTTTTGTCTAATTGACAGTGTCCTTTGCCTTTAAGACGCTTTTCAGTTTCATGAGGTCCCATTTGTGGATTCTTGATCTTAGAGTTGAGTCATTGGCATTCTGTTCAGGAAATTTTCTCCTGTGCCAATACCTTCGAAGCTATTTCCCACGTTCTCTTCTACTAGATTCAATATATCTGGTTTTATGTGGAGTGTCTTGGTACACCTGGATGTGAGCTTTGTATAGGGTGAGAAATAAGTATCAATTTGCATTTTTCTACATGCAGACTGCCACTTAGACCAGCACCATTTGTTGAAGATGGTTTCATTTTTCCACTGCATGGTAGTGGCTGCTTTGTCAAAGATCAAGTGTCCACGTGTGTGGTGGTGGTGGTGGGGGTTGTTTCTGGGTCTTCAATTCTGTTCCATTGCTTGACCAGTCTGTCTCTTTACCAAGGAGCTCAAACAGGGCAGGAACCTGAAGGCCGGAGCTGAAATGCAGGCCACAGTGTGGTGCTGCCAACTGGCTTGCTCCTCAGGTCCTGCTCATCATGCTTTCCCATAGCACCCACGACCATCTGCCCTGAGGTGGTATGGCACCAGCCATACTGGAGTATGGGTTGGGCACTCTACCGTCAATCACTACCTAAGAAAATGGGCTGGGCCCTTCCATATCAACTATCAATCTAGAAAATTCCCTGCAAGTTTTCCCACAGAGCAATCTGAGGGCATCATTTTCTTAGCTGAGGTTGCCTCTTTACAGATGACCTTGCTTTGTGTCAAGTTGACAAAAAATCCCACCATCTTGCTTTGTTTGACAATGTTGTGAGGGCGAAAGGAGGGAGTAGGGGTAAAGTAGGGGGCTTGGGCCTTGGGCTTGGGGGCTGGGGCCTGTGGGCTGGGGGTTGGAGACTGGTAGTGGATTGGGTAAATGGTGAGGTGGAGTGGTGTTGGAATGGTTGTTGAATTCAGATTCATGAACCTGATCAGCCTGATCTCACTGCTTATATCAGTAATTATTAATATTCCAAGGCATGGATTCCAGAATCTACACAGAAGTAAAGCAGAAAGTCAGCATGGACAAATATTTAGCCCTTATATCACAACCACCAGGATGCTATACAGGCCTTTTTGGAAATCAATACTATGGTGATGTGGAAAGCATGAATAAATATAATAATTATAGTAGCAATAGTAATAGTGGTGATGACAATAATAATAACAACGATAACACCACCAACAAATGATGATATTATTCATTAGGTTGTGAACAGTAATAGTGGCCAGCATTTCAGCTCCATTAAATGTGTTCTGCTCACTTTAGAGATCTTAGGTTGATCAGAATGAGGCTGGTGGGGATGAGGGAGGGTCCAGAAGGTAGGATGTTTCCATGGGTCAATATCACACAACCCATTGTAACTGTGTCTGTTCTGAGCTACCTAATATCATAAGCTACACTTTCTCTTCCATTTGATATAGGGAAAGGAAAGACCCTGAGCAAAGCACAGAAGCAGGAGCTTAGGGAGCTGGCCAAGGAATACAACATGCCAGTGGAGAATATCCAGCACTTGGTGCCCACAGGTAACATCACTGTGCTTCACACAGCAAACAAATGCACCTGAAAATGTTCAGGATAATCACCATTTCAGCCTCCTAAATCAGATGTTTAAAATTATTTAAGGTTACTGGAGATATTACAGATCTCTAACGATGCTTTTTGTTTGTGATTATTTCCTTCCGCTCTTGTCTGACACAGACACTTGTTACTAATAAAGACGCTATATGGGTGAGTACAAACAGGGCAGCTGAGCCTGCTAATGTTTTTATCTGCTAGAAATTCATTCTTTAGTCTATTAGTTATGCATTTAATAGAGGAATTCTATTTATAGTTCTAATTACATATGTAATCAAAGGTGTCAACACTGTAATTTATGTTGCTGTTAATATTTATATCATGGGAAAAAGCTATTCTCCTATTGCAAAGTGTAGATTTCTTTTATCTTAAAGGTGATGGGTAAGAATATTGTGAAACTCTTGACTATTACAAATACGTGGCATCTGTGGATGTTGAGAGGGTATCTTGCATTTGGAAATACTGTAATTGTAGATGAACTTTGTAGAAGTCTACTTAGGCACAACCGTGCACATATGTTTTATGGTAGATAATATGTAGATATAAAACTGTCAATCGGAAAGGTGGTATAGCATTATGGAAGTCAAATAAGAGCAAACATAGGTGTAACCATATGACATGTGCCATTTTTTAAATTCAAACTTTCTACCATATTCCTCATCCATTAATTTTTGCTTTGCATTTACAATCTCAGAAAGTTCATGTCAGAACCATCAGCTCATGCATACCCTACTGTTGTCTTTGTTTGTCTTGGTTTTTACTTTTGAAGCTTCACAGGTGACAGCGAGATCAGCAATATTTCCCACATCACCTCTTCCATGAAATCAGAATTGTGACAATGAAGATAGCTCATCCTTTTCTTATTTTTTTTCCATCTTTCCTATGAAGCCAGAATCTCTGCTTCATGGATATGTTTCCCAACTCCCTACCATGGTACTGATTTTTCTGTTGATAAAAATAAATTGATTTTTCATGCACACATTTTGTCTTCAGTCAAAGTGGTGTAATACACCATGCCTTACTTAGGGTTTTGTTGCTGTGAAGTGACACCATGACCAAGGCAACTCTGTTAAAGGCAAACATTTAATTGGGGCTCCCTTACAGGTTTAGAGGTTCAGTCCATCAACATCATGGCAGGAATCATAGCAGTCTGCAGGCAGACATGGTTTTGGAGAAGGGACTGAGAATTCTACATCATGACCCAAAGGCTGCCAGGAGAGTCTCCTACAGGCAGCTAGTGGAGGCTCTCTTCCTCATTTGGCAGGGCTTGAGCACAGGAGCCTGAAAACCCAGTCACACAGTGACACACATGCTCCCACAAGGTCATACCTACTCTAATGTTGCCAATTCCCATAGGCCAACCATATTCTAACCATCACACTCAACAAAGAAAATGTGCACTCTAACTATTGAAAAATAATCTGGTTTGGGATGACTCAGTGGTTCAGAGTACTGACTGCCCTTGCAGAAGAACTGGGTTCAGTTCCTAGCCACCACATGGCAGTGCACAACCATCTGTAACTCCAGTTCCAGGGGAATTGGCTCCCTCTCCTGGCCTGGGCAGGTAGTGAACTCACCTATTATAATTGCTTATATGCAGACACTTAAATGTATAAGTAATTAAATAACAAAATACATTTAAAATGTGATTAATTGGACATAGTGCTGCCTGCTATTAATTCCAGGGCTTGAGAAGCAGAGTTAGATGGATGCTTTCCTGTGAGTTTGAGACCAGCCCGGTCTATATTTTCAGTTCAAGGATAACCATGGGTAAATAATGAGAATTTATTGCAAAAGGAAACAACAAACAAATCATAAATGCAATGAAAACCAAAGTATTGAATAATACCACAAGAAATAATTTTAATGGAGAATAACTCCTTATTTCAATAATGTCTCATTATTAGACTAAATAAATTGCCTATAATATTATATATATGGTATTCAGGATGACATATAAACTTTCTATGATATTTCTTTTTGTATGTGAGACTTTGTGGCCAGAATGGCTTAAGAGTTCAAGGGATTACTCTTTTTTTAATTAATCAGGAGACCGGAGCACTATCATCTTCTGTATATGTCTTTGGTACTGATTGATTGTCCTCTTCAGGCCACTGAGGTCATTGAATAAGAAGCTATACCTTTCCTCCTCAGGATGCTTTGTTTTTTTTGCATGGGACTCTATCACCCTCCTCTGGGTGTTTTGAATACTGCTTGTGAACATGTCACCTTTTGGATGCTGCAGTACTGAATGGGACACTGTAATCCTCTTCCAGATGCTTTGGGTACTTTGTAGGACTCTACTGCCCTCTTTTGGCTACTGTGGGTATTCCATAGGAAGCGTTCTTCCACTTTTGGATGGGCTGGGTATTGCATCAGAAGCTATCACATTCTTCTGGCAGCTGTTGATACAGCATGGCTGTCTTTTGTCTTCTTCTGGATGCCGCATGTTCAGTATGCTCAGCTATTATCCTAATTTTGCATGTTTGGATGCCACAAGTAAAACTATTGCACTCTTTGGGAGCTGCAGGCACTGTACTCACCTGATACACAAACAGATACATAATTAATACTGAATTAAATTATTATTAAATAGGATTCAAAACGGAATAGAATCAAACCCTTATGGGATAGACATTTTGTAAATCCATCTATGTAATAAAATACACTGATGTTTTGTTTTGTTTGCTATTCTAAGACCTGCTAACAAATGTTTATGAAAATTACATTAGAACATGACCTGCTGCTATAATGAATGATAATGGGTTATTCAAACCACAGCACATGTACCTATTAAAAGAACTGGGTTTGGTGCTCACTATCTGTAACTCAAAATTAAAAGAGATTTGATACCCCTTTCTGTCATCTGTAAACACCAGGTTTGTGCATTTCTCATATAGGCATGCAAACAGTTTATACATGGTCATAAAATTAAATATTTTATTAAATTGGGTTTCATAAAATAAATAAATTAATGACTCACACTCTAACATTCAAATTGTGGAACATTTAAAAAAAGCAGTATTTCATTAGTATCAACACACTGAATTTGAGAACTTAGGACATGGACTGGAAGAAGTCTTGTTTCCAGTGCAGAATTAAAGCTGGAGTTTAACAACAACAGAAACAGCAGAAAGCCTACACACTCAGGGAAACTGCACAACACCCCACTCAATGATCTCTAGGTCAGAGGAGGAATAAAGAAAGAAATTAAAGACTTTCTAGAATTCAATGAAAATGAAGGCAGAACATACCCAAATTTATGGGACACAATGAAAGCGGTGCAAAGAGGAAAGTTCGTAGCATTAAGTACCTCCATAAAGAAATTAGAAAATGCTCATATCAGCAATTTACATGTACACTTAAAAGCTCTAGAAAAGAACAAGACAAGAAATAATCAAAATTAGGGCTGATATCAATCAATTAGGAATTAATGAAACTGTATTGTTTTAATTTTTATAAAGAATCAAGGAAACCAAGAGATGGTTTGTTGAGAAAGGCAACAAAATAGACTAACCTTGAGCCAAACTAACTAAAAGACAGAGTCGTGATCCAAGTAATCAAAATCAGAAATGGAAAGGGAGAGATAACAAGAAATAATGAAAAAAATCAAAAGAATTATTAGGTCTTCTGTCAACAGCCTGTACTCAACAATATTGAAAAATCTTAACTAAACAGATGATTTTCTAGACAGATACCTCTTACCAAAGTTAAATCAAGATCAGGTAAACTGTTTAAACAGACCTGTACTCCCTAAGGAAATAGAAGCAGTCATTAATAGTCTCCCAACCAAGAAAAGACAAGGGCCAGATGGCTCAGTGAAGAATTCTCCCCGACATTCAAAGAAGAGCTAATACCAATACTACTCAAACTATTCCTGAAAATAGAAACAAAAGAAACATAGCCAAACCCATTCTATGAGGCCACAGTCACCCTGATACCCAAACACATGAAGACTCAACAAAGAATGAAAATTTCAGACCAATTTGTCTTATGAACATTGATGCAAAAATACTCCATAAAATACTCTCAAACCAAATCCAGGAATACATCAACAACATCATCCAATACTGTAAAGTAGGTGTCATCCCAGGGATGCAGACCTGGTTCAATATACAAAACTCCATCAGTGTAACCCACCATATAAACAAAATTAAAGACAAAAACGTAATCATCTCAAGAGATGCCACAAATGCCTTTGACAAAATCCAATACCCCTTCATGTTAAAAGTCTTAGAGAGATCAGGGTTATAAGACACATGGCTAAATATAGTAAAAGCCAAGTAAAATAAGCCAATAGCCAAAATCAACTTAAATGGAGAGATACCTAAAGCAATTCCAGTATAATCAGTGAGAAGACAAGGTGACCACTCTGTTCCTGTCCATTCGAATATAGTACTTGAAGTCCTAACTAGAGCAAGAAGACAATTAAAAGAGGTCAAGGGCATATAAGTTAGAAATGAAGAAGTCAAAGTATCATTATCTGTGGATGATATGATAGTATATTATACGTGACCCCAAAAATTTTACCAGAGAGCCCCTACTGCTGATAAATACCTTAAAATGGCTGGGTACAAAATTAACTAAAAAATTCAGCAGCCCTCATTTATACAATTGATAAATCATCAGAGAACTCTAACCAAGTAAATGAAAGAACTATATGATAAGAACTTCAGATCACTGAAGAAATAAATTGAAGGAGATAGCAGAAGATGGAAAAATCTCTTGTGCTCATGGGCCAGTAGGATTAACATCGTAGAAAATGGCCATCTTACCAAAGCAATTTACAGATGCAATGTAATTCCCATCAAAATTCCAACACAATTCTTCACAGACTTTGACAGAGCAATTCTCAACTTCATATGGAAAAACAGAAAACCCAGGATAACTAAAATAATGCTAAACAATAGAAGATCTTCTGGAGGTATCACCATCCCTGAAGTCAAGCTGTACTAGAGAGCAATAGTAATCAAAACTGCATGGTATTGGTATAGGAACAGACAGGTTGATTGAGGGAATCAAATTGAAGACACTGAAATAAACCTACATACCTACAGACACTTGTTTTCTGAAAAAGAAAGCAAAATCCTACATGGGAAAAACAAGCATCTTGAAGAAATGGTCTGGTCTCACTAGATGTCTACATATACAAGAATGCAAATGGATCCATATCTATCACCATGCACAAAACTCAAGTCCAAATGGATCAAGGACCTCAACATACCACTGGATTCATTAAATCTAATAGAACAGAAAGTGTGAAATAGCCTTGAACTCTGGTGTAGGAGAAAAATTCATGAACAGAGTATCAATGGCTCAGGCTCTAAGGTTAGAACTGCTAAATGGGACCTCATGAATCTGGAAAGCTTCTGTAAGGCAAAGGGCACTGTCAATAGGACCAAATTGCATTCTACATATTGGGAAAAGATCTTTATCAATTCTTCATCGGATACAGGCCTAATATCTAATATATACAAAGATTTCTAGAAATTAGATCCCAACAAACCAAATAACACAATTAAACCTGAATACGGAACTAAACAGGGAATTCCCACCACAGGAATCTCCAATGGCCTAAAAGCACTTAAAAATGTTCAACATCCTTAGTCATCAGGAAAATGCAAATCAAAACGACTCTGAGCATCCATCTTACATCTGTCAGAATGGCTAAGATAAAAAACTCAAGTGATGGCACATGCTGGATAGGATATGAAATAAGGGCAACACTCCTCCATTGCTGGTGGAAGTGAAACCTTAAACAACCTTGGAAATCAATTTGGTCTCTTCTCTCTCAATACCATTCCTGGGCATAAACAGAAAAGATGTCTTACTATACCACAAGGACAGTTGCTCAAATATGTTCATAGAAGCATATTTGTAAGATCCAGAAACTGTAATCAGCCTGGATGTCCCTCAACTGAAGAATGGATAAAGAAAACGAGGTATACGTACACATTGGAATTTTATTCAGCTAGTCAAAACAAAGACATCATTAATTTTGCAGGCAAATGGATGGAACTTTAGAATATCATCCTGAGTGAGGTAACCCAGACCCAAAATGACATGCATAGAATGTACCCACTTGTAAGTAGAAATTTGCCAAAATGTACAGGATACCCACACTATACTCCACAGACCAATAGATGGCAAAATGAAAGAAGGCCCAAGCAAGGATGCTTGAATCTCACTTAGGGAAATAAAAACCTCATAGGTGCAGATGGAGACAGGGAATTGGGTTGGAGAAGGAATGGGGAGGGAAATGGGGTTGTTTGGGATCTTGTGTGTGGAGAAAGAGGAGAGCTGGCCAGATGGCCATGAAAATGAAGTGAAATCAGCAACTGACAGAGGTGGTGAGGTGGAGGACATCACCAGGACGAGTCAAAGACTTGGGATAAGGGAGGCACCCAATCAATGGGGGTGACCTCAACTGTGACTCTTAGCATTGAGGATAAGGAACCTGAGGAGGATACCTCCTGTAGCCAGGTAGGAACCCCAGTGGAGTGATAGAGAAACCAATCTACCCAGAAATCTTTTGATGAAAAGTGTATCCTGTCTAGAAGATGTGCAGGGAAGTTAGGTGGAGCAGACACTGAGAGAATAGTCAACCAATTAACTGGCCCAACTTGAGACCCATTCCATGGGCAAGCACCAATCCCTGACACTATTAATTATACAGTTATGCTCACAGACAGGTGTCTAGCATGGCTGTCTGTGAGAAGCTCCACCCAGCAGCTCACTCAGACAGATGCAGAGACCCACAGCCAAATAGTAGATGGAGCTTGAAGACTCTTAAGGAAAAATAGGAGGAAGAATTGTAGGCCTGAAGGGGATAGAAGCTCCAGAGGAAAGCCATCAGAGTCAACTAGCCTAGACCCTTGGGGCTCTCAGAGACTGAACCACCAACCAAAGAACATATACAGGGTAGATCTAGGCCTCCCTGCACATATGTACAGATGTGCAGCTTGGTCTTCCTGTGGGTCCCGAACAACTAGAATGGGTGCTATCCTGAAAGCTGTTGCCTATACATGGGTTGTGTTCTTCTAGCTGGACTGCCTTATCTGGTCTCAGTGAGAGAGGATGCACCTAGCCTGGCAGAGACTTGATGTGCCAATTTGGGAGGATTCTAGGAGTGGGCCCAACAGCTCAGGGGAGAAGGAAGCAGGGAAAGATTGTGGGAGGGGGTGACTAAGAGGGGACATTGAGCAGGATGTAAAGTAAGTAAAAATAATAAACAAACAAACAATAAAATTTAAAAAACAATTCTCTTCTTTCCCCTCCTTCTCCTCCTAGTCCTCCTCTTCCTTCTTTTCCTCCTCTTCTTCTTGATCTTGAATCAGCAGTTTCAGAGGAATAAAGAATTAATTTGGTTTACATATTAAGTGATGGGGACTGACAGAAAATATTTTCTTTTTTTTTCTTTTTTTCTTTTTTGGTTTTTTTGAGACAGGGTTTCTCTGTGTAATCCTGGCTGTCCTGGAACTCACTCTGTAGACCAGGCTGGCCTCAAACTCACAAATCTGCCTGCCTCTGCCTCCCAAGTGCTGGGATTACAGGCGTGCACGACCACGCCCAGCTAGAAAATATTTTCATTGTAATTTTCATGCTGTATTTTCCTAGATTGTCTCATGTACTTGAGAGTGTTCATATCAGTTGTTCAACAGATACCATGTTTGAATTTTATTAAATAATAAGATAATAAGTTTGAGAAAGCAAAGTTAAACCTATAACATAGATCATCAAGAAACATGTATGTATAAAGTATATATATATATATATACACATACATATATACACATACATATATTGTATATATAATATTATCAAAAATTATTTATTCACAAGAATATGCAGACCAAACACTCATGAATGTATAATTAAAATTAATTTAAATAGGCATGAAATAAATTATTTACATTTTTTAATATTTTTATTTTCTATATTCTTTGTTTACATTCCAAAGGCTTTCCCCTTTCCCCGTTACCCCCCACCATATGTCCCATAGTTCCTCTCCCCCCCCATGCTATTCCTCACTCTTTCCCCCCCCCCCACGATTTCTCTGTTCTGGGTCTACAATACTGGATCCAATCTTTACAGGCCCAGGGTCCTCTCCTTTTTTTCTTCTTGAGAGTCATTTGACTTGCTAATTGTGCCTTGAGTATTTAGGGCTTCTGGGCTCATTAATATCCACTTATCAGTGATTGCATTTTGTGTGTATTCTTTTGTGATTGGGTTAGCTCACTTAGGATGATAGTTTCCAGATCTAACCATTTATCTACAAATTGCATGAATTCATTATTTTTAATTGCTGAGTAGTACTCCATTGTATAAATATACCACATTTTCTGTATCCATTCCTCTTTTGAGCCTTGAACTCAGAAATCCTCCTGCCTCTGCCTCCCAAGTGCTGGGATTACAGGCGTGCACGACCACGCCCGGCTAGAAAATATTTTCATTGTAATTTTCATGCTGTATTTTCCTAGATTGTCTCATGTACTTGAGAGTGTTCATATCAGTTGTTCAACAGATACCATGTTTGAATTTTATTAAATGATAAGATAATAAGTTTGAGAAAGCAAAGTTAAACCTGTAACATAGATCGTCAAGAAACATGTATGTATAAAGTATATATGTATATATATATATACATATATATATATACACACACATACATATATACATATACATATATTGTATATATAATATCATCAAAAATTATTTATTCACAAGAATATGCAGACCAAACACTCATGAATGTATAATTAAAATTAATTTAAATAGGCATGAAATAAATTATTTACATTTTAAATTAAAAAATATTGTTAAAGATCTGTGCCCAGTGCTGATCCTGTGCCACAGCTCTCCGTACCCAGGTCCCATCGGGAGTGAGATAGTCTCCCAAGAGTGATGACATACCTGAGAGCTCAGGTGAGACCACCATTTCTGCTCAAATTCCTGGCCAAAGAGGGACCCAACCAGAGCCAGCAGGACACAGGAACCAAGGAAAATCCTGGTACAGGATCCTGACTTTTTCTGTCTGCATCACTGAACTGATCTTGTGACACAGCTCTCTATACCCAAATTGCTCGCAGAGAGAACTAGTCTCGCTGGAGTGCTGACACACAGGCTTAAAGGAGTGACAAGCCACAGTTAGGGACAGCAAAACCAGCTAACACCACAGGTGGCCAGATGTCAAGAGGCAAAGGGAAGAATATAAGCAACAGAAAGCAAGGTTACTAGGCAACATCAGAACCCAGTTTTCCCACCAGAATGAGCCCTGGATACCTCAACATACCAGAAAAGCAAGACTATGATTTAAAATAGCATCTCATGATGATGATAGAGGACGTTAAGAAAGACATAAATAATTCCCTTAAGGAAATACAGGAGAACACATATAAGCACAAGCCCTTAATAAAGAGGGAACACAAAAATCCCTTAAAGAGTTACAAAAAAACACAACCAAACAGGTGAAGCAATTGAACAAAACTACCCAGACCTAAAATTGGAAATCGAAACAATAAAGAAATCACAAAGGGAGACAACCCTGGAGAAAAAAACCTAGTAAAGACATCTGGAGTATAGATGCAAGCAAGCATCATCATCAGAACACAAGAAATAGAAGAAAGAATCTCAAGTGCAGAAGATACCATAGAAAACTTTGACCCAATAGTCAAAAAATGCAAAATCAAAAAGCTCCTAACCCGAATTACCCAGGAAATTCAGGACATAGTGAGAGGACCAATTCTCTGGATTATAGGTAAAGAAGAGAGTGAAGATACCAAACTTAAAGGACCCATAAAAATCTTCAACTAAATTATAGAAGAAAACTTCTCTAATCTAAAGAAAGAGATCCCCATAAACATATAAGAGGCCTATGGAACTCCAAATAGATTGGAACAGAAAAGAAATTCTTCCTGTCACACAATAGTAAAACACTAAATGCACAAAACAGAAAGAATATTAAAACAGTCCGGGGAAAAAGGACAAGTGACATATAAAGGCAGACCTATCAGAATTACACCAGAGACAATGAAAGCTAGAAGATCCTGGGCAGATGTCATACAGACCATAAGAGAACACAAATGTCAGCCCAGACTACTATACCCAGTAAAACGCGCAACTACCATAGACGGAGAAAACAAGATATTCCATTGACAAAACCAAATTTACACAATATATTTCCACAAATCCTGCCCTACAAAGAATAATAGATGGAAAACCCCAACACAAGGGGCGAAACTACACCCTAGAAAAAGCAAGAAGGTAATCTTCTTTCAAGGAACCCAATGAAGATAACCACACAAACATAAAAAATAACATAGAAAATAACAAAGCAACAGTCATTATTCCTTAATATCTCTTAGTATCAATGGACTTAATTCCCCTCAAAAAAGACACAGACTAACAGACTGGATACATAAACAGGACCCACCTTTTTGCTACATACAGGAAATGCACCTCAGAGTCAAAGACAAACACTACCTCAGATGGCTGGAAATCAATATTCCAAGCAAGTGGTCCCAAGACACAAGCTGGAGTAGCCGTTCTAATATTGACTAAAATCAACTTTCAACCAAAATTTATCAAAAAGAATAAGGAAGGACACTTCGTATTCATCAAAGGAAAATGTTTCCACAAAATAGAAACATAAGGAACACTACCAATTTCACTCTATGAAGTCACAATTCTGCTGCATATTCTCCCTTGGAGATGGAGCAATTTATGTCTAATCAGGAACTTGTCACAGTTTCCTTTCTTTCTTTTTTTTATTGAATATCGTCTTCATTTACATTGTCAATGGTAAAACCTTTCCTGATTTCCGCCCTCCAGAAAGACCCCCCACCCCTCCTCCCATCCACTGCCTCCATGTATATACCCCTTCACCTGACCCATTTCCACCTCAACCCCTTGATTTCCCTCTGTTGGGGCATCTATTGAGCCTTTGCCTGACCAAGGACCTCTCCTCCCACTGATGCCCAACAAGGCATTCCTCTGCCACATTTTTGGCTGGAATCATGTGTGCCCCTTGGTTGATGGTTTAGTCCCTGGGAGTCCTGGGGTGTCTGGGTGTCCGAAACCATTCTTCTTCCCATGGGGCTGTAAACCCCTTCAGCTCCTCCAGACCACCCTCCAGCTCCTCCATTGGGAACCCCACGCCCAGTGCAATGGTTGCCTGCTAGCACCTGCCTCTGTATTTGTAAGGCTCTGGCAAGGCCCCTCCGGAGACAACCATGGCATGCTCCTTTTTGGTATGCACTTCTTGTCCACCATAGTAGTGTCAGGGTTTGGTGACTATTTATATGAAGAATCCCCAGGTAGGGCAGTCTCTGGGTGGCCTTTACTTCAGTCTCTGCTCCACATATTGTCTCCCTTATTGCTCCCGTGAGTATTTTGTTCCCTTTCTCAGAGGAACCAAAGCACCCTCACTTAAGTCTTCCTTCTTGAGCTTCCTGTGCTGGGTGAATTGTAACTTGTTTATTTTGAGCTTTTGGGCTAACATCTGCTTATTAGTGACTGCATACCATGTGCTTTCCTTTGGATTGGGTTACCTCACTCAGGATGACATTTTCTAGTTCCATCCATTTGCATAAGAGTTTCATGAATTCATTGTTTTCAATAGCTGAATAGTACTCCATTGTGTATATATACCACAGTTTCTGTATCCATTCCTTTGTTGAAGGACATCTGGGTTCTTTCCAGCTTCTGGCTATTATAAATAAGGCAGCTATGAACATAGTGGAAGCATGTGTCCTTATTACATGTAGGAGCATCTTCTGGGTATATGCCCAGGAGTGGTATAGCTGGGTCCTCAGGTAGTACTATGTTTAATTTTCTGAGGAATCGCCAAACTGATTTCCAGAGTGGTTGTACCAGCTTGCAATCCCAACAACAATGGTGAAGTGTTCCTTTTTCCCCACATCCTCTCTAGCATCTGCTGTCCCCTTGAGTTTTTTTTTTAATTTTTATTTTCTATATTCTATGTTTACATTCCAAAGGCTTTCCCCTGGTCCTGGAAAGGCTTGATGCAGCATTGTAGGGGAGTAACTGGACAGAGAAATGGGAGGGGGTGATTGGGGAAAGGGTGGCAGGAAGAGGGCTTATGGGACTTATGGGGAGGGGGAAACGGGAAAGGGGAAAGCATTTGGAATGTAAACAAAGAGAAAATTAAAAAAAAACAGCTATCTCTTCCAACCCCCCCCCCCATTAAAACAATAATTCCCGGAAAAGTCTGCTGAAGACAAGATGAGACTATGGGTGACTTTGTGTTCCATGTTTGAAAACTAAGAAATTAATATGAATTAATTTTTGAGTTCAGATAATAATGAAGACATTTAAAGACAACTTTCCAGCCGGGCTGTGGTGGCACATGCCTGTAATCCCAGCACTTGGGAGGCAGAGGCAGGTGGATTTCTGAGTTCGAGGCCAGCCTGGTCTACAGAGTGAGTTCCAGGACAGCCAGGGCTACACATAGAAACCCTGTCTCGAAAAAACCAAAAAAGAAAAGAAAAAAAAAGACAACTTTCCTTTGCCATATTTTCATGGTCAAAGTTGTGTCTAAAACCCATTAAAGATTGGGTTTGTATCCATTTGTTTTAGGTAGTATACCTTCCAATTTTACTTCTTTCTGAGTTCTATCATCTACTCAGTGCAAAAATCAAAATCAGAAGTACATTTTGTTAAATGTCTTAATTAGCATATTATGTGACCCATGTTTCCTTATGAGCAACAAAATAGAAATCCACAATCTTTCCCTTCTTGTTTGTCAGAATAAATTTCTTTTTTTTATTGGATATATTCTATACTTACAATTCATTTCCCTTTTTCTGGTTCCCCACCCCCCAAAGGTCCCACATGCCCTTTTCCCTCCCCCTGCTCCCTCATCCACCCCTTCCCAGTTCACTGTTCTTGTATTCCCCTACACTGATGCTTTGGTCCATTCTAGCACCAGTGTCCATTCCTTTCTTCTTGTCAGACATCATTTGGTATGTGAATTGTGTCTTTGGTGTCCCAAGATTCTAGGCTAATATCCACTTATCAGTGACTGCATACCATGGGTATTCTTTTGAGACTGGGTCACCTCACTTAGTATGATGTTCTCCAGCTCCATCCATTTCTCTAAGAATTTCATGAATTCATTGTTTCTAATGGCTGAATAGTACTCCATTGTGTATATATACTACATTTTTTGTATCCATTCCTCCATTGAGGGACATCTGGGTTCTTTCCAGCTTCTGACTATTATAAATAATGCTGCTATGAACATAGTGGAGCATGTATCCTTATTGCATGCAGGGGAATCTTCTGGGTATATTCCCAGGAGTGGTATGGCTGGGTCCTCCGGAAGTATCACGTCCAGGTTTCTGAGGAACTGCCAGACTGATTTCCAGAGTGGTTGTACCAGCTTGCATTCCCACCAGCAGTGGAGGAGTGTTCCTCTTTCTCCACATTCTCGCCAACACCTGATGTCTCCTGAGTTTTTAATTTTAGCCATTCTGACTGGTGTGAGGTGAAATCTCAGGGTTGTTTTGATTTGCATTTCCCTAATGACTAATGAGGTTGAACATTTTTTAAGGTGTTTCTCAGCCATCCGAATTTCTTCAGGTGAAAAGTCTTTGTTTAGCTCTGTACCCCACTTTTGGATAGGGTTATTTGGTTTTCTGGGGTCTAACTTCTTGAGTTCTTTGTATACATTGGATATTAGCCCTCTGTCAGATGTGGGGTTGGTGAAGATCTTTTCCCAATTTGCTGGTTGCCGATTTGTCCTTTTGACAGTGTCTTTTGCCTTACAGAAACTTTGTAATTTTATGAGGTCCCATTTGTCTATTTTTGCTCTTAGAGCATAAGCAATTGGTGTTCTGTTCAGGAACTTTCCCCCTGAGCCAATGTCCTCAGCGGTCTTCCCCAGTTTCTTTTCTATTAGTTTTAGTGTGGGTTTTATGTGGAGGTCCTTGATCCACTTGGAGTTGAGCTTAGTGCAAGGAGATAAGAGTGGATCAATTCTCATTCTTCTGCATGTTGACCTCCAGTTGAACCAGTACCATTTGTTGAAAAGGCTATCTTTTTTTCCACTGGATGTTTTCAGCTTCTTTGTCGAAGATCAATTGGCCATAGAAGTGCAGGTTCAATTCTGGGTTTTCGATCCTATTCCATTGATCCACCTCCCTGTCACTGAACCAATACCATGCAGTTTTTTTTAATTTTTATTTTCTATATTTTATGTTTATATTCCAAAGGCTTTCCCCTTTCCCAGTTCCCCCCACCATATGTCCCATAATTCTTCTCCCCCCAACTATTACCCAGTGATCCCCCCCACGATTTTTCTGTTTAGGGTCTACAAAACTGGATCCAATCTTTACAGGCCCAGGGTCCTCTCCTTTCTTCTTCTTGGGAATCATTTGACTTGCTAATTGTGCCTTGAGTATTTAGGGCTTCTGGGCTCATTAATATCCACTTGTCAGTGATTGCATTTCATGTGTATTCTTTTCTGATTGGGTTAACTCACTTAGGATGATATTTTCCAGATCTAACCATTTACCTACAAATTGCATGAATTCATTATTTTTAATTGCTGAGTAGTATTCCATTGTATAAATATACCACATTTTCTGTATCCATTCTTCCTTTGAGGGATATCTGGGCTCCTTCCAATTTCTGGCTATTATAAACAAGGCTGCTATGAACATAGTGGAGCATGTGTCTTTATTGTATGCAGGGGAATCCTCTGGGTATATGCCTAGGAGTGGTATGCCAGGGTCCTCTGGAAGTGACATGCCCAATTTTCTGAGGAACCGCCACACTGATTTCCAGAGCGGTTTTACCATTTTGCAATCCCACCAACAGTGGAGGAGTGTTCCTTTTTCTCCACATCCTCCCCAGCACTTGTTGTCTCTTGAGTTTTTAATCTTAGCCATTCTGATTGGTGTGAGGTGGAATCTCAGGGTAGTTTTGATTTGCATTTCCCTGATGACTAATGATGTTGAACACCTCTTAAGGTGTTTTTCGGCCATCCAAATTTCTTCTGGTGAACATTCTTTGTTTAGCTCTGTACCCCATTTTTTGATAGGGTTATTTGGTTCTTTGGGGTGTAACTTCTTGAGTTCTTTGTATATATTAGATATTAGCCCTCTGTCGAATGTGGGGTTGGTGAAGATCTTTTCCCACTTTGTTGGTTGCCGTTTTGTCCTTCTGACAGTGTCCTTTGCCTTACAGAAACTTTGTAATTTTATGAGGTCCCATTTGTCAATTCTTGATCTTAGAGCATAAGCTATTGGTGTTCTGTTCAGGAACTTTCGCCCTGTGCCCATGTCCTCCAGGGTCTTCCCAAGTTTCTTTTCTAATAGTTTCAGTGTGTCTGGTTTTATGTGGAGGTCCTTGATCCACTTGGAGTTGATCTTAGTACAAGGAGATAAGAGTGGTTCAATTCGCATTCTTCTGCATGTTGACCTCCAGTTGAACCAGCACCATTTGTTGAAAAGGCTATCTTTTTCCCACTGGATGGTTGTGGCTCCTTTATCAAAGATCAAGTGACCATAAGTCTGTGGGTTCATTTCTGGGTCTTCAATCCTATTCCATTGATCTACCTGCCAGTTGCTGTACCAGTTCCATGCAGTTTTTAACACAATTGCTCTGTAGTACTGCTTGAGGTCAGGGATATTGATTCCCCCAGAAGTCCTTTTATTGTTGAGAATAGTTTTAGCTATCCTGGGTTTTTTGTTGCTCCAGATGAATTTGAGAATTGCTCTTTCTAGGTCTATGAAGAATTGAGTTGGGATTTTGATGGGGATCGCATTGAATCTGTAGATTGCTTTTGGCAAGATGGCCATTTTTAGTATATTGATCCTGCCAATCCAGGAGCAAGAAATATTTTTCCATCTTCTGAGGTCTTCTTCGATTTCTTTCTTCAAGGACTTGAAGTTCCTGTCATACAGATCTTTTGCTTGTTTGGTTAGAGTTACGCCAAGGTACTTTATGTTGTTTGTAGCTATTGTGAAGGGTGTTATTTCCCTAACTTCTTTCTCAGCCCATTTGTCCTTTGAGTACAAGAAGGCTACTAATTTGCTTGAGTTAATTTTATAACCAGCCACTTTGCTGAAGTTGTTTATCAGCTGTAGACGTTCTCTGGTGGAGTTTTTTGGGTTGCTTAAGTAAACTATCGTCTGCAAATAATGATACTTTGACTTCTTCCTTTCCAATTTGTATCCCTTTGACTTCCTTATGTTGTCTAATTGCTCTTGCTAGAACTTCAAGTACTATATTGAAAAGATATGGAGATTGAGGACAGCCTTGTCTAATCCCTGATTTTAGTGGGATTGCTTCAAGTTTCTCTCCATTTATTTCGATGTTGGCTCCTGGTTTGCTGTAGATTGCTTTTACTGTGTTTAGGTATGGGCCTTGAATTCCTGCTCTTTCCAAGACTTTTAGCATGAAAGGATGCTGAATTTTGTCAAATGCTTTTTCAGCATCTAATGAGATGACCATGTGTTTTTTTCTTTTAGTTTGTTTATGTAGTGGATTACATTGATGGATTTCCGTATATTGAACCATCCCTGCATCCCTGGGATGAAGCCTACTCTATCATGGTGAATGACCGTTTTGATGTGCTCTTGGATTCGGTTGGCAAGAATTTTATTTAGTATTTTTGCATCAATATTCATAAGAGAAATTGGTCTGTAGTTCTCTTTCTTTGTTGGATCTTTTTGTGGTTTAGGTATTAGCGTAATTGTGGCTTCAAAGAATGAGTTGGGCAGTTTCCCTTCTGTCTCTATTTTGTGGAATAGTTTGAAGAGTATTGGTGTTAAGTCTTCTTTGAAGGTCTGGTAGAATTCTGCACTAAAACCATCTGGTCCCGTACTTTTTTTGGTTGGGAGGCTTTCTATAACCCCTTCTATTTCTTTCAGGGTTATGGAACTATTTAGCTGATCTACTTGATGCTGATTTAATTTTGGTATTTGGTATCTGTCTCAGAAATTGTCCATTTCCTCCAGGTTCTCCAGTTGTGTTGAGTATAGACCTTTGTAGTAGGATCTGATGATCTTTTGAATTTCCTCAGTTTCTGTTGTTATGTCCCCCTTTTCATTTCTAATTTTGTTAATTTGGATACTGTCTCTGTGTCCTTTGGTTAGTCTGGCTAAGGGTTTATCTATCTTGTTTATTTTCTCAAAGAACCAGCTCCTGGTTTTGTTGATTCTTTGTATGGTTCCCTTTTTTTCTACTTGAATGATTTCAGCCCTGAGTTTGATGATTTCTTGTCTTCTACTCCTCCTGGGTGAATTAACTTCTTTTTCTTCCAGGGCTTTAAGGTGTGCCGTTAAGCTGCTAGTGTATGCTCTCTCCAGTTTCTTTTTGGATGCACTTAGATCTATGAGTTTTCCTCTTATCAGTACTTTCATTGTGTCACATAGATTTGGGTAGGTTGTACCTTCATTTTCATTGAATTCTAAAAAGTCTTTGATTTCTTTTTTTATTTCTTCCTTGACCAAGGTGTCATTGAGTACAGTATTGTTCAGTTTCCATGTGTATGTGGGCTTTCTGTTGTTTTTGTTGCTATTGAAGACCACTCTTACTCCATGGTGATCTGATAGGAGGCATGGGATTAGCTCGATCTTCTTGTATTTGTTGACATCTGTCTTGTGACCAATTATATGATCAATTTTGGAGAAGGTACCATACAGTGCTGAGAAAAAGGTATATTCTTTAGCTTTAGGTTGAAATGTTCTCTATATATATCTGTTAAACCCAATTGGTCCAAAGTTTCAATTAGTTTCACTGTGTCCCTGTTTAGTTTCTGCTTTCCTGATTGGTCCATTGAGGAGAGTGGAATGTTGAAGTCACTCACAATTATTGTGTTAGGTGTAATGTGTCCTTTAAGCTTTAGTAAGTTTTCTTTTACGAATGAGGGTGCCCTTGCATTTGGAGCATAGATGTTCAGTATTGAGAGCTCTTCTTGGTGGATTTTCACTTTGACCAGCAAGAAGTGACCTTTTGAGTCTCTTTTGATGACTTTAGGTTGGAAGTCAATTTTATCTGATATTATAATGGCTACTCCAGCTTGTTTCCTGAGATCATTTGCTTGTAAAATTGTCTTCCAGCCTTTTACTCTAAGGCAGTGTTTTTCTTTAACACTGAGATGTGTTTCCTGTATGCAGCAAAATGTAGGGTCCTGTTTCCATATCCAGTCTGTTAATCTATGTCTTTTTATTGGGGAATTGAGTCCACTGATGTTAAGAGATATTAAGGAATAGTAATTATTACCTCCAGACATTTTTGAAATTATATTTATTTATTTTATTTATTTATTTTTTTATATTTGAGAGGTTATCTTCTTTTGGGTTTGATGAGAGGAGGTTTCTATCTTGCTTCTTCCCGGGTGTAGTTTCTGTCCTTGTCTTGGTGTTTTCCCCCTATTATCCTTTGTAGGGCTGGATTTGTGGAACGATATCATGCAAATTTGGTTTTGTCATGGAATACCTTGATGTCTCCATCTATGGCGATTGAGAGTTTTGCTGGGTAAAGTAGTTTTGGCTGAAATTTGTGTTCTCTTAGAGTTTGCATGATATCTGCCCAGGATCTTCTAGCTTTCGTGGTCTCAGGTGAGAAGTCTGGTGTTATTCTGATACGTCTTCTTTTATATGTTACTTGGCCTTTTTCTCTGCTGCCTTTAATATTCTTTCTTTGTTTAGTACATTTAGAGTTTTGATTATTATGTGACGGGATGTATTTCTGTTCTGGTCCAGTCTGTTTGGGGTTCTATAGGCTTCTTGTATATTCATGGGCATCTCTCTCTTTAGGTTGGGGAAGTTTTCTTCCATAATTTTGTAGAAGATATTTGCTGGCCCTTTAACTTGTAAATCTTCACTCTCGTCTATACCTATAATCCTTAGGTTTGGTCTTCTCATTGTGTCCTGGATTTCCTGGATGTTTTGGGTTACAACCTTTTTGCATTTAGTATTTTATTTGACTGTTGAATCAATGGTTCCTATGGTATCTTCGGCTTCTGATATTCTGTCTTCTATCTCTTGTATTCTATTGTTGATATTTGCATCTATGGCCCCTGATTTCTTCCCAAGGTTTTCTATCTCCAATGTTGTCTCCCTCTGCGATTTCTTAGTTGTTTCTACTTCTGTTTTTAGTACCTGGATGGATATGCTCAGATCTTTTGCTTGCTTGATTGTGTTTTCATGTATTTCTTTAACAGACTTTTGTGTTTCCTCTTTCATGGCTTCTACTTGTTGACCCACATTCTTCTGTATTTCTTTAAGTGATTTTTGTCTTTCCTCCTTATTGGTTTCTGCTTTTTGATCCATATTCTCCTGAATTTCTTGAAGTGATTTTTGTATTTGCCTTGTAAAGGCTTCTAACTTTTGATCCATTTTATCCTCTATTTCTTTTCTTTTTATTTTATTTTTTTATTGTATATATTCTATATTTACAATTCATTTCCCTTTTTCTGGTTCCCCACCCCCAAAGGTCCCACATGTCCTTTTCCCTCCCCCTGCTCCCGCATCCACCCCCTCCCACTTTACTGTTCTTGTACTCTCCCACAATGATGTTTTGGTCCATTCTAGCACCAGTGTCCACTCCTTTCTTCTTGTGAGACATCACTTGATATGTAATTTGTGTCTTTGGTGTTCCAAGCTTCTAGGCTAATATCCACTTATCAGTGACTGTATACCATGGGTATTCTTTTGAGACTGGGTCACCTCACTTAGTATGACGTTCTCCAGCTCCATCCATTTCTCTAAGAATTTCATGGATTCATTGTTTCTAATGGCTGAATAGTACTCCATTGTGTATATATACCACATTTTTTGTATCCATTCCTCTGTTGAGGGACATCTGGGTTCTTTCCAGCTTCTGGCTATTATATATAAGGCTGCTATGAACATAGTGGAGCATGTATCCTTATTGCATGCTGGTGAATCTTCTGGGTATATTCCCAGGAGTGGTATGGCTGGGTCCTCCGGAAGTATCACGCCCAGTTTTCTGAGGAACCGCCATACTGATTTCCAGAGTGGTTGTACCAGCTTGCATTCCCACCAGCAGTGGAGGAGTGTTCCTCTTTCTCCACATCCTCGCCAACACCTGATGTCTTCTGAGTTTTTAATCTTAGCCATTCTGACTGGTGTGAGGTGAAATCTCAGGGTTGTTTTAATTTGCATTTCCCTAATGACTAGTGATGTTGAACATTTTTTATGGTGTTTCTCAGCCATCCGAATTTCTTCAGGTGAAAAGTCTCTGTTTAGCTCTGTACCCCATTTTTGGATAGGGTTATTTGGTTTTCTGGGGTCTAACCTCTTGAGTTCTTTGTATACATTGGAGATTATCCCTCTGTCGGACGTGGGGTTATCCTCTATTTCTTTAAGAGATTTATCTATGTGTTCAGCTACCGGCATCCTGACCAGTGATTTTAGATCCAAGTCTTGTTTTTCTGGTGTGTTGGGGTATCCAGGGCTTCTTGTTGTTTGCGAACTGGGTTCAGATGCTGTCATGCTGCCTTGATTTCTGTTAGTAACGTTCCTTCGTTTTCCTTTTGCCATTTGTTTATTTCTGGTGTTAGTTGGCCTTGTTATCACTGGCTGGTGTTTGAACCTCCTGCAAGGCTGGGCTCACATTTTGTTTCTCTACTGGTGATTATGCGCGACCTCTGTTCTAAGGAATCACGAGATGGCTGCCACCCACTGCCTTGGTGCAAGGCCGGAGGGCATGGAGAAGTCCTGCAGAGCCTTGTTGCTGAGCCTGCCAGGTGGCGAGAGCCTGGCGGATACACCCGCTCAATGGCAGCTTCGGCTGGAGTCTGTCTACCTGGGCCTCTCTTGCTGTGTCCTGGTATCAATATGGAGGCTTACCGCTACTGCTGCTCTAAGGGACTGTGAGCTGGCTCTCACCCTCTGCCTCGGTGCAAGGCTGGAGGGCATGGCAAAGTCCCGCAGAGCCTCGTCACTGAGCCTGCCCTGCCAGGTGGCGAGAGCCTGGCAGATACACCCGCTCAATGGCAGCCTCGGCTGGAGTCTGTCTACCTGGGCCTCTCTTGCTGTGTCCTGGTATCAATATGGAGGCTTACCGCTACTGCTGCTCTAAGGGACTGTGAGCTGGCTGCCACCCTCTGCCTCGGTGCAAGGCTGGAGGGCATGGCAAAGTCCCGCAGAGCCTCGTCGCTGAGCCTGCCAGGTGGCGAGAGCCTGGCGGATACACTGGCTCGATGGCAGCCTCAGCTGGAGTCTGTCTACCTGGGCCTCTTTAGCTGTGTCCTGGTAGCAATATGGAGGCTTACCGCTCACCATGCAGTTTTTAACACTACTGCTCTGTAGTATTGCTTGAGGTCCCGGATATTGATTCCCCCAGAAGTTCTTTTGCTGTTGATGATAGTTTTAGCTATCCTGGGTTTTTTGTTATTCCAGATGAATTTGAGAATTGCTCTTTCTAACTCTATGAAGAACTGAGTTGGGATTTTGATGGGGATTGCGTTGAATCTGTATATTGCTTTTGGCAAGATTGCCATTTTAACTATATTAATCCTGCCAACCCACGAGCATGGAAGATTTTCCCATTTTCTGATGTCTTCTTCAATTTCCCTCTGCAGAGACCTGAAGTTTTTGTCATATCAATCTTTCACTTGTTTGGTTAGAGTCACTCCAAGATACTTTATATTGTTTGTGGCTATTGTGAAGGGTGTCATTTCCCTAATTTCTTTCTCGGCCTGCTTATCCTTTGCATATAGGAAGGCTACTGATTTGCTTCAGTTGATTTTATAGCCAGCCACCTTGCTGAAGGTGTTTATTAGTAGCAGGAGTTCTCTGGTGGAGTTTTTTGGGTCATTTAAGTATACTATCATATCATCTGCAAATAGTGATAGTTTGACTTCTTCCTTTCTGATTTGTATCCCTTTGACTTCCCTATGTTGTCAAATTGCTCTAGCTAGTACCTCAAGTACTATATTGAAGAGATATTGTGAGAGGGGGCAGTCTTGTCTAGTCCCTGATTTTAGTGGGATTGCTTCAAGTTTTTCTCTGTTTACCTTGATGTTGGCTACTGGTCTGCTGTATATTGCTTTTACTATGTTTAGATATGAGTCTTGAATTCCTGTTCTTTCCAAGACTTTTAGCATGAAAGGATGCTGACTTTGTCAAATGCTTTTTCAGCATCCAATGAGATGACCATGTGGTTTTTTTCTTTGAGTTTGTTTATGTAGTGGATTACGTTGATGGATTTCCATATATTGAATTATCCCTGCATCCCTGGGATGAAGCCAACTTGATCATGGTGAATGATCGTTTTGATTTGTTCTTGGATTCGGTTAGCAAGTATTTTATTTAGTATTTTTGCATCGATAGTCATTAAGGAGATTGGCCTGTAGTTCTCTTTCTTAGTTGGATCTTTGTGTGGTTTTGGTATTAGGGTAATTGTAGCTTCATAGAATGAGTTGGATAGTGTTCCTTCTGTTTCTATTTTGTGGAATAGTTAGAAGAGTATTGGTATTAGGACTTCTTTGAAGGTCTGATAGAATTCTGCACTAAAACCATCTGGTCCTGTGCTTTTTTTGGTTGGAAGACTTTCTATGACCCCTTCTCTTTCTTTGGGGGTTATTGGTCTGTTTAGACAATCTATTTGATCCTGGTTTAATTTTGGTATTTAGTAACTGTCTAGGAAATTGTCCATTTCCTCCAGATTCTCCAGTTGTGTTGAGTATAGGCTTTTGTAGTAGGATCTGATGATTTTTTGAATTTCCTCAGTTTATGTTGTTATATTTCCCTTTTAATTTCTAACTTTGTTAATTTGAATACTGTCTCTGTGCCCTTTGGTAAATCTGGCTAGGGGTTTATCTATCTTGTTGATTTTTCTCAAAGAACCAGCTCCTGGTTTTGTTGATTCTTTGTATGGTTCTCTTTGTTTCAACTAGATTGATTTCAGCCCTGAGTTTGATGATTTCCTGTCTTCTACTCCTCCTGGGTGAAATTGCTTCTTTTTGTTCCAGAGCTTTCAAGTGCACCATTAAGTTGCTAGTATATGCTCTCTCCTGTTTCTTTTTGGAGACACTCAGGGCTGAGTTTTCCTCTTAGCACTGCTTTCATTGTGTCCCATAGATTTGGGTATGTTGTGCCTTCATTTTCATTAAATTCTAAAAAATCTTTATTTTCTTTCTTTATTTCTTCCTGGACTAAGGTATCATTGAGTAGAATATTGTTCAGCCTCCATGTGTATGAGGATTTTCTGTTGTTTTTGTTGCTATTGAAGAACACTTACTCCATGGTGATCAGATAGGAGGCATGGAATTAGTTCGATCTTTTTATATTTGTTGAGGTCTGTCTTGTGACGAATATATGGTCGATTTTGGAGAAGGTACCATGAGGTGCTGAGAAAAAGGTATAGTCTTTTGCTTTACGATGAAATGTTCTATATATATCTGTTAAATCCAATTGGTCCAAAGTTTCAATGAGTTTCTCCATGTCCCTGTTTAGTTTCTGTTTTCCTGATAGGGCCACTGAGGATAGTGGAGTATTGAGGTCCTCCACAATTATTGTGTTAGGTGCAATGTGTGCTTTGAGCTTTAGTAAAGTTTCTTTTACGAATGAGGGTACCCTTACATTTGGAGCATAGATGTTTAGAATTATGAGTTCTTCTTGGTGGATTCTTCCTTTGACTAGCAAGATGTGACATTCTGTGTCTCTTTTGATGACTTTGGGTTGAAAGTCAATTTTATCTGATATTAAAATGGCTATTCCATCTTGCTTCCTGCGACCATTTGCTTGCAAAATTGTCTTCCAGCCTTTTACTCTTAGGTAGTTTTTTGTTTTTGACTCTGAGGTGTGTTTCCTGTAAGCAGAAAATGTAGGGTCCTGTTTCTGTATCCAGTCTGTTAGTCTTAGTCTTTTTATTGGGGAATTGAGTCCATTGATGTTAAGAGATATTAAGGGATAGTGATTATTTCTTCCTGTCATTTTTGATGTTATTTTTGTTTTTGAGTAGTTATCTTCCTTTGAGTTTGATGGAAGAAGGTTACTATCTTGCTTTTTCTTGGGTGCAGTTTCCTTCCTTGTATTGGAGTTTTCCTCCTATTATCCTTTGTAGAGATGTGTTAGTGGAAAGATATTGTGTAAATTTGGTCCTGTCATGGAATATTTTGATTTCTTCATCTATGTTGATTGAGAGTTTTGCTGTGTATAGTAGTCTTGGCTGACATTTGTGTTCTCTTAGGATCTGCATGAGGTCTGCCCAGGATCTTCTAGCTTTCATGGTTTCTGGAGAGAAGTCTGGTGTGATTCTGATAGGTCTTCCTTTATGTTACTTGGCCTTTTTCTCCTACTGCCTTTAATATTCTTTCTTTGTTTAGTATATTTGGGGTTTTGATTATTATGTGACAGGAGGTATTTCTGTTCTGGTCCAGTCTGTTTGGAGTTCTGTAGGCTTCTTGTATATTCATGGGCATCTCTTTCTTTAATTTAGGGAAGTTTTCTTCCATAATTTTGTTAAAGATATTTGCTGGCCTTTTAAGTTGTAGATCTTCACTCTCATCTATCCCTATAATCCTTTGGTTTGGTCTTCTCATTGTGCCCTGGATTTCCTGGATGTTTTGGGTTACAAGCCTTTTGTATTTTGCATGTTTTTGACTGTGGAGTCAATGGTTAGTATGTTATCCTCAGCATCTGAGATTCTTACCTCTATATCTTGTATTCTGTTGTTGATGTTTGCATCTATGACCCCTGATTTCTTCCCAAGGTTTTCTATCTACAATGTTGCCTCCTTTTGTGATTTCTTAGTTGTTTCTACCTCTGTGTTCAGATCTTGGATGGTTTTGCTCAGTTTCTTCATTTGTTTGTTTGTGTTTTCTTGTAGTTCTTTAAGAGATTTCTGTGTTCCCTCTTTCATGACTTCTGCCTGTTGTTTCAAGTTCTCCTGCATTTCTTTAACTGATTTTCTCATTTCCTCTTTATTGGTTTCTGTCTGTTGGCCCATATTCTCCTGGAGTTCTTTAAGTGATTTTTGTGTTTGTATTGTAAGAGCTTCTACCCTATTGATGTTCCCCTTCATTTCTTTAAGAGATTTGTTTATGTCTTTTTTGTGTTCCTCTAGGAGCATCATGACCAGTGCTTTTATATCCAACTCTTGTTTTTCTGGTGTGCTGGGGTATCCATGACTTGCTGTGGTTGGCATATTGGGTTCAGATGGTGCCATATTGCCTTGATTTCTGTTAGTAACATTCCTATGTTTGCCTTTTGCCATCTGTTTATTTCTGGAGTTAGTTGGTCTTATTGTTACTGGTTGGAGTTTGAAGCTCCTGTGATCCTGGCCTTTGGCACTGCTGTAGTAGAGGGCGTCCGTGCTCCTGATCCCAGCCTCCAGTCATCTGCCATGACCTGACCCCAGCAGCCAGCAGTCCTCTGTGTCCTGAGGCAAGATGTCACCTCCTGCAAGCCCGGCTAGCTGGTCAGCAGCAGTCTGCAACCACAGCTGAGCTGTAGGTGCACAGATCTCCTGCCAAGAGCTCCTCTGGCTCTGGGCGCAGGCCAGAGCCTGATGGTGTTGTCTATGCTAAGCTAAGCTAGGTCTCTGTCCGTGCACCTGACTCCAGCCGCCCGCAGTTCGCCCAGAATAAATTTCTATTGCATTACTTCTAAGATCTTGACTTAACATCAGGTATATTTTATTAAAAACGACTGATTGATGAGCTTGTGGAATTAGAAATAAAAGAAAACCTTTAGGGATATGTTGGATGTGTTATTGTCTTAATAATTTTGATGGCATATTGGGTATGTATTTGAGGTTAATTCATCCTTCATGCCTCATGCTGTGTAGTTAAGTCAGGGCCAATGTTGTATTTGTTATATTGTGTGTAAATGCCTAAGGACTGCAGTGGTACATACTCCATGGAGGAGGTGTATATGTGCCAGGAGCCTCCTGGACTGGAGAGGGTATTGGCAGGGGTACAGAGTAGGTTTCTGGTGATGGCTTTAAAGTCTAAGGGCCTCAGGGCTTTCTCTAACTGTAATGAAATGCTGATGAAACTTCTAAAAAATCCTAAAAACTTTCTTGCTCTTTCTGAGGGTAAAAGAGTGCTGGCTTGGGTGATTAAGATCTGTAGCCTAACAGGGGATGATTAATCAATGTGGTCTTTGTTCTATCTCAGTAGGAACTTCACAGCTCAACTTTTAGTCTGCTAGTCAAAAGTCACCAGAAGAAAATGGGACACTTAGAGAAGTTTACTACTGAGCTGTAAAAACTTTCCTATGAAAGCTATCTGAGGGGAAAAGTGGGAAGATCCTAAGTAGGGAAAGGGAAAAATTCTAAGTGGAGAAAGAGAAAAAATATCTACTCTAAGTGGAGAGAGGCAAAAATTTTTCTCTATCTTCTCATCTCTTTGTCCCCAGTACGTATACATCTTTCAGAATACATGATCACGTTACAAAGTTCATCATTAGTTCACACAAAAATCCAAATCATAAATTGATACCAAAGTTTTCAACAGAGAATGTTTACATGCATATGGTTCACTGAAGGTTTAAAACTGTAACTAAGTTATTAATGAACTTTTGTATAGATAAACCCAATCAATATTTTATCTTCTGCCCTAGCACCTATAATAAATCATTAGTTCCCTTTTGATGACCTTTGGTTAATTGTTCTACAACCTCTTGGAATGTGCTCTGAGTAGGAGAAAGTCTGTTTACCATCTAAGAGCAATTAATTGGTGACAGGAGACTGGCAGAGTTCTCATCGCAGTTTTGACTATCTGAAAAGGACCTAATAGCAGTCCCATTATAAAAGATCTTAATAATCACAGATCTAATTTTAGGAATTCTTATAGAATCATCATTAAGACTTAAGTCATCTATTTGTCTACATAGCATCACTATAAGACAGTACATCTTTGTGGATCTTCAGAGATCTGCCCCAAAGGGGTGTGTTACTACTTAGAGACTGTTATATATGTTTAATAATAACAGGAAAAGCATATTAATAGCAGGAATCTTTCCTAAAATGAATCCCTTTCAGCCTTGCTTAATAAGGGTGAACCTGTCGAAGATTATATAATAATCCAAAGCAGGCCATCTCAGAATGATCACCGGCTAGTTATTAGTTTGTGCCATTATGGCTCCTGATATATATGCCTTGAAAACCAAGGTCCTTTATTCATTGTGATAATGCTTGAAAACACAAGAGTAAATATATCTTTGCACCAGTGAAATTCATGCAAAATATGATGAAAATACTATTTTAAGTATCAGACAGGAAAAATGTTTTCTCCCATATGAAATTTGATTTACCTTCCCAATGCTGCAATAACATTTGTTTTATATTTCAAGGTATTAAAAACCACACTTGAAATGAGATTTTTCTTTGGACAAAGAATACCTTATAATATCAAGTTGGAAGAAAGAATTTTACATGTTTCGATCACAATATTCTAGTATTTGAGTTTTCTTATTTATTTGTTTATTCACTTTACACACCAATTACAGCCTCCCCTTCCTTCTCCCAGTTCTACCCTCACAAACCCCTCTCCCCATTACCTTATCCTTTCTCCTTATCCATCCTTTCTCAGTGAGGCCCACCAAAGGAGGCCAGCCAAAGGAGAGGATTCAAAGGCAAGCAACCAAGTCAGAGACAGTCCTTGCTCCAATTCCTAGGAGACCCACATGAAGACCAAGCTATACATCTGCTACAAATGTGTATGGAGCCTACTTCCAGCCCATGCATGCTCTTTGGTTGGTGATTTAGTCTCTGTGAGTCCCCATGGGCCCCTAGTTAGTTGACTGTGTGGGTCTTATTATGGTGTCTTTGACCCCTCTGGTTCACTCAATCTTCTGTCCCAGTCTACCAAATTACTTCCCATGTCTATTTTATTTCCTGTTCTGAATGAGTATTCCATTGAATAAATGTACCTTTTTCAGAGACACGAAGTTCTTGTCATATAGGTCTTTCACTTGCTTGGTTAGAATCATACCAAGTTGTTTTATATTATATTGTAGCTATTGTAAAGTGTATTGTTCCCCCAATTTCTTTCTCAGCCCATTTAACATTTGTAGATAGAAAGAATATTGTTTTTATTTTAGTTAATTTTGTATCCAGCCAAGTTGTTGAAGTTGGTTATTGCTGTAGGAGGTCTCAGGTAGAATTATTGTAGTCACTTATGTATACTATCCAATCATCTGTAAATAGCAATACTTTGACATCTTCCTTTCCAATTTTTTTGTTAATTTATTTATTTACTTTATATCCAAATCTCAGCCTCTCTCTCTTCCCTATCCCACCCTCACACAGCTCCTCTCCCCTTTCCCTTCACCTCTGAGTATCACTTCACCCGGGTACATCAAGTTATTACAGGACTAGGTGCATCCTCTCCCACTGAGGACAGACAAGGTGGCCTATTCATAGCAACAGGCTCCACAGTCAGACAACAGATTCAAGGACAGTACCCACTCTAGTTGTTGGGAGACCCACATAAAGACCATGTTAAATACTTGCTACATATGTTGGGGGACCCTAGGTACAGTTTATGTTTACTCTTTGGTTAGGGGTTCAGTCTCTGGGAGCCCTCAAAGGTCCATGTTAGCTGACTCTGTTGGTTTTCCTTTGGAGACCCTATCCCTTTTGGGTCCCACAATCCTTTCTCCCAACTCTTCCACAAGAATCCCTGAACTCCATGTAATGTTTGGCTGTGGGTCTCTGCATCTCTTTCCATTGGCTGCTGAGTAGAGGCTCTCAGAGGACAGTTATTCTGGGATACTGTCTGCAAGCATTACAGAGTGTTATTAGTAGTGCCAGGGATTGGTTCTTGCCTATGGGATGTGTCTCAGTTTGTGGCAGTCATTGGTTTGCCATTCCCCAACACTGCTCCATCTTTGTCTCTGTACTTCTTGTAGGCAGGACACATTTTAGGTAGAAGGTTTTCTGGGTGAGTTGCTGTACTTATACCTCCACTGAAGTTCTGCCTGCTATAGGAGGTGATAATTTCAGGCTTCATATTCCCCCTCCCCCCTACTGCTAGGATTGTAAGCTAGAGTCACCTCCATAGATTCCCTGGGGTCTCCCCCAGTCCCATGTCCCTGACAAGTACTAGAGATGCCCCTCCACTTATTTCTGTTCTTTAACCCCTGCTCTCCCTATACCTGATCATCTGTCCTGTTCTCCTCTCCCACCAGTTCCCTTCCTTCACCCACCTCCAGCATCTATTTTATTTCCCCTTCTGAGAATGATTCAAGCATCCTTCCTTTGGCCTTCCTTGTTATTTGGTTTCATTGGGTCTGTGAATTGAATTGTGGTAATGCTATACTTAATAGCTATTATCCACTTATAAGTAAGTGCATACCATTCATGTCGTTTTTGATTTGGGTTACCTCACTCAGGATATTTTCTAGTTCCATCCATTTGCCTGAAAAATTTATGTTGTCCTTATTTTTAATAGCTGAGTAGTATTTCATTGTGTAAATGAACTACATTTTCTTTATCCATTCTTCAGTTGAGGGACAGCTGAGTTATTTCCCATTTCTGGCTATTATAAATAGAGCTACTATGAACATAGTTGACCAAGTGTCCTTGTTGGGTGATTCTTCTTTTGGCTATATGCCCAGGAGTGATATAGCTGAATCTTGTGAAAAAACTATTCCCAATTTTCTGAAAAACTGCCGAATTGATTTACAGACTGGTTGTACAAGTTTTTACTCTCACCAAGAAGAGAGGAGTTTTCCTCTTACTCTGCATCTTCATCAGCATTTGCTGTCCCTTGAGGTTTTGATCGTAGCCATTCTGGTGGGTATAATGTGGAATCTTAGGGTTGTTTTGATTTGCATTTCCCAGATGACTAAGGATGTTGAACATTTCTCTAAGTGTTTCTTGGCCATTCGAGATTCCTCTGTTGAGTATTCTCTGTTCAGCACTTTACTCCATTTTTAATTAGGTTATTTGGGTTGTTGGTGTCTAATATCTTGAGTTTTAAAAATATATTTTAGATATTAGCTTTCTGTTAGATGTAGGGTTGGTGAAGATCTTTTCCTAATCTGTTGACTGTTGTTTTGTCTTTTTGGTGGTATCTTTTGCACTATAGAAGCTTTTCACTTTCATGACGTCCCATTTATTAACTGTTGATTTTAGTACCTGATCCATGGATGATCTGTTGAGAAAGTTGTCTCCTGTACCAATGAGTTCAAGGTTATTCCCCATTTTTTGTTCTATTACATTTAGTATATATGACTTTACATTGAAGTCTTAGATCCACTTGTACTTGCATTTTCTGCAGGGATAAATATGGATCTATTTGCAATCTTGTATATGTAGACACCATTTGTTGGAGACACTTTCTTTTGTTCCATAGTATGGTTTTGACTTCTTTGTCAAAACTCAAATATCCAAGGCGTGGCTTTATTTCTGAGTCTTCAATTCTATTCCATTGATTAACCTGTCTGTTTCTGTACCAAAGAACATGCAATTTTATTACTATTGCTCTGTCATACAGATTGACTTTAAGAATGATGATAGCTCCAGAGATTCTTTTACTATACAGGATTGTTTTAGCTATCCTGGATGTTTTACTTTTTCATATGAAGTTTAGAATTGTTCTTTCAAATTCTGTAAGGAACTGTGTTGTAATTTTGATGGGAATTGCATTGATTCTGTAGATTGCTTTTGGTAAGATGGCTATTTGTATGTGTAGGACCTTGAAAGACAGCCTGGTTTCTGGTTGAGTTAAGGTTGAAAACCCAGGTGACCCTCAGGAATGGTAGGCATTTTGCCACTGCTCCTGGACACCAGGCTCCTGGCACAAGGCCACAGCTTTCCATAGATTTGTGGCCATCAGTCGTGTAAGGGCAATGACCCAAGCCGCTCCATAGGTAGAGGATGTGACCACAGGTCTCAAGACAGATGTCCATTTCAATGAGGTACCTAAAGGCTGGAGGCTTAGCTAATAAACTCCCCTTCTCAGACACTCCTCCTTGCAAAAGGTATTTAACCTCAGGCCTGCCCTGAGAAAGTGGGGTACCGTTTTACTCATTGCCACTCTCCACCATAACAATAAATGCCTTAAAACCATTGACTAACTCTTTTCATTGGGATCCACTGTGGGAGGCAATGGAGCAGGTCTTCACCTAAAGAGCCATCTGTCTAATCTCCCACAGGAGGCCTCTCAGTGCTTCCTCCAAGCCACGTGACCTTCACAACAAGCCAAGGACTCTCCTCCCTGAGGGACACAACTGGAGCTCTCCTCTCTTTTTCCCTTCAGTCTTGGGCTAGATGCAGCCCATGGGTCCCCACTCTGAGCATCTGGGTGCTCAAGAGATGAGGATCATATGGCCCTGGCCTCCACGCAGGCCCAGGGACCCCAGATTGCACTCCCCCAACCCCAAAGCTGTGTCCAGCATCTTCACATAGCCCCACACCCACCAGGCACCAATGTGGGGTAAGCGCAACCAAAACTTCCCACAACCCTCCTTCCAAGCAGACATCCTATAATCCAATGTATGTGGGAAAAACCTTGCTAATTAAAACTGAAGTCGACCATTGGCTGGATAGCCTTCTTGGAATTGTCACAATATGGAAGACTCACTTTGTTGGCAGGGTTTCTCCTCCTCTGACCTTGTCTGGGGAATTCACCCTCTCCCCACACCTCTACCTGTGGAATATCACAGTCTTAGTTAGATTACAGGTTCAGCTTCCTCTCTCCTGATTAAATACTCATTCCGCTAGCATCTGAGATTCCTGAAATGCTTTCCCATGCTAATGAGTCATTTTGGTACCCTAAGTCTTCAACCAATTACCTCTGTCCATGTTGGATGTTTCTAGCATCCCCAAATTATATAATCCATGAATCACCCCAAGTAAAGTTTGTCTGCATCCCTGCATCTGATTCTGATGTGTCCTATTTTCTGTATGTACTCACAGGGCTCCTTAACCTCTCATCTGTTATCTCTGTTCCCTTTGCCCACATGGACCAATATTGGCTGATGATCCATAAGGGCAGAGAGAGACACGATTTTCACATTGCTAATTCTGTTGATCCCTAAGCATGGGAGATCTATCTTCTGATATTTTCTTAGATTTCTTTCTTCAGATACTTGAAGTTCTTGTCATACAGATCTATGACCTTCTTGGTTAGAGTCATGCCAAGGTATTTTATATTATTTGCCCTTATTTTCTTATGAAAATGTTTTATTTATTTATTTAAAAAGAAACACGAGTATACCTGCCTCACTTTTTCAAAGCAATGCAATGCCCAGCATCTGAGTAAGGGACACTCTTCTCTCTGAACCTGCTTCTAGAAACCCTGAAGTATGGGGGCTCATGGGAAGTGGAAATGTACAATGTAATTACCAAACATATTATGTAAGAGAAAGCACACACAACTCAATGGTCATGAAAAAATAGATTAATTAAAAGATTTTGTTTAAAATATTAAGTTCAAGTTATATGGAAATTCTACACATGAAGCATAGTGTGTAATCAGAAGGACTCTTTCAATGGTCACATCTAGAACAAACTAACTTGAGTTAAAAAGTTAAACTTGTTTAACTTTTCTTTTTTGAAGTACTTCAAAACATCACCAAAGTAAACTACCATATTTTAACCATTCCAAAACCGGTCTACTGCTCCAACCTCATGCATTTTCCCTTGCACAAACAAGACACAGCTGCTAACAGAAAGAGCCAATCTAGAAAAGAAAATGGCCCAATCAAGTGAGATCAGCATCTGAGCTTTAACTTTATCCCTTCCCTTTCCCTCATCACTTCTTTTCATGTTGTCTTTGGAAAATGAGCAACTAGGGGCAGCTGGTGGATTCACTCCTTCGTGAGATCTTCTCTTAACCACCATACAGCGTGGCCAGCACAGGTACCCATCTCCGTCTGACAGCACCGAGGCCCAGACCTCACTCCCTCCCTTGGGCTGTAGGAGTAACACTGAAGACTCTATTACTACTGCAAAAAGGGAGACTTCTTACTGCTTGTTTGCCTTGATAGCACTTAACCATTTAAATAAAGCTTAAAATTAAAAACCAGAAATCAAGCTGCACATAGACAACCTGGAGAAAACACAAAGTAAATAATAACCCTAACCATAAAGTCATTCTCCTCTACTCCCATGTCATGGCATTCACTTTTACTGTAATAATCCTAAACATCCCATTTAGATCTTCCCTTTCAAGAACCCTGTCGGAACCAACATGCTGGAGGCTGTGGGACAAACAGGCAGTTTCAAGCCTACTTTATCCATCAGGCTGGTCTTTCCTGTTCTCAGTCTGCATACCCAAAGTGCTGGAAGCTTCTGGAGAGAGTGGCTGGGAGAAAATGGCTTGGCTTGCTGCTGAGGGGGTTGGTAGGGAAGAACTCAACACACATGGTGGAGTTCTCCTCAGCTTGATCACTCAATGGGGACTTCTTGTCAGAGAGGAGCACCTTGGCTTGAGGCGGCTGTGTGGCTTGGTTTTCAGAGTTCTGGGCATCAGGAGAAGCAGGAGCATGTCCAGATGACCCTGTGATCACAGAGCACTGGGATGCCTTTCCACAGCTGCCTCTTTGAGAGCGATTTGCCGTAGCCTGAGAGGAGATCTGGGCAGCATTGGCAGGTGACACCCTCACTGAAGCAGAGTTCTTTAATTTTGGGTACTTATAAGCCCCAAACTCTGACTGGCTTAGGACCAATCTTGCAGTTCACACCTTTGTCCTCTTCCCTGAGTGCTATCAGCTGCCTCTTTCGAATTGGGGCCATATGACACAGGCTTCCATGCAAAGGCCATCCTTCCAAAGTCCAACACTCTATCAGTTCATGAGGCACATGCCAGTAGCTTACTCCTTTTCCTTCCCAAGCATCAAAAGCATCCATCATTTTCTTCAACTCAGCTACTGAGTAATAGCTCCAAATGTATTGAACATTATTCTCTGCCTCTCTTTTGAAAATACTATTACTGTGAATTCTTTCTCCCAGCTGCTTATCAATGGCATCTGTCTCATCAGGTTTTTTTTTTAGCACAGACATCAATAATTCTACTCTCACATCTTGCACCAGATGTGTTAAGATAGTGGAGAACCCAAACTGTTGGTTTATTGCAAACTAAGCCTTAGGAATCACAGAAGTCTGTTAAAGCCTTTTTAAGTTCTATATTTGACCTTAAAGAATATGTCTCCATCTCCTTGGCCAAGGACAAGATACAGACAGACTGTACAGGTAAGGAATGCCAAAGTAGTCAGCATCTTCCTGCAGGGTGGCTGGAGTCTGCTCGCTCAAGGGTGTCTGAATCTCTCCATGGAGGTAGTCCAAAATGTATTTGAGTAGATGTCCATCATGGTCAATAATATATGCCCCAGATTCATCTGTTTTTAGAGGGAAAAGACCACTAAACATAGATGCCAGCATAGAGTCCTTCAAGTGGCACAAAGATTCTTAACAGGCTGTGTAAATGGAGCCACCCACGTTCAGCCACAGGATATCTAGCACTTCTGCTTCATGACCTGCCATTGCTCCCTTTGATACCCAAAGTTTTGCCTTAAGCATTCAGAAACTTTGAAACAATCACAGTTACAGACCTCTGTTAATAAACATCAGTCACAACCCAGGGCAGCCAGGAGAACCAGAAGGGTTCTCATGGATGCTCCCACAGATCATCCCTTTAACACAATTTCCACCTCTAGAGCTCCTGATTTAGGCCCTTCACTAACTATCAGCTGCCATCTGGGGACCGCAGCCCAAGGCCAGTGCCTGGGATGAAGGCAGGGTTCCTGCACGATCATCTGCACCAAACTGTCCAGGATGTCTGCTGAAGAAACATAGCTCATAGGGCTCAGGCCTCTTTGCCACAGCTGAACAAAACCCAGAAGGGTGGAGATCACCAGGCCCTGCTGAGGTCTTCCTGGACCAGCAGACCCCAATTCGGTCCACACCGAAGCCTGGTGCCCAACGCGCCCATGTTATCAGAGAGGCTGGCCAGGGCCTCCTTCTGGACATCCTCCAAGGCTTCGGGACCCACCACTCACCCGGAGCCTGGATTTTCCACATCCAGGGGGCAGAATGGCAACTAGTTATTGACCTGTGGCCACCAGGCCCTGGGCGCAGCTGCCCCTATTTGTGGCTATTGTGAAAGGTATTTTGTTCTTAACTTCTTTCTTAGTCCATTTATCATTTGTATAAAGGAGGACTACTGATTTATTTGAGTTAATTTTGTAACCAGCCTCTTTGCAGAAAGTGTTTATCAACTGTAGGAGTTTTCTGGTATAATTCTTGGGGTCACTTGTAAATACTATCACATCATCTGTAAACAGTGATACTTTGACTTCTTCCTCTCCGATTTGTATCCCCTTGATCTGTTTTGTCTTACTGCTCTAGCTAGAAGTCCAAGTACAATATTGAATATATGTGGTGAGATTGGTCAACCTTATCTTGTCCCTGATTTTAGAAAAATTGCTTTAAGTTTCTCTCTGACTTTGACTATTGGCTTGCTGTATGTTGCTTTTATTATGTTTAGGTATGTGCTTGTATCCCTGATCTCTCCAATACTTTTACCACGGAGATGGGATTTTGTCAAAGCCTTTTTCAGCATGTAATGTGATGATCACTTTTTTAGTTTGTTTATATTGTGGATTATGTTGATTTATTTACATACACAGAACAACCCCTATATCCCTTGAATGAATGTTATTTGATCGTGTTTAATGACGTTTTTGATGTTTTCTCTGATTCAGTTTGCTAATTTTTGAGTATCTTTGCATCAAAGTTCATTAGGGAAATTTGTCTGAAGTTCTGTTTCTTTGTTGAGTCTTTGTGTGGTTTAGGTATCAGGGTGACTATAGCTTCATAGAATGAATTAGGTAGTGCTCCTTCTGTTTCATTTTGTGGAATAGTTTGAGGCATATTGGTATTAGATTTTGTTTGAAAGTCTGGTAGAATTCTGCACTAAAACCATCTGACCCTGTGCTTTTTTTGGGGGGTTGGGAGTCTTTTAATGACTTTTGTCTATTTATTTAGGAGTTATAAGATTATTTAAGTTGTTTACCTGATATTGATTTAACTTTGGTAAGTGATATGTATCTAGAAAATCATCCATTTTATTTAGATTTTCCAATATTGTTAAGTATAGGCTTTTGAAGTACAACCTAACGATTCTTTGAATTTCTGCAGTGCCCATTGATATGTCTCTCTTTTTCATTTCTGATTTTGTTAACTTGGATACTGACTCTCTGTCTTCTGATTAGTTTGGCTAAGGGTTCATCTATCTTGTTGATTTTCTAATAAACAAACAAACAAAATAAAAATGGCTCTTGGTTTTCTTGATTCTTTGTATTTTTCTCTTTGTTTCTAATTTATTGATTTCAGCTCTGAGTTTGATTATTTCCTGCTATCACTCCCCTTGAGTGTGTTTGCTTCTTTTGTTCTATAGCTTTCAAGTGTGCTGTTATGTTGCTAGTATGAGATCTTTCCAGTTTCTTTATGAAGGCACTCATGAACTCAAAGCAGATGTGGCTATGTGTTCAAGGCCTCATCTTAGAATTGTAGTAGTGGGGGCAGAGGAGTGCTCTTGATCATCCTACCTCAGAAGCTAGAGGCAATAGACAGTTTAGAGTGAGTACTAAGACATCTCCACAACCCTTTAATTACTCTTTTAAATAAAATTATACTACTTGATAATAGACGAGTAGTTTTTTAAGCAGTTGTGCATAGTGAAACATTTCTAAGTATTGAAAACTTCTGAGATGTGTGTGTGTACATATGGTATATATTTAATCAGGAAATATGGAACATCATACAAGGGATACATGCAGGAAAAAAGCAAGCAATTAATTGGGATTTAAGTCTTCATAGGATGGGAAGCAGACTTCACAGAGATGAATCAATTGCCATTGAGAAGTTACAATGTCAAATATTCTTTATAATATCATCTGTGGAGATGAGAACAAAAATGTTTAATTTAGTTGAGTTCTTAATGGCATAATGTCCTTAAGTTTTCAATGAAGGAAGACCTGAACCAAATCACCATTCCCTGGTGGAATTGGCAGGGATCATGTGGTCCCCTTCCTTCTGAGGGATTATAGACAATAAAAGTTGCTGAGTGGTTGGGGACACTCACTCACAAGGCCCCACATATTTCTGAGACTTTTCAAGCAAGTAATGGTTGCTAGGGGGAGGAGCCTGAGATGATTTTATAATTTTCAGTAGTGTAGCTGCTGATGTTGTATCTGTGTTCCTGTAATTAAGTCTGTACATGTGCAAGTAATCCTAATTAATTTGGTTGTCAATATATATATATATAAATATAAAATGCATAATGTATAATATGGTGTATATAGTATATAATATATGCTATAATAAAAATTTATATATTACATATATGCATACACACATATATATAAAAAATGTGAAAGTAGAATGGAGACTCAGCTGTTGGGATGAGGAAAGCAACAGGTGAAAATAAGTGGTAGATAAATAGGAAATATGATTAAAATATATGATATACATGTATGAAGAATGCCATTATGAAATTCAGTTCTGTATATAAATATTACATGCCATTAAATAACTTTATAACTGATTACTTTGATGAGCAATGTAACAGAGGGGAATTTGTAAGAAAAAGCCATTTTGAATAAATCTTCCATTTTGAATGGGGTTCAAATGAAATTTAAGCTCTTAAGATCTCCCTGGGTGACCAACACCCTAGTTGACAAGTTAAGACATGAATGCTGGGCAAGTCACTCTGCCAAAATTAAGTAAACTAAACAATGAGGACAGGATAAATGTACCATAAAATTTCTAGGAAAGTCCCCTATTTCCGAATCCCAGTTGTTGGAAAAATTTAACTAACTTGACACAGATGTTTGTGGTTTTTAGGCTTAAGAGCTCTGTAACATTCTGGCTCAGGGATCATAGTTCAGCTCCCAAGTCTGTTCTGTGTTGCTGATCAATAGCAGTTTGATTTCAATAAATTTTAGTTTTCTGCATTGACTCGGTGTCTGAGTTGTGTTAGATCTTTGTGGACCCTATCCATGACAAAGTGGACCTTTGCCCATGACAAAGTTGCTTCACAGGATTCTCTCTGTGTACATGGATATCATGCATGGGTATTTGTTTGAAGAATTTCAAGAAATTATATTAATTTTGTAAATTTCTGCACGAATCCTAAGATTTCATATATCCAAGGTAAATACTGAGGTCTATAACACAGAGAAAATTGCATAAATATGTGCATCACCAAAAGCTGCAAAATATTTGGCTGTTCAAAATTCACCCTAAAATTCATTATTTCATATTTCACGGATTTCTTTCCTTCCAATATTAAAGATATTGACTCTTTATCTTAAGGTCTCAAGGGAGCAAATCAAGTAGAGGTTAGTTAGTATGATGGCTGATAGACTCAGTGGATAAGAGCCATCCCTGATCTTGAACAAGACTCATGTCTCATCGAATAATAATAATAATAATAATAATAATAATAATAAATTAAAAAAAAGACTCATATCTCAACTCCATGTGACTCTCTGGGATCTGGTGCCATCTTCTGTTCACCAAGAGCACTGCATCCGCATTACACCCACCCATCTATTTTTTTTTTTTTATTTTACCTGCTCCCCTTCTTTTTTTTTATTTATTGGATATATTCTATATTTACATTTTATTTCCCTTTTTCTGTTTCCCCATCCCCCAAAGGTCTCACATGCCCTTTCCCTTCCCCTGTTCCCCCATCCACTCCTTTCCACTTCTGGTATTCCCCTACACTGATGCTTTGATCCTTTCCAGCACCAGTGTTCACTCCTTCCTTATTGTCGGATATCATTTGATATGTGGATTGTGTCTTTGGTGTCCCAAGAGTCTAGGCTAATATCCACTTATCAGTGAGTGCATACCATGGGTATTCTTTTGAGACTGGGTTACCTCATTTAGTATGATGTTCTCCAGCTCCATCCATTTCTCTAAGAATTTCATGAATTCATTGTTTCTAATGGCTGAATAGTACTCCATTGTGTATATATACCACAATTTTGTATCCATTCTTCCGTTGAGGAACATCTGGGTTCTTTCCAGCTTCTGGCTATTATAAATAAGGCTGCTATGAACATAGTGGAGCATGTATCCTTATTGCATGCTGGGGAATCTTCTGGGTATATGCCCAGGAGTGGTATGGCTGGGTCCTCCGGAAGTATCCTGTCCAGTTTTCTGAGGAACCGCCATACTGATTTCCAGAGTGGTTGTGCCAGCTTGCAGTCCCACCAGCAGTGTAGGAGCATTCTTCTTTCTCCACATCCTCGCCAACACCTGATGTCTCCTGAGTTTTTAATCTTAGCCATTCTGACTGGTGTGAGGTTAAATCTCAGGGTTGTTTTGATTTGCATTTCTCTAATGACTAATGATGTTGAACATTTTTTAAGGTGTTTTTCAGCCATCCGAATTTCTTCAGGTGAAAAGTCTTTGTTTAGCTCTGTAACCCATTTTTTGATAGGGTTATTTGGTTTTCTGGGGTCTAACTTCTTGAGTTCTTTGTATACATTGGATATTAGCCCTCTGTCGGATGTGGGGTTGGTGAAGATCTTTTCCCAATTTGTTGGTTGCCGATTTGTCCTTTTGACAGTGTCTTTTGCCTTACAGAAACTTTGTAATTTTATGAGGTCCCATTTGTCTATTCTTGATCTTAGAGCATAAGCAATTGGTGTTTTTTTTAACAAAAGAAAACAACAGCAACAACAAAATAACAACAAAAAAACCCAATGATTTTTAATAAGAATGGGATTTGTCAATATGTTTCTACTCACTCAAGGTATGCATGTCTTTATTTAGGACAAATATCTGCAAAATAGTTTGGAAAACAACATTGTTGTAGGAATTATAACTTTAAAAATTGTGAGCAGTAAATTTGAATCAAATATAATGTGGTTTTTAATTTTTATTTCATATAAAGTCTCGGGACATCTAGGGTCCTCTCTATGGTCATTTCCTTATTTCCTTTCCCTTCATTGTGTGGAGAAAAGAAGAGAAACACGTGGAATTACTGTGTGTCCCCTCCTCACTCCCCACCTCTGTCTTTCATGGTTACTTGACAAGGACTAAAACTGCAGAACATCATTTCTATTCACAACTGTAAAACTATTGAGTTCACAATTGAATACCTACTAAGCATGTAGGGTATGCTCCTGTAACTTGAGCATACTCCCTGCCCTCCTCTGTCAGGTCCCTGGGTATTAGTATTCTCTAAACATGACCAGTTTGGAATTCAAGTTGGTTGCATTTAAGATTTCAGAAGGTTTCCAAAATATGACTTTTCCTTCCTACTCAACCTCAATGGATATCATCATATCCATTCCTTCCTACTATAGACCACTGATGAAATGAGGGGGTAAATAATGTCACCTTTTCAAAAACAAGACAATAAAAATAATCTCCACCTTCACATTTCTTATGCCTTATCCAAACTTACTTTCTTTTTTGAAAAGATTTTATTTATTTAATGTATATGAGTACACTGTAGCTGTTCATACTCACCAGAACAGGTTATGGAATTCCACTACAGATGGTTATGAGCCACCATATGGTTGCTGGGATTTGAACTCAGCACCTCTGGAAGAACAGTCAGAGCTCTTAACCTCTGAACCATCTCTCCAGCCCACCCCATACCAATTTTTCTTTAAAGCATCTAAAATAAAATTTTATTCTTGGATTACAGGGTCCCATAAGTCATCTACCAATGAGTGATCTCTGTTAATTTGATAAGAGCATCATAGAATGTCTTGGATCACCACATTGTATGTGTCCCATTTAAGGAAATCATGTCTTGGATCACCACATTGTATGTGTCCCATTTAAGGAAATCCTTCTGATGGAAGTCCCTGGTGGATATAAATCTATTTTTTTGATAAAATATTTTTGCATCCTTAATTCAGTCAATGGGAATATTGAATCTACTATGTGGACAAATCTATGAATAAATGCATTTTGTATAAATAACTTTTGCATATGTTTTTCTTTTAAATTAAAAGCAGACATGATGTAGCCATGTTCTGTATTATAGAAAAAGATGTAGGACGGGATGGAAAGATGGTCCTGTGGTTAAGAGCACTGGCTGCTCTTCAGGGAACTTGGGCTCAGTTCCCATCACCCACATGATGGCTCACAAACATTTGTCATTCCAGTTGCAGGGTATCTGATCTTCTCTTCTGGTGTCTGTGTACACCAAGCATATATGTGGTATGTAGATCCATATGCAAGCACAAGTAACAATAATAATCATCATCATAATAAGGAGTCATGATACTTACCAAGCAAAAAGAATACATATTTCAAACAGGAATCATCATTCAAATAGTAACTAAAAATTATCATACTTGCACTTGATACATACAAAATCCTAAAGTAATGATCACCTGAATCTGTATTGTAAAAAGGTAGATGTCAGAATTCAAATATTTTAACACTATTTCATTTCATGTTACCGGGCTCAATTCAATGACCCCAGAAAAGTCTCCTTCCCTCTTTAGTGTCACTGATCCATTAACAATCCCCTCAGTCACATTTAAATTAAAAAGATATTTTTCAGGCTGAGATGAGAATAATATATTGTATATTTTCCCACAAAATGAATTATTTAAGCATCTGGTCATTCCATTTTAGAAAGCTTATGATTGTAAACTATTGCCAATTATTACAAACAAAAACCTATACAGTTTTGTTCTCATTGAATTGAATTTTAAATTAAGTACACTTTGGTATGAATATTTTAATCTGTCATTTTAATCACTGCCATTCTTAGCTTCTGGATTTCAGCTAATTATAATGTTCTTATTAAACTCTTTTATTAAATGTCTTGTCAAACACTTGAGTATTTTATTCTTTTTAAAGATTGTTTTTATTTTCATTTATGTGTACAAGTGCACCTGTGTTTTCTGCATGTGACCAGGGCGCTCTCAGAGTACAGTAAAAACATTGGATCTCTCAAAGCCAGAGTTACAGATTGTTGTACACCATCAAATGTGAGTACTGTGATCAGAATCAGGGTTTTTTGGAAGAGCAGCAAACTCTCTTAACTGCTGACCATCACTCTTGCCCCTCATATTTATTTTTCATTTACAAACTTGACTGTTGAATAGCCACAATAATTATTATGTAAATGAGATTTAAATTATTCTACATAAAATATATTCTCAGCTGTTTTATATGTGAACATCTCACAATCACACCGGAGAGTTTTCTTTGTTTTGGCAATTTAATGTAACATGTGTGATGAGATTATGACATATTCAAAAACCCAGTGAGAAATGTAAGGCGTTGTGGGGAGCTGCAAGAAGAAATTCTTCCAGGCTCAGGCTACAGGATGACACCAGTACCAAGGAATTTAAATATTCCAGAAAGATCACATATACTCACAGGTAAAAGTAAACCAATCTAAGTAGTAGTTCTGTGCTTTGGCTTCAAACTTCTCACATTCTTCATCTACCCTAAAATACAAAGAGACAGATATTGTATATCCCTTAACATGTTCCTGTGTGACCTGACTAATGCAATGATGGCTGTCACAAAGATATTCCTTTTCAGATCATTGAACACTGGCTTACTGTGACACAGAAACCACAACAATTGACTTTGTCACAGAGGTTGGATCATTTGCAATGGATCAGGCAAAGACATAAATAGACTTTGCCTGGTAGTATCTGCAGATTCCTTTGATATATATAGTTTTCTTTTTCAACCATTTTATTTATTTATTTATTTATTTATTTATTTATTTATCTTTTTTTTGGAAAAACAAGCTCACTATTTTTCTAGCTAGGAGAGCTTGAGTATATTATTCATTTTTTTAATTTTTATTTTCTATATTCTATGTTTACATTCCAAAGGCTTTCCCCTTTCCCAGTTCCTCCCCACCAAAAGTCCCATAATTCCTCTCCCCCCAACTATTCCCAATCATTCCCCCTCCCCCCACGGTTTCTCTACAAAACTGGATCCAATCTTTACAGGCCCAGGGTCCTCTCCTTTCTTCTTCTTGGGAATCATTTGACTTGCTAATTGTGCCTTGAGTATTTAGGGCTTCTGGGCTCATTAATATCCACTTATCAGTGATTGCATTTCATGTGTATTCTTTTGTGATTGGGTTAACTCACTCAGGATGAAAATTGGGCATGTCACTTCCAGAGGACCCTGGCATACCACTCCTGGGCATATACCCAGAGGATTCCCCTGCATGCAATAAAGACACATGCTCCACTATGTTTATAGCAGCCTTGTTTATAATAGCCAGAAATTGGAAGGAGCCCAAATATCCCTCAAAGGAGGAATGGATACAGAAAATGTGGTATATTTATACAATGGAATTCTACTCAGCAATTAAAAATAATGAATTCATGCAATTTGTAGGTAAATGGTTAGACCTGGAAAATATCATCCTGAGTGAATTAACCCAATCAGAAAAGAATGCACATGAAATGCAATCACTGATAAGTGGATATTAATGAGCCCAGAAGCCCTAAATACTCAAGACACAAATAGCAAGTCAAATGATTCCCAAGAAGAAGAAAGGAGAGGACCCTGGGCCTGTAAAGATTGCATCTAGTTTAGTAAAGAAACCGAGGGGCGAGGGGGAATGATTGGGGAATAGTTGGGGGGGAGAGGAACTATGGGAAGTATGGTGGGTGGGAACTGGGAAAGGGGAAATCCTTTGGAATGTAAACATAGAATATAGAAAATAAAAATTAAAAAAAATAAATAAAATTCTTTCATTGTTTAGTGTAAAAAAAGATATAAAATACAATATTGTAAGTATGCATATTACATATTTGTTTTTAATATACCTGTAATATATAACTCATATTTTATATGTATGTAACTCCTAATTTATATTGTAATAATATAAACAATATGACATACATTCTATTCAATATACCAAATATCATTTGTCATTATGATATACATGATGTTTTAAATATTTAAATGTATATGTAACATACAAATATAAATAATAAATATTTTAATATTCATATCATTTATATTTATTATTCATGAAATATATTAAATATATTTTATTTGAAATGTGGAACAATACCTCAGCATTATTTTCTATTTCAGAAATATTTGTGTATTGTGGTAAGTGAGGGTCATGTAGCTGTCAGTCTGGGAAATGTCTAAATACCTCCCATCATATCAAACAGTCTGGACTTTTAAATTGCAGCAAGGTTAGCTTACTCACCATAGAATGTCAAGATGATTTCTTTGCATTGTTCAGTACACTCAAGGTGATGGAAAAAACAGTTTCATTAAACTATCATCGGTGATCACATCAATTTCTGTGGCTGCCATGGCAATGGTGTGCCAATCATTTGAGATCTGAGAATGAAGATGCCATTAGGAAAATTAATGGATGTTTTCTTTCATCTCCAACAAATACTTAAGTTTGAGAGGGGAAACATTTGATTTTTAATGAGCAGTACAAAATTCTGCTCCTTAATACTTATATTCTATATTTTTGTTAGAGAAAGAACATGGATTTGTGTGGGTAGGAAGGTGAAGGATGATATGAGAGTTGAAAGAAATATGATCAAAATTTATTGCAGGAAAAAAATTAAAAATTAGTAAATGCAATCTAACATATACCATTTACTATATATTGTGACATATAGTCAATAATACAATTCCTAAATACAGAGAAAAATGTCTGTTCCCTGGAGTGTACAAACATAAGATGACATAATCACCTAAATCTATATCTAAAACATGATAGTGAAGAACTTTTGATATATTTAAGACTGAGTTAACAAATATCATAGAAAAAATATTGCATTTGGTCTGTGGGCTTTATCACCTAAAATTAGCTCTAAATGGACATGAGAAAACATAAAATTGACAGTAAATAATATTTGTTTTCAATGCAGACATATGAGTATGAACCAATTGTTTATAGAAACTGACATTCATATAAATCTCTTTGAGGAAAACAGAGGGAGAAATAGACACAGGTGATGAGATGCCAACATATCAATATTATTTTTACATGAGTTATTAATATGAAGACATGCAATTATAATCATACTTTATATTTAAATCATATATACTACAGTGGGCATATAATAAGCCAAACGTTCTATCTGGTATATTTAATGTTTGAAATTGCAGTTTGCATGCTTTTATATTATATCTATACATGTGTGAATGTCTAAAGCTTAAATGTCTACAATAAAAATATTAAATATTAAGTCATAAAATTAAATATTATATTATATTAAATTTAGAATATATGTTGCATTTCCCCCAACATGCTCCCTGAATGAGTGATTTCTGCAGTACATAAACATTTAGTAAATGATATTGAGGTGTTGCTCAGCATTTGAGATAAATGAATAATGCAATAAGAATTTTTATGTATGATAATCTTATTATTTTATGATACCTGGGTTACATTAAGTTGTCCATTCAACTCTCTTCTAGAACAAATCCAAGCAAACACAAGAGCCAGCAGCAGAGCTTCCATCTCAGAGTTTTCTGTTTTCTCCAATGCTCAGAAAATGAAGTTTATTACTGTCATCTTTTTTTTTCAGAATACGTAATGAAGGAATCATTCTTTATCATGAGATGTGGAGAAATTTAGAAATTTACTGGTTCATGTCACTATGCTTCCTGCAACGAACTATTATTTTATTGATAAGATTGTATTTTAGTGGTGCTGGGCTCCACTGTACAATTGGCCTTTATAGAAGTAATGGGCATACAAAAGACATGTTTAATTCAAGGGGTCACAAATATTGTTTTAGTTTTAAGTACCAATTATTGAAATGGGGAAGGATGCACAAAATATCTAGAAATTTCCTGGTTCATGTCATTGTGCTTCATGCAAAGACATTTTATTGATAGGATTGTTTTTAGTGATGTATACATAGCTCCACTGAACAATTGGCCTTTATAGAAGTAATAGACACACAAAACACATGTTTTAAGGGGGCCCAAATATTGATTTAGTTTGACGCTCCAATTATTGATTGGGGAAAGATGCATAAAATGTCTTTTCTAGTTTGTATATATTACATATATATGTCATAAAGCATATTTACAACAGATATATATATATATATCATATATCATAGTCATTAAATGTTTCCACAGAGATTCTATATATGACATGAATAAACAAGTATTTATTTTATTTTTTTCCAAGACTATTTTCAATTGGATATGGTATTTATTTATTTATTTATTTATTTATTTATTTATTTTCAAATGTAATCCCCTTTTACGATTTTTCCTCTGTGACCCCCCCCCATCCGATTCCCCATTACCCTGCTTCTATGAAGGTGCTCCTCCATCCACCTACCATCTCCTGCCTCACCTAGCATTCCTTTACACTGGGGCATCAGGCCTTCATAGTACCAAGGGCCTCTCCTCCCATTCATGTCTTATATGGGCCTCTTCATCTCCTTCAGTCCTTCCCCTAACTCCTCCACTGGGATTCCTGTGCTCAGTCCAATGGTTGGCTAGGATCATCTGCATTTGTATTTGTCAGGTACTGGCAAAGTCTCCCAAGTGACAGCTATATCAGGCTTCTGTCAGCAAGCACTGTTGGCATCTACAATAGTGTTTGAGTTTGGTGACTGTATATGGGATGAATCCCCAGGTGGAGCAATCTCTGGATGGCTTTTCCTTCAGTCTCTGTTCCACTCTTTGATCCCTGTATTTACTTTAGACTGGAGCAATTCTGGGTTAAAATTTTGGAGATGTGTGAATGGCCCTATTCCTCAACCAGGGGTCCATGCCTAACCTCTGGATGTGGTCTCTGCAGGTTCTCCCTCCCCTTTGTGGGGTATTTCAGCTAACATCATCCCAGTGGGGTCCTAGGATCTTCTTGCTTTCTTGGCATCTGGAACTTTCTGGTTGCTACCCCCTGGTTCTCCATCCCCCATTCCTACACACCTCTGTTCAACTTTTGACCCTCTGTACATCTTCTCTATCTCCTCCCATACCTGATTCTTCCCCTTTTTTCTACTCCCCTTCTTCTCTTCCCCCCAAGTCCTGCCTCCAATCACTACTTCCCTTGATTATTATGTTCCCCCTTCAAAGTACAAATGAAGCATCCACTCTTCCTCTTCAGTCTTCCTTCCTCTTGAGCTTCATGTGGTCCCTGAGTTGTATCATGGGTATTCCACACTCTTTGCTTAATATCCACCAATCCATGAGTATATACCATGTGTGTTCTTTTGTGACTGACTTACCTCACTCAGGAATATATTCTAGATCCATCCATTTGCCTGCAAATTTCACAAAGTCATTGTTTTTAATAGCTGAGTAGTATTCCATTGTGTAAATGTACCATAATTTCTGTATCCATTCCTCTGTTGAAGGACAACTGAGTTCTTTCCAGCTTCTATATAAGGCTGCTATGAACATAGTGGAGCATGTGTCCTTATTACATGTAGGAACATATTTTGGTTCTGTGCTCAGGAGTGGTATAGCTGGGTCCTCAAGTAGGACTATGTCCAATTTTCTGAGCAACCGCCAGACTGATTCCTAGAGTGGTTTTACCAGCTTGCAATCTCACCAACAATGGAGAAGTGTTCATTTTTCCCCACATCCTCTCCAGCAACTGCTGTCCCTGGGAGTTTTTCATCTTAGTCATTCTGACTGGTGTGAGGTAGAATCCCTGGGTCATTTTGATTTGCATTTCTTTGATGACTAAGAATGTTGAACATTTCTTTAGGCGCCTCTCAGCCATTCGAGTTTCCTCAGTTGAAAATTCTCTGTTTAGCTCTGTACCCCATTTTTAATAAGGTTATTTGGCTCTCTGGAGTCTACCTTCTTGAGCTCTTTGTATATATTGGATAGTAGTCTTCTATCAGATGTAGGATTGGTAAATATCTTTTCCCAATCTGTTGGTTAACGTTTTTTCCTATCGACAGTGTTCTTTGCCCTATGGAAGCTTTCCTGTTTTATGAGGTCTCATTTGTCAATTCTTGATCTTAGAGCATAAGCTATTGGTATTCTGTTCAGGAAATTTCCCCCTGTGCCCATGTTGTTCGAGGCTTTCCCCCACTTTCTCTTCTATTAGATTCAGTGTATGTGGTTTTATGTGGAGGTCCTTGATCCACTTGGACTTGAGTTTTGTACAAGGAGATGAGAATGGATTAATTTGCATTTTTCTACATCTTGACTGACAGCTGAACCAGCACCATTTGTTGAAAATGCTGTCTTATCTCCACTGTATGGTTTTAGATTCTTTGTCAAAGATCAAGTGACTATAGGTGTGTGGGTTCATTTCTGGATCTTCAGTTCTATTCTATTGATCTACCTGCCTGTCACTCTCTGTACCAATACCATGCAGTTTTAATCATGATTGCTCTGTAGTACAGCTCGAGGTCAGGGATGGTGATTCCCCCAGATGTTCTTTATTGTTGAGAATAGTTATCACTAGCCTGGGTTTTTGTAATTCAAAATGAATTTGAGAATTGCTCATTCTAACTCTATGAAGAATTGAGTTGGAATTTTGATGGGGATTGCATTGAATCTGTAGATTGCTTTAGGCAAAATGGCCATTTTTACTCTATCAACCCTGCCAATCCACGAGCATGGGAGATCTTTCCATCTTCTGAGGTTTTCTTTGATTTCTTTCTTCAGAAACTTGAAGTACTTGTCATAAAATTTTTTCACTTGTTTAGAGTCACACCAAGACATTGTATATTGTTTGTGACTATTTTGAAGGGTGTTGTTTCCTTAATTTCTTTCTCAGCCTGTTTATCCTTTTAGTATAGGAAAGCTATTGATTTGTTTGAGTTAATTTTATATTCAGCAATTTTGTTGAAATTGTTTATCAGATGTAGGAGTTCTGTGGTGGAATTTTTGGAGTTACTATCATATCGTCTACAAATAGTTATATTTTGGTTTCTTCCTTTCCAGTTTGTATCCATTTGACCTCCTTTTGTTGTCTAATTATTCTAGGTAGAATTTCAAGTACTATACTGAATAGGTGGGGAGAAGCAGGCAGCATTGTCTGGTCCCTGATTTTAGTTGGACTTGACTTAGTTGTTTTAAATTTCTCCCATTTAGTTTGATGTTGGCTACTGGTTTGTTGTGTATTGTTTTTACTATATTTAGGTATGGGCCTTGAATTCCTGACCTTTCCAAGACCTTTAATATGAAGGGATGTTGAATTTTGTCAAATGTTTTTTCAGCATCTAATGGAATGGCCATGTGGTTTTTGGTTTTGCCTTTTTTTTTGAGTGTGTTTATATCGTGGAGTATGCTGATGGATTTTTGTATATTGAACCATCTTTGTATCCCTGGGATGAAACCAACTTGTTCATAGGGAATGATCATTTTAATGTGTTCTTGGATTCAGTTTGCAAGAATTTTATTGAGTATTTTTGCATCAATATTCATAAGGGTAATTGGTTTGAAGTTCTCTTTCTTTGCTGGTTTTTTGTGTGGTTTAGGTATCAGCATAACTGTGGCTTCTTAGAATGAACTGGGTGGTGTTCCTTCTCTTTCTGTTTTATGGAATAGTTTGAGGAGAATTTATATCAGGTCTTCTTTAATGTCTGATAGAATTATGCACTAAACCCATCTGGTCCTGGGCTTTTTTTGGCCCACTGATGTTAAGAGATATTAAAGAATAGTGATTGTTGCTTCCTGTTATTTTTGCTATTAGAGGTGGAATTATGTTTGTGTGGCTATATTCTTTTGTGTTTGTTGAAAGAAGACTACTTTCTTCTATTTTATCGGGTGTAGTTTACCTACTTGTGCTGGGGTTTTCCATCTATTATCCTTTGTAGGGCTGAATTTGTGGAAAGATATTGTGTAAATTTGGTTTTGTCATGGAATATCTTGGTTTCTCCATCTATGGTAATTCAGAGTTTTGCTGGGTATAGTAGCCTTAGCTGGCATTTGTGTTCTCTTTGTGTCTGTATGAAATCTGCCCAGGCTCTTCTAGCTTTCATAGTCTCCAAGTGAGAAGTCTAGTGTAATCCTAATAGGTCTGCGTTTCTATGTTACTTGACCTTTTCCCCTGACTGCTTTTAATATTCTTTGTTTTCTGCATTGGTGTTTTGATTATTATGTGACAGGAGGAATTTCTTTTCTGGTCCAAATCTATTTGGAGTTCTGTAGGCTTTTTGTATATTTATGGGCATCTCTTTCATTAGGTTAGGGAAGGATTCCTCTATAATTTTGTTGAAGATATTTACAGGTCCCTTAAGTTAGGAATATTCTCTCTCTTCTATACCTACTATCCTTAGGTTTGGTGATCTCATTGTGTCCTGGATTTCTTGGGTATTTTGGTCTAGAACATTTTGCATTTTGCATTTTCTTTGACTGTTCTGTCAATGTTTTCTATTGTGTCTTCTACACCTGAGATTCTCTCTTCAGTCTCTTGTATTCTGTTGGTGATGCTTGCATCTATGACTCCTAATCCCTTTCCTAGGTTTTTTATCTCCAGGGTTGTCTCCCTTTGTGATTTCTTTATTTTTTCTACTTTAATTTTTAGGTCCTGGTTGGTTTTATTCAATTCCTTCACCTGTTTTGTTGTGTTTCCTGTAATTCTTTAAGGGATTTTTTTGTTCCCTCTTTATTAAGGACTGATGTTTACCTGTGTTCTCCTGTTTTTCCTTAAGGGAGTTATTTATGTCCTTTTTATTAGATATTTTCTTTATTTACATTTCAAATGTTATCCCTTTCCTGGTTTCCCCTCCAAAATTCCCCTTTCATATCAATCTTCTTCCTGTTTGCCAATCCCTCACTCCAGCTACCTTGCCCTGGCTTTCCCCTATTGTGGGGTATTCAGCCTTCTGAGGACCAACAAGGCCATCCTCTGCTACATATGCAGCTGGAGCCATGCATACCTCCATGTGTATTCTGTGGTAGGTGGTTTATACCCTGGGAACTCTGGGGGTACTGGCTGGTCCATATTATGGTACTTTCTGTTTATGTTCTTCCTAAAGTCCTCTATCATCATCATGGGATGCTATTTTAAATCATAGTCTTGCTTTTCTGGTATGTTGAGGTATCCAGGGCTCACTCTGGTGGGAGAACTGGGTTCTGATGTTGCCTGGTAACCTTGCTTTCTGTTGCTTATATTCTTCCCCTTGCCTCTTGACATCTGGCCATCTGTGGTGTTAGCTGGTTTTACTGTCTCTAACTGTGGCTTGTCACTCCTGTAAGCCTGTGCGTCAGCACTCCAGCGAGACTAGTTCTCTCTGCGAGCAATTTGGGTATAGAGAGCTGTGTCACAAGATCAGTTCAGTGATGCAGACAGAAACAGTCAGGATCCTGTCCCAGGCTTTTCCTTGGTTCCTGTGTCCTGCTGGCTCTGGGTGGGTTCCTCTTGGGCCAGGAATTTGAGTAGAAGTGGTGGTCTTACCCATGCTCTCAGGTGTTTCAGCACTCTTGGGAGACCAGCTCTCTCCAGGCAGGACCTGGATATAGAGAGATGAGCTCTCAGGTGTGGCAGCATTTCTGGGAGACCTTCTCTCTCTAGGTGGGAACTAGGTATGGAGAGCATTGGCACAGTGTCAACATCAGGTGCAGATGAAAACATGAAGGATCCTGCCCCAGGCTGCTAGGTTCCTATGACCTGAGGGCTCAGGGCAGGTGCCTTGGAACAGAAGGCATTGTCCTACCTGTGCTCACAGGTGTGTTAGCACTCATGGGGAACCAATTATCTCTGTGTGGGACACATAGTATGAAGAGCAGTGGCACATGATCAGCTCTGAGGTGCAGATGGAAACTGGAAGGATCATGTTCCCAGCTGTTCCTTGGTTCCTGTGTCCTGCTGGCTCTGGTTGGGTCCCTCTTCGGCCAGGAATTTGAGCAGAAATGGTGGTCTCACCTGAGCTCCCAGGTATGTCATCACTCTTGGGAGACTATCTCACTCCCTATGGGACCTGGGTACAGAGAGCTGTGGCACAGGATCAGCTCTGGGCACAGATCTTTAAGAATATTTTTTAATTTAAAATGTAAATAAATTATTTCATGCCTATTTAAATTAATTTTAATTATACATTCATGAGTGTTTGGTCTGCATATTCTTGTGAATAAATAATTTTTGATGATATTATATATACAATATATGTATATGTATATATGTATGTGTGTATATATATATATATATATATACATATATACTTTATACATACATGTTTCTTGACGATCTATGTTACAGGTTTAACTTTGCTTTCTCAAATTTATTATCTTATCATTTAATAAAATTCAAACATGGTATCTGTTGAACAACTGATATGAACACTCTCAAGTACATGAGACAATCTAGGAAAATACAGCATGAAAATTACAATGAAAATATTTTCTAGCTGGGCGTGGTCGTGCACGCCTGTAATCCCAGCACTTGGGAGGCAGAGGCAGGAGGATTTCTGAGTTCAAGGCCAGCCTGGTCTATAGAGTGAGTTCCAGGACAGCCAGGACTACACAGAGAAACCCTGTCTCAAAAAAACCAAAAAACAAAAAAAGAAAAAAAAAAGAAAATATATTCTGTCAGTCCCCATCACTTAATATGTAAACCAAATTAATTCTTTATTCCTCTGAAACTGCTGATTCAAGATCAAGAAGAAGAGGAGGAAAAGAAGGAAGGGGAAGACTAGGAGGAGAAGGAGGAGAAAGAAGAGAATTGTTTTTTAAATTTTTGTTTGTTTGTTTATTATTTTTACTTACTTTACATCCTGCTCAATGTCTCCTCTTAGTCACCCCCTTCCACAATCTTTCCCTGCTTCCTTCTCCCCTGAGCTGTTGGGCCCACTCCTAGAATCCCCCCAAAGTGGCACATCAAGTCTCTGCCAGGCTAGGTGCATCCTCTCTCACTGAGACCAGATAAGGCAGTCCAGCTAGAAGAACACAACCCATGTATAGGCAACAGCTTTCAGGAAAGCACCCATTCTAGTTGTTCGGGACCCACAGGAAGACCAAGCTGCACATCTGTACATATGTGCAGGGAGGCCTAGGTCTACCCTGTATATGTTCTTTGGTTGGTGGTTCAGTCTCTGAGAGCCCCAAGGGTCTAGGCTAGTTGACTCTGATGGCTTTCCTCTGGAGCTTCTATCCCCTTCAGGCCTACAATTCTTCCTCCTATTTTTCCTTAAGAGTCTTCAAGCTCCATCTACTATTTGGCTGTGGGACTCTGCATCTGTCTGAGTGAGCTGTTGGGTGGAGCCTTTCACAGACAGCCATGCTAGACTCCTGTCTGTGAGCATAACTGTATAATTAATAGTGTCAGGGATTGGTGCTTGCCCATGGAATGGGTCTCAAGTTGGGCCAGTTAATTGATTGACCATTCCCTCAGTGTCTGCTCCACCTAACTTCCCTGCACGTCTTCTAGACAGGATACATTTTTCATCAAAAGATTTCTGGGTAGATTGGTTTCTCTATCACTCCATTGGGGTTCCTACCTGGCTACAGGAGGTGCCCTCCTCAGGTTCCTTATCCTTAATGCTAGCAGTCACAGTTAAGGTCACCCCCATTGATTGGGTGCCTCCCTTATCCCAAGTCTTTGACTCGTGCTGGTGATGTCCTCCACCTCACCACCTCTGTCAGTTGCTGGTATCACTTCATTTTCATGGCCATCTGGCCAGCTCTCCTCTTTCTCCACACACAAGATCCCAAACAACCCCATTTCCCTCCCCATTCCTTCTCCAACCCAATTCCCTCTCTCTATCTGCACCTATGACGTTTGTATTTCCCTAAGTGAGATTCAAGCATCCTTGCTTGGGCCTTCTTTCATTTTACCATCTATTGGTCTGTGGAGTATAGTGTGGGTATCCTGTACATTTTGGCAAATATCTGCTTACAAGTGGGTACATTCTATGTATGTCATTTTGGGTCTGGGTTACCTCACTCAGGATGATATTCTAAAGTTCCATCCATTTGCCTGCAAAATTAATGATGTCTTTGTTTTTTACTGGCTGAATAAAATTCCAATGTGTACGTATACCTCGTTTTCTTTATCCATTCTTCAGTTGAGGGACATCCAGGCTGATTACAGTTTCTGGATCTTACAAATATGCTTCTATGAACATATTTGAGCAACTGTCCTTGTGGTATAGTAAGGCATCTTTTCTGTTTATGCCCAGGAATGGTATTGAGAGAGAAAAGACCAAATTGATTTCCAAGGTTGTTTAAGGTTTCACTTCCACCAGCAATGGAGGAGTGTTGCCCTTATTTCATATCCTATCCAGCATGTGCCATCACTTGAGTTTTTTATCTTAGCCATTCTGACAGATGTAAGATGGAAGCTCAGAGTCGTTTTGATTTGCATTTTCCTGATGACTAAGGATGTTGAACATTTTTAAGTGCTTTTAGGCCATTGGAGATTCCTGTGGTGGGAATTCTCTGTTTAGTTCCATATCCAGGTTTAATTGTGTTATTCGGTTTATTGGGATCTAATTTCTTGAAATCTTTGTGTATATTAGATATTAGGCCTCTATCCGATGAAGAATTGATAAAGATCTTTTCCCAATATGTAGAATGCAATTTGGTCCTATTGACAGTGCCCTTTGCCTTACAGAGGCTTTCCAGATTCATGAGGTCCCATTTAGCAGTTCTAACCTTAGAGCCTGAGCCATTGATACTCTGTTCATGAATTTTTCTCCTACACCAGAGTTCAAGGCTATTTCACACTTTCTGTTCTATTAGATTTAATGAATCCAGTGGTATATTGAGGTCCTTGATCCATTTGAACTTGAGTTTTGTGCATGGTGATAGATATGGATCCATTTGCATTCTTGTATATGTAGACATCTAGTGAGACCAGACCATTTCTTCAAGATGCTTGTTTTTCCCATGTAGGATTTTGCTTTCTTTTTCAGAAAACAAGTGTCTGTAGGTATGTAGGTTTATTTCAGTGTCTTCAATTTGATTCCCTCAATCAACCTGTCTGTTCCTATACCAATACCATGCAGTTTTGATTACTATGCTCTCTAGTACAGCTTGACTTCAGGGATGGTGATACCTCCAGAAGATCTTCTATTGTTTAGCATTATTTTAGTTATCCTGGGTTTTCTGAAGTTGAGAATTGCTCTGTCAAAGTCTGTGAAGAATTGTGTTGGAATTTTGATGGGAATTACATTGCATCTGTAAATTGCTTTGGTAAGATGGCCATTTTCTATGATGTTAATCCTACTGGCCCATGAGCACAGGAGATTTTTCCATCTTCTGATATCTCCTTCAATTTATTTCTTCAGTGATCTGAAGTTCTTATCATATAGTTCTTTCATTTACTTGGTTAGAGTTCTCTGACAATTTATCAGTTGTATAAATGAGGGCTGCTGAATTTTTTAGTTAATTTTGTACCCAGCCACTTTAAGGTATTTATCAGCAGTGGGAGCTCTCTGGTAAAATTTTTGGGGTCACGTATAATATACTATCATATCATCCACAGATAATGATACTTTGACTTCTTCATTTCTAACTTATATGCCCTTGACCTCTTTTAATTTTCTTCTTGCTCTAGTTAGGACTTCAAGTACTATATTCGAATGGACAGGAACAGAGTGGTCACCTTGTCTTCTCACTGATTATACTGGAATTGCTTTAGGTATCTCTCCATTTAAGTTGATTTTGGCTATTGGCTTATTTTACTTGGCTTTTACTATATTTAGCCATGTGTCTTGTAACCCTGATCTCGCTAAGACTTTTAACATGAAGGGGTATTGGATTTTGTCAAAGGCATTTGTGGCATCTCTTGAGATGATTACATTTTTGTCTTTAATTTTGTTTATATGGTGAGTTACACTGATGGAGTTTTGTATATTGAACCAGGTCTGCATCCCTGGGATGACGCCTACTTTACAGTATTGGATGATGTTGTTGATGTATTTCTGAATTTGGTTGGAGAGTATTTTATGGAGTATTTTTGCATCAATGTTCATAAGACAAATTGGTCTGAAATTTTCATTCTTTGTTGAGTCTTCATGTGTTTGGGTATCAGGTTGACTGTGGCCTCATAGAATGGGTTTGGCTGTGTTTCTTTTGTTTCTATTTTCAGGAATAGTTTGAGTAGTATTGGTATTAGCTCTTCTTTGAATGTCGGGGAGAATTCTTCACTGAGCCATCTGGCCCTTTTCTTTTCTTCATTGGGAGACTATTAATGACTGCTTCTATTTCCTTAGGGAGTACAGGTCTGTTTAAATAGTTTACCTGATCTTGATTTAACTTTGGTAAGAGGTATCTGTCTAGAAAATCATCTGTTTAGTTAAGATTTTTCAATATTGTTGAGTACAGGCTGTTGACAGAAGACCTAATAATTCTTTTGATTTTTTTCATTATTTCTTGTTATCTCTCCCTTTCCATTTCTGATTTTGATTACTTGGATCACGACTCTGTCTTTTAGTTAGTTTGGCTCAAGGTTAGTCTATCTTGTTGCTTTTCTCAACAAACCATCTCTTGGTTTCCTTGATTCTTTATAAAAATTAAAACAATACAGTTTCATTAATTCCTAATTGATTGATTTCAGCCCTAATTTTGATTATTTCTTGTCTCGTTCTTTTCTAGAGCTTTTAAGTGTACATGTAAATTGCTGATATGAGCATTTTCTAATTTCTTTATGGAGGTACTTAATGCTACGAACTTTCCTCTTTGCACCGCTTTCATTGTGTCCCATAAATTTGGGTATGTTCTGCCTTCATTTTCATTGAATTCTAGAAAGTCTTTAATTTCTTTCTTTATTCCTCCTCTGACCTAGAGATCATTGAGTGGGGTGTTGTGCAGTTTCCCTGAGTGTGTAGGCTTTCTGCTGTTTCTGTTGTTGTTAAACTCCAGCTTTAATTCTGCACTGGAAACAATGACTTCTTCCAGTCCATGTCCTAAGTTCTCAAATTCAGTGTGTTGGTACTAATGAAATACTGCTTTTTCAAATGTTCCACAATTTGAATGTTAGAGTGTGAGTCATTAATTTATTTATTTTATGAAACCCAATTTAATAAAATATTTAATTTTATGAGCATGTATAAACTGTTTGCATGCCTATATGAGGAATGCACAAACCTGGTGTTTTCAGATGGCAGAAAGGGGCATCAGATCTCTTTAATTTTGAGATACAGATAGTGAACACCAAACCCAGTTCTTTTAATAGGTACATGTGCTGTGGTTTGAATAACCGATTATCATTCATTATAGCAGCAGGTCATGTTCTAATGTAATTTTCATATAAGTAGATGTTCATAAACATTTGTTAGCAGGTCTTAGAATAGCAAACAAAACAAAACAGCAGTGTATTTTCTTACATAGGTGGATTTACAAAATGTCTATCCCATAAGGATTTGATTCTATTCAGTTTTGAATCCTATTTAAAAATAATTTAATTCAGTATTAATTATTTATCTGTTTGTGTATCAGGTGAGTGCAGTGCCTGCAGCTCCCAAAGAGTGCAATAGTTTTACTTGTGGCATCCAAACATGCAAAATTAGGATAATAGCTGAGCATACTGAACACGCGGCATCCAGAAGAAGAAAAAAGACAGCCATGCTGTATCAACAGCTGCCAGAAGAATGTGATAGCTTCTGATGCAATACCCAGCCCATCCAAAAGTGGAAGAAAGCTTCCTATGGAATACCCACAGTAGCCAAAAGAGGGCAGTAGAGTCCTACAAAGTACCCAAAGCATCTGGAAGAGGATGACAGTGTCCCATTCAGAACTGCAGCATCCAAAAGGTGACATGTTCACAAGCAGTATTCAAAACACCCAGAGGAGGGTGATAGAGTCCCATGCAAAAAAACAAAGCATCCTGAGGAGGAAAGGTATAGCTTCTTATTCAATGACCTCAGTGGCCTGAAGAGGACAATCAATCAGTACCAAAGACATATACAGAAGATGATAGTGCTCCGGTCTCCTGATTAATTAAAAAAAGAGTAATCCCTTGAACACTTAAGTCATTCTGGCCACAAAGCCTCAGATACAAAAAGATATATCATAGAAAGTTTATATGTCATCCTGAATACCATAAATATAATATTATAGGCAATTTATTCAGTCTAATAATGAGACATTATTGAAATAAGGAGTTATTCTCCATTAAAATTATTTCTTGTGGTATTATTCAATACTTTGGTTTTCATTGCATTTATGATTTGTTGTTTCCTTTTGCAATAAATTCTCATTATTTACCCATGGCTATCCTTGAACTGAAAATATAGACCGGGCTGGTCTCAAACTCACAGGAAAGCATCCATCTAACTCTGCTTCTCAAGCCCTGGAATTAATAGCAGGCAGCACCATGCCCAGTTAATCACATTTTAAATGTATTTTGTTATTTAATTACTTATACATTTAAGTGTCTGCATATAAGCAATTATAATAGGTGAGTTCACTACCTGCCCAGGCCAGGAGAGGGAGCCAATTCCCCTGGAACTGGAGTTACAGATGGTTGTGCACTGCCATGTGGTGGCTAGGAACTGAACCCAGTTCTTCTGCAAGGGCAGTCAGTACTCTGAACCACTGAGTCATCCCAAACCAGATTATTTTTCAATAGTTAGAGTGCACATTTTCTTTGTTGAGTGTGATGGTTAGAATATGGTTGGCCTATGGGAATTGGCAACATTAGAGTAGGTATGACCTTGTGGGAGCATGTGTGTCACTGTGTGACTGGGTTTTCAGGCTCCTGTGCTCAAGCCCTGCCAAATGAGGAAGAGAGCCTCCACTAGCTGCCTGTAGGAGACTCTCCTGGCAGCCTTTGGGTCATGATGTAGAATTCTCAGTCCCTTCTCCAAAACCATGTCTGCCTGCAGACTGCTATGATTCCTGCCATGATGTTGATGGACTGAACCTCTAAACCTGTAATGGAGCCCCAATTAAATGTTTGCCTTTAACAGAGTTGCCTTGGTCATGGTGTCGCTTCACAGCAACAAAACCCTAAGTAAGGCATGGTGTATTACACCACTTTGACTGAAGACAAAATGTGTGCATGAAAAATCAATTTATTTTTATCAACAGAAAAATCAGTACCATGGTAGGGAGTTGGGAAACATATCCATGAAGCAGAGATTCTGGCTTCATAGGAAAGATGGAAAGAAAAAAAAATAAGAAAAGGATGAGCTATCTTCATTGTCACGATTCTGATTTCATGGAAGAGGTGATTTGGGAAATATTGCTGATCTCGCTGTCATCTGTAAAGCTTCAAAAGTAAAAACCAAGACAAACAAAGACAACAGTAGGGTATGCATGAACTGATGGTTCTAACATGTTCTTTCTGAGATTGTAAATGAAAAGCAAAAATTAATGGATGAGGAATATGATAGAAGGTTTGATTTAAAAAAATGGCACATGTCATATGGTTACACCTATGTTTGCTCTCATTTGACTTCCATAATGCTATACCACCTTTCCAATTGATAGTTTTATATCTACATATTATCTACCATAAAACATATGTGCACGGTTGTGCCTAAGTAGACTTCTACAAAGTTCATCTACAATTACAGTATTTCCAAATGCAAGATACCCTCTCAACGTCCACAGATGCCACGTATTTGTAATAGTCAAGAGTTTCACAATATTCTTACCCATCACCTTTAAGATAAAAGAAATCTACACTTTGCAGTAGGAGAATAGCTTTTTCCCATGATGTAAAGATTAACAGCAACATAAATTACAGTGTTGACACCTTTGATTACATATGTAATTAGAAGTATAAATAGAATTCCTCTATTAAATGCATAACTAATAGACTAAAGAATGAATTTCTAGCAGATAAAAACATTAGCAGGCTCAGCTGCCCTGTTTGTACTCACCCATATAGCGTCTTTATTAGTAACAAGTGTCTGTGTCAGACAAGAGAGGAAGGAAATAATCACAAACAAAAAGCATCGTTAGAGATCTGTAATATCTCCAGTGACCTTAAATAATTTTAAAAATCTGATTTAGGAGGCTGAAATGGTGACTATCCTGAACATTTTCAGGTGCATTTGTTTGCTGTGTGAAGCACAGTGATGTTACCTGTGGGCACCAAGTGCTGGATATTCTCCACTGGCAAGTTGTATTCCTTGGCCAGCTCCCTAAGCTCCTGCTTCTGTGCTTCACTCAGGGTATCTTCTTTCCCTATATCACATGGAAGAGAAAGTGTAGGTTATGATATTAGGTAGCTCAGAACAGACATAGTTACAGTGGGTTGTGTGATATTGACCCATGGAAACATCCTACCTTCTGGACCCTCCCTCATCCCCACCAGCCTCATTCTGATCAACCTAAGATCTCTAAAGTGAGCAGAACACATTTAATGGAGCTGAAATGCTGGCCACTATTACTGTTCACAACCTAATGAATAATATCATCATTTGTTGGTGGTGTTATCGTTGTTATTATTATTGTCATCACCACTATTACTATTGCTACTATAATTATTATATTTATTCATGCTTTCCACATCACCATAGTATTGATTTCCAAAAAGGCCTGTATAGCATCCTGGTGGTTGTGATATAAGGGCTAAATATTTGTCCATGCTGACTTTCTGCTTTACTTCTGTGTAGATTCTGGAATCCATGCCTTGGAATATTAATAATTACTGATATAAGCAGTGAGATCAGGCTGATCAGGTTCATGAACCTGAATTCAACAACCACTCCAACACCACTCCACCTCACCATTAACCCAATCCACTACCAGTCCCCAACCCCCAGCCCACAGGCCCCAGCCCCCAAGCCCAAGGCCCAAGGCCCCTACTTTACCCCTACTCCCTCCTTTCCCCCTCACATCATTGTCAAACAAAGCAAGATGGCGGGGTTTTTTGTCAACTTGACACAAAGTAAGGTCACCTGTAAAGAGGCAACCTCAGGTAAGAAAATGATGCCCTCAGATTGCTCTGTGGGAAAACTTGCAGGGAATTTTCTAGATTGATAGTTGATGTGAAGGGCCCAGCCCACTGTATGAAACTCAGCTGTACATTTTTCTTAGGTAGTGATTGACGGTAGAGTGCCCAACCCATACTCCAGTATGGCTGGTGCTGTACCACCTCAAGGCAGATGGTCGTGGGTGCTATGGGAAAGCATGATGAGCAGGACCTGGGGAGCAAGCCACTTGGCAGCACTACACTGTGGCCTGCATATCAGCTCCGGCCTTCAGGTTCCTGCCCTGTTTGAGCTCCTTGGTAAAGAGACAGACTGGTCAAGCAATGGAACAGAATTGAAGACCCAGAAACAACCTCCCCCCCCCATACATGGACATTTGAACTTTGACAAAGCAGCCACTACCATACAGTGGAAAAATGAAACCATCTTCAACAAGTGGTGCTGGTCTAGGTGGCAGTCTGCATGTAGAAAAATGCAAATTGATACTTATTTCTCACCCTATACAAAGCTCACATCCAGGTGTATCAAGACACTCCACATAAAACCAGATATATTGAATCTAGTAGAAGAGAACGTGGGAAATAGCTTCGAAGGTATTGGCACAGGAGAAAATTTCCTGAACAGAATGCCAATGACTCAACTCTAAGATCAAGAATCCACAAATGGGACCTCATGAAACTGAAAAGCGTCTTAAAGGCAAAGGACACTGTCAATTAGACAAAACAGCAACCTACAGATTGGGAAAAGATCTTCACTAACCTACATCCAATAGAGAGCTAATATCCACAATATACAATGAACACATCTGTTAGACTCCAGAAAACCAAATAACCAAATCAAAAAATGGGGTACCAACTAAGCAGAGAATTCTGAACTAAGGAGTCTCGAATGGCTGATAAGCAGTGATTTCTTTTTGAAAATGAACTGTGTTGTAGGAGCTTAAGCCAAATCAACCCTTCTTTCCCCAAGTTGCTTTTGGTCATAGTACTTATCATATCAATAGAAACCCTATGATAGGGACCACTCTCACCAGCAACTAAAATCACATTTGTGTCCTTTCCACTCTCGTCCACATTAACATTCTGAAAGAAAATGACACCTTCTGCCTTCTTTAAAACATGGAAGAAATTTTGGCCAGAGTCTGAAATTAAAATAGAAACAGCTTAAAAATCAGTAGAATTGTTGGAGGTTTTATTATTCTTTTGCATACGACATAACAAATCTATCATATTTTTACTTCTTCCTTCAATTATTTGACAACTATCCTGTCAATGGTATAAAATTGTGAATGAGAGCTACCTAGTAGGAGAGACACTCTTACTCTAAGGAAAAAAACCTATTTTCAATTAGAAAAGAATTTTCATAATTCCTTTATATCTCCACAGCCTATTTAAAAAGTAAAAATCATCAGACTAATATTAAAATACCACATTGTAGCAGGGTTGTGGTGACTCAAACCTCAAATCCCAGCAACCAGGAGGATCGTTGAGGCTAGTCTAATTGAAGAACTAGTTCTAGAACAACCAGGGGCCAGGGCTACACACAGAAACTCTGTTCAAAAAAATAAAATCAACAAATGTGGGTTTGTGCTTTTGTGTGTGTGTGTGTGTGTGTGTGTGTGTGTGTGTGTGTGAAATATATAGTTTTCCAAACAATAAAACCTTTAAGAAATCAGTCACACAGCTTTATGGGATTGACTTCTAAATGTCATTTACAGTTATCTTAAATAATTGGCACTGAAATGTCTCTCACAATATTTTTATGGGAACGTGTGTAATGTACTTTAACATCACATGTTCCCACAAATGTTTGGAAGTTTAGTTAGGATTTTGGAAGTTGCATCAGATATTATTAGCTGAAATTGTTCTAGGATCCTGGCCCCTTTGGTGTACTCATCTCTCTCTCTCCCCCCTCTCTCCCCCCCTCTCTCCCTCTCCCTCTCTCCCTCTCCCTCTCTCTCCTTCCCTCCCTCTCTCTATATTCCTCCCTCCCTCTTTCTGTCTCTCTGTCTCTTCATTTCTCTCTTTCTCCCTCCCTCTCTCTCTTCCTCTCCCTCCTTCTCTCTCTGTTTCTCTTTCTCTCTCTGAATTGCTTTTCCATCCTATTAACAGATCACATACTCACAATCAGTATTGTAGTGCCCATCTTCGTTGTCTTTTTCTCCCACTACAGTGTATGTCTGACACTCGCTGTCCACCCTTCAAAAATAAAAAGCAAAAACTTGTTTCTGTATTTTCTCTTTCAGGTTGCTCATATTTCATTTATTGTGTGGGAGTATTAACTGCCTTTGGGAAATATTAGTTTTGATAAATAAACCCACATCTGAAGACTGAACCAGACACTCTGGGTTATTATTGACATGGAAAGTAAGTCCAAGCTTCCAGGGGAAGACTCTCCCCTCATTTTCTACCCACCTTTACTGTTTGTGACTAGTTTCAACCAGAATTATCCAACTCTCTAAAACTGTAGAACACATTGCAGTCAGTGTTCGTTAAGTCAAGGACACAATTCAGAATGAATATGCCCAGGAGATCAACTCCAGTTATTACACATGACCCAAGTTTCAGTGAAAAATTCACACTGACATTTATGTCCCCAGTTTCTCAGTCCTGTCCATGTGCATCAGGTGAATGTCACTTACTTGACTTTGAATGTGATTTTAAGTGTCTGACATTCATCGCTGCACTCCAAATGCTGAATGTAAGCTCTCAGGGATCCACCTTCCTTTACCTTCTCCACATTATCCGCAACTATGTAAAGGGTGTGCCAGTCCCCATTAACCTAAATAGGACAGACACCATTGCAAAGGTTGGTTAGTCAATCTGTTCCTTTTTTTTTCAGCAACATCCATCCTAATTATTGCATGTATTTTTAGGTCACTGAACAAATGAACTTGGACCTAGCGAAATACAGATGTCTCTCGCTACTCCCTGCTAGAGAGTAGATTGTGAGATTATGTTATAACTCATTCACACTAGAACATGGGGCACAAGATACCGTTCACACTTTGTCCATCAATAATGATGCAAAGTCCAATCTGTAATTTTCTCTTCTTAACCTTCTCTCATACTGTAGACAGATCTCATTGACAACATGTAAAGAGTTGAAAGACACCAGGATTGAATTACAGATAGGATTCAGAAAATGTATATATGCTATATGTACCATATATAATATACAATACCATACCATTTATAGTATACGATATATATACTCAAACCAACTTCAGAGCGTACTTAAACATTCCAGATCCTTTTATCCCCAAATGCACACACCTCTGAGGGACTGAGAGACTCATGATGTGCACAGGATAAACCTAATGAAAGAGCAATCAGCAGGAACTTCACCATCGTAGAGCCTGTATTCTCTGCTTCTGATGGAGCTCAGACACCAAGGGCAGGTGGTGGAAAGACCCAGATCCATCTCCACCTTATATAGTATTGATTATTGGCCTGAGATTGGCATGGATTGTCCACGGTGAAATGTGAGCATATCCTTGTTGCTGGCAACAACTGTGGATGACAATTCAGTTTTTCTGATACTTTCCTAATGAGATTAACTTGCGTTAATCCATGAAATTGACCTTTCAGGCCACTGTCATTGTGTGCCAGCTGTCAGAAAACACAAATATTCATGTCCCTAAAGTTGAAGGGTCTCATTTGGAAATAGTAAAAAAAAAATGAAGTTATCTGATTCTGGCTATTTTAACAGTGACAAATACTTTGCCACTCAGACCCTCTGATCACTGATTACCATATGAATATTAATCATTTTTTATGCAATTGGATATCAATGGACACATACATCTGGAACATTCTAGCATGCCTGGGATGTTCTCCAATATCCTGGGGTATTCTTGGAAAAGTCTTTGTGGAGAAGTGTACTGTTTTATTTCCTGGACAGGAATTTGCCTATTTGATTCAAGATTTTAAACATTTTTATAATTTGTTAGTCTCATCAAGATGTGAGAATTTTTAATGATGCGAATTCCAATCATTTTGTGGACTCAGATGTTGGTACAATGTCCTGGTAATGATCATTGATTATGCCAGCATTAATTTATATTTTCAACAATTAATATGCACACCTTTGTATCTTTTTGCTATCAGTGTATTTCATTTGGCAACTGTGTCTCTGAAGTATTCATGCAATGAACAGTCAGCTTCTAGTTTTCTCATGATCGTGTCTGACAAATTCTCAACATTTCCTCCATTCAGAACTTTGGCCAGTAGAAGGATTTGCAAATATTCATCCAAATGCATGATTCAAAACTATATTTCATGGTTCAAAACTAGATTTCAAAACAAGCCTTTAAATGACAAATATTTACTCAACCCATGTTAAGAACGATTCTTGATCCATTTTCTTCTTGTTTTATTTTATACTATACAAATGTGACTGCTCTTATTTTTTTTTACATATTTTCTTTTTGATTTATTGCCTACTTCTCTGTGCTTGATTGTTCAAGAGATAACTCAGTTCCAATGGAACAAAACAGGGCTGACCTACAAACATATTTATTTTCTTCCATTGATTTTTTGGTCAATCTCTACTTTCCACAAGAATTCTAGTGTCATTCAGGAATAAAGATAATGTTGGATAAAATGCAACGATAGATCAACCAAGAAGAGCTATCATTAAATACTGCCCAATGTGGAAAATTACTTAAGACTTTATGAGCACTCATTAAAGTTCTCCTTTCTCCTCCAGACCCAGTAACAACAACATATTAATCCTATTTTCTGAGTATCCTTCTGGAAAATTACCTACAATTTTGCACAAACTCAGGTTTATTGTTTCACATTTCCAACAGTTTTACATTTCCACACACTCCAAAGAGTATATCAAAATATAATCTTTCTTTCCTTATATATTAAGTGAAATGAGTTTCACTCCCCCTCTACCTGGTAACAGAAAAGATGATACAATACAATCCAGAGACTTGGAAAAATAAGAACAAATTCTGCCTCATGTCAAAACATCCATTTATTCCTATGATACTATAAGATTATCTTTGTCTATTTGAAATTTAATATTGAACATATATATGTATATGTTTCTTATGCTGATATGTATTTATTCATAAATAGTTTATATATGGATGCATATGTTTTTATATTTTTCTATCTGTGAAAATATATTTATTTGTAGACATGTAAATATAGGTATATTTCATATTCATATTTATATATTCCAATTTAAACATGTATGAATATGTATATATACACACACATTTGCTTCCATTTCCAATAATTTACCAATTAAGTACCTTATCTACACATTTTTTCCACAGCAGAGGAGTGAAGAAAGAATGGAAAATGTAGGGACTTCAAAGGACATAGTCAAAATGTACAAAATATTGACACAATGGATTCTGTTATTGAAGTCATGGCCATGTTTGGAACTCTTTGATGTCTGACCTTTTAGGAGAACTTGGCTAAAAGTCTGTCTCCTTTTCTTTTTTTCTTAAGTTAGATATTACATTTTTTTACATTTCAAATGTTCTCCCCTTTCCCAGTTTCCCCTCTAGATAACCCCTACCCCATTCTCCCTCTCCTTGCTTTTATGAGGGACTTCCCCCACCTACCCACCCACTCCCACATCTCTGCCCTGGCATTCTGATACATTGAGTTATCAAGCCTTCACAGGACCAAGGGCCTCTCCTCCATTTGATGCCCAACATGGCCATCCTGTGCTACACATGTAGCTGGAGCCATGCATGCCTCCTTGGTTGATGGTTTAGTCCCTGGGAGCTCTGGGGGGGGTGAATCTGCTTAGCTCATACGGGTTTTTTGTCTTATTGGATTGCAAATCCCTTCAGATCCTTCATTCATTTCCCTAACTCCTCCATTGTAGACCTTGTATTCAGTCCAATGTTTGCCTGTGACCATTTCCTTCTGTATTGGTCAGGTACTGGCAGAGCCTCTCAGGTGACAGCTATATCAGGCTCATGTCAGCAAGCACTTCTTGGCATTCACAATAGTGTCTGAGTTTACTTTCTGTATATGGGATAGATCATCAGGTGGGGAAGTCTCTCTATGGCCTTTTCTGCAGCCTCTGCTCCACACTTTGTCCCCATATTTCCTTTAGATAAGAACAATTCTCAGTTAAAAATGTGGAGCTGAATGGGTGGCTACATCTCCCAACTTGGGTCCTTGCCTAACCTCTTGATATGGTTAGGCAATAGAGGTTTTCTACAAGTTTTCCCTCCCCTTTGTTGGGCACTTCAGGTAATTGCATCCTTGTTGGGTCCTGGGATCCTCTTGCTTTCCTGGTATCTGAGACTTTATGGTGACTACCCACAGTTTCCCATTCCCCATTGCTACACACCTCAGTTCAAATTCTTGACACTCTGTATATCATCCCAGTCTCCTCCCATATCTGATCCTGCCCTCTTTTCCCTCTCCCCTCCACTCTTCCTCCCAAGTCCCTCCTATCCTCTACCTCCTATGATATGTTATATGCCCTTTGCCTTACAGGAGCTTTGTAATTTTATGAGGTCAAATTTGTCGAATATTGATCTTAGAGCATAAGCCACTGGTGTTCTGTTCCAGAACATTTCCCCTCTGCCTATGTGTTCAAGGATCTTCCCACGTTCTCTTTTATTACTTTCAGTGTATATGGTTTTATGTGGAGGTTCTTAGTTCACTTGGACTTGAGCTTAGTACAAGGAGATAAGAATGGATTGATTTGCATCTTTCTACATGCTGACCACCAAGCAAACCAGCACCATTTGTTGAAAAGGCTATCTTTTTTTCCACTGGATGGTTTTAGCTCCATTGTCTTAGATCAAGTGACCATAGCTGTGAGGGTTCATTTGGGGGTCTTCAGTTCTGTTTCATTGATCTACCTACTTCAGTTTGTACCAATACCTTAAGGCTTTTATCACTATTGCTCTGTAATACAGCTTGAGGTCAGGGATGGTGATTCCCCCAGAAGTTCTTTTATTGTTGATAATAGTTTTCAATATCCTGGATTTTTATTATTCCTGATGAATTTGCAAATTGCCCTTTCTAACTCTGTGAAGAATTGTCTTCTCAATAGCCCACTGACATTCACTATTCAAAGAAACAACAAATGTTTATTTTTTTCTCTTCTTTGTTTTTTTCTTTTTTTCTATCAGATACAATATTTGGGTTTATTTGTTTGCTTCTTTGTTTTGTTTCCTTTCCATTGATGTAATAATCTATGGAGTACTCAGAGTAGTCAGAAGAGGGATATAACTTTCCATACAGTATGCAAAACATCAAGAAGATGATGAGAGCTTCTGATGGAGCTATCCAAGAAGAGGCTTCTTATGGAGTACTCAAAGTAGCCAGAAGCAGGTGATAGCTTGCCATACATTACCCAGCAATTACTTCTCACTCAGTACCTGCAATGTCCAGAAGATGGTGGTGGAGCCCCATGCAGTATCCAAATGGTCAAAAAGAGGGTGGTAGTTTTTGATGAAGTACCTGCAGTATCCAAAAAAGGGGGTGATAGCTTCCCATGAACTAGTCAAAGCAGCTGCAAGAGGGAGATAGCTTCCTGTGAAATACTCACAGTTGCCAGAAGTGGCTGTTAGAGCCAACTGCAGTATTAAAACCATTCAAAAGAGAGATAAATCCCTGTGCAGTACCCAAAGCATCTAAAAGAGCCCTCCTGAAGTACAAAAAGCATACAGAAGAGGGTGATACCTTGTCATACAGTACCAGTAGCGGCCAGAAGAGTGCAATGAAGCCAAGTATCCTAATCAGTTTGAATATGTAAATGATGTCATGTATGCATGTTCATATAAAACATACATATGTGTGTACATGTGTGCACATAAATGGGAAATACATAATATTCTCATGCTTATATAAGAAAACAAACAAAAGAACCTGATGCAGTACCCAAAGCATCCAGAAAATGATCATAGCTTTGTGTGAGGTATTCAGTATTGCCAGAAGAGGGTGATAGTTTCCTATACAGCACCCAAAGCATCTGGAAGGTGATAGCCCCATGAAGTACACAAAGCATCCAGAAGAGGGTGATACAGTACTCACAACATCCAAAGAGAGGCCAATAGCTTCTTTCTTTTTTTTTTAATTGGATATATTCTATATTTACATTTCATTTCATTTTTTTTTGTTTCCCCACCCCCCTAAGGTCCCACATGCCCTTTTCCCTCCCCCTGCTCCCTCATCCACCCCTTCCCACTTCCCTGTTCGGCCAATAGCTTCTTAGTGACAGCTTCTGGTGCAGTGCTCACAATGACCAGAATAGGGCAATAAAATCAGAAGAGGGAAATAGTGCCCAAAGCATCTAGAAGAGGTCATTAGATCCCCTGATACTGGAGGTTCAGTACTAATAGGGTGGAGAGAACTGATTTGGGTCCTGTGAAATAGCAGTGCTCATTTTCTTTTCTTTCTTTTTTTTTAAAAAAACTTTTCTACATTTTGTATTTAGCATTTATATAGGCACACTTTAACCAATAACCCCCACTGCTAGCATTCATAGCTAGTGATTTAGACCTCAGGTCATAAACAGACACTGTGGCTAATGTCTTGTCATATTTTTCTCTAAGCTTACTCAAGATGAATAAATAGATACCATATAGTAATGCAAGTTTCTTCAAAGTCCCATGATGTTAACCATTTGGAAAACCTCATCAAACTTCTTCCCACTGACCGGTTTAAAAGCAACAGTCACATGTCTACAAATTTAGTATAATGACATCTGCAGGGACCAATGTCTACATTACTTATTAGCTAGTACCACAGATACCACTTGAAACCTAGAAAACTTTTTCACAGCAATCACTCATTGAAAATGGTTTCTGAGGGTTTACAATTCTATAGTACCTAGAACCTTTGACTTATGTACTTGTGTGTGGTATGACTTAAGCTGTCAACAGTAAATACAGTAGTGTAAAGACTTGCCCCAGATTATGGTTATCTTCAAAATGATGAAGCATTCTTAAACACGCAAGAGGAAGAGCCAGTACGAGCTTCCACATATGCACCTAAAATAAGCAGTGCTCATTTTCAATTGCATCTCCATTGTTCATGTTTTTAATTTTTTTAATCTTATAATTTTTAATGGGTTCACTTTTCTTATGAAGGGCTTACTTATCCCAATTTCTTTTTTAAATTGAAACTAGTTTTTTTTAATACAATATATTCTAATTTTAGTTTCCCCTCTCTTAGTTCCTCCAGATCATCACCCCCTTCCCATCAATCCACACCATCTCTTTCTCTGTGTCATTAGACAACAAATGAACAGTAAAAACGAGAGATGAAAGAAAACAAACAAATTGCAATTGATGAAACAAACAGAAGAAAAAGGGCCATCAAAAAGGCATAAGAAACATATGTAGTTGCAGAGAAACATACATAGAGTAATCCCACACAAACACAAAACTAGGAGCTGTAGTATACATGCAACGACCTGTATGCAAGTCAATCTAGAACTCTTTGTTGGGAAAATTGAAATATTTTCTTGATGAACTATCTAGCTAGGTCTGGGCTCACAATCCTGTAGTTTTGGCAAATGTCTACCTCCAAAAATGTTGACATTATGATTCATAACAGTAGCAAAATCATAGTTATGAAGTTACAACAAAAATAATTTTACGGCTGGGGGTTACCACAACATGAGCCAATGTGTTAAAGGGTTTCATTATTAGGAAGCTTGAGAGCCACTGTGTGTGCAATGCAAGTAATTTAGGAGGATGAAGCAGTAAGATTATTGATTCAAGACCAGACTGAGAAGCTTTGAGACCCTGTGTTAAACTAAAACCTAAAACTAAAGCAAAGCAAAACAAAACAAAACACAAATGGGCTGAAATTCAACCCCTAACACCAGAAACAAGAGAAACTCTGCAATTAATCATATGTTCAAAACTGTCAGCATATCTCCATGGCTTCAAGAGAAATTGACTTGGTGAAAATATCATATTGGATGATAAGTATATATTTAGCATACATGTTTGATTGAGCAGAAGTAGTTTTTAAACATGGAGATATTATCTTCTAAAGATAAAAAGACAAAAATGGTTCCTTTTCTTCCTTTCTGTGCTGCCTGCCCATTCTGCTATGGTAGACCCCTGCCAGTTCTGCCACAGGGAAGACCCCATCTCCTGATACTTTCAAGAGAACCAGCAGCACACAGGGTATTCAAGAACCAGCAGCATGCAGGGCATTTGAGAGACCCTTACTGTGTCTGCCACAGGGAAGACCCCATCTCCAGATACTTCCTGGAGAACCAGCCATATGCAGGGCATTTGAGAGAATGGGAATTTGAGGAGTACAGGTACAAAGCCTTGCAGGACAGAGAATCCACAGTCAGAGACAGCAAGACCAGGTAACACCAGAGATAACTAGATGGCAAAAGGAAAACCCAAGATCATTACCAACAGAAACCAAGGCAACATGGCACCATCAGAACCCAGTTCTCCCACAATAGCAAATCCTGTATGCTCCATCACATCTGAAAAGCAAGAGCTGGATTTAAAATCATATCTCATGATGCTGATGGAAGATTTCAAGAAGGACATAAATAACTCCCTTAAAGAAGTACAGGAGAACATGGGTTAACAGGTAGAATCCTTTAAAGAGGAAACACAAAAATCCCTTAAAGAACTTCAGGAAAACAAAAACAAACAAGTGAAGGAACTGAACAAAACTATCCAGGATCTAAAAGTAGAAGTAGAAACAATAAAGAAATTCCCAAGTGAGACATCTCTGGAGATAGAAAACTTTGGAAAGAAGTCAGGAGTCATAGATGCAAGCACCAACAACAGAATACAAGAGATAGAAGGAAGAATCTCAGGTGCAGAAGATACCATAGAAAACATTGACTCAACAGTCAAAGAAAATACAAAATGCAAAAAGCTTATAACCAAAACCAACCAGGAAATCTAGGACACAATGAGAAGACCAAACCTAAGGAGTATATGTATATGTATATGTATATGTATATGTATATGTATATGTATATGTATATGTACACGTACACACACACACACACACACACACACACACACACATGCACACATATAGGTAGGTAGGTAGGGTTTACTTTTAAAGAACCAGTAAATATCTTCAACAAAATTATAGAAGAAAACTTCCCTAACCTAAAGAAAAAGATGACCATGAACATACAAGAAGCCTTCAGAACTCCAGACCAGACTGGACCAGAACAGAAATACCTACCATCACATAATAATCAAAACACCAAATGCACTAAACAAAGAAAGAATATTAAAAGCAGTAAGGGAAAAAGGTCAAGTAACATATAAAGGCAGACCTACCAGAATTACACCAGATTTCTCACCGGGAACTATGAAAGAAGATCCTGGGTAGATGCCATACAGATCCTAAGAGAATGTAAATGTCAGTCCAGACTACAATACCCAGCAAAAATCTCAATTACCATACATGGAGAAAACATGACCTTCCTTGACAAAAGCAAATTTGCCCAATATCTTTCCACAAATCCAGCTCTACAAAAGATAATGGGTGAAAAATACCAACATAAGGCAGGAAACCACACCCTAGAAAAAGCAATAAAGTAATCTTTCAACAAACCCAAAAGAAGATAGCCATACAAACAGAATTTCACCTTTAACTAAGAAGATAACAGTAAGCAACAATCACTTTTTCCTTAATATATCTTAACATCAATGGTCTCAATTCCCCAATAAAAAGATATAGACTAACAGACTGGATACTTAAACAGGACCCAACATTTTACTGTGTACAAGAAACCCACCTCAGTGACAAAGGCAGTCATTACTTCAGAGTCAAAGGTTGGAAAACAATTTTCCAAATGGTCCCAAGAAACAAGCTGGAATGGCCATACTTATATCAGATAAAATTGACTTTCAACCAAAAGTTGTCAAAATGATAAGGAGGGACACTTCATACTGGTCAAAGGAAAAGTCTTCCAAGATGAACTCTCAATTCTGAACATCTAAGCTGTGAATCCAAGGGCACACAAATTCATAAAAGAAACTTTACTAAAGCTCAAAGTACACATTGAACCCCACACAATAATAGTGGGAGACTTCAATATCTCACTCTCAACAATGGACAAATCATGGAAACAGAAACTAAACGGAGATACAGTGAAACTAAGGGAAGTTATGGACCAAATGGATCTAACAGTTATTTATAGCACATTCCATCATAAAGCAAAAGAATATACCTTCTTCTCAGCACCTCATGGTACCTTCACCAAAATTGACCATATAATTGGTCACAAAACAGGCCTCAGCAGATACAGAAATATTGAAATTATTCCATGTACCTTATCAAGATCACCACAGCCTAAGGCTGATCTTAAGCTCAAACAAAAGCAATGGAAAACACACATACATGTGGACTTTGAACAATGCTCTTCTCAACGAAAGCTTGATCAAGGAAGTAATAAAGAAATTAAAAACTTTTTAGAATTTAATGAAAATGAAGACACATCATACCAAAGCTTATGTGACACAATGAAAGCAGTAGTAAGAGGAAAACTCATACCTCTAAGTGTCTCCAATAAGAAAATGGAGAGAGCTTACACTAGCAGCTTGAAGTGTACCTGAAAGCTCTAGAATGAAAAGAAACAAATATACCCAAGAGGAGAAGGCAGCAGAAAATAATCAAATTAAGGGCTGAAGTCAAACAAATAGAAACAAAAAGAACTATAAAAAGAGCCAACAAAACCAGGAGCTGGTTCTTTGAGAAAATGAACAAGATAGATAAGCACTTAGCCAGACTAACCAGAGGGCACAGAGGCACTACCCAAATTATTAAAATCAGAAATGAAAAGGAAGACATAACAACAGAAACTGTGGAAATTCAAAAAATCATCAGATCCTACTATAGGATCTTATACTCAAGAAAATTTGAAAATCTGGACAAAAATGGACAACTTTCTAGATATATACCAGGTGCCAAAGTTAAAACAGGATCAGAAAAACCATGTAAATAATCCCGTAAGTTCTGAGGAAATAGAAGCATTGGTTAATAGTCTCTCATAAAAAAGTCCAGAACCAGATGGGTTTGGTGGGTAATTCTATCAGATCTTCAAAGAAGAGCTAATACCAATACTCTTCAAACTATTCCATGAAATAGAAACTCAAGGAACACTACCCAATACCCAAGTTACTCTATGAAACCACAATAAAGCTTATACCTCAACCAAACAAAGAACAAACAAGGAAAGAGAACTTCAGACCAATCTCCCTTATGAACATCAATGAAAGAATACTGAACAAAATTCTGGCCAACTGAATCCAAGAATGCATCGAAATGATAACTCACCAGGATCAAGTAGGCTTTATACCAGGGATGCAGGGATGGTTCAATATACAGACATCCATCAATGTAATCCACTACATACATAAATTCAAGGAAAACAACCACATTGTCATTTCATTAGATGCTGAAAGGCTTTTGACAAAATTCAGCATCCCTTAATGATCTTGGCAAGATCGGGAATTCAAGTTACATACCTAAACATATTAAAAGCAATATAATGCAAACCGGTAGCCAATATCAAACTAAATGGAGAGAAACTTGAAGAAATCCCACTAAAATCAGGGACCAGACAAGGCTGCCCACTCTCTCCCTATCTATTCAATATCATACATGAAGGTCTAGCCAAAACAATCAGACAACTAAAGAAGGTCAAAGGTATACAAAGATCCAGCCAGTGGCGGGGAAGCCAGCCCCAGCCAGCTTCCCAGGTGCTCAGACCCAGCCTGCAGAACCAGGTACCTGAGATATCCCGAGTTTAAGACCTTCGGAGACTCAGGCCTGGAGCGGGAGCTGCGCACAGAGTAGCAGTTTGGGGGACAGCGGCCGAGCCTGCAATCTGCGATCGCAGGGTGGACCCCGAACTCCCTGCAGACAGCGCCATCTTGCCTGCAGCTTCCCATCCAGCCGGTGGCAGGGAAGCCAGCCCCAGCCAGCTTCCCAGGTGCGCAGACCCAGCCTGCGTAACCAGGTACCCAAGATATCCCGAATTTAAGACCTTTGGGGACTCAGGCCTGGAGTGGGAGCTGCGCACAGAGTAGCGGTTTGGGGAACAGTGGCCTAGCCTGTGCTCTGCACTCACAGGGCAGACCCCAAACTCCCTGCAGACAGCGCCATCTTGCCTGCAGCTTCCCATCCAGCCAGTGGCGGGAGAGCCAGCCTCAGGCAGCTTCCCAGCAGCTTTGGACCAGCAGGCGGAACCAGATAACTGAGATATCTCGACTTTAAGACCTCTGGGGAATCAGGATACCAGACAGCAAACCCTGAGCAGGAGCAGTGCAGAGCAGCTGCCCAACAGGCAGAACCAAGTACCTGGGATATCCTGAGTTTAACCCCTCGGGGGACTCAGGCCACCTGTCAGCAATCTGTGAGCAGGAGCCCTGCAGGGCAGTGGTTCAGGTGTCTCAGTGGCGGGGAAATAGACTTACGAGCCCACAGGAGGGTCAAGCACCAGCTAGTAACTACAGGACTAACTAACACCAGAGTTAACCAGATGGCAAAAGGCAAATGTAAGATCGTTACTAACAGAAATCAAGGCAGTATGGCGGCATCCGAACCCAGTTCCCCGACAGCAATAAATCTTGGATACCACGAAACACCAGAAAAACAAGGCTCAGATCTAAAATCACTGGTAAAGATGCAGATTGAGGATCACTTAGATAAATTTCTTAAAGTAATAGAGGAGAAAATAGATCAAAAGCTAGAAGCCCATACAAGGCAAACACAAAAATCACTTAAAGAAATCCAGGAGAAAATAGAGCAAAAAATGAATCCCAATAAGGGGGAGAAACAAAAATCATTTAAAGAAATACAAGAGAACATGGGTCAACAAGTAGAAGTCATAAAAGAGGAAACACAAAAATCCCTTAAAGAATTACAGGAAAACACAAACAAGCAATTGAAAAATCTGAGCAAAACCATACAGAATCTAAAAACAGAAGTAGAAACAACTAAGAAATCGCAAAGGGAGACAACGTTGGAGATAGAAAACCTTGGGAAGAAATCAGGAGTCATAGATGCAAATATCAACAATAGAATACAAGAGATAGAAGACAGAATCTCAGATGCTGAAGATACCATAGGAACCATGGATTCAACAATTAAAGAAAATGCAAAATGCAAAAAGCTGGTAACCCAAAACATTCAGGAAATTCAGAACACAATGAGAAGACCAAACCTAAGGATTATAGGGATAGATGAGAATGAACACCTACAACTTAAAGGGCCAGCAAATATCTTCTACAAAATTATGGAAGAAAACTTCCCCAACCTAAAGAGAGATGCCCATGAATATAAAAGAAGCCAATAGAACCCCAAATAGACTGGACCAGAACAGAAATACTTCCCGTCACATAATAATCAAAACCCCAAATGTACTAAACAAAGAAAGAATATTAAAGGCAGTAAGAGAAAAAGGACAAGTAACATATAAAGGAAGACCTATCAGAATTACACCAGACTTCTCACCTGAGACCATGAAAGCTAGAAGATCCTGGGCAGACCTCATGCAGACTCTAAGAGAACACAAACTTCAGCCAAAACTACTATACCCAGCAAAACTCTCAAATGCCATAGATGGGGAAACCAAGGTATTCCACGACAAAACCAAATTTGCACAATACTTATCTACAAACCCAGCCCTACAAAGGATAATAGGGGAAAAATACCAACACAAGGGGGGAAACTACACCCCAGAAGAAACAAGATAGAAACCCCATCTCATCCAACCCAAAAGAAGAGAACCACTCAAATACAAATAATAATAATAATAATATTAATAATAATAACTCCCAAAATGTCAGGAAGTAATAATTACTATTCCTTAATATCTCTTAATATCAATGGACTCAATTCCCCAATAAAAAGACACAGACTAACAGACTGGATATGGAAACAGGACCCTACATTTTGCTGCATACAAGAAACACATCTCAGTGTCAAAGACAAACACCATCTTACAGTAAAAGGCTGGAAGACAGTTTTACAAGCAAATGGTCCCAGGAAACGAGCCAGAGTAGCCATTCTAATATTAGATAAAATTGACTTTCAACCTAAAGTCATCAAAAGAGACTCAGAAGGTCACTTCCTGCTTGTCAAAGGAAAATCCACCAAGAAGAATTCTCAATACTGAACATTTATGTGCCAAATGTAAGGGCAACCCCATTCTTAAAAGAAACTTTACTAAAGCTTAAAGCACACATCACACCTAACACAATAATTGTAGGTGACTTCAACACTCCACTCTCTTCAATGGACTGATCAGGAAAGCAGAAACTAAACAGGGACACAGTGAAACTAATTGAAGCTTTGGATCAATTTGATTTAACATATATATATATATATATATATATATATATATATATATATATATATATATATATATATAACATTCCATCCTAAAGCAAAAGAGTAAACCTTTTTCTCAGCACTGCACGGTACCTTCTCAAAAATTGATCATATAATTGGTCACAAGACAGACCTCAACAAATCCAAGAAGACCGAATTAATCCCATGTCTCCTATTGGATCACTATGGAGTAAAAGTGGTCTTCAGTAGCAAGAAGAACAACAGAAAGCCCCCATACACATGGAAACTGAACAATACTCTACTCAATGACACCTTGGTCAAGGAAGAAAGAAAGAAAGAAAGAAATCAAAGACTTTTTAGACTTCAATGAAAATGAAGGTACGACCTACCCAAATCTTTGGGACACAATGAAAGCAGTGCTTAGAGGAAAACTCATAGCCCTGAGTGCCTCCAAAAAGAAACTGGAGAGAGCATACACTAGCAACTTAACAGCACACCTGAAGGCCCTGGAACAAAAAGAAGCTAATTCACCCAGGAGGAGTAGAAGACAGGAAATCATCAAACTAAGGGCTCAAATCAATCAAGTAGAAACAAAGAGAACCATGCAAAGACTCAACAAAACTAAGAACTAGTTCTTTGAGAAAATCAACAAGATAGATAAACCCTTAGCTAGTCTAACCAAAGGGCACAGAGACAGTATCCAAATTAACAAAATTAGAAATGAAAAGGTGGATATAACAACAGAAACTGAGGAAATTCAAAAGATCATCAGATCCTACTACAAAGGCCTATACTCAAAACAACTGGAGAATCTGGAGGAAATGGACAATTTCCTAGACAGATACCAAATACCAAAATTAAATCAGCATCAAGTAGATCAGCTAAACAGTCCCATAACCCCTAGAGAAATAGAAGGGGTTATAGAAAGCCTCCGAACCAAAAAAAGTACAGGACCAGATGGTTTTAGTGCAGAATTCTACCAGACCTTCAAAGAAGACTTAACACCAATACTCTTCAAACTATTCCACAAAATAGAGACAGAAGGGACACTGCCCAACTCTTTCTTCGAAACCACAATTACGCTGATACCTAATCCAGAAAAAGATCCAACAAAGAAAGAGAACTATAGGCCAATTGCTCTTATGAATATTGATGCAAAAATACTAAATAAAATTCTTGCCACCCGAATCCAAGAGCATATCAAAACGATCATTCACCATGATCAAGTAGGCTTCATTCCAGGGATGCAGGGATGGTTCAATATACAGAAATCCATCAATGTAATCCACTACATACACAAACTAAAAGAAAAAAACCACATGGTCATCTCATTAGATGCTGAAAAAGCATTCGACAAAATTCAGCATCCTTTCATGCTAACAGTCTTGGAAAGAGCAGGAATTCAAGGCCCATACCTAAACATAGTAAAAGCAATCTACAGCAAACCAGTAGCCAACATCAAAATAAATGGAGAGAAACTTGAAGCAATCCCACTAAAATCAGGGACTAGACAAGGCTGCCCTCTCTCTCCATATCTTTTCAATATAGTACTTGAAGTTCTAGCAAGAGCAATTAGACAATGTAAGGAAGTCACAGGGATACAAATTGGAAAGGAAGAAGTCAAAGTATCATTATTTGCAGACGATATGATAGTCTACTTAAGTGATCCAAAAAACTCCACCAGAGAACTTCTACAGCTGATAAACAACTTCAGCAAAGCGGCTGGCTATAAAATTACCTCAAGCAAATCAGTAGCCTTCCTATACTTAAAGGACAAGCAGGCTGAGAAAGAAGTTAGGGAAATAACACCCTTCACAATAGCCACAAACAACATAAAGTACCTTGGCGTAACTCTAACCAAACAAGCGAAAGATCTGTATGACAGGAACTTCAAGTCCTTGAAGAAAGAAATGGAAGAAGACCTCAGAAGATGGAAAAATATTTCTTGCTCCTGGATTGGCAGGATCAATATAGTAAAAATGGCCATCTTGCCAAAAGCAATCTACAGATTCAATGCAATCCCCATCAACATCCCATATCAATTCTTCATAGATCTAGAAAGAGCAATATTCAAATTCATCTGGAGCAACAAAAAACCCAGGATAGCTAAATCTATTCTCAACAATAAAAGGACTTCTGGGGGAATCAATATCCCTGACCTCAAGCAGTACTACAGAGCAATTGTGTTAAAAACTGCATGGTATTGGTACAGCAACAGGCAGGTAGATCAATGGAATAGGATTGAAGACCCAGAAATGAACCCACAGACTTATGGTCACTTGATCTTTGATAAAGGAGCCACAACCATCCAGTGGAAAAAAGATAGCCTTTTCAACAAATGGTGCTGGTTCAACTGGAAGTCAACATGCAGAAGAATGCGAATTGACCCACTCTTATCTCCTTGTACTAAGATCAACTCCAAGTGGATCAAGGACCTCCACATAAAACCAGACACACTGAAACTATTAGAAAAGAAACTTGGGAAGACCCTAGAGGAATTGGGCACAGGGGTAAAGTTCCTGAACAGAACACCAATAGCTTATGCTCTAAGATCAAGAATTGACAAATGGGACCTCATAAAATTACAAAGTTTCTGTAAAGCAAAGGACACCGTCAGAATGATAAAACGGCAACCAACAAAGTGGGAAATGATCTTCACCAACCCCACATACGACAGAGGGCTAATATCTAATATATACAAAGATCTCAAGAAGTTAGACCCCAAAAAACCAAATAACCCTATCAAAAATGGGGTACAGAGCTAAACAAAGAATTTTCACCAGAAGAAATGCGGATGGCCAAGAAACACCTTAAGAGATGTTCAACATCATTAGTCATCAGGGAAATGCAAATCAAAACAACCCTGAGATGCCACCTCACACCAGTCCGAATGGCTAAGATTAAAAACTCAAGAGACAACAGGTGCTGGCTAGGATGTGGAGAAAGAGGAACACTCCTCCACTGTTGGTGGGATTGCAAAATGGCAAAACCGCTCTGGAAATCAGTGTGGCGGTTCCTCAGAAAATTGGGCATGTCACTTCCAGAGGACCCTGGCATACCACTCCTGGGCATATACCCAGAGGATTCCCCTGCATACAATAAAGACACATGCTCTACTATGTTTATAGCAGCCTTGTTTATAATAGCCAGAAATTGGAAGGAGCCCAGATATCCCTCAAAAGAGGAATGGATACAGAAAATGTGGTATATTTATACAATGGAGTACTACTCAGCAATTAAAAATAATGAACTCATGCAATTTGTAGGCAAATGGTTGGATCTGGAACATATCATCCTAAGTGAGCTAACCCAATCACAAAAGAATACATATGAAATGCAACCACTGATAAGTAGATATTAATGAGCCCAGAAGCCCTAAATACTCAAGGCACAATTAGCAAGTCAAATGACTCCCAAGAAGAAGAAAGGAGAGGACCCTGGGCCTGTAGAGATTGGATCCAGTATTGTAGACCCAGAACAGAGAAATCGTGTGTGTGTGGGGGAATGATTGGGGAATAGCTGGGGCGGGGAGAGGAATTATGGGACATATGGTGGAGGGGAACTTGGAAAGGGGAAAGCCTTTGGAATGTAAACATAGATTATAGAAAATAAAAATTAAATAAAATTAAAAAAGGTATACAAATTGCAAAGGAAGAATTCAAAATATCACTATTTACAGATGACATGATTGTATACATAAGTGACCCCAAAACTTCCATCAGAGAACTACTAAAGCTGATAAACCACTTCAGCAAAGAGTAATATAAAATTAACTCAAATGAGTAGCCTTCCTATATTCAAAGGATAAACAAGCTGAGAAAGAAATTAGGTAAATTACACCCTTCACAATAGACATAAATAATATCACATACTTGTATGTGACTCTAACCAAGCAATTGAAAGATCTGTATGACAAGAACTTCAAGCCTCTGAAGAAAGAAATTGAAGAAGATCTCAGAAGATGGAAAGATCTTCCATGCTCGTGGATTGGCAGGATTAATATAGTAAAAATGGCCATCTTCCCCAAAACAATCTACAGATTCAATGCAATCCCCATCAAAATTCCAAATCAATTGTTCATAGAGCTAGAAAGAGCAATTCTCAAATTCACATGGAAAAACAAAAAAACCCAGGATACCAAAAACTATTCTCCACAACAAAAGATCTCCTGGGGAAATCACCATCCCTGACCTCAAGCTCTAATACAGGGTAATAGTGATAAAAACTGTATGGTATTAATACAGAGACAGGCAGGAAGATCAATGGAATAGAACTGAAGACCCAGAAATGAACCTATACACCTATAGTCACTTGATATTTGACAAAGGAGCTAAAAACTTCCAGTGGAAAAAGAACATTTTTAACAAATGGTGCTGGATCAACTGTTGGCTAGCATACAGAAAAATGCAAATCGACCCATTCTTATTTCCTTGTACAAAGTTCAAGCCCAAGTGGATCAAAGACCTATACATAAAACCAGACACACTGAAGGTTATAGAGGAGAAATTGGGGAAGAACCTTGAACACGTGGGCATTGGGGAAAATTTCATGAATAGAATACCAGTGGCTTATGCTCTAAGAACAAGAATCAACAAATGGAACCTCACAAAACTGCAATGCTTCTTTAAGTCAAAGGACTCTGTCAAAAGGACAAAACAGCAACCAACAGATTGGGAAAAAGATCTTTACCAATCCTACATCTAATAGAGAGCTACTATCAGATATATTCAAAGAACTCAATAAGTTAGACTCCAGAGAACCAAACAACTCTATTAAAAATGGGGTACAGAGCTAAACAGGAAATTCGAAACAGGAAACTCGAATGTCTCTGAACCACCTAAAGAAATATCCAGCATCCTACTTTTTTTTCATTTCTATACTTCATTGATAAATTCTGTTTTTTCTGAATATTATCATTTTATTTATTTATTTAATTTATTTATTTTTATTTACTATATTCTTTGTTTATATTCCAAATGCTTTCCCCTTTTCTAGTCCCCCCCTCACCATATGTCCCATAAGTCCTCTTCCCTCTGTCCATTCCCCAATCACCCCTCCCATTTCTCTGTTCTGGTACCCCCCTACGATACTGGATCAAGTCTATCCAGCATCCTTAAATATCAGGGAAATGCAAATCAAAACAACACTGAGATTCCACCTCACACCAGTCAGAATGGCTAAGATAAAAAACTCAGGTGACAGTAGATTCTGGCGAGGATGTGGAGAAAGAGGAACATTCCTCCATTGCTGGTGGGATTGCAAGCTGGTACAATCACTCTGGAAATCGGTTTGGTGGTTCCTCGGGAAATTAGACATAATACTACCTGAGGACCCAGCTCTTACCACTCCTGGGCATATACCCAGAAGATGCTCCAACAGGTGATGAGGACACATGCTCCACTATGTTCATAGCAGCCTTATTTATAATAGCCAGAAGGTGGAAAGAACTTAGATGTTCCTCACCAGAGGAATGGATACAGAAATTGTGGTATATTTACACAATGGAATACTACTCAGCTATTAAAAACAAATTCATGAAATTCTTATTCAAATGGATGGAACTAGAAAGTGTCATCCTGAGTGAGGTAACTCAATCACAAAAGAGCACACATTGTATTCACTCACTGATAAGTGGATGTTAGCCCAAAAACTCAAAATAAACATTACAATTTTCAGACCACAAGAAGCCCAAGAAGAAGAAAGACTTATGTGTGGGTGCTTTGGTTCCTCTGAGAAAGGGAACAAAATACTCACAGGAGCAATAAAGGAGACAAAGTGTGGAGCAGAGACCGAAGTAAAGGTCACCAGAGACTGTCCTACCTGGAGATTCATCCTATAAACAGTCACCAAACCCTGACACTACTATGGTCGACAAGAAGTGTATACCAAAAGGAGTATTCCATGGTTGTTGTCAGAGGGGCCCTGCCAGAGTCTTACAAATACAGAGGCAGATGTTAACAACCAACCATTGGACTGGGCGTGGGGTCCCCAATGGAGAAGTTGGAGGGTAGACTGGAGGAACTGAAGGGGTTCCATGGGAATAACAACGATGTTGGCTACCCAAATGACCTAGGACTCCTAGGGACTAAACCATAAACCAAGGGGCACACATAGTTCCAGCCAAAAATGTGGCAGAGGAATGCCTTGTTGGGCATCAGTGGGAAGAATTGTCCTTGGCCTGGTGAAGGCTCAATAGATGTCCCAACAAAGGGAAAACGAGGGTTGGGGAGGTGGAAGTGGGTCAGGTGGAGGGGCATATACTTGGAGGCAGGGGATGGGAGGAGGGGTTGGGGTTTTCGGGGAGGTGGAAAACCAGGAAAGGTTTTTAGCATTGGCAATGTAAATGAAGAATATATTCAATAAAAAAGATACACTTGAATTTTTAAATAAGCAAAAAAAAAAAAAAAGGAATGTGAGGTATTGTGCCTCCTGTAGAGAGAAATCAATCAGTCACATTGCTTGTTTTATCCATTCATGCATGGGATCTGAACTCTTGTGCATTCAGAATAATAAAACATGAGTGTGTTAGCTTCTGTGGTGAGTTACCATTTAAATTACCAAATAGGTCATTTGAAATTAGAATCATTCTCTCCTGGGCCTTTAAAGATCTCTATCCCAAGTGACTTGTCCACTCTTACTGAAAGTACATTTTTAAAAAGATTTATTTGTTTTTATTCCACACATATATGGGTTTTGCTTGTATGAATGTCTGTACACCCCATGCTTATGGTTCCTGTAAAGGACAGAAAAGGATGTCCAATAACCTGAAACTAAAGGTACATCCAGTTATGAGCTGCCATATGACTTCTGGAAATCAAACTCGGTTCCTCTGCAAGTAAGTGCTCTTAATCAATGAGCTATCTCTTGTGCTCCAAAAAGAAATTCTGTAAAGCTAAAAGTAGCATCATAATTTGACAGCTTCTCTAGCACTCAGCTGTTCATGGCCACAAAGAGATGGCCTGATCATGCAGGTCATACCTCAATTCTTCATTGTCTTTCCATCAGGTCTGATTCCTCCACTGTTGGCAGGGACAAGTGTCAAGACAGAGGTGACTGTCTTAGCCTCCTCATGGTGTTGAAACAAAATATTAAAAATCAGGTAATTTTTAAAAAGTAAGAATATATTTTCTATGTACAAAGCTATAGGTTTGATCCTTACACACAAAGGAAAAAATCCTAGCAAGGGTGGTATTTGTTAAGGGCATTGTCTGGTGCTTGCTTCGGCAACACATATACTAAAATTGGAACGATACAGAGAAAATTAGCATGGCCCCTGAGCAAGGATGACACAGAAATTCGTGAAGCATTCCATATTTTTACTCCGCACTCCCTGCAGCCTCTTCCATCTTCCCAACTGTTTCGAATCAGCTGGCAGAAACAGGTACCTGAGATATCCCGAGTTTAAGACCTTTGGGGACTCAGGCTTTGAGCAGGAGCTGTGCACAGAGCAGCGGTTTGGGGGGGGCAGCCAAGCATGGGCTCTGTGCCCTGAAGGCAGACCCCACATTCCTTGCAGCCTCCGCCACCTTCCCAGCTGTTTCGAACCAGCAGTCGGAACCAGGTACCCGAGATATCCTGAGTTTAAGACCTTTGGGGACTCAGGCCTTGAGCAGGAGTTGCGTGCAGAGCACCTGGTTCGGGGCCCCAGCCAGGCATGGGATCTGTGCCCTGAAGGCAGACCCTGCACTCCCTGCAGCCTCCGCCATCTTCCCAGCTGTTTCGAACCAGCAGGCAGAACCAGGAGGCAGAACCAGCAGGCAGAACCAGCAGGTGAAACTAAGTACCGGAGATATCCCGAGTTTAAGACTTCTGGGGACTCAGGCCACCTGTCAGAAATCTGTAAGCAGGAGCTCTGCAGGGCAGTGGTTCAGGTGTCCCAGTTGTGGGGAAATAGCCTTACGAGCCCACAGGAGGTTCAAGCACCAGCTAGTAACTACAGGACCAACTGACACCAGAGATAACCAGATGGCAAAAGGCAAACGTAAGATCATTACTAACAGAAATCAAGGCAATATGGCAGCATCCGAACCCAGTTCCCCAACAGCAATAAGTCTCAGATACCCCAACACACCAGAAAAACAAGACTCAGATCTAAAATCATTGGTCAGGATGCTGATAGAGGAACACTTAGATAAATCTCTTAAAGTAATACAGGAGAAAATGGATCAAAAGCTAGAAGTCCTTACAAGGCAAACACAAAAATCACTTAAAGAAATTCAGGAGAATATGGATCAAAAAATGGATGCCAATAGGGGGAAACACAAAAATCACTTAAAGAAATAGAAGAGAACGTTGGTCAACAAGTAGAAATCATAAAAGAGGAAACACAAAAATCCCTTAAAGAATTACAGGAAAACACAAACAAGCAAGTGAAAGATCTGAGCAAAACCATCCAGAATCTAAAAACAGAAGTAGAAACAACTAAGAAATCACAAAGGGAGACAATGTTGAAGATAGAAAACCTTGGGAAGAAATCAGGAGTCATAGATGCAAATATCAATAATAGAATACAAGAGATAGAAGACAGAATCTCAGATGCTGAAGATACCATAGGAACCATGGATTCAACAATTAAAGAAAATGCAAAATGCAAAAAGCTGGTAACCCAAAACATTCAGGATATCCAGGACACAATGAGAAGACCAAACCTAAGGATTATAGGTATAGATGAGAGTGAAGATCTACAATTTAAAGGGGCAGCAATATATCTTCTACAAAATTATGGAAGAAAACTTCCCCAATCTAAAGCGAGAGAGATGCCCATGAATATACAAGAAGCCTACAGAACCCCAAACAGACTGGACCAGAACAGAAATACTTCCTGTCACATAATAGTCAAAACCCCAAATGTACTAAACAAAGAAAGAATATTAAAGGCAGTAAAAGAAAAAGGCCAAGTAATATATAAAGGAAGACCTATCAGAATTACACCAGACTTCTCACCTGAGACCATGAAAGCTAGAAGATCCTGGGCAGATCTCATGCAGACTCTAAGAGAACACAGACTTCAGCCAAAACTACTATACCCAGCAAAACTCTCAATCGCCAAAGATAGGGAAACCAAGGAATTCCATGACAAAACCAAATTTGCACGATATCTATCTACAAACCCAGCCCTACAAAGGATAATAGGGGAAAAATACCAACACAAGGGGGGAAACTACACCCCAGAAGAGATAGAAACCCCCTCTCATCAAACCCCAAAGAAGAGAACCACTCAAATATAAAAAATAACGCCCAACATGTCATGAAGTAATAGTTACTATTCCTTAATATCACTTAACATCAATGGACTCAATTCCCCAATAAAAAGACACAGGCTAACAGACTGGATACGGAAACAGGACCCTACATTTTACTGCACACAGGAAATACAACTCAGTGTCAAAGACAAACACTACCTTAGAGTAAAGGGCTGGAAGACAATTTTACAAGCAAATGGTCTCAGGAAACAAACCGGAGTAGCCATTCTAATATCAGATAAAATTGACTTTCAACCTAAAGTCATCAAAAGAGACACGGAAGGTCACTTCTTGCTTGTCAAAGGGAAAATCAACCAAGAAGAATTCTCAATACTGAACATCTATGCTCCAAATGTAAGGGCACCCTCATTCATAAAAGAAACTTTACTAAAGCTTAAAGCATACATTGCACCTAACACAATAATTGAAGGCCACTTCAACATTCCACTCTCCTCAATGGACCGATCAGGAAAGCAGAAACTAAACAGGGGCACAGTGAAACTAATTGAAGCTTTGGACCAATTGGATTTTTACACACACACACACACACACACACACACACACACACACACAGAGAGAGAGAGAGAGAGAGAGAGAGAGAGAGAGATAACATTTCATCCTAAAGAAAAGAATATAGCTTTTTCTCAGCACCGCACAGTACCTTCTCCAAAATTGATCATATAATTGGTCACAAGACAGATGTCAACAAATACAAGAAGACCAAACTAATCCCATGCATCCTATCAGATCATTATGGAGTAAAAGTTGTCTTCAAGAGCAAGAAGAACAACAAAAAGGCCACATACACATGGAAACTGAAGAATACTCAATGACACCTTGGTCAAGGAAGAAAGAAAGAAATCAAAGACTTTTTAGACTTCAATGAAAATGAAGGTACAACCTACCCAAATCTATGGGACACAATGAAAGCAGTGCTAAGAGGAAAACTCATAGCCCTGAGTGCTTCCAAAAAGAAACTGGAGAGAGCATACACTAGCAACTTAACAGCACACCTGAAGGCCCTGGAACCAAAAGAAGCTAATTCACCCAGGAGGAGTAGAAGACAGGAAATCATCAAACTAAGGGCTGAAATCAATCAAGTAGAAAAAAAGAGAACCATGCAAAGAATCAACAAAACCAAGAGCTGGTCCTTTGAGAAAATCAACAAGATAGATAAACCCTTAGCTAGACTAACCAAAGGGCACAGAGACAGTATCCAAATTAACAAAATTAGAAATGAAAAGGGGGATTTAACAACAGAAACTGAGGAAAATCAAAAATCATCAGATCCTACTACAAAAGCCTATACTCAACACAACTGGAGAATCTGGAGGAAATGGACACTATCCTAGACAGATACCAAATACCAAAATTAAACCAGGATCAATTAGATCAGCTAAACAGTCCCATAACCCCTAGAGAAATAGAAGAGGTTATAGAAAGTATCCCAACCAAAAAAAGTACAGGACCAGATGGTTTTAGTGCAGAATTCTATCAGACATTCAAAGAAGACCTAACACCAATACTCTTCAAACTATTTCACAAAATAGAAACAGAAGGAACACTGCCCAACTTGTTCGATGAAGCCACAATTATGCTGATACCAAAAGCACATGAAGATCCTATAAAGAAAGAGAACTACAGGCCAATTTCCCTTATGAATATTGATGCAAAAATACTAAATAAAATTCTTGCCAACCGAATCCAAGAGCACATCAAAATGATCATTCACCATGATCAAGTAGGATTCATCCCAGGGATGCAGAAATGGTTCAATATATGAAAATCCATCAGTATAATCCACTACATAAACAAACTAAAAGAAAAAAACCACATGATCATCTCATTAGATGCTGAAAAGGTATTTGACAAAATTCTGCATCTTTTCATGCTAAAAGTCCTAAAAAGAACAGGAATTCAAGGCCCATACCTGAACATAGTAAAAGCAATATACAGCAAACCAGTAGCCAACATCAAATTAAATGGAGAGAAACTTGAAGCAATCCCACTAAAATCAGGGACTAGACAAGGCTGCCCTCTCTCTCCATATCTTTTCAATATAGTACTTGAATTTCTAGTGAGAGCAATTAGACCACATAAAGAAGTCAAAGGGATACAAATTGGAAAGGAAGAAGTCAAAATATCACTTTTTGCATATGATATGATAGTATACTTAAGTGACCCAAAAATTCCACCAGAGAAGTCCTACAGCTGATAAACAACTTCAGCAAAGTGGCTTGTTATAAAATCAACTCAAGCAAATCAGTAGCCTTCTTGTTATCAAAGGACAAGCAGGCTGAGAAAGAAATTAGGGAAATAATACCCTTCACAATAGCCACAAGCAATATAAAGTACCTTGGTGTGACTTTAACCAAACAAGTGAAAGATCTGTATGACAGGGACTTCAAGTCCTTGAAGAAAGAAATTGAAGAAGACCTCAGGAGATGGAAAAATATTCCATGCTCTTGGATTGGCAGGATCAATATAGTGTAAATGGCCATCTTGCCAAAAGCAATCTACAGATTCAATGCAATCCCCATCAAAATCCCAAATAAATTCTTCATAGATCTAGAAAGAGCAATTCTCAAATTTATCTGGTGTAACAAAAAACCCAGGATACCTAAAACTATTCTCAACAATAAAAGGACTTCTGGCGGAATCAATATCCCTGACCTCAAGCAGTACCACAGAGTAATTGTGCTAAAAACTGAATGATATTGGTACAGCGACACCAAGTAGATCAATAGAATAGAATTGAAGACCCAGAAATTAACCCACAGACTTATGGTCAGTTGATCTTTGATAAAGGAGCTACAACCATCCAGTGGAAAAAAGATAGCCTTTTCAACAAATGGTGCTGGTTCAACTGGAGGTCTACATGCAGAAGAATGCGAATTGACCCAGTCTTCTCTCCTTGTACCAAGATCAACACCAAGTGAATCAAGGACCGCCATATAAAACCAGACACACTGAAACTAATAGAAAAGAAACTGGGGAAGACCCTGGAGGACATGGGCACAGGGGGAAAGTTCCTGAACAGAATACCAATAGCTTATGCTCTAAGATCAAGAATTGACAGATGGGACCTCATAAAATTACAAAGTTTATGTAAGGCAAAGGACACTGTCAGAAGGCAAAATAGCAACCAACAAATTGGGAAAAGATCTTCACCAACCCCACATCCGACAGAGGGCTAATATCCAATGTATACAAAGAACTCAAGAAGTTAGACCCCAAAGAACCAAATAACCCTATTAAAAATGGAATACAGAGCTAAACAAAGAATTTTCACCAGAAGAAATTTGGATGCCTGAGAAGCACCTTAAGAGATGTTAAACATCATTAGTCATCAAAACAACCCTGAGATTCCACCTCACACCAGTCAGAATGGCTAAGATTTAAAAACTCAAGGGACAACAGGTGCTGGCGAGGATGTCGAGAAAAAGGAACACTCGTACACTGTTGGTGGGATTGCAAGATGGTACAACCACTCTGGAAATCAGTCTGGCAGTTCCTCAGAAAATTGGGCATGTCACTTCCCGAGGACACTGTCATACCACTCCTGGGCATATACCCAGTGGATTCCCCTGCATACAACAAAGACACATGCTCCACTATGTTCATAGCAGCCTTATTTCTAATAGCCAGAAGTTACAAGGAGCCCAGATGTTCCTCAAAGGAGGAATGGATACAGAAAATGTGGGTATATTTATACAATGGAATACTACTCAGCAGTTAAAAATAATGAATTCATTCAATTTGTAGGCAAATGGTTGGATATGGAAAATATCATCCTAAGTGAGTTAACCCAATCACAAAAGAATACACATGAAATGCAATCACTGATAAATGGATATTAATGAGCCCCAAAGCTCTGACTACTCAAGGCACAATTAGCAACTCAAAAGATTCCCAAGAAGAAAGAAGGAGAGGACACTGGTCCTGAAAAGACTGGATCCAGTTTTGTAGGAGAGTATTAGAACAGGGAAATGGGGGGGTTATTGGGGAATGAGCGGGTGGAAGAGGACTTATGGGACATATCGTGAGGGGAGAACTGGGAAAGGGGAAGCCTTTGGAATGTAAACAAAGAATATAGAAAATAAAAATATAAAAAAGGGCATTGCTGCATGTCTAAGAAGATATCATTGATGCTGCTTCTTCTGGAAGATATAGCTATTACATACTTCTCATAAAGCAGCATGATGGGACTCAGACCTATGAGCTTTTTTTAAATTATTCCACCCATGAGGTTTCTACCTTATCAGTATCTAAAGGCCTTCATCTTAATAATAGTATAAATTAAGGTCCATCATATGAATGTGGATAAATAAACATCACAAGGATATCTTTACTATGGGAACTAGCAGAGAACATTTAAACCCATACAAAGCTGTTATGAAATCTAGGCAGTTTGTCACTACCTCTCATTGATCTCTTTCAATTTTGTCATAAAATAATCCTACCTGAAATAGTCATAATCACATTTCTAGTTCATATATTTCCTCATAGAAATATCCTTTTCTGAAATACTCAAGACATATATTATAATCTTATAAATATTATAGATTATTAATAAATCAATGTGAACTATGTGATGCAGACAACAGATGAAAACATGTAGGAAAATCTATCATGTAACTTGTATAGCCCATTACTTGTTAAAATAGATGCTATAAAAATATACCTTTGCTTCTGGAACTTTTCAAACATAACCTTTCTGCACTTCTGTGCAGCTACACAGACTCCATATTATTTAGGTTAAAGTGTCTTGAGAAGTAAGGATTTTCCAAAGTGCTTATAGCAGAATGTTCTGAGGTGAGCTCTTTCAATATCAAGATGTACAAATTATAGTGCTTTGCAAGAAGACATGTGTTGATTTTAGGAAGTGACAAGGACTTCACTTCATTTCACAGTATGGTTGCTGCCTACCGAAAACTTTTCTAATTTAATTAGTGTTGGGCTTTCACTGGAAGCCCAACACTATCTTCTAACAGGTGTACTGGCCCAGTATTAACTTTAGAAGGAGAGAAAAGAGTGAGAAGGACCTGAAAAGACAGAAGTGGAGATAGGCTGCAGAAAGAAACTGCTGGACCAAAGCAATCACTCTGAGTGTGAGGAAGATGTGATAGTAGAAATGCAATGCGAAAAGCACAAGGCAGGTACAGGACAAATGTGATACCTGGGTGTGTTTGTCAAAGAGATTAAGATAGAAGCCTGCCTTAGAATCAATACTGAAAAAATTACAATTTTCTGTCAGAGAAACCCACCTATAAAACGTCTCACTTAGACCAGTTATTATTTCAATCCAGTGATTTGACAGGAAAATTTTGTTTTCACTCTGCTTCTCATGGCATGGAAGGTATGGCAGTGGAATCTTATTTCTTGTATCCTAGGTTAGATAAAGAGAGATCAGGTGGAGAGAAGGGATGATTTATAGCCTTTAAGTCCTGTTCCCAAGCAACCCACTTGCACTACAACCTCCCCCAAACAATGCCATATCTGGAAGCCAACTGTTCAAATGCATGTGTATGTGGAGGGTTCACATTCATTCTTTCCCCACATGTTCATAAACATCTCATCAAAGTACATTCTTAACTATGAATCCCAGTAAAATAGAAAAGAATAAAAAGAAATTTCATTTTTACAATATACAATGATGCAAAGTAAACATTGTAATTACAAAAAGAGACTGGGAAAACATTCCAACTAAGGTCCAGATCTACCATGACTTGATATTGTCTGGGCTCGGTACAATATGGGAGAATCCCTGCATTAGTGAGCATCTTCTGCTCTATTGTCTGGGGAATTCTAAGCCCACCCATATGCCTCTTTCAGAGGAATGTCATGTAGCATAATCAATTTCCTTTCTCCTGATAAGAACATGTTCAGCCAGCACATTAGATTCCTGAAATGCTTCCCCATGCTACTGAGGCATTCCACATATCCTAAGCCCACAGGCAACCTTAGCCCATCCTGGGCTCAGTTCCCCCAAATTTTATAAGCCTTGAATCACGTATTGATCTGCCTATTGATCATTGGTCCAGGTGTGGTCATTCACTATATATATATACTCATAGGACTTTCAACTCTCCCCCTGTTCCCACTCACTACCTCTGCTCTCTCTGTTCTCATGAACTGAATTGACTAACAATCCACTAGAGCAAGGATAACCACAGAGACAATAGGGGAAAAGCAATGAAAGACTGCACAAAATAAAGATATTATTAGTATGGAAAAACCTAATCTGATGTCTAGAGTCCACAGAGAATAGTGACATCATCTTAGTTCTAGTTGCTTGGGTTGTTGTCCATGTATTCAGTCCTGCTGTCTGCTGCACCCATAGCCCTTCTCTTGTGCTCATCCAATCAATGAATAACTTCTTCTTCAAAGTCCTTTCAATATGTTTCTGGAATCTCCATCATCTTGGGATCTTCATTGAAATGTTGGCTTCATCTTCACATATTTAAATATTACATATTCAAAATCTCCACTCAGGGAATCTGAGCATGTGACTCATTTCCTGGTTTTGTCAATTATATTTAAAAAATTTGATACAAGCCTCAAAAAAAAGAGACAAAAAATATCTTAAAATTGACCATTGTTTCAAGGGCTCATTAACTGGTTACCTTAAAAAAAGCCATGATTCTAGCACCCTCATAAACACAAATGTATAATTAAAAATAAAATAAAGCTTTAAAAATCATGATGAAATTTAAGGTAATCACATCAATCATTTTGATAATTTCCCTTTTATTTGCTTACATGAGTGTCTCTGTCCTCGTTACAGTATGCATGGGTTGAGTAAAATCCTGATTGTGCATTCTCACTGAATTCAGTTTATTCCTGAGTTTTGAATTGTGTTTGAAAAGATGACAAGTCCAACAATTATGATAAAAATCCTGGAGAGATTAGGGATACAAAAAAAACATACCTAAATGTAATGAAGGCAGTTCATACCAAACATTCAGTTAATTCATTCAAAGTAATTCCACTAAAATCAGAAGCAAGACAAGGTTTTCTATGCTCTCTCCATACCTATTCAATATAATACATTAAGTCTTAGGTAGACCAAGATATAGGTATTAGGTATTAAGGTTAGGTAGACCATATATATATATATGAACTCACAGAGATTTACCTACCTCTGCTTTCTGAGTGCTGAGATTAAAGATATTAAATGGAAGTTTGTTTTAGTTATCAACAACCAGAGAAGGCCATAAGAGAAAAAAAACTGTCTTAATTCTCATCTTACTGATAGGTGTCAAATCCTGGAAAATGTCTAACTGGGGTGCCTATTTAACATATTAAATTGGACCTGAACACCATGTTTTAGCATCCCTCAATTCCTACCTGTTACAGAGTGTGGCTGGCATATCTTGCCATTTACCCTGAACTCTCCAGCCCAGGGGCTGGGCTGTCCTTCCCCCAGCTGTCCTTCCCTTATATAATCTAGCTTATTTGGTTACTGAGTCTTTCTACCTACCCTTTAGTCTTCTGTCCTCTTGGTCTCTTCCTTCTTCTTGCTCTCCTCTCCCCACATGACCCTGTAGACTCTAGATTCTCCCAGATGTCCCTGCCTCTGGCTATACTTTCCTGCATATCTACAATAAATCTCCTCCACCAGAGCTAGAAGCAGTCACTTCTTACTTTTTCTTTCTTCTCCTTTTTATTCACTTACAAAGAAAAAAGGGAAATAAAATGTCAGTCATGCAAGAACTCTGTTGAATCCATTTCCTTGTGTGACTTCAATGCTCTGAGCACTTGTTAAAATGCATCATTTTAGGTGCCTGAGATTTGTGGTGTTGGTGCCTCCATTATCATCTGTACATCGCCTTCATTTGATTTGCTTGGACATGTTGGTTTGGACATGTACTTGGTTAATATCTGTCTACATCATTCATTCTTTCCCCCTAGGTACCATTAGGATGGAGAGGTCAGTGTTAATTCAGAACAAACAAACAACAGTGTGTAAACTATTTACGATGTGTCTATGCAGATTCTTTTCTATAATGTAAAATACAAATGTGAACTTTAGTAACAATTTTGATTTTAAAATGTGAAAATAAAAATGCCCCTATACATCTCCTATAATTCTCTACTACTTGTAATTCTTATATACAGTGATGTAGTATTAATTTTTAAAGAATCATTCTAAGAGACTGGAACTTTTGCAGGGCCTCATAAACTTAATAATACAACTCAAGATCTCTTAAAATCCAAGTCTTTCTGAAATTACCACTGGAGCATAAAGGAATGTTGCAAGATATTTCCTATCCATTCACATTGAGGCAGTGAGAGGCTAGTGATGGGAGGGGAGAGAGGAGGGGGAGGAGCTAAGGGAAGTGAGGGGCTGACAGAGAGAGGGAGGCTCAGAGATCTGCACTAGCAGAGACACAGATATCCAGATGGCTTCAGACATATTTCTAGTGTTTTTGGGAGGTTAGAAATATTGGGATAAGACTTTATTATTGTAAATTGGCATTATAAAATTGGTAGTTTAATATACATAAAGATATTTGGTTAACTAAGTTTAAGAGTCATGCTTTACCAGGTGTTTAGATGCAGGGTGGGAGCACCGAACTTCAGCCATTTACAGAGTCTATGGTGGAGTGGAAACACAGCTGGGATGCTGTGAGAGCTAGGTGGGAGAGATCACCTTGGTGGCTACACGGGGGGTGGTGGTGGGGGTGGGGTGGTGGTATCCTGAGCGGGACTCTCCAGGTCTTGGTGCAGAGGCCTGGCGAGGCAAGTACTCTTTATTATTTACCTCTACAAAGGAATAGCAAAAGCAATTTTTTAAGTCAGTAACAATAGCATGGTAGCTTTGAGTTTAATTGAAAACTGACATCTTCTGCCTGTTTCTCTCTTTTCTTTATCTGTCTCTATCATTCTTACCTTTAAGACCTTGTGGCAGTCTGAGATCCTGTTGAAAGACTCCATTAGTTGTTTTTTTATTGATCAATAGAGGGCCTGCAGGCAACTGAGCTACAGTTTGAGGGATTTCTTATTAAAGAGACTAAATTAATTAAGATTACCTTTAAAGTTCTCATATTTGTATCACCAGCAGCACTATTCCCACACTTTCTGTGCAAAGTTATTTCAAAGCCAGATTGTTTTTAAGGCAAAATCAGGTGTTTTAGCTATGGATTGAATGACAAGTCAGCTTCAGAAAAGGAGGTGGCAGAGGCCTGCTTGTTGCTATAGCAGTGAGTGGCAGGCTGAATTGTCTGATGAAGATAGGGCCTGATATAAAAAAGTTCCATAGGAATTGTGTATGTATGAGGTGCTCAAAGATGAACTTTTTTTTTATTAGATATTTTCTTTATTTACATTTCAAATGTTATCCCCTTTCTGGTTTCCCTTCCAAAGACACCCTATCCCATCCCTACCCTGCTTCCCCCTGCTCACCAACCCACTCACTCCTGCTTCCCTGCCCCGGTATTCTCCTATACTGGGACATTGAGCTTTCTCAGGACCAAGGGCCTCTCCTCCCTTTGATGTCCAACAAGGCCATCCTCTGCTACATATGCAGCTGGAGCCATGGGTCCCTCCATGTGCACTGTTTGGTTGGTGGTTTAGTCCCTGGGAGCTCTGGGGGTACTGGTTTGTTCATAATGTTGTTCCTCCTATGGGGTTGACAGGTCCTTTGGCTCCTTGGGTCCTTTTTCTAGCTCCTCTATTGGGGACCTTGTGCTCAGTCCAATGATTGGCTGAGAGCACCCACCTCTGTATTTGTCAGGTACTGGCAGAGCCTCTCAGGAGACAGTTATATCAGGTTCCTGTCAGCAAAAACTTGTTGGCATTCACATTAGTGTCTACGTTTGGTGACAGTATATGGGATGGATCTCCAGGTGGGGCAGTCTCTGGATGGCCTTTCCGTCAGTCTCTGCTCCACACTTTGTCTATGTATCTCTTCCCATGACTGTTTTGTTCTCCCTTCTAAGAAGGACCAAAGTATTCTTACTTTGGTCTTCCTTTTTTTTTTTTTTTTTTTGAGCTTCAATTGGTCTGTGAATTGTATCTTGGGTATTCCAAGCTTCTGGGCTAATATCCAATTATCAGTGAGTGTTTGAATAATGTTAAATTTTCTTCACAATCTAGCCAGGATTGGTCAGGTTTTGTTGTTCCTTTTTTTGTTTTGTTTTGTTTTGTTTTTTGAGACAGGGTTTTTCTGTATAGCCCTGGCTGTCCTGGAACTCACTCTGTAGACCAGGCTGGCCTCGAACTCAGAGATCCTCCTGCCTCTGCCTCCCAAGTGCTGGGATTAAAGGCCTGCCGCCACCACTGCCTGGCTTGTTGTTCCTTATTAAATTGATTTTTTTAACGTTTTATAGTTGTTTATATCCATTATGAGTTTGGTAATGCCTTTCCATGATTGCTAAGGATGAACATTTTTCTTTAGTTTTCCAGTAGATGCATTCTTTACTTTTTAACTCTTTAGTGAGTACTTTTGAATTTCATACCACTCATCTCTCTATCCCACTATCCCATCATATTTGCCCTATAAACTTTTTTTTTTTCGAGACAGAGTTTCTCTGTATAGTCCTGCCTGTCCTGGAACTCATTTTGTAGACCAGGCTGGCCTCGAACTCAGAAATCCGCCTGCCTCTGCCTCCCAAGTGCTGGGATTACAGGTGTGCGCCACCACCGCCCGGCTGTCCTATAAACTTTTAACCTCTCCCTCAAAAGAAAATATAAAATATACAAAATAAAACAAAATAGAAAAAGAAATCTCATCATGGATGCTGTAGTGTGTTACACAGTATACATTTTTGTTCACACATCTTTTTTATTTTATTTTATTTTTTTTTACATTTTCACAGTTTATTCAAAAGTTGGATAGTTAATATGTAGACATGTCCCCCAAACAAACCATCCCCCACCACACAGACTCTACCACTATTCTTATTACCATGCTCATCACACACTCCCGCAAACACTCAGGTAGGACTGCAACTGGTCATCAATACAGAGCAAGAAAGCCACACACAGGCCCTGTATCTCCTTTGCATTAGCAGGCTATGAGTGGAGGATTAAGGAGCTAACTTCAATCGCCCTTAACCAAGAGTTAAGACTTCTAACGTTCCTTTTTCTTCTAAGACATGTAAACCCAAAGCAGTTTTGCTTAAAATTTTAAGGCTTATATTTGTATTCTCTGAATGGCTGAGCTAGGATGGAGCTGATCTTCACAACTTGAGGACCAGCAGAGCCAACCCCAGTTGTACCTTGGCCAATGACACAGCAAGTTACCATACAGGTGCAAATAATGCTTTAAGAGTTATCAACACTTAAAACCAAACTCTAGTAATGCATTAATATGGAAAAGTGTTTTTCTGACACAGCAAATGTCTTCTAAATGTGACAGCAGCTGTGACAGAGAAGGCACTTTGTGCTAAATTCAGCATTTCTCATGAGAGGTTACAGCAGAGAGGCAGTTCAGCCCATGCTGCAGGCAACCCTTTTGGGTGGAGGGACAAGAATGCCCCAGGAAGGCATCTACAAAGGAAAATTTCCAAGGTAAAATGGCGGAAGCTGGGATAGGGGAATAGCAAGAGAAAAAGACGGTTGCACTATGGATTGAGGGATGAGCTCAAGGACTCAGCGGGCTGGTTCTGCCTTGACTCCCAAGGAGGCTGTGGGATCTTGGCAGCAGCCCTGAGCTCCAGCTGGCTGCTTTCTCAGGAATGCTCTGCTCCGGCAGCATGTACAGGTATTGCTTGTTGGTAGGAAGCATGTGCCTCAAGACCTCATAGAGCTGTGAAGAGAACCAGAGCTCCTTGGTGGTGCCCAGTGGCTCTGTGGGCATTCTAAGACCAGAAAGGGTCACACTAGCACCTCTCCCATCAACAGAAGAGCAGCATGAGTCTTTTGGATGGGAGCTATGTCAGTGGATCAGGGCACCACAGCACAGGTATTGGCTGGTGCTCAGTGTATGTAAGCTCGGTAACAGTGGATGGCTGGTTTCCCCCTTCATTCTGATGAACTTGGGAGAATCAAATTCTGTTTACAACACATACCAAACTGACTCATGGAGCTTTAGAAGTAGCAAGCAGCTGCTTCTGGAGAAATGCTTGTCTGTCCTGTCAGCTTACCGGTGCACTGTGGAGGAAGATCCACTCACAATCACATCTCAGAGACTTGACTAGGACGTATGAATGGGTTCAACAAACTTCTTGGAAGTTCTTTCAAGAGTGCAAGAGGAAAACCACACTGTTGTACACAGAACTCTGCCCCATTTAGGGTTCCCAGCACAGTCCCTATTTTGCTGCCTTCATGTAGGAAGGTATAACCCTCCCACCCCCCAACCCCACTGTCAGGCCCTCTAAGTGCTTGTATGTGTAATCGATAAAGACCCAGTGTTTGTTCTTGCAGTCTGTCTCCAGATGATTGCTTGTGGTCACTGTGGGCTTAAGAATATCAGACTCTGGAAATTCATCAAAGTTTGGAAGAAGGAAGAATGGCCTCTTCCACTCTGCTCCTGAGGGAGGCTCGCCCCCCTCCTAGGCCAAGGCTCTGGGTGCTGCCAGGGAGAACCAGGTCATAGGCCTATTCCAGTGAAAACAAAAACAACCTGTAGCACACCTGAGGGGGGTGGCCAAAACAGCCAGCCAGGGAGCTGTGTGGAGACACAGCACCAGGTAGGGCAGGCAGGCAAGTGGGCGGGGCCCAGGCTCCATGGGGTGGGCAGGCACATGCTGCATGGGGGCTCCCCCTGCTCCCCGAGCTTGCAGCTAGCATCACCTCCTGGGCCGCTCACCTGCGACCTTGGCCTGGGCCGAACCACTGTGGATCCCCATGTGCCAGGGAGCTGAGCGCCATGGTCTCAGTCAAGGATCAGTGCATCATGGTGGAGAAACTGGAGAAGTTGCTGCACAAGTTCTCAGGCTAAGGGTAGCAGTGCGAACAGGTCTGGAGGACCTCATCAACTACACTGTCAGCCTCAAGCAGGAGATCCTGCAGAGCCATGGTTAAGATGCTGAATTATCAGGGACACTTTCACTTTCACCCAGTGTTGCAAAAGAAGAAAGGACACTGCCCAGAACTTGGCCTCTGACCACAAAGACATCCATTGCAGCGTTTCTCGAGTTGGAAAAGCCATTGATAAGAATTTTGATTCTGACATTAGCAGTGTGGGAATAGATGGCTGCTGGCTGGCAGACAGCCAATGGCTTCTTGATGAGATCATGGTGGAACACTTCTTCCTACAAGGAATGCTGGATGTAGCTGAGGAGCTCTGCCAGGAATCTGGTTTGTCTGTGGACCCAAGTCAGAAAGAACCATTTGTGGAGTTAAATCGAATATGAGAAGCATTAAAAGTCAGAGTTCTAAGGCCTGCTCTTGAGTGGGCAGTATCAAACCGAGAAATGCTTATAGCCCAAAACAGCTCCTTGGAATTTAAGCTACACCGACAGTATTTTATTAGCTTGTTAATGGGTGGAACTACAAATCAGCGAGAAGCCTTACAATATGCAGAAAAATTTCCAGCCATTTGCCCTAAATCTTCAAAGAGACATTCAGGTATTGATGGGAAGCCTCGTGTACCTGAGACAAGGGATTGAAAACTCATCATATGTTCACCTACTTGATGCAAACCAGAGGGCTGACATCTGTGACATATTTACACAGGATGCTTGTGCCCTCCTGGGGCTTTCCGTGGAGTCTCCTCTCAGTGTCAGTTTCTCAGCAGGTTGTATGGCACTGCCTGAGCTAATTAACATCAAAGCTGTGACTGAGCAGAAGCAGTGTACTAGAGTTTGGAAACAGAAAGACTTTAATAATAAGACTTTAAAAATAAGACTTATTAAAAACAGAAATTACCTATTGAAGTGGACCTTGGTAAAAAGTGCTGGTATCACTCCATAGTTGCCTGTCCTATTCTTTGTCAGCAAACAACAGATAACAACCCACCCATGAAATTGATTTGTAGTCATATTATATCAAGAGATGCCCTGAATAAAATGTTTAATGGTAGCAAATTAAAATGTCCTTATTGTCCAATGGAACAGAGTCCAGGAGATGCCAAACAGATATTTTTCTGAAGAATGAGTTTGTTTGCAATTTGTAAGTGAAACTGAATTATGGGTACATTCGAGATAAGAGTGTCCCATTGACTGCAGCTAACCAAGGACCGTTCATAAGCTATGCTCCAGAAGCTGCCGACTCGCTCGTGTGCACGTGATCAAGAAAACACACCAGCAGTTGTCACTCAGTGCAGGCTTTTGTACTTACTATATGGTGACTTTTTTACTTAAAAGCAGAAACAAGTTGACCTTCCTGATATGTGTTTAATATTTCTCCTGTTTTACAAATTCTGACATTAATTGTAAGCTTGAGAGTGCTTGTGGAAGAACTTTCTTCTCATGTATACATAATCAAATGAAAAGTCTTGATAGGAGTTTGACAAATTGAATTGTGGTTATAAAATGAATTTGCTTTTTTGTTATTTTGTTTTTCTTTGTTAGCTTAAGGAAGAAAGCTGTGATAAATTCCAAATTTGCATAGCTTTTTGATGTTTTGCTCTGCTCCACCTTTGGCTTTAGAGTTAGCACACCTGCATTTGAGTTCTGAGTTCTGTCTGTAGCCCAGCAGGCTGCCTGTTTAAAATCCCATCATGAATTTAGCAGGCTGATGTGAGAATGATATAGAAATTACTGGGTTTTAGTTGTTGTTGTTTGTTTGTTTGTTTTCCTTTTATTACCAAGAGGTACTTTTTAATAAATGGAATTCTGAAGTTAGGGTGTTACTAATTTGATATATGGTTTCACAGTCCTAGAATACTGTCTTTTGAAATCTGCCTTTAAGACTTGGCTGAGTATCACACCAGTTTATCATCACAGATACGCAGTGTTATGCATGTGTCTATAAGTATGTGCACCAGCATTGTGTGTGTGGAAGAGAAGAAGCATGTTCCATTCTAAATGCAGTTGCCAGTCTCATCACTTCAGGTCCTTAAGGGTAGATGATAGCAACTTCCTGGTGTGGACCTTGTTTCCTGCTCTTTTGTGTTTAATTAGTACATTGTTCAAGTCTCTCTTTTGCAGTGTCTCATCCCATTGACTGTGAACCTGTATATTAATCAAATGGCTACAGATAATGATCTTTTTTTGTGAGGTCTCTTCATTTAATGTACTGCCCAGAAAGAGCCATGTGTAAGAGTTATTTTCTCTATGAGGAACTAACTACATGGAAAAGACTTCTGTGGACATAATTCTGACTTAAACCCATGAAATACTTCATCTTGAGAAGAATGCTGAGTGGAAATCACCAAATATCTAGCAACTTTATTTCATCTGATGTAGATCTCAACATCAACATAGGAAAACTGTCATGAGAAAATGAAAAAGTGTTAACGCAGATGCAATTTGAAATGTGACTCTTATTTTAAACTGCAGATGGAATCAGATTAAGGGAATGGGGATAACAGCTTGGTGCTAAGTTAATCAGAAATTGCCAGCATTCACAGTGGTATGCTAGCCTGGATGGCCTCTCCTGGAATGCTTAACTAGGAGAGCTGTATTTGCTTGTGAAGCGAAAGAATGATATTGCAGAAAACAAAACAAAACAAAAAACAAAACAAAACAAAACAAGAAATGACCACGTGGTCAGTTCCATGGTGATGACTACTGTGTACTGTGTAGGTTACCTGTCACGATTGGTCCAGCACAGAGTGCATGCATTGTTCATACTCAAGCCTGGCTCACAGTGATTTGTGCTTCACTGTCAGGATGCTCTGTAAATTCCCTCATGCCCCATGACATAGGGAAAGAACAGAGGTGTCTCTGGCTGCAGGAGAAAGGCTAGTGCCAGGCAGTATCCTGTGGAGGGAGGGAGGAACGGAGGGTGTAAACTCCTTTACTATGGATATTTTTTCCTTTGAATTAAATTTTAGAGTGTCAGACTTTTTTTAATTTTCTATATTCTTTGTTTACATTCCAAATGATTTTCCCTTTCCAGGTTCCCCCCTCCCCTTAAGTCCCAAAAGCCCTCATCACTCCGACCCACCGTTCTCCAATCAATCCCCTCCCACTTCTCTGTCCTGGTACTCCCCTACATTGCTGCATCAAGCCTTTCCAGGACAAGGGCCCTCTCCTTCCTTCTTCTTGGGAATCATTTGATATGCAAATTGTGTCTTGAGTATTCAGAGCTTCTGGGCTAATATCCACTTATAAGTGATTGCATTCCCTGTGTGTTCTTTTGTGATTGGGTTACCTCACTTAGGATGATATTTTCCAATTCCATCCATTTGTCTAAGAATTTCATGAATTCATTGTTTCTAATGGCTGAATAGTACTCCATTGTGTAGATATACCATATTTTCTGTATCCATTCTTCCATTGAGGGACATCTGGGTTCTTTCCAGTTTCTGGCTATTATAAATAGGGCTGCTGTGAACATAGTGGAGCATGTATCCTTATTGCATGGCAGGGAATCCTCTGGGTATATGCCCAGGAGTGGTATAGCAGGGTCATCCGGAAGAGTCATGCCAAGTTTTCTGAGGACAGACTTTTTAAAACTTCACTATTCCCAAGCCAAATTTAGTTTTTAGGTTTCTTTCCCCCTCCCCCATAACCTATTCTTACCTTCTCACTAAAAGTATATACATAACATTTAGACTTCACATAAAGTTTATGTGATATGGACATGCTCTTGTGGTTGGTGAAAAATATTTTTGTAAGCAAGGCCCTTCACACAGTTGGCTCAGGCCATTTTAAGGATGAAGGCTCTGCCTGGTCCTCTTGGTGCTGGGCATATCTTTGATGGTCTCTTGTGAAACTCATGAAACTTTAAAAAGAACGAGCTTTAACAAGTGTTTGGCCTTACAGCTTCCTCCATGAGGTCTTGTAGTCCCAGTGAACAGGCAGGACAAGGGCCCAGAACTGAAACTTGATCTTAAAATTTACCATGGAAATGAAGTCTTAGGCTCTTCATTAGAAGTGTGTACTTTATCTGTGAGAGACTGGCTGTAGCAGAAGTGGATCTTAAGAAGACAGACCTTGACCAAAGATGCTGAAATACCTTACTGGGATCCTTGTACTCTGGACCCATGCCAACACTGATGTCATGCTCATGCTAGCATGCAGGAGGATGCCATCGGTCTCTTTGAGCCTTATTAGAGAAGGTAATGATAGAGGAAGACTGTCAGTCACACAGATAACAGGTATTAAAAACAGCCGCACTATGGCTTCTTTGAGAGCTGTTTCCTTTTCTTGTTGTGGAAAAGGCTGCCTTTGGACTCTGCTAAACCAATAAAAAACTTTTATATTCTGGTATAGCCAGAGCCTCTCAAAAAGAAGAAGAAGGATGATAATGATGTTCATGAAGAGGAGGAGGAGGAGGAGGAGGAGGAGGAGGAGGAGGAGGAGGAGGAGGAGGAATGTGGATCCTTCAGTCCTTTTTAAAATGGTTAACAAAATACTCATGGGATGAAGAGGGTGGGAGGGACTTGGGAGGAAGAGGAGAGAGGGAGGGAGAAAAAGAGGGACAGGATCAAGTATGGGAGGAGACAGGGATGATATACAGAGGGTCAGGAATTTGAACAGAGCTTTGTAGCAATGGGGGATGGGGAACTGGTGGTAGCCACCAGCAAGTCTCAGATGTCAGGAAAGCAAGAGGCTCCCAGGAACCAACAGGGATGAGATTAGCTGAAATACCCAACAAAGCAGAGGGAGAACCTATAGCGACCATATTCAGAGGTTAGGCAAGGTCACCCGTTGGGGATGGGGCCACCCACTCATCTTCAATTTTTTTTAACCCAGAATTGCTTCTGTCTAAAGGAAAAATGGACAGAAAGTGCGGAGCAGAGACGGAAGGAAAATGACCATCCAGAGACTGCCCCACCTGCGGATCCATCCCATACACTGTCACCAAACCCAGACACTAATGTGGATGCCAAGAAGTGCTTGCTGACATGAGCCTGATATGGCTGTCTCCTGAGAGGCTCTGCCACAGCCTGACAAAGACAGAGGCAGATGCTGGAAGCCAATCATTGGACTAAGCACTGGGATCACATTGGAGGAGCTAGATAAAGGACCCAAGGAATCTAAAGGGGGTTTGCAGCCCCATAGGAGGAACAGCAATATCAACCAACCAGAACCCTCAGAACTCTCAGGGACTAAACTACCAACCAAAGAGTACACATGGAGTTACCCATGGCTCCAGCTGTGTATGTACCAGAGAATGGCCTTGTCTTGCATCAAAGGGAGGAGAAGTCCTTGGTACTGTGAAGGCTCAATGCTCCAGCGTAGGGAATGCCAGGACAATGAGGTGTGAGTAGGTGGGTGATGAGCACCGTTATAGAAGCAGGAGGATGTATAGATAGGGGTTTGTGGAAGAGAAATGGGGAAAGGAGCTAACATTTGAAATGTAAATAAATAAAATATCCAATGAAAACAAAAAGAAAATGACTTCGGAATTTCTGATTGAAAATATTTATTCTTTTCCCTTAAAACAATTTTTGTTGTAAATCATGAGGTTTTTGAAGTTATGTCCTTATCAAAGTCATTCTGCATATAACATCTGTCAATAACATGTTCCAATACATTTCCAATATTACAATGTGTTTTTATTTATTCTCAACTTCATACATAGAACTAGGGGCCACTACATTATAAAAGAGATATGAGTCATTATTTTAAAAATATTTAAGGTTTAAATGGACAAAAGTAATGATTTGATTCTGAAAACTAATTAACTTTGTAGTTTTCAGATGAATGACAAATTCAGAATCCCTAGCCTTAATAGTTTCCTGTGGCTTTGGTTTCTATTATCATCTTAGGCATTTATCCTTAAGTTAGGTTGAGATTGAATCAGAACAGCTTTTAAAATTATTTCTTTCTTCCTTCTTTTTTCTTACAGCTGATAAATAACTCCATCAAAGTGGTCTGATATAAAATTAACTCAAAAAATCAGTAGCCTTCCTATACTCAAAGGATAAACAGCTTGAGCAAGAAATTAGGAAAAAGACAACCTTCACAATACTCACAAACAATATAAAATATCTTGGTGTGACTCTACCCAAACAAGTGAAAGATCTGTATGATAAAAACTTCTGGGGGAATCAATATCACAGACCTCAAGCAGTACTACACAAAGCTGGACACACTGAAACTAATAGAAAAGAAAGTGGGGGAAGAGCCTTGAACACATGGGCACAGGGGAATTTTTCTGAACAGAACACCAATAGTTTATGCTCTAAGATCAACAACTGAGAAACAGGACCTCATAAAATTACAAAGTTTCAAAAACACAGATTGCAGGTGCTGGCAAGGATGTTGTGAAAAAGGAACACTCCTCTCCTGCTGGTGGGATTGCAAGCTGGTACAACCACTTGGAAATCAGTTTGGTGGTTCTTCAGAAAATTGGGCATTGTACTGACTGGTTTTGTGTGTCAACTTGACACAGGCTGGAGTTACCACAGAGAAAGGAGCTTCAGTTGGGGAAGTGCCTCCATGAGATCCAGCTGTGGGGCATTTTCTCAATTAGTGATCAAGTCGGGAGGGCCCCTTGTGGGTGGTGCCATCCCTCGGCTGGTAGTCTCGGGTGCTATAAGAGAGCAGGCTAAGCCAGGGGAACTAAGCCAGTAAGGAACATCCCTCCATGGCCTCTGCATCAGTTCCTGCTTTCTGACCTGCTTGAGTTCCAGTCCTGACTTCCTTTGGTGATGAACTGCAGCGTGGAAGTGTAAGCTCAATAAATCCTTTCGTCCCCAACTTGCTTCTTGGTCATGATGTTTGTGCAGGAATAGAAACCATGATTAAGACGAGGATGTGGAGAAGGAGGAACATTCCTCCACTGCTGGTGGGATTGCAAGCTGGTACAACTACTCTGGAAATCAATCTGGCGGTTCCTCAGAAAACTGGGCATGACACTTCCGGAGGACCCTGCTATACCTGGGCATATATCCAGAGTATTCTCCGGCATTTAATAAGGACACATTCTCCACTATGTTCATATCAGCCTTACTTATAATAGCTAGAAGCTGGAAAAAAACCAGATGTCCCTCAACAGAGGAATGGATACAGAAAACGTGGTATATATACACAATGGAGTACTACTCAGCCATTAAAAGCAATGAATTCATGAAATTCTTAGGCAAATGGATGGAACTATAAAATATCATCCTGAGTGAGGTAACCCAATCACAAAAGAACACACATGGTATGCACTCACCAAATACCCAAGATACAATCCACACACCAAATGAACCTCAAGAAGAAGGAAGAACAAAGTTTGGATACTCTGGTTCTTCTTAGAAGGGGGAACAAAATACCCACAGGAGGAGATACAGAGACAAAGTGTGGAGCAGAGACTGAGAGAAAGTCCATCCAGAGTCTACCCCATCTAGGGATCCATCCCATACACAGCTACAAAACCCAGACACTATGTAGATGCCAACAAGTACTTGTTAACAGAAGCCTGATATAGCTGTCACCTGGGAGGCTCTGCCAGTGCATGACAAATGCAGAGGGGGACACTCTCATCCAGCCATTGAACTGAGCATGAGGTCCACAATGTAGGAGCTAGAGAAAGGACCCAAGGAGCTGAAGAGATTGCAGCACCATAGGAGGAACAACAAAACGAACCAACCAGTACCCGAAGAGCTCCCAGGACTAAACCATCAACCAGAGAGTGCACATGGAGTTACTTATGGCTCCAGCTGCATATTTAGCAGAGGATGGCCTTGTTGGACATCAAAGGGAGGAGAGGCCCTTGGTTCTGAGAAGTCTAGATGTTCTAGTATAGAGGAATGTCAGGACAGGGAAGCAGGAGCAGGTGGATTGGTGAGCAGGGAGAGGGGGATGGGTTAGGGGATTTTTTTTGGGGGGATGTCAAACCAGGAAACAGGACAACATTTGAAATATAAATAAAGAATACATCTAATAAAACGACTAAGAATCAAAAACAGCAAAAAAGGAAATAGATGCCTATAAACATATAAAAATCTTACAGAACACCAGTTAGAGTGGGCTAGAAAAGAAAATCCTGCGGCCACATAATAATCAAAACAGTAAATCTACAGAACAAAGAAAGAATATTGAAAGTTGCAAGGGAAAAAGTTCAAGCAACATACAAAGAATGACTTATCAACCTCAAACCTGATTTCTCAACAAAGGCTCTAAAAGCTAGAAGAGCCTGGACAGATGTCTTATAGCCGCTAAGGAACCACACTTGCCAACCTAGACTACTATACCAGCAAAACTCTCAGTCAACACAGATGGGAAAACATGCTATCCTTAGACAAAGCCAAGTTTAATATCTATCCACACATCAAGACATACAGAAAAATACTTGAAGGAAAACTATGAGGGACGTTCTTATATGATTCAAACTACCAGCACAGTGGTGGTAGGTAGCCTCATATCTGTATGGTCTCTTGGCTTTAGATATTTGTGGGAGAGTTGGCACTGTGACTACTTTTTTGTTGGCAATATAGGCTCTTGGTAGAAAGCACAGGCTGGCCTCAATTCACAGTGCTCCTGGTGTAGATTCAGCAGTAAGGGGGTCACACAGAAATGTCTAGTTTATTGTGGCTTTGTACTGATTTTGTGTAAGTGTGTGTATGTATGTGTGTGCTGATTTGTGAGCAGAGTTGTGTATGTATGATGCATGACATGTATGGGTGAAAGCTAGAGGGCAGTCCTGTGTGTCATTGCTCCTCAAGTGTCATGCACCTTGTCTCAAGCCAAACATTTACTTTTCTTTGATTCGAACTGGCTTACAAACTTGCCCCACTATGAGGAACTTGTTACTTGGGTGCTGGGCCTTAAGTAATGTCCTGTCCTTGTGTTGAGATACACGCTCTTTCCCAGCTGAACTGTGTCCTCAGACCCATTTTATTCTGATTTTTGATGCACTCTTCACCTTGTATGAACAATATTCTCTCAACATACCAATGATTTACCATCTGATGCTTTAATAATGTTTGCCACTAGTTGCTGAGGAGATGTGCGCCTCCCTAATATGAGCCTTTACTGAACTATGGGAAAGGAGGTGGTGGTGCTATATGGTGTAAGAGGTGCCAGGACTCAATAGGTCCTGACATCATAGCACACCAGGCTCCTGGAAGGTGCCTTTCAGGTACTAGTCAGGCTGCAGAACCCATCACACAGACAGCTCGACCAGCCAATACTAAAACAAAGACCTAATCCATAAAATCCATATAGTTCTGGGAAATTCTCTAAATGTTCAAAGTTTTCAGTTTAGCTTCATTAGTTCTGCTTCTGATTAACTGTTCTTGTTAACTGCAGTATATCAACCCAGGGCATGGTGGTCATGTAAAAGCTCATCCCATGAGAAAGGTGCAGAGTTGCCCTGGCATCCTGAACACACAGTTTGGTTGCCAGCTGGCAAATAAAGACTTTCTATTGTCTTGAACTCATGTCCCTGAAGTCTTCCCTGGTGAAAACCCCCAAAGAATGGGATGTGGCAGAGTAAACACACCCAACAACAGAAAAGCTTTTACAGTTAATAGAGAACAATTAAGAAGTAAAGATGTGGTGGGGGTTTGGGGTCTGTTTTACCTGGTATTTATGAAAAATACAAAGAAGGAAAGAAAGAAAGAAAGAAAGAAAGAAAAAAATAAGAAAGAACAAACAAAAAAAAAACTACTTTATTTTACCCCAGAATGGCAGGAAATATCAGGCACAGAAGAGAAAGAGCCTAAGAATAGTAACTATCTGATTGAAAACTTTGCATTTAGAAGCCAAAATTTTAACACATATTCGTTAACCCGAGGTATTGCTTGCAGTGTTTAATGTATAAGGTGTGTCTAGCAATTTTTGCTTCAGCAGAATATCACAATGAAATTGGGAACACCCAAGCACGGGCCTGGAAAGGGTTAGCACCACTAAACAGTCTGGTTTGGAACACCCCAACTTGATAAACAGTTTTATTTTAAACAGTGAACTATACAAGGATTATATGATACAAGAAGCAAGAATAAATATGAAAATGCATCATGACATGGAAAGAAACAGAAGACATCATACATCTATGCATGCACATATAGGTACACACTTAACATGAACACACCACACTCACATGTACACACTACGCATAAACATGCATACAAATGCAATAATTATACCATACACATACGCCCACACACACATAAGTGTATACACACACACACACACACACACACACACACACACCTCTGAGTATTTCGGGACCCTAGAATAGTCTCCACTAAAGGACTGTGAAGCTCCACAACTTGTCTGTACTCAGGGCTTATGTCAGGAGTGCCCATGGTCTCTCATGATCATTGACAAGTCAAGGAGCACAGGGGACCAGAGTGATCCTACAAGGAAGACCCAGGGTGTGCCCCAGGCCAACTTTCCCCCACTGTGCTAAACAGTGGTCTTTGCTTCTAGCTGCCACATGCAGCTTTTCAAGGTGCTTCTGGCCTGGAGGAGGAGAGTCTGATGTTTGGATACTTTGTAACTGTAGCTTGCTTGCGGCCCACACAGAACCAGCCCTGGAACAATGGAAGTCACGATGCAGGGTTTCAGGAGGAGTGGTTGGAAGAGGATAGGGCGGGTCAATGTGGCAGGGAGGTGCTTCGGGTAGGCCAATGGGCAGTGATGTCCAGAAAGTCAGGTGGGCTGTGGTGCAGACTATTGTGTCTTCCCAGCTCCACATCCGGGGTTTGGAATCTACAGTCTACGAGCACCTTCTTCAGAAGGAAGAGCATTTTGCAAAGGTACCAGACTCCGTGGGCTGGCTTTCTGGTCCCAGCGTGGGTGGGGATTCAGCAGGCATCCCTTTCTTCTCAGATACAGGTGTCATCAAGCAGACACTGAGCCTGGCCCACCTGGGAGTTGCTCTAAGTATTGGATGAAACCGGGATCCCGAGATAGCCCTGCTCCAGGTCTGTGAGAACCATGAACGCTCTTCTGTTGAGGGCTCATGAGGCACCTGAGGTACACACCAGTATGTGAAGGAACTAGACGGGGCGCGCGGGGGCGGGGGGGGGCTCTTGCTAACAGACCTTACAGGCTGGGCTCAGTCCTCAGGATTACCTAATGGCAGACAGTCCTCAGCCTCCATTTTGGAGGGTATTCCACAGAAATGGGATCTCCGTGCTGAGGTTTTATGTCTGAAAATCTATCAATATGAGGCACCTCATATCCTCAGGTGGGATATCTTCAAACGTGTGAATTTGCTGAGAAGTCGCAAAATTTCTCTTCTAGCAGCTCCCTCCAGTTGCAAGGTGCTTCAGGACCCAGCATTTCCTCCTGGAAATCTGTGTCCCCAGCTCTGTGAAAAGATCGAATGTCTGTAATTGGGTGACTGTCACCTCACCCATGTGGCAGGTGCCGGGTCTTCAGGGAAACCCACAGAGGGTACAGCAAAGAGCAAATGGAAACCTGACCATAGCTTCTATGAAACCATGGAGCCTAGAAAGAATAAAAGAGATGAAAGCATCAGGCCAGGGGTAGGGGTTAAGGCTCAGAAAGTTGACATTGGGTGCTTGCAGAGAGAGAGAGAGAGAGAGAGAGAGAGAGAGAGAGAGAGAGAGAGAGAGAGAGAGAGAGAGAACGCCCTGCTCAGTGGCTTCAGCAAAGCTGCCTTCCTCAAGGACAGGGTTCTTTGGAGGATCTGGAAGGAGCATGTGTGTAAACAGCCTAGCTTTTCCGAGGTGAGTTATCCCATCTTGGACATGGTAGAAGCCTAGACTCATATCACATGCAGTGTGTAATGGAACTGAAAAGCTATGAATAAAAACCAGCCGAGGTCACTGCTACCCTGAACGTTCTCTGTTGGCAGAGCCAGTCTTGCAGGATGCAGGATTTCCTGAGGCTGCTGAGGGAGCATGCGGATGCCAGATCTCCCCCACCTGACTTGGTGACCATGGCAGGCAAGCTGTGTCTGGACCTCGAAGACAGCCCTGTTCAGGTGGTACAATTGGTAGAAGCCATTCTGGACAGCAAGCATCGTTGGGGTCTTCTGAAAAATATAGACGTGACCCTGGTGTGTGTCCAGGTCCTAATCCAGCAGGAGCAGCACCTTTTAGCCCTCCAGATTCTAGAGGTATGATGGAGGTATGGTGGTGGGTAACGAGAGAAGTGGGGACACAGCACCTTCTGCTGTCCCCCAAGGTAATCCTGAGCTGAGGCAGGATGACACATTGATTTAACAAAGCGACACCAAGCTTGGTAGCCTTAGCAACTGTCCTTTTAGTAATTCCTTCTTTGGTGGATCAATAGTGGACCAAGTGGTGAGCAATGTGTAGTTCTGATGTCCTTGTGTGAGAGAAATTTCCACTAGAGACAAAACGCACTTGTCTACTCACCCCAGACAGGCCATAGTAGGGATAACAGCAAAGTGATCTCTTCAGCCACCTGGTCTGATCAGAGTCTTCTGTGCAGCTAGAGTTGTATGAGAGTCTTTGCCTCTGGGCTCTGCTTGCTCTGGCAGGGAGGGGCCTAGTGAATCTTGAAGCTACCTTTGTACTTGTTTGCCTCCCTTCTTGAGGAGCTCCCCTGCAGGATGGAATGTTTTAATATGGGAAGAAACTGTTACACAACACTCCAACCCCTACTCTTGCATTTTCCCCCTCCTCCTCTTGCAATGACCCCTGTGCCTTGCAGGGCTGACTATAGATTTCTACCCGTGGGTAAGCAAAACAGCCCCCATACCACTGTAACAGTCATTTGTGCTCAAGAGCTTCTTCACCAGTGGTTATGTGTTGAGGCTTAAGACAACAGTGGTGTATGGGCACTCGTGTGTTTACAGGCAGATTGACAGGAACATCACATCCGTGGAGTGAAAGCATAAATGTTTCTTCCCATAGGAACCTGTGACCTCTCCAGCCAGAGAATATTTTCTTGGCTTACACTGCCAGTGTGAACTCAGTCATGTAGAGCTATCCTTAAATATGTTCAGAAGGCTGTTGGTCTGACCCACTCACAATATCTGAGCCACTCTTGCATAAACAGGCACATCTTGCCAGGCAGGTAAATATATTAACTTGCAGGGTCCTTAGTCAAGCAGAAATGTTGGTGACAGTTCTCTACCAGCAGCTCAGAAGGCCACTATGGGCATTGGGAAAGCTGATCAGCAGGCTGGGAATTTCCAGTTCACTCCCAGCTTAAGTTTTCCATCTCCTACAATCAGAGCATGGACATAAGTTGTCCTTAGCAATTGGGCCTTGCCATCCAACTTTGGCCTCCAGCCAGCAGCAACAGAAATAGCCTTTATGGTTGGCCCAGCCTCAAGGACTTCCCTAACCAACAGGTCCGAGGGAGGTAGCCTTCTCCTGGCACTGGAGTATTCACTCAGTAACCTAGTGGCCTCAGTGTGTGTCCTTTTGGATTCCAACTTCTCTAAATCTTGGTAGAGCTGTAAGTTGATGGAAGTTCCATAGCGCATACATGTCTCTGCAATGGCTTTTCAACTCTCCACAACACTCAGTGATTGGAATTATGGCATCTTTATAACACAAGCTTTGCCTGAGGATGGGCAGAGCTAGGCAACCATCCCAAACCACCATCCCATAAGGTTCAGTGCAACTAAAAAATAACCTTTGCAAAAATACACTGATAGTCTATTGTCTTCTGTTCTCAGCAGGGGTCTGATTATCCTAGAACTTCACAACTAAGACCATACTGAAGTCATGCATAAGCAAGGCCTTATACAGCATAAAGTGGTTCCATGCATATGTTATCAGTTGCTTCTTTGGTCCATCAGGGAGGGTACAAAGCATGGATACAGGGAGCTAACTTAATTGCTCCCTGTAACCCTTGGTGTTTTTCTTTGTGCCCAAATTCATACATTCCCTACATTTCTCCACACCTGATAAACTCAGTGTGCCTGACTTACTCTACTGAGCTCTACCACCCATTTCCAAAGGAGACCATGGTCTTGCTCTACTCTGCTGCACCCACTGACTCTAAAGGTTGGCAGCAGGGACATATGTAGCTGTTGCCTCTCCTTTCCCAATACCTGGCTGAGAGGGGAAACCATGTCCACCCCTAGCAGAAGTTTTGCTTGAGGGGAAGTTCCCTTCCTTATTCTGGGGATATGATTACCCACCACTGGGACAGGGCAGGCTTGATCATCATCCCCTGTGTTTTTCTACCCTGGAAGTCCTCTGTGCAGTGGTCTTCAGTCTCTTTTTTTTAATTTCATTTTTATTTTCTATATTCTATGTTTACATACCAAAGGCTTTCCTCTTTCCCAGATCCCCCCCACCATATGTCCCATAATTCCTCTCCCCCCCAGCTATTCCCCAATCATTCCCCCGCCACGATCTCTCTGTTCTGGGTCTACAATATTGGATCCAATCTTACAGGCCCAGGGTTCTCTCCTTTCTTCTTCTTGGGAGTCATTTGACTTGCTAATTGTGCCTTGAGTATTTAGGGCTTCTGGGCTCATTAATATCCTCTTATCAGTGATTGCATTTCATGTGTATTCTTTTGTGATTGGGCTAGCTCACTTAGGATGATATTTTCCAGATCTAACCATTTACCTACAAATTGCATGAGTTCATTATTTTTAATTGCTGAGTAGTACTCCATTGTATAAATATACCACATTTTCTGTATCCATTCCTCTTTTGAGGGATATCTGGGCTCCTTCCAATTTCTGGCTATTATAAACAAGGCTGCTATAAACATAGTGGAGCATGTGTCTTTATTGTATGCAGGGGAATCCTCTGGGTATATGCCCAGGAGTGGTATGCCAGGGTCCTCTGGAAGTGACATGCCCAATTTTCTGAGGAACCGCCACACTGATTTCCAGAGCGGTTTTACCATTTTGCAATCCCACCAACAGTGGAGGAGTATTGGTCTTCAGTCTCTTAAGACTCCCAGAAGTTCCATAACTCACAGTTTGTTTTGTTTGGTTTGCTTGTTTCTTTGTTTTGTTTTAAATAAACGTTTTCCTTAGGAACTCTACTTCCACTCAAATCCAGCCACATTTGCCTTTGAGTAAGCCAGATAGAACTCTTTCTCTGCTTGACTTTTTTCTCATCTCCTCTGGGTTGCTCTCTAACTTTACAGACACTTCTTATAGGCTGTATTAGTTTACTTTGATCAAGAAAGCATTTCCTACTATATAAATATCTTGCCCTACCACATATGACTCTGGAAAATGGACTAACTCTCCATGGGGTTCTTGCAAGGTCCTTGCTGGACCAATTTCTCTTAGACCTCTTTGTGAACATGGCTCTGTCTGGTCTATGGAACAGAGACTGAAATAGCTCCTTTTATTACTAGTTCCTTCAGGAGCATCCACCCCTTCTCTGTTGTCCTTCAACCACTGTTATTTATTGGCCCTTTGGACACATCACCAAGTGTCCCTAATGGTCTTGGTAAGCCAATACATCAGGGATTGATTTCTCCCACAAGGTCCCAGGTTCATCAGCCTTTGCATTACAGAGGGGTGGATAGTTATATTACTCAGTTTTCCATGGTCAGATGAATCCCATCCACTCCCATGTCCTCAGAACAAAACAGCCTCTTTCTTTTTTTTTTTTTTTCTGTTTTTACCCTTGGGTAGTTTCTTTATTTACATTTCAAATATTATCCCCGGTTGGTTGATATTGTTGTTCTTTCTATGGAGTTGCAAATCCCTTCAGCTCCTTCAGTCCTTTCTCTAACTCCTCTAATGTGGACACTGTTTTCAGTCCAATGGTTGGCTGTGAGCATCCTCCTCTGTATTTGAAAGGCTCTGGCAGGGCCTCAGAGGAGACAGCCATATCAGGCTCCTTTCGGCAAGCATTTCTTGGCATCCACAATAGTGCTGTGGGTTTGGCGACTGTATCTGAGATGCATCTCCAGGTGGGATAACACAGCCTCTTTGATTAATTGTTTGAAAAATCTTCCCTCATTCCAGCTCTTCATGTGCTGAATGGACCACACTAGTTTCTTGCACTGGCTCATGGTTAATGCCCTCATCTGAATGCTGGAGTACATATCCTTTCTCTTTGTCTACTAAACTTTGGACTTGAGGGGTGTCTTCAATAGGTCTCTCTCTCTCTCTCTCTCTCTCTCTCTCTCTCTCTCTCTCATTCTTGTCTTTAATTTAAGTTGCTAAATCAACAGCAATGACTGGGGATGATACAATCTTCATCTCTCTTTCTTGTTGTAATTGCTCCTATATAAAAACCAGTTACTGTTTGGCTGGCATCTCTACCTCAGATGAACTTCTAAGTACACACAACAGCAGTCAGAGAACCTCTGCTGCTGACTATAGAAATGCACACTCTTGTGCACTACTCACAAAGACTGCACAATCATGTTGCTTGACTTATAAAGAGACAAAACCCTGTTGTCCTCTTACCCCGGAAAGGGAACTCATGACAGACCAAAGTATGGAGACTACCAAAATCCAGATGGTGATCCAATTAGTTCTATTGAGGTTATTTACAGGAATATGGGTGAGGGATTACTTACAGAAGCAGAAATGGCTCAGCCAGCTGCATCACCAAGGCCCCCTGACCCCCAGCAGGTGAGACACTTCACCAGAGCAGGGAGCCTGGAGCACACTGCATGGCCTATAAACTGTGCCTTATAAGCATGGGCCACACCAAAGTTTAGAGGGTGTCATTTCCACGTGCCTCATGTGGACTGACCATCTTCCAGGCAGCTTGAGTGGATTATCCTCACTCTAAGCAACTAGTCAGGTCTCAGTCTTCCTTGGGGCTCTCCTTGGCCGAGAGTGTTCTTTGCATCTTGGCTCTCCTGTGTTCTGGGGTCTTCTTGGCAGCTAGGCTGTGCTTACTCTGGCACGAGGGGCTCCAGTGAATCTGGCAGATTCAGCGTGCCCTGGAGGCTATTTTTTTTTTTAATCAGCGCTTTGTTTCCCTGCTTAAGGAGCACCCCTGGGGGATCAAATGTTTTACTCTGGGAGGAAAATGTCACACAACACATGTGGTGACACATTCTACATAGAGCTGAACATAGATGTGCATACCTGTAATCTCAATACTCGTGAGTCAGAGGAAAGACAGTGGCGAGTTGGCAGGGCAGCCTATGATAAATGAAAACACACAATCATTCAGTAAGAATGTCGAGAACAGAGAGGGACTACCTGGTTGGTCTGTGGAGACTACAGAATGGCCGTCAGTAGCACTGGTGATTAGAACCCCTGAAGTGGGACTTGCATCTCACTGAGGTAGCTCTTGCCTAGAGACAGATGAGGAGAACAAGGCATGGTTGGTGAATATGGCATGCCTTGTTCTCTGGACTGGGGTGATTGAGTAGAGGAGTTCCTTACTTATTTCTTTGGAGGGTTGAAGGGCTTAAGATCAGAAACCAGGCCTCTGATCTATGCCTGGCTGGCACGAAGTCTGACATAGCCTGTGTGGTAACTGACTGGCCCAGGGGATGTCACCTCCTCTGGGCCTGCTGCCTCTTGAGGACTTTTAGTTCAGCTGATATTGCTGGTTTGCGGACCCAGATGGTGGCCTTTCCCAAAGGCTGGGTTGGTGCAGATGACTGATTGCCACACAGTCCAGGGAGTACAGAGGTGACTGCGTTTCAGCAGGTTTTTCCCACAGGTGTGTCATGTGCCAGGAGGCAGCCAGGACCTGGTACAACTCTGGAATGACATCCACTACCAGCTGACCATGAAGAGACTGGGTGTCACTGAGCTGAGTGCAGCACAGAGGTTTCGCTGCAGAAAGAGGTAAATGCTGATTGTCCTCTGTGCAGGCTCCATGGTACTTCCTGGGGAAGAATGTGCCATCTGAACCCCTAGGGACTGAGGAAACAAGGACAGGAAGCCACCTTAGCAGTGTTTATTACAATGTAATGAAGACCCATGTTTGGCATATCCTGGTGTGACCCTCACCAGCCTGAGTGTTGTGAAGGCTGGAAGTAGGTGACTGTATGCAGCTCTGGCATCCTGACTGTCCTGACTTCTCTTCACCCTGAGCCACAGAGCCTGTGGATGGCGATAGTGACCGTAGGGCAACTAATTGAGTTCTGCTTGCCTGCTTCTAACATTGTCTGATGCCCATGCCCTAGGCATCATGCTAGTCCCTGGGGATGGCAGGGGCAGAAATCATCACTATTAGTCTTAGCTTCATCATCACAGAGGACCAAGTTGACAAGAAGCAGATAGCACACCTGTCTGAGTTGCTGTGTGTGTAAGTGTGTGTGTGTGTGTGTTTGTGTGTGTGTGTGTGTGTGTGTGTGTGTGTGTGTGTGTGTGTATGTGCGCACGCGCGCATCTTACCAGGCCAGGGTGGCCTAGACACTGAGACTGTCAAAACTTTTCTCCTTATCTGTGGCGTCGCACCTGACTGAGGGCTTAATGCTCTGATACTTGGATACATGGGATAGGTCCAGGGATGATGGAGAAGAAATAAAGTAGCTTTCCTTATGTGGGGCTATGCCAGCAGTAAGAGGACTGAGACTGATCATGTCTTTGCTGTTGGGAACGGGCTATGTCTGACCATACGATCAATACAAGCCTGGCCAGGCTTTGTAGAAGAGTGGGAAACCACACCGACAAAGCTTCCAGGCTGGAAGATGTCAAGACAGAGATTAAGAGGTGCCTGCTGTCCTGGAGTTGATAGCAGACACCACAAGAAATTGAACACTACTCAAATACAGATGGGTGCCCAGCTGGTGACCATCTGAAAAGGTGGTGCTTGGTTTGAGTTCCCTGTCACCGGGCCTCCTGGTACACTTGACAAGTAACCTCTGGACGGTGTGGGGAGAAAGCAGAACATGGGCTTTGCGGTTACTATGCTCTCCAGCCCTGCAGTGTTCTGAAGGCCAGCTGTGGCCCAGGACTGAAGTCTAGGCAGGAGGATCTCTCTACTGAGTATGAGCCAACAAGCCCAGGGAAATTTGTTCTGGATGTGTATGGGCAGGGGGAGGCTCTGTGCTCACAGCTGGATTCTGTTTAGGATGTTTTAGATGAGATAGTCCTCAGATGTGCATTCACATGACAGATACATTTATGTCATATCTATAGGCCATCTACTCCTCAGAAAAGTGACCTTTATAGATGCCATGTGTCCTTTATGAAGAAATTCAAAAGGAACAGCAGGAAAAATCAGTCTGGACATACGAGAATGATAGCTACTGAGTCCTTCAGCCATCCTGAAATCCTTGTGCTGTGTAAAGACCAGAGAGAAAGACAATAACATGGATCTCTTCCATGGTGCAGGGGCTTCCCCAAACCAGAAGAACAGCAAGAGGAGGGCCCACCATTGGGTGGGCATGAGAAATGGAGAAGCTGAGTTCAGGGAATGAGTGAGATGAGCCAAGTGGACGCCGACACTCAGGCATACTTGGATTGGTTCACATAGACACATACACACACACACACACACACACACACACACACACACAGAAGGTTGCAATCATGATATTGCTCATTCTCTGAACAGTTGTTCTCCTAGGGACCAAGTCAGGGGAGGAAACTAGTGGGATTCATGTGTAAGGTGAGAGATTCACAGCTTTGCCAGCTCAAGGGGATGCCACTGAACAAGAGAGGCAGATGGTGGGGAGCAGTGTTCATACACCTGATATAAACAGAGCAGGACAGAGATGGTGCTTGTGCAGGCCTAGCTGGGGCGGGGTTGGGGGGGCAGTTGTGCTCATTCACTGGGTGAGATCAGAGAATGGTTGACCACCAGCTGGCATCCCGGAAAGTCGGAATCTGACCACTCTTAACGACTTGGACTGAGGTATAGGGGTGGACTTAAGAATGCTTCTCAGAACTCCTTTGCTGAGAAGTCTCAGGGCCTGAGATGAGGGAAGTTGTGCTATATAAATTCTTCTGTCACCCACTCCCCGATACAGGAATCCGCCACCCCTTACCTTCTGCCCAGACGGTCCTAAGACCCGGAACTTTCTCCCAGAGGTTCGCAGCCATCTGCAGGACTTTGCCACAGGTGTGAGTGCTTATCCCAAGAAGGCCCAGTTGGTAAGGACAACACCCACTTTAGGTGGCTTTTCTGCTTCTCCTCCAGAGACTTCTTCCCTCATCCATAAAGGCAGTCTCCCTACCTTCTTCCAAGGAATTCTTCTCTCTTCTTCCTAGGAAGCTCTCCCTACCTCTTCTCAGCCGACTTCTCACAGTGAGCCTTATTGTCTTCTTCCCAGACAGGGCCCCCTTCTTTTAGTTAGCTCCCTCTCCACTATGTAACTTGCTGAGATCTCTGTGTCTCCCTCTGGGCTCACTGAGCTCCACGGTCCCCTCTCTGGTTATGTTTACCCCCACCCACCATGTTCCGAAACATCTCTGTGAGGCTTGGATTTCTCATGAGGGGCTGCCCACATCCCAACCTGGTCAGTTCCCAGATGTTCCCCAGACCTCTGCTGTGTGATTCCAAGCTGAAAGTCAGAGTGCAGCAGAGAAGGGGCTTTGGTTGGGGACAGTGCAGACATTGATCCTAGGGCTCAAGGTAATTTTGATCTGGCCCTATTCCTTATTAGGATCCTGTGTACTCAAGGCTCTCAGGTGGTCCAGAATGGAATGGGTGCAGAAGCTGTCTCTGTCTCTGTCTCTGTCTGTCTCTCTCTCTGTCTCTGTCTCTGTATCTCTGTATCTCTGTCTCTCTGTCTCTGTCTCTGTCTCTGTCTCTCTCTCTCTCTCTCTGTGTGTGTGTGTGTGTGTGTGTGTGTGCGCACACGTGCGTGCATGTGTGTTCCTATCTACTTCTTCAGCACATGCTCAGGAGACTGTTTTCTGTTCCCCACTATACCAGTTCACTGATCAGAATTTCTGCCATCCTTTCAGGGGGTCAAACTGGGCTGTCCCCAGTTGGTTTCCTACATGAATATTAGCTGTCTCCGACAGTTCTGTGAACCCCTGTAACTGAAGGATTTTTTCGGGGTGTGGGGTATGACAGGAAAACCTGGCTTCAGAGACAGGCTTGACTACTGAACAAGTATACAGCTGGTTTGCCAATTATCGGCGGCGACAGAAGACTCTTCTCCAGCATGCGGCAAGAGCCCAGGAGGCCACATCAGAAGATTCCCAGGAAAAGGATCATGTTCCTGAGACAATGCAGCTCTCAGGAAACCATCTTGAGTCTCCCACTGTATCTCAGTGCTCAGGTGACCAACCCAAGGGCCTTTGGGGGGGGGTCTGATAAGATCTAGCTGGCTCTGAATTGACCCTGGCATGGCTGTGTGGGTCTGGAGGCAGGGTTTGACATATCCATCAGGACCTAAATGGAGTTATTTGGGAAGCAGATCCATCTCCAGGCTTGGACCTATTTGTTTGCACTGAAGTCAGACCAAGGGACAAGATTATTGAGATGACTGTGGAGCTGCTGGGGGGCAGGGGGCTAGGACCTAACACACTCCTCTCTCTGGTTTGCTTCCAGCTGGAAGTGAAGGAAATGGTACTCTACAGTCCCCAGATACCACCCAACAATCTAAGGGGCTGATGTCCCCAGCGGAGAGGATTTCTGGAGACCACACGACATCACAGTCACTGGGATTGAGGTAGTGTCATGCACTCAGTCCAGGGGACAGGTTTCCTCTTTACTCCCTTCCTCCTTTAGTTGAAGACCAGAGTGTAATTTAACCCTAACCCTAGGGCTTTCCGTTCTGGGCTCTGAAGCTGTGGCTTGCTTTGGTTTTCTTTTATCCCTGAGAGTTGGTTGTCCATTTATTTCACAGAGTAAACAGCAGACTGTGTATACCTCACAGTCTGGGGCTCCCCCTATTCTCTACTCCCCTTGGCAAGGCAAGAGCCTTCTGCATACAACTCAGAGCTCGTCAGTCATGGGGGCAGTGCCAGGCTGGACACTGCCCAGGTGTGTGACCTCAGCAGTTTCTCATGAGCTCTTACCTGTGAAATGGGAATGTTGTAGGGCCCACCATACAGGCTGTGGCAGGGGTTGAGGGTGTGCTTCAGGAGAGCTCTGATATTGTTTGAGACACATTAACTCTGATGGAATATTCATGAAATCACTGTCAGCTTCTGCCTAATGTTTCTTTAATATTAACCATCATTTATTCATTTGAAATTAGGGTCTTAGACAGGCGGTGGTAGCGCACGCCTGTAATTCCAACACTCTGGGAGGCAGAGGCAGGCAGATTTCTGAGTTCGAGGCCAGCCTGGTCTACAGAGTGAGTTCCAGGACAGCCAGGGCTACACAGAGAAACCCTGTCTCGAACAAACCAAATCAAAAAGAAAAAAAAAACCAAAAAAAGAAAAAGAAAAAAGAAGAAGAAGAAGAAATTAGGGTCTTATAGATCATTCTCTTGTTTCTGGTTCTGTATAAATAGCGATTGGCATCATATGTGACTCTGGGCATATCAGGCCCATCCCTTGGTAGCCGCAGGGATGATCAGGCAGGGTCAATAGCAGCAGTGATGTTCAACCTTCCACAGCATCATTGGCTTCAGCCCATATTCCCAATCTTGGCTGGATTCCCCTCCTAACACCCCCCCACCCGACCCTGGGCTCTGCCCACCAGGGCACATTGTTTGGATATATTCCCCAGGTCAGTCTTTGAATGTGAAAGTCACCCTGAGTGGCGAAGTCATCATCCTGCCAGCCTCACATCCAAGGGTCCTGCCCATGGGCCTGGCCTCTGCCCTCTGGCCGCTGGGAGTAGTAACATGCTTGATTCCTCTGTGAATGCTGCTGAGTCTTCGATGACACCCCTTACACTGCCATCCCCCAAGGAAGTTTTCTGCCCAGTGGAGCACCCAGGCTGTACACAAAATCTGGACTCTGGGATGGATCCTGAAGTTGCTCCTTTGCCCAAGGCCCTTGCTGCCATCACTGATCTCAGCCATGCAGGTGAGTCCACCCTACACAGACTGTTGTGTTTTCGGCTCAGCCCCCGCATCTACCCAGGTCCTCAGGTACTTGTGTGTGGTGGGCTGGATGTGTGGATGTGGCCACCATCAAATCAGGAAGGTTCAGTGAAACTCACAACTACCCGAGTCAGAACAGTCTTCAGAAATATCCAAGATTACCTTTTATTTGTGAGTCTTTTGGAAAAAAGTGCAGATGAATGGCAAACAGGACAGTTAGGGAATATTTAAATTGGAAGGCAATAGCTGCCTGCCCGCATCAGCACCCCAGGACACCCTTCCTTACCTGTGAGTACCTGTGCAGCAGAAGAAGGCATCCAGATGAGACATGCTCCTCAATACTCTGTGCATCATTCTGGGGTAAAGACTGTGCAGGTTTCACCCTTTCTTTTTTTTTTTCTCTCTAAAACAATGGAGTTATGTGACTTTCCATCTTGTAAGGCCAGCGGGTTTGCTTGTGTTTCTTAGCATTCTGTTAGTAGAATGCATGCTTTCATTTCCTGCAGTTTTTAACTTCCTCCTTAAAAAAGAAAAAAAAAAACAAAACAAACAAACAAAAAACTAAAAACCTTAAAGCCCCTGAGTGTTTCACTTTTTAAACACCTTCTATTATTCCTAGCATGCCATTTGAAAACTTGCTTCTGGTAGCCTCCTTTTCCCAGTCTCTGGGTACATGAGAACTACCCAGGTCTGGGCTGGTAGCTTCGTCCCAAAGGCAATCTTAATTCCCCACTCCAGACTTTGCACAAGTCCTTGCATTGCAGCTCCTGTTCTGCTGATCCCATTCCCACGCGCATGCAGATTCTAAGGAATGTGAACTAGAAGTGGCTGTAAGCTTTCAAAGTACAACCCCAGGAATACAGGTTCTCTAGCAAACCTCCATCACCTAAAGGTTCCATATGCCCTACCCATGCAAAATCACCAACAAAGGAGGACCACCTTATCAAATACCTTGCCTAAGTGAGACTTTCTCATTCAAAGGACCACGGGCTCCAGCTTAAATGCACACTCTCTCCCTCTCCCTCTCCCTGTCTCTCTCCCTGACCCTCTCCTCCTACCTCTTCCCCTACCCCTCCCATTAGCTCTCCCTTTCCCTCTCCCTCTTTTTCTCCCTCCCTCCATCCCTCCCTCTATCCCTCCATGCCTCTGTGTGTATGGGAGGGTTCCTGCATGACAGCACACACAAGCAAGTCAGATTTGGATCCTAGCATTCTACCTTGTTCTAGGAAAAGTCTCTTGTTAGAGTGTGAATGAACTCAGATAATTTGGTCAATACACACACACAAACACACACACACACACACACACACACATACTCACACATACACACACACACACACTCACACACACACACACACATACACACACACACACACACACACACACACACACACATACACACGTCGGCCGTGGGAGCAGAAAGGCTACATATCCATGCTTTGCCATACAGATTTTATGGGGGCCCCCGAACTGTGGTCCTTGTAGTTACATGACAAGCCCTTTACACTGAACCATGTTCCCAGCCCAAGCTCCATATTTTGGTAACCATGCAACTCTGCAAGCTGCACACCTGACCTGGTACCTGACCTTGCAGAGTTGTGGCAACTGGGCAGGTCCATGATTACTTTTCTATCACATGGAGAGAAAAGATAACAAAACCCTGTTGTCACTTGCCTGACTGGGGATATCTTCTTTGGCCCTGCAACATTACAACATTTATTAAGAGTAGTGTCTTCGAAATTCTTCTGAAATGAAAAGATCAGAAACAGAGATTGAGGCATGCACGACATGGCCAGAAAGGGCTCTTTGACCTCAGAATGTGCTAGGCATTGGGCAGATATTCTGGTGATCAGGCAGGAGGCTAGAACAAACCTTGACTTAGACCTCACGTTCTGGTCCGAGACCAATACTATGTTAGTGCTGACTCAGGGAAATATGAAGCCTGCCTTTCAGGCTTCTCTGCTACCTGCGTTCAGGCTTCTCTCCTACCTGTGTGCCCAACTAGAGATGACCAAATCTCCTAGCTTGTCTTTTAGAGTCAAAGATCTGATGGCTTATTCAGCCACTTTCAGAGAACGTCTCCCTGCAGCAGATAGGAAGAAAGAGAGAAGAGAGAAGAGAGACAGAGACAGAGACAGTCGGGGGGAGGGAGGGAGGGAGGGAGGGAGGGAGGGAGGGAGGGAGAGTGAGAGTGAGAGTAAGAGAGAATGAGAATGAAAGAGTGAATGAGAGAGAATTGGGAATACACAGCGCTAAATGTGATGGTCTGATGTCTCCATCAAATGTCTCACCAGAGAGCTCGGAGAACCTACAGAAAAAGAGGCTGAAAAGTGGTTTGGGAGGACACCAGGAGTACAAAGGCTTCTAAATCAACTGAGCAAAGCACATTTGAATGCTCAGATGCCAGAGCAGCAAACACAGGGCCTACAAGGTCCTATGCATAAATATTATTGTTTTCAGCTTAGTGCTTTTGTGGGACTCCTGAGTGTGTGAATGAATGGGACTCTGATTCTTTTGCCGTCGCCCAGGCATCCTTTACTTCCGTTGCTTTGCCTTGTCCAAATTCAATGTGATAGTTTTTATTGTGCATTATTATACTTTAGTTTGCTGCATCTTGTTGATATCTCTTAGAAGCCTGTTCTTTTTAAATGAGGGACAGAATCTGAGTGGCTCTGGATGGGGGAGGGTGGCAGAGAGGAAGTGGGAAGAGCAGAGGGAGGAGAAACTGTTATCAGGATATATTGTATAAGACAGGAACCTATTTTTCAATATATGGGGGAGGAGGGAAGGGTCAAATATCTTCCAAGATACTCTCTGACTAATGTGGAGAGAACGCCAAAGAGCAGAGTGAGGTAGCAACAGCGTTCACCTCAAGAAAATCTCAGTGAAGTAGGGGGTAATGAGTGGAAGCACCAAAGCAGGCACATGTGGCTAGTGCCTGAAGCCTGTGTGGAAGAGATTGAGACTCTGACCTTGGTCAGTGGGAAGCCCACAGTGGCGAACGCCAGATTAGAGTCAGGAGAAATGAACTTTCGCTCAGTTCCTGGAGATCTATCACAGGTGATAGAGGTGGAGGCTCTGTCCATACTTTTCTTGGGAGGGGAGATGGGTCCCAGGGGTGGAGAACTCATTTTTGTACAGTCGACTCGGTATCCTACAGAAAAGTAAGTGACTGTGCCTTACGTGTGCTGCATGCCTTCCTTTCACCTGCGGTTTGTGGAATTTTGTTATCTGTAGGATGTACTGAGCAGCAGCAGGGAAGTCATCCTCAGAGCTTGTACCCAGAGGAGGGTCCTGGACCCAGAAGTGGGTAGGTAGCTTCCACTGCACTCTCTAAAAATCATCGCCATAGGTAAGCCTGAAGCACCCTGGGCTTTCTTTGGGTCACAAGGCAGGATAGACACACTATCTCAGAATTTGAAGATCATATCTCTCCTTATGTCTTTTTGAAAAAAACTTTACACTTTTTCTCATCAAAAGAAGACCGCAAACGGAGCCAATGTGGGTTGGTATCCCACACGTTGGACAGTGTGCAGAGTCATCACTGGCATAGATCCCTTAGTCTTATAGTCCTGTTCCTCACGATTACTTCATAAACAAAGCCTGCTGCTTTCCGAGAGGCATGGGTGTTTTACCCATGATATGGCAAATTGTTGTCTCGAAAGGCTGGAAAGTCCTAAGAGATGCCAAGGTATGCACTATGAACATAGAGGACCTGGCCTTCTGAGAGGACTGCAGAGATATGAGTCCAGCGGTCCTGTGGTAAAACAGATAACATCCAAAGTCCCAAGGGATTGCAGAGGCAAAATTGGCTAGTGTCCATGGTGGCCCAGCCCCTGTGATTGAGAGAAGATGCCCAAGGTTTTCACGTGACTGCAGATAGAGTCAGGATATGGAGTAGTCTGGGGTCTTCTGACTACTTCTGCTCTTTTCTACTAGAGAAGAATTGCCAAAGATCTCCAGGTGGGACACTAGCTCCAGAAAGCTGTAAGCGTTGTCTGGGTGTCTTCTGGTAGAGAGGGAATTGATACTGCTCACCCTGTTTCTGGGGACACTTGCCATGTCTATACTAGGGTTAACCAAGTCCACAGGATTCCAGGTCATGATAGAACCTTCCTCGCCTCATCCACCATGTCTGTGATACTACTGGTCTAGGGTATGTCCTTCTGTCAAAATGATTAGCTGTATTGCTGTGTATGACACTGTTCCTGGGGGATATAAGAATAACTGTCTACTCACCCCAGATAGGGAACAGATGTCTACTCATGCTAGATAGGGAACAGATGACAGAGTAACAAAAAAAGTCCATCTTAGTGAATGGATGAGCAAGGAGTTGCTTACAGAACAGTCATGGCCAAGGGGAGTTGGGCATCACCAAACTGCAGCCAGTGTGGGTGATGACTCCTGAAAGGTGGAGCCCTGGCGGTCTCTTGCAAGCAGCTTGTCAAGTGCAGCATCCTTGCTAGGCAGCTTAGCTCACCAGAGGGAGTCTTCTCCAGGCAGCCTGGCAGGTCAGTGTCCCTGGCCTCAGCAGGTGCTTGCTGCTTCAGTAACTCTGGGAATGGGGGTGGGGGAGATCTTTGCAGATCTTAATGTTTCAGCTTTCCCAGACATTAAATTAGTTTGATTCCCATTTGCCTTGCTGCTTCTTCCTGGAGGGAATGTTTCAGATGGAGGAAATGAACCCATGACAATTCAGTAGGATTCCATGTAAATAGAAGCACATACTGTGCACTAATGTTTGGTTTTGAAAGGTGGCATAAGGCCTCCTTGTGTAGATCTGACTAGCCTCTAAATGCCAGCTGTCCTCCTCCTATGGCTTGTGGAGTGCTGCGATGCAGTGCAGCTTCATGCCCAGCCTTGGTTTTACTTTTTTCTGTTTGTTTGTTTTGCATTGCTCAGTGTGTCCACTAAGATTGGTCTTGCCAGGACTGGGTCAGCATCAGTGATGCCGTCTTCAGTGGCTCCCTATGACTCGCTGGATGAGGCTATTCACATTAGCATGTTTCCCGCCAGGCTAGCTGTGCACAGAGTACCTTGTCTGAACAGTGTTCACAATTCCACCAATCACTCAGGATGGCTTTGATGTAGAGAGGTGGGACTGTGGGGATCATGCCACCCAGTGTTGCCATGAGACAAAACCTATTCTTATGTGAGAAGCACGCTTGTAAACGATAGAGCTCTTCTCTTTCAGTTCTCTGGAAGTGATGCCAGCCTTACCTGCCATATCAGCACCTCTGTCCAAGATGGAGCCGAGCCAACCCTTGCCCTTCAGCCAGGTGAGGCATTCTGGAGTTTGCATGGTTTCCTTCTTAGAGCTAGTGCTGCTTTATGGCCAATAAGAAGCAGAAATGACTTCTGGGTAGATGCTACTAGATTCAGAACTGTGATGGAATATTTTCTTTCTTGGTGGGGATTCGGAGGGGGGGGGATGTGATAGACTTGTCTCCTAAGTTCAGAATAGGTTTTATACTGACAGGAGGCACCCTGTTGGGAAGGTAGGTATCCCCAAACCTGGCTGAGCCTGCCTCTGTTTGTAATGCTTTGCTGTGTTTTGTTTTCTTTCAGGTGCAAAGGGCTGATGACCAGCCCTCATGGGATACTTTCTGGGGAGCCACAATGCTCCTTGAGTTTTCTGAGGGCGCCCTGGGTCGAACTGCCCCTGCGGAGATGGAGTAGCACACAGAATGAACAAGTGTGGATTGGGCACCTGCTCAACACCAGTTTCAGAGATTCACTGTGAACAAAAGTCGATGTTCCCAGAGTTTCCCCCCAAACAAGTCTTCTAGGAAGCCCCAAGAGCACCTTGTCACAGTGTACTTTTTGAGTAGTTTGGATGGTATCTTTCTTTATTGCCAAGTTTTTGAGAACTGTCTGTGGTGTCATAAGTCCACAGTGGTTCTGCTCCCCTCAGGTAATGATAAATGTTTAGTTGAGCCTTCCAACAAGTGCTGGGAAAAGGCTCACTAGATCACTGAAGAATATTCTGGTGAGCCTCCTACTCCTGGTGAGCCCTCCTACCCCCTTGTAAGCAGGGATACCCTCTTCCACTCATTAACTTTGTGAGTGCCACAGAGAGTGATTTACTGTTTTTCTGGACATGAGACCCACCTCCTTGAGTGCTGAGTAGCAAAGTTGACTAGAGTTGTCCCAGATTTGGTTCAGCAGAAAGGGTTTTCTTGCCACCTGGCATTTTCTATGCTTCTGAAAGAAACGTTTTATTAAACTAAATTCAGGTTTTTGTACCAAACTTCTAGCTGTGTCCTAACATTTGTTTGTGTCAGTGCAAAAAGTTGTCCATTATGTTCTCAGACCAGAATTTGTTTTGACTTGGAGATAACAGCTCCCTAACTGTATTCTCCCACTTCCAAGAAAGGGTGGGTCTAGGGCTTTTCCTGCTGGGATTGTAGTCCCAGTCTTTGGGGCTTGCTGTGGATGTTCTTTCATAAGCAGCGTCCATTGCCTTAGCTTTTCCAGTCAAAGCACTAAACTTACCCATGGTCTTTTCATCCCTGACCTGTCACCCAAGGCAGTCTTTCTGTGAGCATTCTGGCACACACAAATAATCCCAGTTCTGGGATGACATGAAGGATCACATGATTTAGGCCAGCCTTCGTTTCATGCCTAGCTAAGACTGTATCTGCAAAGAAAGTTATGTAAAACTCACTGCTAAAGTGCTTATTTCCATTAGCTGTTCAAACCAGAATTTGTGATGGGGTTGTGGTTACAGCTCCCTGACTGCCCCTTGCCACCTCCTTCCCTACAGATGTGACAAGATTCCTAGGCTATTGCATGAATACAATTTGTTTGGTATCTCTTTTGTTTGTTCTTTTTTTCCTTCCCCTTTCCTTGCTTATATCTTAATTATAAGGTTCTGGATGCTACATTTCTTGGTCCTGAGTGCCTGTCTATTTGATTTTCTGTAGACTCTAGGCACCTGATAACCCTCTCCTTACCTTCCCAAGTGTCCAGTACTGAGTAGAAGCCATATATGATCTGAGAGATCCTATAAATGGGACCTGCACATCAAAGTATCAATCCTCATGTCAGAAGCTTCAAAGTCTCTGTGGGACAATAGATACAGAAGGCCTCCTCTTTTAGGAGGTGGGTACAAGAATGAGGAGCTTCTGCTGAAATACTTGAAGGTTGAGATCCCAAAGCATGAGAACCTTTTTTTTTTTAGGTTTTTATTTGTTTTATTATATATAAGTACTGCTGTCTTCAGACACACCAGAAGAGGGCATTGGCTCGCATTACAGATGGCTGTGAGCCACCATGTGGTTGCTGGGATTTGAACTCATGACCTCTGGAAGAGCAATCAGTGCTCTTAACCACTGAGCCATCTCTCCAGCCCCAAAGCATGAGAATCTTAACCAAAATTGTCTAAGGGTGTTGTACCGTGAAGGGCAGTCTGTGTTGTAGTTGAACTTGGCTTAAATCCCAGTAGAGATTGATCTATGAGGGATGGAAGGTCTATTTGTCCATGCACCCTGACACTGAAGCTCCTGACAGGAAACTTTAGTTCTCCACAATTCTGTGTCCATCTGTCACATAGGGCAGCGCCCCAGGCCCCACCCTGTCCATGCACCCTGACACTGAAGCTCCTGACAGGAAACTTTAGTTCTCCACAATTCTGTGTCCATCCGTCACATAGGACAGCGCCCCAGGCCCCTAGTATTCTGGCTGGACTCAACCCCCACAGTCACCAGGCAACAGCCAGGTATGTCCCAACCTATTGTTGCCTGGCAACAGCCAGGTAGGCTGGCCCACTATAAAAGGGGCTGCTTGCCCCTCTCCCCTCTCTCTTACTCTCTTTCTCTCTTACTCTCTCACTCTCCTCTTCTGTCTCTTGTCCCACTTTCTCCCCATTACCTTCCCCCATTCTCCACGTGGCCAATGGCTGGCCCCTACTTCTCTACTTTCTCCCTCTTTCTACTTCGCTACCATAAACACTAAAACCACTGGACATCATCCTCTCATCTAAACCCACCATGCTGGAACAATGGGATATATCTTCCCCATACAGAGCTGCTCCTGCAGGAAAAGCCTCTTGTGGTAGCCACCAACCCAAGCCACCTGCCGACCAGACCAAGGACTTGCCTGCGTGGGAATCACTCAGCACCCTTCCCCCTGTCCATTTTCCCCCTTTGTCCCCACAGCTGACTGAGATACCCCCAGCAACCCCCAACCTTGTTCCCAGCTCTTCCAAGGTATCCAACGGTGTTCTGTGATGCCCAAGGCTGAGAACCCCCAATTCTGTATGCTTTCCTCAGTCCCTGACCCAGAAGCAGGATGGAGCAGCCTTACATGACCAGATGTCCATCCTGCAGTGGTCCATGGAGTCATGCAGCAGTCTCCCACATCTGCCTGGACAGAGCCAGCCAGCTCTGGTGGGACATGGTTCCCCCCCCACTTCCCTTTCCCCTGCCCACTGTGCCCAACAAGTGGTTACAGAGCAGCCCAGCCATTCTCCCAAGCTGCATGCCCTACAGAAGGGCACTGTGGGAGATTGAAGAAGTGAGGTACAGCCAATGAAATGAGTGCTTTGGAATTACAGATGAAGGACATTTTATTCTTCATCTGGGTAGAGGTAACCCTCAGTCCTGGAAGGGGAAGCAGGTATTGATAATGGCCTCTCATGAGATGAAGTCAGAGGTCTGATGGCCACAGGAGGAGTCTTTCTGTAGGTCTGCCTCACCAGGCTGACTCTTCTAGATCCAGGTGTGTTAGAGGAGTGACTATTGTGCCTTGGGTTAGTGCAGAGGACCACTTCCCCTCAGGAAGTCCATACTCCTCCTGGTCATGTAAGGCTGCTCCATCCTGCTTCTGGGTCAGGGACTGAGGAAAGCATACAGAATTGGGGGTTCTCAGCCTTGGGCATCACAGAACACCGTTGGATACCTTGGAAGAGCTGGGAACAAGGTTGGGGGTTGCTGGGGGTATCTCAGTCAGCTGTGGGGACAAAGGGGGAAAATGGACAGGGGGAAGGGTGCTGAGTGATTCCCACGCAGGCAAGTCCTTGGTCTGGTCGGCAGGTGGCTTGGGTTGGTGGCTACCACAAGAGGCTTTTCCTGCAGGAGCAGCTCTGTATGGGGAAGATATATCCCATTGTTCCAGCATGGTGGGTTTAGATGAGAGGATGATGTCCAGTGGTTTTAGTGTTTATGGTAGCGAAGTAGAAAGAGGGAGAAAGTAGAGAAGTAGGGGCCAGCCATTGGCCACGTGGAGAATGGGGGAAGGTAATGGGGAGAAAGTGGGACAAGAGACAGAAGAGGAGAGTGAGAGAGTAAGAGAGAAAGAGAGTAAGAGAGAGGGGAGAGGGGCAAGCAGCCCCTTTTATAGTGGGCCAGCCTACCTGGCTGTTGCCAGGCAACAATAGGTTGGGACATACCTGGCTGTTGCCTGGTGACTGTGGGGGTTGAGTCCAGCCAGAATACTAGGGGCCTGGGGCGCTGTCCTATGTGACGGATGGACACAGAATTGTGGAGAACTAAAGTTTCCTGTCAGGAGCTTCAGTGTCAGGGTGCATGGACAGGGTGGGGCCTGGGGCGCTGCCCTATGTGACAGATGGACACAGAATTGTGGAGAACTAAAGTTTCCTGTCAGGAGCTTCAGTGTCAGGGTGCATGGACAAATAGACCTTCCATCCCTCATAGATCAATCTCTACTGGGATTTAAGCCAAGTTCAACTACAACACAGACTGCCCTTCACGGTACAACACCCTTAGACAATTTTGGTTAAGATTCTCATGCTTTGGGGCTGGAGAGATGGCTCAGTGGTTAAGAGCACTGATTGCTCTTCCAGAGGTCATGAGTTCAAATCCCAGCAACCACATGGTGGCTCACAGCCATCTGTAATGCGAGCCAATGCCCTCTTCTGGTGTGTCTGAAGACAGCAGTACTTATATATAATAAAACAAATAAAAACCTAAAAAAAAAAAAGGTTCTCATGCTTTGGGATCTCAACCTTCAAGTATTTCAGCAGAAGCTCCTCATTCTTGTACCCACCTCCTAAAAGAGGAGGCCTTCTGTATCTATTGTCCCACAGAGACTTTGAAGCTTCTGACATGAGGATTGATACTTTGATGTGCAGGTCCCATTTATAGGATCTCTCAGATCATATATGGCTTCTACTCAGTACTGGACACTTGGGAAGGTAAGGAGAGGGTTATCAGGTGCCTAGAGTCTACAGAAAATCAAATAGACAGGCACTCAGGACCAAGAAATGTAGCATCCAGAACCTTATAATTAAGATATAAGCAAGGAAAGGGGAAGGAAAAAAAGAACAAACAAAAGAGATACCAAACAAATTGTATTCATGCAATAGCCTAGGAATCTTGTCACATCTGTAGGGAAGGAGGTGGCAAGGGGCAGTCAGGGAGCTGTAACCACAACCCCATCACAAATTCTGGTTTGAACAGCTAATGGAAATAAGCACTTTAGCAGTGAGTTTTACATAACTTTCTTTGCAGATACAGTCTTAGCTAGGCATGAAACGAAGGCTGGCCTAAATCATGTGATCCTTCATGTCATCCCAGAACTGGGATTATTTGTGTGTGCCAGAATGCTCACAGAAAGACTGCCTTGGGTGACAGGTCAGGGATGAAAAGACCATGGGTAAGTTTAGTGCTTTGACTGGAAAAGCTAAGGCAATGGACGCTGCTTATGAAAGAACATCCACAGCAAGCCCCAAAGACTGGGACTACAATCCCAGCAGGAAAAGCCCTAGACCCACCCTTTCTTGGAAGTGGGAGAATACAGTTAGGGAGCTGTTATCTCCAAGTCAAAACAAATTCTGGTCTGAGAACATAATGGACAACTTTTTGCACTGACACAAACAAATGTTAGGACACAGCTAGAAGTTTGGTACAAAAACCTGAATTTAGTTTAATAAAACGTTTCTTTCAGAAGCATAGAAAATGCCAGGTGGCAAGAAAACCCTTTCTGCTGAACCAAATCTGGGACAACTCTAGTCAACTTTGCTACTCAGCACTCAAGGAGGTGGGTCTCATGTCCAGAAAAACAGTAAATCACTCTCTGTGGCACTCACAAAGTTAATGAGTGGAAGAGGGTATCCCTGCTTACAAGGGGGTAGGAGGGCTCACCAGGAGTAGGAGGCTCACCAGAATATTCTTCAGTGATCTAGTGAGCCTTTTCCCAGCACTTGTTGGAAGGCTCAACTAAACATTTATCATTACCTGAGGGGAGCAGAACCACTGTGGACTTATGACACCACAGACAGTTCTCAAAAACTTGGCAATAAAGAAAGATACCATCCAAACTACTCAAAAAGTACACTGTGACAAGGTGCTCTTGGGGCTTCCTAGAAGACTTGTTTGGGGGGAAACTCTGGGAACATCGACTTTTGTTCACAGTGAATCTCTGAAACTGGTGTTGAGCAGGTGCCCAATCCACACTTGTTCATTCTGTGTGCTACTCCATCTCCGCAGGGGCAGTTCGACCCAGGGCGCCCTCAGAAAACTCAAGGAGCATTGTGGCTCCCCAGAAAGTATCCCATGAGGGCTGGTCATCAGCCCTTTGCACCTGAAAGAAAACAAAACACAGCAAAGCATTACAAACAGAGGCAGGCTCAGCCAGGTTTGGGGATACCTACCTTCCCAACAGGGTGCCTCCTGTCAGTATAAAACCTATTCTGAACTTAGGAGACAAGTCTATCACATCCCCCCCCCTCCGAATCCCCACCAAGAAAGAAAATATTCCATCACAGTTCTGAATCTAGTAGCATCTACCCAGAAGTCATTTCTGCTTCTTATTGGCCATAAAGCAGCACTAGCTCTAAGAAGGAAACCATGCAAACTCCAGAATGCCTCACCTGGCTGAAGGGCAAGGGTTGGCTCGGCTCCATCTTGGACAGAGGTGCTGATATGGCAGGTAAGGCTGGCATCACTTCCAGAGAACTGAAAGAGAAGAGCTCTATCGTTTACAAGCGTGCTTCTCACATAAGAATAGGTTTTGTCTCATGGCAACACTGGGTGGCATGATCCCCACAGTCCCACCTCTCTACATCAAAGCCATCCTGAGTGATTGGTGGAATTGTGAACACTGTTCAGACAAGGTACTCTGTGCACAGCTAGCCTGGCGGGAAACATGCTAATGTGAATAGCCTCATCCAGCGAGTCATAGGGAGCCACTGAAGACGGCATCACTGATGCTGACCCAGTCCTGGCAAGACCAATCTTAGTGGACACACTGAGCAATGCAAAACAAACAAACAGAAAAAAGTAAAACCAAGGCTGGGCATGAAGCTGCACTGCATCGCAGCACTCCACAAGCCATAGGAGGAGGACAGCTGGCATTTAGAGGCTAGTCAGATCTACACAAGGAGGCCTTATGCCACCTTTCAAAACCAAACATTAGTGCACAGTATGTGCTTCTATTTACATGGAATCCTACTGAATTGTCATGGGTTCATTTCCTCCATCTGAAACATTCCCTCCAGGAAGAAGCAGCAAGGCAAATGGGAATCAAACTAATTTAATGTCTGGGAAAGCTGAAACATTAAGATCTGCAAAGATCTCCCCCACCCCCATTCCCAGAGTTACTGAAGCAGCAAGCACCTGCTGAGGCCAGGGACACTGACCTGCCAGGCTGCCTGGAGAAGACTCCCTCTGGTGAGCTAAGCTGCCTAGCAAGGATGCTGCACTTGACAAGCTGCTTGCAAGAGACCGCCAGGGCTCCACCTTTCAGGAGTCATCACCCACACTGGCTGCAGTTTGGTGATGCCCAACTCCCCTTGGCCATGACTGTTCTGTAAGCAACTCCTTGCTCATCCATTCACTAAGATGGACTTTTTTTGTTACTCTGTCATCTGTTCCCTATCTAGCATGAGTAGACATCTGTTCCCTATCTGGGGTGAGTAGACAGTTATTCTTATATCCCCCAGGAACAGTGTCATACACAGCAATACAGCTAATCATTTTGACAGAAGGACATACCCTAGACCAGTAGTATCACAGACATGGTGGATGAGGCGAGGAAGGTTCTATCATGACCTGGAATCCTGTGGACTTGGTTAACCCTAGTATAGACATGGCAAGTGTCCCCAGAAACAGGGTGAGCGGTATCAATTCCCTCTCTACCAGAAGACACCCAGACAACGCTTACAGCTTTCTGGAGCTAGTGTCCCACCTGGAGATCTTTGGCAATTCTTCTCTAGTAGAAAAGAGCAGAAGTAGTCAGAAGACCCCAGACTACTCCATATCCTGACTCTATCTGCAGTCACGTGAAAACCTTGGGCATCTTCTCTCAATCACAGGGGCTGGGCCACCATGGACACTAGCCAATTTTGCCTCTGCAATCCCTTGGGACTTTGGATGTTATCTGTTTTACCACAGGACCGCTGGACTCATATCTCTGCAGTCCTCTCAGAAGGCCAGGTCCTCTATGTTCATAGTGCATACCTTGGCATCTCTTAGGACTTTCCAGCCTTTCGAGACAACAATTTGCCATATCATGGGTAAAACACCCATGCCTCTCGGAAAGCAGCAGGCTTTGTTTATGAAGTAATCGTGAGGAACAGGACTATAAGACTAAGGGATCTATGCCAGTGATGACTCTGCACACTGTCCAACGTGTGGGATACCAACCCACATTGGCTCCGTTTGCGGTCTTCTTTTGATGAGAAAAAGTGTAAAGTTTTTTTCAAAAAGACATAAGGAGAGATATGATCTTCAAATTCTGAGATAGTGTGTCTATCCTGCCTTGTGACCCAAAGAAAGCCCAGGGTGCTTCAGGCTTACCTATGGCGATGATTTTTAGAGAGTGCAGTGGAAGCTACCTACCCACTTCTGGGTCCAGGACCCTCCTCTGGGTACAAGCTCTGAGGATGACTTCCCTGCTGCTGCTCAGTACATCCTACAGATAACAAAATTCCACAAACCGCAGGTGAAAGGAAGGCATGCAGCACACGTAAGGCACAGTCACTTACTTTTCTGTAGGATACCGAGTCGACTGTACAAAAATGAGTTCTCCACCCCTGGGACCCATCTCCCCTCCCAAGAAAAGTATGGACAGAGCCTCCACCTCTATCACCTGTGATAGATCTCCAGGAACTGAGCGAAAGTTCATTTCTCCTGACTCTAATCTGGCGTTCGCCACTGTGGGCTTCCCACTGACCAAGGTCAGAGTCTCAATCTCTTCCACACAGGCTTCAGGCACTAGCCACATGTGCCTGCTTTGGTGCTTCCACTCATTACCCCCTACTTCACTGAGATTTTCTTGAGGTGAACGCTGTTGCTACCTCACTCTGCTCTTTGGCGTTCTCTCCACATTAGTCAGAGAGTATCTTGGAAGATATTTGACCCTTCCCTCCTCCCCCATATATTGAAAAATAGGTTCCTGTCTTATACAATATATCCTGATAACAGTTTCTCCTCCCTCTGCTCTTCCCACTTCCTCTCTGCCACCCTCCCCCATCCAGAGCCACTCAGATTCTGTCCCTCATTTAAAAAGAACAGGCTTCTAAGAGATATCAACAAGATGCAGCAAACTAAAGTATAATAATGCACAATAAAAACTATCACATTGAATTTGGACAAGGCAAAGCAACGGAAGTAAAGGATGCCTGGGCGACGGCAAAAGAATCAGAGTCCCATTCATTCACACACTCAGGAGTCCCACAAAAGCACTAAGCTGAAAACAATAATATTTATGCATAGGACCTTGTAGGCCCTGTGTTTGCTGCTCTGGCATCTGAGCATTCAAATGTGCTTTGCTCAGTTGATTTAGAAGCCTTTGTACTCCTGGTGTCCTCCCAAACCACTTTTCAGCCTCTTTTTCTGTAGGTTCTCCGAGCTCTCTGGTGAGACATTTGATGGAGACATCAGACCATCACATTTAGCGCTGTGTATTCCCAATTCTCTCTCATTCACTCTTTCATTCTCATTCTCTCTTACTCTCACTCTCACTCTCCCTCCCTCCCTCCCTCCCTCCCTCCCTCCCTCCCCCCGACTGTCTCTGTCTCTGTCTCTCTTCTCTCTTCTCTCTTTCTTCCTATCTGCTGCAGGGAGACGTTCTCTGAAAGTGGCTGAATAAGCCATCAGATCTTTGACTCTAAAAGACAAGCTAGGAGATTTGGTCATCTCTAGTTGGGCACACAGGTAGGAGAGAAGCCTGAACGCAGGTAGCAGAGAAGCCTGAAAGGCAGGCTTCATATTTCCCTGAGTCAGCACTAACATAGTATTGGTCTCGGACCAGAACGTGAGGTCTAAGTCAAGGTTTGTTCTAGCCTCCTGCCTGATCACCAGAATATCTGCCCAATGCCTAGCACATTCTGAGGTCAAAGAGCCCTTTCTGGCCATGTCGTGCATGCCTCAATCTCTGTTTCTGATCTTTTCATTTCAGAAGAATTTCGAAGACACTACTCTTAATAAATGTTGTAATGTTGCAGGGCCAAAGAAGATATCCCCAGTCAGGCAAGTGACAACAGGGTTTTGTTATCTTTTCTCTCCATGTGATAGAAAAGTAATCATGGACCTGCCCAGTTGCCACAACTCTGCAAGGTCAGGTACCAGGTCAGGTGTGCAGCTTGCAGAGTTGCATGGTTACCAAAATATGGAGCTTGGGCTGGGAACATGGTTCAGTGTAAAGGGCTTGTCATGTAACTACAAGGACCACAGTTCGGGGGCCCCCATAAAATCTGTATGGCAAAGCATGGATATGTAGCCTTTCTGCTCCCACGGCCGACGTGTGTATGTGTGTGTGTGTGTGTGTGTGTGTGTGTATGTGTGTGTGTGTGTGTGAGTGTGTGTGTGTGTGTATGTGTGAGTATGTGTGTGTGTGTGTGTGTGTGTGTGTGTGTGTGTGTGTATTGACCAAATTATCTGAGTTCATTCACACTCTAACAGACTTTTCCTAGAACAAGGTAGAATGCTAGGATCCAAATCTGACTTGCTTGTGTGTGCTGTCATGCAGGAACCCTCCCATACACACAGAGGCATGGAGGGATAGAGGGAGGGATGGAGGGAGGGAGAAAAAGAGGGAGAGGGAAAGGGAGAGCTAATGGGAGGGGTAGGGGAAGAGGTAGGAGGAGAGGGTCAGGGAGAGAGACAGGGAGAGGGAGAGGGAGAGAGTGTGCATTTAAGCTGGAGCCCGTGGTCCTTTGAATGAGAAAGTCTCACTTAGGCAAGGTATTTGATAAGGTGGTCCTCCTTTGTTGGTGATTTTGCATGGGTAGGGCATATGGAACCTTTAGGTGATGGAGGTTTGCTAGAGAACCTGTATTCCTGGGGTTGTACTTTGAAAGCTTACAGCCACTTCTAGTTCACATTCCTTAGAATCTGCATGCGCGTGGGAATGGGATCAGCAGAACAGGAGCTGCAATGCAAGGACTTGTGCAAAGTCTGGAGTGGGGAATTAAGATTGCCTTTGGGACGAAGCTACCAGCCCAGACCTGGGTAGTTCTCATGTACCCAGAGACTGGGAAAAGGAGGCTACCAGAAGCAAGTTTTCAAATGGCATGCTAGGAATAATAGAAGGTGTTTAAAAAGTGAAACACTCAGGGGCTTTAAGGTTTTTAGTTTTTTGTTTGTTTGTTTTGTTTTTTTTTTTCTTTTTTAAGGAGGAAGTTAAAAACTGCAGGAAATGAAAGCATGCATTCTACTAACAGAATGCTAAGAAACACAAGCAAACCCGCTGGCCTTACAAGATGGAAAGTCACATAACTCCATTGTTTTAGAGAGAAAAAAAAAAAGAAAGGGTGAAACCTGCACAGTCTTTACCCCAGAATGATGCACAGAGTATTGAGGAGCATGTCTCATCTGGATGCCTTCTTCTGCTGCACAGGTACTCACAGGTAAGGAAGGGTGTCCTGGGGTGCTGATGCGGGCAGGCAGCTATTGCCTTCCAATTTAAATATTCCCTAACTGTCCTGTTTGCCATTCATCTGCACTTTTTTCCAAAAGACTCACAAATAAAAGGTAATCTTGGATATTTCTGAAGACTGTTCTGACTCGGGTAGTTGTGAGTTTCACTGAACCTTCCTGATTTGATGGTGGCCACATCCACACATCCAGCCCACCACACACAAGTACCTGAGGACCTGGGTAGATGCGGGGGCTGAGCCGAAAACACAACAGTCTGTGTAGGGTGGACTCACCTGCATGGCTGAGATCAGTGATGGCAGCAAGGGCCTTGGGCAAAGGAGCAACTTCAGGATCCATCCCAGAGTCCAGATTTTGTGTACAGCCTGGGTGCTCCACTGGGCAGAAAACTTCCTTGGGGGATGGCAGTGTAAGGGGTGTCATCGAAGACTCAGCAGCATTCACAGAGGAATCAAGCATGTTACTACTCCCAGCGGCCAGAGGGCAGAGGCCAGGCCCATGGGCAGGACCCTTGGATGTGAGGCTGGCAGGATGATGACTTCGCCACTCAGGGTGACTTTCACATTCAAAGACTGACCTGGGGAATATATCCAAACAATGTGCCCTGGTGGGCAGAGCCCAGGGTCGGGTGGGGGGGTGTTAGGAGGGGAATCCAGCCAAGATTGGGAATATGGGCTGAAGCCAATGATGCTGTGGAAGGTTGAACATCACTGCTGCTATTGACCCTGCCTGATCATCCCTGCGGCTACCAAGGGATGGGCCTGATATGCCCAGAGTCACATATGATGCCAATCGCTATTTATACAGAACCAGAAACAAGAGAATGATCTATAAGACCCTAATTTCTTCTTCTTCTTCTTTTTTCTTTTTCTTTTTTTGGTTTTTTTTTTCTTTTTGATTTGGTTTGTTCGAGACAGGGTTTCTCTGTGTAGCCCTGGCTGTCCTGGAACTCACTCTGTAGACCAGGCTGGCCTCGAACTCAGAAATCTGCCTGCCTCTGCCTCCCAGAGTGTTGGAATTACAGGCGTGCGCTACCACCGCCTGTCTAAGACCCTAATTTCAAATGAATAAATGATGGTTAATATTAAAGAAACATTAGGCAGAAGCTGACAGTGATTTCATGAATATTCCATCAGAGTTAATGTGTCTCAAACAATATCAGAGCTCTCCTGAAGCACACCCTCAACCCCTGCCACAGCCTGTATGGTGGGCCCTACAACATTCCCATTTCACAGGTAAGAGCTCATGAGAAACTGCTGAGGTCACACACCTGGGCAGTGTCCAGCCTGGCACTGCCCCCATGACTGACGAGCTCTGAGTTGTATGCAGAAGGCTCTTGCCTTGCCAAGGGGAGTAGAGAATAGGGGGAGCCCCAGACTGTGAGGTATACACAGTCTGCTGTTTACTCTGTGAAATAAATGGACAACCAACTCTCAGGGATAAAAGAAAACCAAAGCAAGCCACAGCTTCAGAGCCCAGAACGGAAAGCCCTAGGGTTAGGGTTAAATTACACTCTGGTCTTCAACTAAAGGAGGAAGGGAGTAAAGAGGAAACCTGTCCCCTGGACTGAGTGCATGACACTACCTCAATCCCAGTGACTGTGATGTCGTGTGGTCTCCAGAAATCCTCTCCGCTGGGGACATCAGCCCCTTAGATTGTTGGGTGGTATCTGGGGACTGTAGAGTACCATTTCCTTCACTTCCAGCTGGAAGCAAACCAGAGAGAGGAGTGTGTTAGGTCCTAGCCCCCTGCCCCCCAGCAGCTCCACAGTCATCTCAATAATCTTGTCCCTTGGTCTGACTTCAGTGCAAACAAATAGGTCCAAGCCTGGAGATGGATCTGCTTCCCAAATAACTCCATTTAGGTCCTGATGGATATGTCAAACCCTGCCTCCAGACCCACACAGCCATGCCAGGGTCAATTCAGAGCCAGCTAGATCTTATCAGACCCCCCCCCAAAGGCCCTTGGGTTGGTCACCTGAGCACTGAGATACAGTGGGAGACTCAAGATGGTTTCCTGAGAGCTGCATTGTCTCAGGAACATGATCCTTTTCCTGGGAATCTTCTGATGTGGCCTCCTGGGCTCTTGCCGCATGCTGGAGAAGAGTCTTCTGTCGCCGCCGATAATTGGCAAACCAGCTGTATACTTGTTCAGTAGTCAAGCCTGTCTCTGAAGCCAGGTTTTCCTGTCATACCCCACACCCCGAAAAAATCCTTCAGTTACAGGGGTTCACAGAACTGTCGGAGACAGCTAATATTCATGTAGGAAACCAACTGGGGACAGCCCAGTTTGACCCCCTGAAAGGATGGCAGAAATTCTGATCAGTGAACTGGTATAGTGGGGAACAGAAAACAGTCTCCTGAGCATGTGCTGAAGAAGTAGATAGGAACACACATGCACGCACGTGTGCGCACACACACACACACACACACACACACAGAGAGAGAGAGAGAGAGACAGAGACAGAGACAGAGACAGAGAGACAGAGATACAGAGATACAGAGACAGAGACAGAGAGAGAGACAGACAGAGACAGAGACAGAGACAGCTTCTGCACCCATTCCATTCTGGACCACCTGAGAGCCTTGAGTACACAGGATCCTAATAAGGAATAGGGCCAGATCAAAATTACCTTGAGCCCTAGGATCAATGTCTGCACTGTCCCCAACCAAAGCCCCTTCTCTGCTGCACTCTGACTTTCAGCTTGGAATCACACAGCAGAGGTCTGGGGAACATCTGGGAACTGACCAGGTTGGGATGTGGGCAGCCCCTCATGAGAAATCCAAGCCTCACAGAGATGTTTCGGAACATGGTGGGTGGGGGTAAACATAACCAGAGAGGGGACCGTGGAGCTCAGTGAGCCCAGAGGGAGACACAGAGATCTCAGCAAGTTACATAGTGGAGAGGGAGCTAACTAAAAGAAGGGGGCCCTGTCTGGGAAGAAGACAATAAGGCTCACTGTGAGAAGTCGGCTGAGAAGAGGTAGGGAGAGCTTCCTAGGAAGAAGAGAGAAGAATTCCTTGGAAGAAGGTAGGGAGACTGCCTTTATGGATGAGGGAAGAAGTCTCTGGAGGAGAAGCAGAAAAGCCACCTAAAGTGGGTGTTGTCCTTACCAACTGGGCCTTCTTGGGATAAGCACTCACACCTGTGGCAAAGTCCTGCAGATGGCTGCGAACCTCTGGGAGAAAGTTCCGGGTCTTAGGACCGTCTGGGCAGAAGGTAAGGGGTGGCGGATTCCTGTATCGGGGAGTGGGTGACAGAAGAATTTATATAGCACAACTTCCCTCATCTCAGGCCCTGAGACTTCTCAGCAAAGGAGTTCTGAGAAGCATTCTTAAGTCCACCCCTATACCTCAGTCCAAGTCGTTAAGAGTGGTCAGATTCCGACTTTCCGGGATGCCAGCTGGTGGTCAACCATTCTCTGATCTCACCCAGTGAATGAGCACAACTGCCCCCCCAACCCCGCCCCAGCTAGGCCTGCACAAGCACCATCTCTGTCCTGCTCTGTTTATATCAGGTGTATGAACACTGCTCCCCACCATCTGCCTCTCTTGTTCAGTGGCATCCCCTTGAGCTGGCAAAGCTGTGAATCTCTCACCTTACACATGAATCCCACTAGTTTCCTCCCCTGACTTGGTCCCTAGGAGAACAACTGTTCAGAGAATGAGCAATATCATGATTGCAACCTTCTGTGTGTGTGTGTGTGTGTGTGTGTGTGTGTGTGTGTATGTGTCTATGTGAACCAATCCAAGTATGCCTGAGTGTCGGCGTCCACTTGGCTCATCTCACTCATTCCCTGAACTCAGCTTCTCCATTTCTCATGCCCACCCAATGGTGGGCCCTCCTCTTGCTGTTCTTCTGGTTTGGGGAAGCCCCTGCACCATGGAAGAGATCCATGTTATTGTCTTTCTCTCTGGTCTTTACACAGCACAAGGATTTCAGGATGGCTGAAGGACTCAGTAGCTATCATTCTCGTATGTCCAGACTGATTTTTCCTGCTGTTCCTTTTGAATTTCTTCATAAAGGACACATGGCATCTATAAAGGTCACTTTTCTGAGGAGTAGATGGCCTATAGATATGACATAAATGTATCTGTCATGTGAATGCACATCTGAGGACTATCTCATCTAAAACATCCTAAACAGAATCCAGCTGTGAGCACAGAGCCTCCCCCTGCCCATACACATCCAGAACAAATTTCCCTGGGCTTGTTGGCTCATACTCAGTAGAGAGATCCTCCTGCCTAGACTTCAGTCCTGGGCCACAGCTGGCCTTCAGAACACTGCAGGGCTGGAGAGCATAGTAACCGCAAAGCCCATGTTCTGCTTTCTCCCCACACCGTCCAGAGGTTACTTGTCAAGTGTACCAGGAGGCCCGGTGACAGGGAACTCAAACCAAGCACCACCTTTTCAGATGGTCACCAGCTGGGCACCCATCTGTATTTGAGTAGTGTTCAATTTCTTGTGGTGTCTGCTATCAACTCCAGGACAGCAGGCACCTCTTAATCTCTGTCTTGACATCTTCCAGCCTGGAAGCTTTGTCGGTGTGGTTTCCCACTCTTCTACAAAGCCTGGCCAGGCTTGTATTGATCGTATGGTCAGACATAGCCCGTTCCCAACAGCAAAGACATGATCAGTCTCAGTCCTCTTACTGCTGGCATAGCCCCACATAAGGAAAGCTACTTTATTTCTTCTCCATCATCCCTGGACCTATCCCATGTATCCAAGTATCAGAGCATTAAGCCCTCAGTCAGGTGCGAGGCCACAGATAAGGAGAAAAGTTTTGACAGTCTCAGTGTCTAGGCCACCCTGGCCTGGTAAGATGCGCGCGTGCGCGCACATACACACACACACACACACACACACACACACACACAAACACACACACACACTTACACACACAGCAACTCAGACAGGTGTGCTATCTGCTTCTTGTCAACTTGGTCCTCTGTGATGATGAAGCTAAGACTAATAGTGATGATTTCTGCCCCTGCCATCCCCAGGGACTAGCATGATGCCTAGGGCATGGGCATCAGACAATGTTAGAAGCAGGCAAGCAGAACTCAATTAGTTGCCCTACGGTCACTATCGCCATCCACAGGCTCTGTGGCTCAGGGTGAAGAGAAGTCAGGACAGTCAGGATGCCAGAGCTGCATACAGTCACCTACTTCCAGCCTTCACAACACTCAGGCTGGTGAGGGTCACACCAGGATATGCCAAACATGGGTCTTCATTACATTGTAATAAATACTGCTAAGGTGGCTTCCTGTCCTTGTTTCCTCAGTCCCTAGGGGTTCAGATGGCACATTCTTCCCCAGGAAGTACCATGGAGCCTGCACAGAGGACAATCAGCATTTACCTCTTTCTGCAGCGAAACCTCTGTGCTGCACTCAGCTCAGTGACACCCAGTCTCTTCATGGTCAGCTGGTAGTGGATGTCATTCCAGAGTTGTACCAGGTCCTGGCTGCCTCCTGGCACATGACACACCTGTGGGAAAAACCTGCTGAAACGCAGTCACCTCTGTACTCCCTGGACTGTGTGGCAATCAGTCATCTGCACCAACCCAGCCTTTGGGAAAGGCCACCATCTGGGTCCGCAAACCAGCAATATCAGCTGAACTAAAAGTCCTCAAGAGGCAGCAGGCCCAGAGGAGGTGACACCCCCTGGGCCAGTCAGTTACCACACAGGCTATGTCAGGCTTCGTGCCAGCCAGGCATAGATCAGAGGCCTGGTTTCTGATCTTAAGCCCTTCAACCCTCCAAAGAAATAAGTAAGGAACTCCTCTACTCAATCACCCCAGTCCAGAGAACAAGGCATGCCATATTCACCAACCATGCCTTGTTCTCCTCATCTGTCTCTAGGCAAGAGCTACCTCAGTGAGATGCAAGTCCAACTTCAGGGGTTCTAATCACCAGTGCTACTGACAGCCATTCTGTAGTCTCCACAGACCAACCAGGTAGTCCCTCTCTGTTCTTGACATTCTTACTGAATGATTGTGTGTTTTCATTTATCATAGGCTGCCCTGCCAACTCGCCACTGTCTTTCCTCTGACTCACGAGTATTGAGATTACAGGTATGCACATCTATGTTCAGCTCTATGTAGAATGTGTCACCACATGTGTTGTGTGACATTTTCCTCCCAGAGTAAAACATTTGATCCCCCAGGGGTGCTCCTTAAGCAGGGAAACAAAGCGCTGATTAAAAAAAAAAAATTAGCCTCCAGGGCACGCTGAATCTGCCAGATTCACTGGAGCCCCTCGTGCCAGAGTAAGCACAGCCTAGCTGCCAAGAAGACCCCAGAACACAGGAGAGCCAAGATGCAAAGAACACTCTCGGCCAAGGAGAGCCCCAAGGAAGACTGAGACCTGACTAGTTGCTTAGAGTGAGGATAATCCACTCAAGCTGCCTGGAAGATGGTCAGTCCACATGAGGCACGTGGAAATGACACCCTCTAAACTTTGGTGTGGCCCATGCTTATAAGGCACAGTTTATAGGCCATGCAGTGTGCTCCAGGCTCCCTGCTCTGGTGAAGTGTCTCACCTGCTGGGGGTCAGGGGGCCTTGGTGATGCAGCTGGCTGAGCCATTTCTGCTTCTGTAAGTAATCCCTCACCCATATTCCTGTAAATAACCTCAATAGAACTAATTGGATCACCATCTGGATTTTGGTAGTCTCCATACTTTGGTCTGTCATGAGTTCCCTTTCCGGGGTAAGAGGACAACAGGGTTTTGTCTCTTTATAAGTCAAGCAACATGATTGTGCAGTCTTTGTGAGTAGTGCACAAGAGTGTGCATTTCTATAGTCAGCAGCAGAGGTTCTCTGACTGCTGTTGTGTGTACTTAGAAGTTCATCTGAGGTAGAGATGCCAGCCAAACAGTAACTGGTTTTTATATAGGAGCAATTACAACAAGAAAGAGAGATGAAGATTGTATCATCCCCAGTCATTGCTGTTGATTTAGCAACTTAAATTAAAGACAAGAATGAGAGAGAGAGAGAGAGAGAGAGAGAGAGAGAGAGAGAGAGAGAGAGACCTATTGAAGACACTCCTCAAGTCCAAAGTTTAGTAGACAAAGAGAAAGGATATGTACTCCAGCATTCAGATGAGGGCATTAACCATGAGCCAGTGCAAGAAACTAGTGTGGTCCATTCAGCACATGAAGAGCTGGAATGAGGGAAGATTTTTCAAACAATTAATCAAAGAGGCTGTGTTATCCCACCTGGAGATGCATCTCAGATACAGTCGCCAAACCCACAGCACTATTGTGGATGCCAAGAAATGCTTGCCGAAAGGAGCCTGATATGGCTGTCTCCTCTGAGGCCCTGCCAGAGCCTTTCAAATACAGAGGAGGATGCTCACAGCCAACCATTGGACTGAAAACAGTGTCCACATTAGAGGAGTTAGAGAAAGGACTGAAGGAGCTGAAGGGATTTGCAACTCCATAGAAAGAACAACAATATCAACCAACCGGGGATAATATTTGAAATGTAAATAAAGAAACTACCCAAGGGTAAAAACAGAAAAAAAAAAGAAAGAGGCTGTTTTGTTCTGAGGACATGGGAGTGGATGGGATTCATTTGACCATGGAAAACTGGGTAATATAACTATCCACCCCTCTGTAATGCAAAGGCTGATGAACCTGGGACCTTGTGGGAGAAATCAATCCCTGATGTATTGGCTTACCAAGACCATTAGGGACACTTGGTGATGTGTCCAAAGGGCCAATAAATAACAGTGGTTGAAGGACAACAGAGAAGGGGTGGATGCTCCTGAAGGAACTAGTAATAAAAGGAGCTATTTCAGTCTCTGTTCCATAGACCAGACAGAGCCATGTTCACAAAGAGGTCTAAGAGAAATTGGTCCAGCAAGGACCTTGCAAGAACCCCATGGAGAGTTAGTCCATTTTCCAGAGTCATATGTGGTAGGGCAAGATATTTATATAGTAGGAAATGCTTTCTTGATCAAAGTAAACTAATACAGCCTATAAGAAGTGTCTGTAAAGTTAGAGAGCAACCCAGAGGAGATGAGAAAAAAGTCAAGCAGAGAAAGAGTTCTATCTGGCTTACTCAAAGGCAAATGTGGCTGGATTTGAGTGGAAGTAGAGTTCCTAAGGAAAACGTTTATTTAAAACAAAACAAAGAAACAAGCAAACCAAACAAAACAAACTGTGAGTTATGGAACTTCTGGGAGTCTTAAGAGACTGAAGACCAATACTCCTCCACTGTTGGTGGGATTGCAAAATGGTAAAACCGCTCTGGAAATCAGTGTGGCGGTTCCTCAGAAAATTGGGCATGTCACTTCCAGAGGACCCTGCCATACCACTCCTGGGCATATACCCAGAGGATTCCCCTGCATACAATAAAGACACATGCTCCACTATGTTTATAGCAGCCTTGTTTATAATAGCCAGAAATTGGAAGGAGCCCAGATATCCCTCAAAAGAGGAATGGATACAGAAAATGTGGTATATTTATACAATGGAGTACTACTCAGCAATTAAAAATAATGAACTCATGCAATTTGTAGGTAAATGGTTAGATCTGGAAAATATCATCCTAAGTGAGCTAGCCCAATCACAAAAGAATACACATGAAATGCAATCACTGATAAGAGGATATTAATGAGCCCAGAAGCCCTAAATACTCAAGGCACAATTAGCAAGTCAAATGACTCCCAAGAAGAAGAAAGGAGAGAACCCTGGGCCTGTAAGATTGGATCCAATATTGTAGACCCAGAACAGAGAGATCGTGGCGGGGGAATGATTGGGGAATAGCTGGGGGGGGGAGAGGAATTATGGGACATATGGTGGGGGGGGGAACTGGGAAAGAGGAAAGCCTTTGGTATGTAAACATAGAATATAGAAAATAAAAATGAAATTAAAAAAAAGAGACTGAAGACCACTGCACAGAGGACTTCCAGGGTAGAAAAACACAGGGGATGATGATCAAGCCTGCCCTGTCCCAGTGGTGGGTAATCATATCCCCAGAATAAGGAAGGGAACTTCCCCTCAAGCAAAACTTCTGCTAGGGGTGGACATGGTTTCCCCTCTCAGCCAGGTATTGGGAAAGGAGAGGCAACAGCTACATATGTCCCTGCTGCCAACCTTTAGAGTCAGTGGGTGCAGCAGAGTAGAGCAAGACCATGGTCTCCTTTGGAAATGGGTGGTAGAGCTCAGTAGAGTAAGTCAGGCACACTGAGTTTATCAGGTGTGGAGAAATGTAGGGAATGTATGAATTTGGGCACAAAGAAAAACACCAAGGGTTACAGGGAGCAATTAAAGTTAGCTCCCTGTATCCATGCTTTGTACCCTCCCTGATGGACCAAAGAAGCAACTGATAACATATGCATGGAACCATTTTATGCTGTATAAGGCCTTGCTTATGCATGACTTCAGTATGGTCTTAGTTGTGAAGTTCTAGGATAATCAGACCCCTGCTGAGAACAGAAGACAATAGACTATCAGTGTATTTTTGCAAAGGTTATTTTTTAGTTGCACTGAACCTTATGGGATGGTGGTTTGGGATGGTTGCCTAGCTCTGCCCATCCTCAGGCAAAGCTTGTGTTATAAAGATGCCATAATTCCAATCACTGAGTGTTGTGGAGAGTTGAAAAGCCATTGCAGAGACATGTATGCGCTATGGAACTTCCATCAACTTACAGCTCTACCAAGATTTAGAGAAGTTGGAATCCAAAAGGACACACACTGAGGCCACTAGGTTACTGAGTGAATACTCCAGTGCCAGGAGAAGGCTACCTCCCTCGGACCTGTTGGTTAGGGAAGTCCTTGAGGCTGGGCCAACCATAAAGGCTATTTCTGTTGCTGCTGGCTGGAGGCCAAAGTTGGATGGCAAGGCCCAATTGCTAAGGACAACTTATGTCCATGCTCTGATTGTAGGAGATGGAAAACTTAAGCTGGGAGTGAACTGGAAATTCCCAGCCTGCTGATCAGCTTTCCCAATGCCCATAGTGGCCTTCTGAGCTGCTGGTAGAGAACTGTCACCAACATTTCTGCTTGACTAAGGACCCTGCAAGTTAATATATTTACCTGCCTGGCAAGATATGCCTGTTTATGCAAGAGTGGCTCAGATATTGTGAGTGAGTCAGACCAACAGCCTCCTGAACATATTTAAGGATAGCTCTACATGACTGAGTTCACACTGGCAGTGTAAGCCAAGAAAATATTCTCTGGCTGGAGAGGTCACAGGTTCTTATGGGAAGAAACATTTATGCTTTCACTCCACGGATGTGATGTTCCTGTCAATCTGCCTGTAAACACACGAGTGCCCATACACCACTGTTGTCTTAAGCCTCAACACATAACCACTGGTGAAGAAGCTCTTGAGCACAAATGACTGTTACAGTGGTATGGGGGCTGTTTTGCTTACCCACGGGTAGAAATCTATAGTCAGCCCTGCAAGGCACAGGGGTCATTGCAAGAGGAGGAGGGGGAAAATGCAAGAGTAGGGGTTGGAGTGTTGTGTAACAGTTTCTTCCCATATTAAAACATTCCATCCTGCAGGGGAGCTCCTCAAGAAGGGAGGCAAACAAGTACAAAGGTAGCTTCAAGATTCACTAGGCCCCTCCCTGCCAGAGCAAGCAGATCCCAGAGGCAAAGACTCTCATACAACTCTAGCTGCACAGAAGACTCTGATCAGACCAGGTGGCTGAAGAGATTAAGTCCAAGAGGCACTTTGCTGTTATCCCTACTATGGCCTGTCTGGGGTGAGTAGACAAGTGCGTTTTGTCTCTAGTGGAAATTTCTCTCACACAAGGACATCAGAACTACACATTGCTCACCACTTGGTCCACTATTGATCCACCAAAGAAGGAATTACTAAAAGGACAGTTGCTAAGGCTACCAAGCTTGGTGTCGCTTTGTTAAATCAATGTGTCATCCTGCCTCAGCTCAGGATTACCTTGGGGGACAGTGGAAGGTGCTGTGTCCCCACTTCTCTCGGTACCCACCACCATACCTCCATCATACCTCTAGAATCTGGAGGGCTAAAAGGTGCTGCTCCTGCTGGATTAGGACCTGGACACACACCAGGGTCACGTCTATATTTTTCAGAAGACCCCAACGATGCTTGCTGTCCAGAATGGCTTCTACCAATTGTACCACCTGAACAGGGCTGTCTTCGAGGTCCAGACACAGCTTGCCTGCCATGGTCACCAAGTCAGGTGGGGGAGATCTGGCATCCGCATGCTCCCTCAGCAGCCTCAGGAAATCCTGCATCCTGCAAGACTGGCTCTGCCAACAGAGAACGTTCAGGGTAGCAGTGACCTCGGCTGGTTTTTATTCATAGCTTTTCAGTTCCATTACACACTGCATGTGATATGAGTCTAGGCTTCTACCATGTCCAAGATGGGATAACTCACCTCGGAAAAGCTAGGCTGTTTACACACATGCTCCTTCCAGATCCTCCAAAGAACCCTGTCCTTGAGGAAGGCAGCTTTGCCGAAGCCACTGAGCAGGGCGTTCTCTCTCTCTCTCTCTCTCTCTCTCTCTCTCTCTCTCTCTCTCTCTCTCTCTCTCTCTGCAAGCACCCAATGTCAACTTTCTGAGCCTTAACCCCTACCCCTGGCCTGATGCTTTCATCTCTTTTATTCTTTCTAGGCTCCATGGTTTCATAGAAGCTATGGTCAGGTTTCCATTTGCTCTTTGCTGTACCCTCTGTGGGTTTCCCTGAAGACCCGGCACCTGCCACATGGGTGAGGTGACAGTCACCCAATTACAGACATTCGATCTTTTCACAGAGCTGGGGACACAGATTTCCAGGAGGAAATGCTGGGTCCTGAAGCACCTTGCAACTGGAGGGAGCTGCTAGAAGAGAAATTTTGCGAATTCTCAGCAAATTCACACGTTTGAAGATATCCCACCTGAGGACATTGGTGCCTCATATTGATAGATTTTCAGACATAAAACCTCAGCACGGAGATCCCATTTCTGTGGAATACCCTCCAAAATGGAGGCTGAGGACTGTCTGCCATTAGGTAATCCTGAGGACTGAGCCCAGCCTGTAAGGTCTGTTAGCAAGAGCCCCCCCCCGCCCCCGCGCGCCCCGTCTAGTTCCTTCACATACTGGTGTGTACCTCAGGTGCCTCATGAGCCCTCAACAGAAGAGCGTTCATGGTTCTCACAGACCTGGAGCAGGGCTATCTCGGGATCCCGGTTTCATCCAATACTTAGAGCAACTCCCAGGTGGGCCAGGCTCAGTGTCTGCTTGATGACACCTGTATCTGAGAAGAAAGGGATGCCTGCTGAATCCCCACCCACGCTGGGACCAGAAAGCCAGCCCACGGAGTCTGGTACCTTTGCAAAATGCTCTTCCTTCTGAAGAAGGTGCTCGTAGACTGTAGATTCCAAACCCCGGATGTGGAGCTGGGAAGACACAATAGTCTGCACCACAGCCCACCTGACTTTCTGGACATCACTGCCCATTGGCCTACCCGAAGCACCTCCCTGCCACATTGACCCGCCCTATCCTCTTCCAACCACTCCTCCTGAAACCCTGCATCGTGACTTCCATTGTTCCAGGGCTGGTTCTGTGTGGGCCGCAAGCAAGCTACAGTTACAAAGTATCCAAACATCAGACTCTCCTCCTCCAGGCCAGAAGCACCTTGAAAAGCTGCATGTGGCAGCTAGAAGCAAAGACCACTGTTTAGCACAGTGGGGGAAAGTTGGCCTGGGGCACACCCTGGGTCTTCCTTGTAGGATCACTCTGGTCCCCTGTGCTCCTTGACTTGTCAATGATCATGAGAGACCATGGGCACTCCTGACATAAGCCCTGAGTACAGACAAGTTGTGGAGCTTCACAGTCCTTTAGTGGAGACTATTCTAGGGTCCCGAAATACTCAGAGGGGTGTGTGTGTGTGTGTGTGTGTGTGTGTGTGTGTGTGTACACTTATGTGTGTGTGGGCGTATGTGTATAATTATTGCATTTGTATGCATGTTTATGCGTAGTGTGTACATGTGAGTGTGGTGTGTTCATGTTAAGTGTGTACCTATGTGTGCATGCATAGATGTATGATGTCTTCTGTTTCTTTCCATGTCGTGATGCACTTTCATATTTATTCTTGCTTCTTGTATCATATAATCCTTGTATAGTTCACTGTTTAAAATAAAACTGTTTATCAAGTTGGGGTGTTCCAAACCAGACTGTTTAGTGGTGCTAACCCTTTCCAGGCCCGTGCTTGGGTGTTCCCAATTTCATTGTGATATTCTGCTGAAGCAAAAATTGCTAGACACACCTTATACATTAAACACTGCAAGCAATACCTCGGGTTAACGAATATGTGTTAAAATTTTGGCTTCTAAATGCAAAGTTTTCAATCAGATAGTTACTATTCTTAGGCTCTTTCTCTTCTGTGCCTGATATTTCCTGCCATTCTGGGGTAAAATAAAGTAGTTTTTTTTTGTTTGTACTTTCTTATTTTTTTCTTTCTTTCTTTCTTTCTTTCTTTCTTTCTTTCTTTCTTTCTTTCCTTCTTTGTATTTTTCATAAATACCAGGTAAAACAGACCCCAAACCCCCACCACATCTTTACTTCTTAATTGTTCCCTATTAACTGTAAAAGCTTTTCTGTTGTTGGGTGTGTTTACTCTGCCACATCCCATTCTTTGGGGGTTTTCACCAGGGAAGACTTCAGGGACATGAGTTCAAGACAATAGAAAGTCTTTATTTGCCAGCTGGCAACCAAACTGTGTGTTCAGGATGCCAGGGCAACTCTGCACCTTTCTCATGGGATGAGCTTTTACATGACCACCATGCCCTGGGTTGATATACTGCAGTTAACAAGAACAGTTAATCAGAAGCAGAACTAATGAAGCTAAACTGAAAACTTTGAACATTTAGAGAATTTCCCAGAACTATATGGATTTTATGGATTAGGTCTTTGTTTTAGTATTGGCTGGTCGAGCTGTCTGTGTGATGGGTTCTGCAGCCTGACTAGTACCTGAAAGGCACCTTCCAGGAGCCTGGTGTGCTATGAGGTGCTATTGAGTCCTGGCACCTCTTACACCATATAGCACCACCACCTCCTTTCCCATAGTTCAGTAAAGGCTCATATTAGGGAGGCGCACATCTCCTCAGCAACTAGTGGCAAACATTATTAAAGCATCAGATGGTAAATCATTGGTATGTTGAGAGAATATTGTTCATACAAGGTGAAGAGTGCATCAAAAATCAGAATAAAATGGGTCTGAGGACACAGTTCAGCTGGGAAAGAGCGTGTATCTCAACACAAGGACAGGACATTACTTAAGGCCCAGCACCCAAGTAACAAGTTCCTCATAGTGGGGCAAGTTTGTAAGCCAGTTCGAATCAAAGAAAAGTAAATGTTTGGCTTGAGACAAGGTGCATGACACTTGAGGAGCAATGACACACAGGACTGCCCTCTAGCTTTCACCCATACATGTCATGCATCATACATACACAACTCTGCTCACAAATCAGCACACACATACATACACACACTTACACAAAATCAGTACAAAGCCACAATAAACTAGACATTTCTGTGTGACCCCCTTACTGCTGAATCTACACCAGGAGCACTGTGAATTGAGGCCAGCCTGTGCTTTCTACCAAGAGCCTATATTGCCAACAAAAAAGTAGTCACAGTGCCAACTCTCCAACAAATATCTAAAGCCAAGAGACCATACAGATATGAGGCTACCTACCACCACTGTGCTGGTAGTTTGAATCATATAAGAACGTCCCTCATAGTTTTCCTTCAAGTATTTTTCTGTATGTCTTGATGTGTGGATAGATATTAAACTTGGCTTTGTCTAAGGATAGCATGTTTTCCCATCTGTGTTGACTGAGAGTTTTGCTGGTATAGTAGTCTAGGTTGGCAAGTGTGGTTCCTTAGCGGCTATAAGACATCTGTCCAGGCTCTTCTAGCTTTTAGAGCCTCTGTTGAGAAATCAGGTGTGAGGTTGATAAGTCATTCTTTGTATGTTGCTTGAACTTTTTCCCTTGCAACTTTCAATATTCTTTCTTTGTTCTGTAGATTTACTGTTTTGATTATTATGTGGCCGCAGGAATTTCTTTTCTAGCCCACTCTAACTGGTGTTCTGTAAGCTTTTTGTATGTTTATAGGCATCTATTTTTTTAAGTTAGGGAATTTTGCGGGTTGAACATGTCAATGGACTCTATTTTTTCTGCGGTGTGTGGCTCAGGATCTCTTAGTGGGGTGGGTCTGTTTCCTCTTCACCACCACAGGCTTCTGTCTTCAAAGGATGGCACTGGCCCTGTGGATGGCTGCCATACACAGATCATTGTGGTATCTGTTCTTACTAATCATGTGTCTCATGCTGCTGAGGGTAGCCCAAGCATTCCTGTTGATGGTGGTCCTAATGTAAGAATTTGCAGGTTTTCTCTGGCTGGATCTATGTTTCATAACTACCCTGATCCCTTTGCCATCAGCACCTGGCTCTACTCTGATAGTCTTGTGGTGAATTAGCCCATTGTAGCAGAAGGAGTTTGGGGCCTTCAGATTATTGAACTCTGTGCTGTACATCTGCTTATTCTTCTTGATCAAGAAACTGATCCATTGCAGACATGTGGACATGGCAGGGGCTCCTCTTCCTATGGTGGTTGGAGACCTGGAATTTTTCTTTTAAAATTTTGTAGAAAATTTCTGGACCTTGGAGCTAAGACTCACCTTCTTTTCTTCCTTTTGATCGTAGGTTAGGTATTTTCATGGTATCCAAGATTTCCTGGATGTTTTGTGTCAGTAGATTTTTAGATTTAACATTTCTTTGTTGTATGAGGTTCTTCTATCTTATCTTATTTGCCCAAGATTCTTTCTTCTATCTCTTGTATTCTGTTGGTGATGGTTATGTTTCTTTTTTTCCTTTTTTTATTGGATATATTCTATATTTACATTTCATTTCCCTTTTTCTGGTTCCCGACCCCCAAAGGTCCCACATGCACTTGCTCCTTCATCCAACCTTTCCCACTTCCCTGTTCTGATATTCCCCTACACTGATGCTTTGATCCTTTCCAGCACAGTATCCACTCCTTTCTTCTTGTCAGACATCATTTGGTATGTGAATTGTGTCTTTGGTGTCCCAAGAGTCTAGGCTAATATCCACTGATCAGTGACGGCATACCATGGGTATTCTTTTGAGACTGGCTTACCTCACTTAGTATGATGTTCTCCAGCTCCATCCATTTCTCTAAGAATTTCATGAATTCATTGTTTCTAATGGCTGAATAGTATTCCATTGTGTATATATACCACATTTATTGTATCCATTCCTCCATAGAGGGACATCTGGGTTCCTTCCAGCTTCTGGCTATTATAAATAAGGCTGCCATGAACATAGTAGAGCATGTATCCTTATTGCATGCTGGGGAATCTTCTGGGTATATTCCCAGGAGTGGTATGGCTGGGTCCTCCAGAAGTATCATGTCCAGTTTTCTGAATAACCGCCATACTGATTTCCAGAGTGGTTGTACCAGCTTGCAGTCCCACCAGCAGTGGAGGAGTGTTCCTCTTTCTCCACATCCTCGCCAACACCTGTTGTCTTCTGACTTTTTAAACTTAGCCATTCTGACTGGTGTGAGGTGAAATCTCAGGGTTGCTTTGATTTGCATTTCTCTAATGACTAAAGATTTTTGTTTTTCAGCCATCCGAATTTCTTTGGGTGAAACGTCTTTGATTAGCTCTGTACCCCATTTTTAGATAGGGTTATTTGGTTTTCTGGGGTCTAATTTCTTGAGTTCTTTGTATACATTGGATATTAGCCCTCTGTCACACGTGGGGTTGGTGAACATCTTTTCCCAATTTGTTGGTTGCCAATTTGTCCTTTTGACAGTGTCTTTTGCCTTAAATAGAAATATTGTAATTTTATGAGGTCCCATTTGTCTATTCTTGATCTTAGAGCATAAGCACTTGGTGTTCTGTTCAGGAATTTTCCCCCTGAGCCAATGTCTTCAAGGGTCTTCCCCAGTTTCTTTTCTATTAGTTTTAGTGTGTCTGGTTTTATATGGAGGTCCTTGATCCACTTGGAGTTGATCTTAGTGCAAGGAGATAAGAGTGGATCAATTCTCATTCTTCTGCATGTTGACCTCCACTTGATCCAGCACCATTTGTTGAAAAGGCTATCTTTTTTCCACTGGATGTTTTCAGCTCCTTTGTCGAATATCAGTTGGCCATAGATGTGTGGGTTCAATTCTGGGTCTTTGATCCTATTCCATTGATCCACTTCCCTGTCACTTTACCAATACCATGCAGTTTTTAACACTACTGTTCTGTAGGATTGCTTGAGTTTCGGGATATTGATTCTCCTAGAAGTTCTTTTACTGTTGATGATAGTTTTAGCTATTCTGGGATTTTTTTTATTCCAGATGAATTTGAGAATTGCTCTTTCTAACTCTATGAAGAACTGAATTGGGATTTTGATGGGGATTGTGTTGAATCTGTATATTGCTTTTGGCAAGATGGCCATTTTTACTATATTGATCCTGCCAAACCATGAGCATGGAAGATTTTTCAATTTTCTGAGGTCTTCTTCAATTTCCTTCTTCAGAGACCTGAAGTTTTTGTCATATAAATCTTTCACTTGTTTGGTTATAGTCACACCAAGATACTTTATATTGTTTGTGGCTATTGTGAAGGATGTCATTTCCCTAATTTCTTTCTCGGCCTGACTATCCTTTGTGTATAGGAAGGCTACCGATCTGCTTGAGTTGATTTTATAACCAGGCACTTTGCTGAAGTTGTTTATCAGCTGTAGGAGTTCTCTGGTGGAGTTTTTTGGGTCACTTAAATATACTATCATATCATCTGCGAAGAGTAATAGTTTGACTTTTTCTTTTCCAATTTGTATCCCTTTGACTTCCTTATGTTGTTGAATTGCTCTAGCTAGTACCTCAAGTACTATATTGAAGAGATATGGTGAGAGGGGGCAGCCTTGTCTAGTCCCTGATTTTAGTGGGATTGCTTAAAGTTTCTCTCCGTTTACTTTGATGTTGGCTATCGGTCTGCTGTAAATTGCTTTTACTATGTTTAGATATGGGCCTTGAATTCCTGTTCTTTCCAAGACTTTTAGCATGAGAGGATGCTGAATTTTGTCAAATGCTTTTTCAGCATCCAATGAGATGACCATGTGGTTTTTTTCTTTGAGTTTGTTTATGTAGTGGATTATGCTGATGGATTTCCATACATTGAACCATCCCTGTATCCCTGGGATGAAACAGACTTGATCATGGTGAATGATTGTTTTAATGTGTTCTTGGATTCAGTTGGCAAGTATTTTATTTAATATTTTTGCATTGATATTCATAAGAGAAATTGGCCTGTAGTTCTATTTCTTGGTTGGATCTTTGTGTGGGTTTGGTATCACGGTAATTGTGGCTTCATAGAATGAGTTGGGTAGTGTTCCTACTGTTTCTATTTTGTGGAATAGTTTGAAGAGTATTGGTATTAGGTCTTCTTTGAATGTCTGATAGAATTCTGCACCAAAACCATCTGTTCCTGTGCTTTATTTAGTTGGAAAACTTTCTATGACTCCTTCTATTTCTTTGGGGTTTATGGGTCTGTTTGGATGATCTATTTGATCCTGATTTAATTTTGGTACTTAGTGTCTGTCTAGGAAATTGTCCATTTCCTCCAGATTCTCCAGTTGTGTTGATTATAGGCTTTTGTAGTAGGATCTGATGATTTTTTGAATTTCCTCAGTTTCTGTTGTTATATCTCCCTTTTCATTTCTAATTTTGTTAATTTGAATACTGTCTCTGTGCCCTTTGGTAAGTCTGGCTAGGGGTTTATTTATCTTGTTGATTTTCTCAAAGAACCAGCTCCTGGTTTTGTTGATTCTTTGTATGGTTCTCTTTTTTTCCAATTGATTGATCTCAGCCCTGAGTTTGATGATTTCCTGTCTTCTACTCCTCCTGGGTGAAATAGCTTCTTTTTGTTCTAGAGCTTTCAGGTGTGCCATTAAGTTGCTAGTATATGCTCTCTCCTGTTTCTTTTTGGAGACACTCTGGGCTATAAGTTTTCCTCTTAGCAATGCTTTCATTGTGTCCCATAGATTTGGGTATGTTGTACCTTCATTTTCATTAAATTCTAAAAAGTCTTTGATTTCTTTCTTTATTTCTTCCTTGGCTAAGCTATCATTGAGTAGAATATTGTTCAGCCTCCATGTGTATGAGGATTTTCTGTTGTTTTTGTTGCTATTGAAGAACACTCTTACTCCATGGTGACCCGATAGGAGGCATGGGATTAGTTTGATCTTTTTATATTTGTTGAGGTCTGTCTTGTGATCAATTATATGGTCGATTTTGGAGAAGGTACCATGAGGTGCTGAGAAAAAGGTATAGTCTTTTGTTTTAAAATGAAATGTTCTATATATATCTGTTATATATATATAGAGAGAGTTTCAATGAGTTTCCCTGTGTTCCTGTTTAGTTTCTGTTTTCCTAAACAGTCCATTGAGGATAGTGGAGTGTTGAGGTCCCCCACAATTATTGTGTTAGGTGCAATGTGTGCTTTGAGCTTTAGTAAAGTTTCTTTTACAAATGAGGGTGCCCTTGCATTTGGAGCGTAGATGTTTAGAATTGTAAGTTCTTCTTGGTGGATTCTTCCTTTGACTAGCAAGAAGTGACCTTCTGTGTCTCTTTTGATGACTTTGCTTTGAAAGTCAATTTTATCTGATATTAGAATGGCTATTCCAGCTTGCTTCCTGCGACCATTTGCTTGCAAAATTGTCTTCCATCCTTTTACTCTAAGGTAGTGTTTGTCTTTGACTCTGAGGTGTGTTTCCTGTAAGCAGCAAAATGTAGGGTCCTGTTTCCATATCCAGTTTGTTAGTCTATGTCTTTTCATTGGGGAATTGAGTCCATTGATGTTAAGAGATATTAAGGAATAGTGATTATTTCTTCCTGTCATTTTTGATGTTAGTTTTTTTTTATTTTCATGTAAATCTTCAATTTTATCAGAAAATGTTTGTAATTCCTCTTTCAATTAATTTAGTAATGTTTTATGTCTACCTTTTTATCTGTATTATTTTCCATGATAATCTTTAATTTTAACATGTGTTTCTTTTTTTTTTTTAGTTATTTTTATTTTCTATATTCTATGTTTACATTTCAAAGGCTTTCCCCTTTCCCAGTTCCCACCCACCATAGTTCCCATAGTTCTTCTCCCCCCCAACTATTCCCCAATCATTCCCCCTCCCCCCTCGGTTTCTTTACTAAACTGGATGCAATCTTTACATGCCCAGGGTCCTCTCCTTTCTTCTTCTTGGGAATCATTTGACTTGCTATTTGTGTCTTGAGTATTTAGTGCTTCTGGGCTCATTAATATCCACTTATCAGTGATTGCATTTCATGTGCATTCTTTTGTGATTGGGTTAGCTCACTCAGGATGATATTTTCCAGGTCTAACCATTTACCTACAAATTGCATGAATTCATTATTTTTAATTGCTGAGTAGTATTCCATTGTATAAATATACCACATTTTCTGTATCCATTCCTCCTTTGAGGGATATTTGGGCTCCTTCCAATTTCTGGCTATTATAAACAAGGCTGCTATAAACATAGTGGAGCATGTGTCTTTATTGCATGTAGGGGAATCCTCTGGGTATATGCCCAGGAGTGGTATGGCAGGGTCCTCTGGAAGTGACATGCCCAATTTTCTGAGGAACCGCCAAACTGATTTCCAGAGTGGTTTTACCATTTTGCAATCCCACCAACAGTGGAGGAGTGTTCCTCTTTCTCCACATCCTCGCCAGCACTTGTTGTCTCTTGAGTTTTTAATCTTAGCCATTCTGACTGGTGTGAGGTGGAATCTCAGGGTTGTTTTGATTTGCATTTTCCTGATGACTAATGATGTTGAACATCTCTTAAGGTGTTTCTCGGCCATCCGAATTTCTTCTGGTGAAAATTCTTTGTTTAGCTCTGTGCCCCATTTTTTGATAGGGTTATTTGTCTCTTTGTGGTCTAACTTCTTGAGTTCTTTGTATATATTGGATATTAGCCCTCTGTCGGATGTGGGGTTGGTAAAGATCTTTTCCCACTTTGTTGGTTGCCATTTTGTCCTTCGGACAGTGTCCTTTGCTTTGCAGAAACTTTGTAATTTTATGAGGTCCCATTTGTCGGTTCTTGATCTTAGTGCGTACGCTATTGGTGTTCTGTTCAGGAACTTTTCCCCTGTGCCCAAGTCCTCCAGGGTCTTCCCAAGTTTCTTTTCTAATAGTTTCAGTGTGTCTGGTTTTATGTGGAGGTCCTTGATCCACTTGGAGTTGATCTTAGAGCAAAGAGATAAGAGTGGGTCAATTCGCATTCTTCTGCATGTTGACCTCCAGTTGAACCAGCACCATTTGTTGAAAAGGCTATCTTTATTCCATCGGATGGTTGTGGCTCCTTTATCAAAGATCAAGTGACCATAAGTCTGTGGGTTAATTTCAGGGTCTTCAATCCTGTTCCATTGATCTGTTTGCCTGTTGCTATACCAATACCATGCAGTTTTTAACACAATTGCTCTGTAGTACTGCTTGAAGTCAGGGATATTGATTCCCCCAGAAGTCCTTTTATTGTTGAGAATAGTTTTAGCTATCCTGGGTTTTTTGTTGCTCCAGATGAATTTGAGAATTGCTCTTTCTAGATCTATGAAGAATTGATTTGGGATTTTGATGGGGATTGCATTGAATCTGTATATTGCTTTTGGCAAGATGGCCATTTTTACTATATTGATCCTGCCAATCCAGGAGCAAGAAATATTTTTCCATCTTCTGAGGTCTTCTTCGATTTCTTTCTTCAGGGACTTGAAGTTCCTGTTGTACAGATCTTTCGCTTGTTTGGTTAGAGTTACGCCAAGATACTTTATGTTGTTTGTGGCTATTGTGAAGGGTGTTATTTCCCTAATTTCTTTCTCTGCCTGCTTGTCCTTTGAGTACAAGAAGGCCACTGACTTGCTTGAGTTAATTTTCTAACCTGCCACTTTGCTGAAGTTGTTTATCAGCTGTAGAAGTTCTCTGGTGGAGTTTTTTGGGTCGCTTAGGTAAACTATCATATCGTCTGCAAATAATGATAGTTTCACTTCTTCCTTTCCAATTTGTATCCCTTTGACTTCCTTATGTTGTCTAATTGCTCTTGCTAGAACTTCAAGTACTATATTGAAAAGATATGGAGAGAGAGGGCAGCCTTGTCTAGTCCCTGATTTTAGTGGGAATGCTTCAAGTTTCTCTCCATTTATTTTGATGTTGGCTACTGGTTTGCTGTAGATTGCTTTTACTATGTTTAGGTATGGGCCTTGAATTCCTGCTCTTTCCAAGACTTTTAGCATGAAAGGATGCTGAATTTTGTCGAATGCTTTTTCAGCATCTAATGAGATGACCATGTGGTTTTTTTCTTTCAGTTTGTTTATATAGTGGATTACATTGATTGATTTCCGTATATTGAACCATCCCTGCATCCCTGGGATGAAGCCTACTTGATCATGGTGGATGATCGTTTTGATGTGCTCTTGGATTCGGTTAGCAAGAATTTTATTTAGTATTTTTGCATCTATATTCATCAGAGAAATTGGCCTGAAGTTCTCTTTCTTTGTTGGATCTTTTTGTGGTTTAGGTATTAGCGTAATTGTGGCTTCGAAGAATGAGTTGGGCAGTGTCCCTTCTGTCTCTATTTTGTGGAATAGTTTGGAGAGTATTGGTGTTAAGTCTTCTTTGAAGGTCTGGTAGAATTCTGCACTAAAACCATCTGGTCCCGTACTTTTTTTGGTTGGGAGGCTTTCTATAACCCCTTCTATTTCTTTAGGGGTTATGGGACTATTTAGCTGGTCTACTTGATGCTGATTTAATTTTGGTATTTGATATCTGTCTAGGAAATCGTCCATTTCCTCCAGATTCTCCAGTTGTTTTGAGTATAGACCTTTGTAGTAGGATCTGATGATCTTTTGAATTTCCTCAGTTTCTGTTGTTATGTCTCCCTTTTCATTTCTAATTTTGTTAATTTGTATACTGTCTCTGTGTCCTTTGGTTAGTCTGGCTAAGGGTTTATCTATCTTGTTGATTTTCTCAAAGAACCAGCTCCTGGTCTTGTTGATTCTTTGTATGGTTCTCTTTGTTTCTATTTGATTGATTTCAGCCCTGAGTTTAATGATTTCTTGTCTTCTACTCCTCCTGGGTGAATTAACTTGTTTTTCTTCCAGGGCTTTAAGGTGTGCCATTAAGCTGCTAGTGTATGCTCTCTCCAGTTTCTTTTTGGATGCACTTAGAGCTATGAGTTTTCCTCTTAGCACTGCTTTCATTGTGTCCCATAGATTTGGGTAGGTTGTACCTTCATTTTCATTGAATTCTAAAAAGTCTTTGATTTCTTTTTTTATTTCTTCCTTGACCAAGGTGTCATTGAGTAGAGTATTGTTCAGTTTCCATGTGTATGTGGGCTTTCTGTTGTTTTTGTTGCTATTGAAGACCACTCTTACTCCATGGTGATCTGATAAGAGGCATGGGATTAGCTCGATCTTCTTGTATTTGTTGACATCTGTCTTGTGACAGATTATATGGTCTATTTTGGAGAAGGTACCATGTGGTGCTGAGAAAAAGGTATATTCTTTAGCTTTAGGATGAAATGTTCTATATATATCTGTTAAATCCAATTGGTCCAGAGTTTCAATTAGTTTCACTGTGTCCCTGTTTAGTTTCTGCTTTCCTGATCTGTCCATTGAGGAGAGTGGGGTGTTGAAGTCACCCACAATTATTGTGTTAGGTGTAATGTGTGCTTTAAGCTTTAGTAAGGTTTCTTTTACGAAGGAGGGTGCCCTTGCATTTGGAGCATAGATGTTCAGTATTGAGAGCTCTTCCTGGTGGATTTTCCCTTTGGCCAGCAAGAAGTGACCTTCTGAGTCTCTTTGGATGATTTTAGGTTGAAAGTCAATTTTATCTGATATTATAATGGCTACTCCAGCTTGTTTCCTGAGACCATTTGCTTGTAAAATTGTCCTCCAGCCTTTTACTCTAAGGTAGTGTTTGTCTTTAACACTGAGATGTGTTTCCTGTATGCAGCAAAATGTAGGGTCCTGTTTCCGTATCCAGTCTGTTAATCTATGTCTTTTTATTGGGGAATTGAGTCCATTGACGTTAAGAGATATTAAGGAATAGTAATTATTACCTCCAGACATTTTTGAAATTATATTTATTTATCTTATTTATTTATTTTTTTTTTTATCATTTTTTTTTATTTTCTATATTCTTTGTTTACATTCCAAAGGCTTTCCCCTTTCCCAGGTACCCCCCACCATATGTCCCATAATTCCTCTCCCCCCCCATGCTATTCCCCACTCTTTCCCCCCCCCACGATTTCTCTGTTCTGGGTCTACAATACTGGATCCAATCTTTACAGGCCCAGGGTTCTCTCCTTTTTTTCTTCTTGCGAGTCATTTGACTTGCTAATTGTGCCTTGAGTATTTAGGGCTTCTGGGCTCATTAATATCCACTTATCAGTGATTGCATTTCGTGTGTATTCTTTTGTGATTGGGTTAGCTCACTTAGGATGATAGTTTCCAGATCTAACCATTTACCTACAAATTGCATGAATTCATTATTTTTAATTGCTGAGTAGTACTCCATTGTATAAATATACCACATTTTCTGTATCCATTCCTCCTTTGAGGGATATCTGGGCTCCTTCCAATTTCTGGCTATTATAAACAAGGCTGCTATAAACATAGTGGAGCATGTGTCTTTGTTGCATGCAGGGGAATCCTCTGGGTATATGCCCAGGAGTGGTATGCCAGGGTCCTCTGGGAGTGGCATGCCCAATTTTCTGAGGAACCGCCACACTGATTTCCAGAGTGGTTTTACCATTTTGCAATCCCACTAACAGTGGAGGAGTGTTCCTCTTTCTCCACATCCTCGCCAGCACTTGTTGTCTCTCGAGTTTTTAATCTTAGCCATTCTGACTGGAGTGAGGTGGAATCTCAGGGTTGTTTTGATTTGCATTTCCCTGATGACTAATGATGTTGAACATCTCTTAAGGTGTTTCTCGGCCATCCGAATTTCTTCTGGTGAAAATTCTTTGTTTAGCTCTGTGCCCCATTTTTTGATAGGGTTATTTGGTTCTTTGGGGTCTAACTTCTTGAGTTCTTTGTATATATTGGATATTAGCCCTCTGTCGGATGTGGGGTTGGTGAAGATCATTTCCCACGTTGTTGGTTGCCGTTTTGTCTTTCTGACAGTGTCCTTTGCCTTACAGAAACTTTGTAATTTTATGAGGTCCCATTTGTCCATTCTTGATCTTAGAGCATAAGCTATTGGTGTTCTGTTCAGGAACTTTACCCCTGTGCCCATGTCCTCCAGGGTCTTCCCAAGTTTCTTTTCTAATAGTTTCAGTGTGTCTGGTTTTATGTGGAGGTCCTTGATCCATTTGGAGTTGATCTTAGTACAAGGCGATAAGAGTGGGTCAATTCGCATTCTTCTGCATGTTGACCTCCAGTTGAACCAGCACCATTTGTTGAAAAGGCTATCTTTTTTCCACCGGATGGTTGTGGCTCCTTTATCAAAGATCAAGTGACCATAAGTCTGTGGGTTAATTTCTGGGTCTTCAATCCTATTCCATTGATCTACCTGCCTGTTGCTGTACCAATACCATGCAGTTTTTAACACAATTGCTCTGTAGTACTGCTTGAGGTCAGGGATATTGATTCCCCCAGAAGTCCTTTTATTGTTGAGAATAGTTTTAGCTATCCTAGGTTTTTTGTTGCTCCAGATGAATTTGAGAATTGCTTTTTCTAGATCTATGAAGAATTGATTTGGGATTTTGATGGGGATTGCATTGAATCTGTAGATTGCTTTTGGCAAGATGGCCATTTTTACTATATTGATCCTGCCAATCCAGGAGCAAGAAATATTTTTCCATCTCCTGAGGTCTTCTTCGATTTCTTTCTTCAGGGACTTGAAGTTCCTGTCATACAGATCTTTCACTTGTTTGGTTAGAGTTACGCCAAGGTACTTTATGTTGTTTGTGGCTATTGTGAAGGGTGTTATTTCCCTAATTTCTTTCTCAGCCTGCTTGTCCTTTGGGTACAAGAAGGCCACTGACTTGCTTGAGTTAATTTTATAACCTGCCACTTTGCTGAAGTTGTTTATCAGCTGTAGAAGTTCTCTGGTGGAGTTTTTTGGGTCGCTTAGGTAAACTATCATATCGTCTGCAAATAATGATAGTTTGACTTCTTCCTTTCCAATTTGTATCCCTTTGACTTCCTTATGTTGTCTGATTGCTCTCGCTAGAACTTCAAGTACTATATTGAAAAGATATGGAGAGAGAGGACAGCCTTGTCTAGTCCCTGATTTTAGTGGGATTGCTTCAAGTTTCTCTCCATTTATTTTGATGTTGGCTACTGGTTTGCTGTAGATTGCTTTTACTATGTTTAGGTATGGGCCTTGAATTCCTGCTCTTTCCAAGACTTTTAGCATGAAAGGATGCTGAATTTTGTCAAATGCTTTTTCAGCATCTAATGAGATGACCATGTGGTTTTTTTCTTTTAGTTTGTTTATGTAGTGGATTACATTGATGGATTTCCGTATATTGAACCATCCCTGCATTCCTGGAATGAAGCCTACTTGATCATGGTGAATGATCGTTTTGATATGCTCTTGGATTCGGTTGGCAAGAATTTTATTTAGTATTTTTGCATCTATATTCATAAGAGAAATTGGCCTGTAGTTCTCTTTCTTTGTTGGATCTTTTTGTGGTTTAGGTATCAGCGTAATTGTGGTTTCGAAGAATGAGTTGGGCAGTGTCCCTTCTGTCTCTATTTTGTGGAATAGTTTGAAGAGTATTGGTGTTAAGTCTTCTTTGAAGGTCTGGTAGAATTCTGCACTAAAACCATCTGGTCCCGTACTTTTTTTGGTTGGGAGGCTTTCTATAACCCCTTCTATTTCTTTAAGGGTTATGGGACTGTTTAGCTGGTCTACTTGATGCTGATTTAATTTTGGTATTTGGTATCTGTCTAGGAAATTGTCCATTTCCTCCAGATTCTCCAGTTGTTTTGAGTATAGGCCTTTGTAGTAGGATCTGATGATCTTTTGTATTTCCTCTGTTTCTGTTGTTATATCCCCCTTTTCATTTTTAATTTTGTTAATTTGGATACTATCTCTGTACCCTTTGGTTAGTCTAGCTAAGGGTTTATCTATCTTGTTGATTTTCTCGAAGAACCAGCTCTTGGTTTTGTTGATTCTTTGTATGGTTCTCTTTGTTTCTGCTTGATTGATTTCAGCCCTTAGTTTGATGATTTCCTCTCTTCTACTCCTCCTGGGTGAGTTAGCTTCTTTTTGTTCCAGCGCCTTCAGGTGTGCTGTTAAGTTGCTAGTGTATGCTCTTTCCAGTTTCTTTTTGGAGGCACTCAGGGCTATAAGTTTTCCTCTTAGCACTGCTTTCATTGTATCCCAGAGATTTGGGTAGGTCGTACCTTCATTTTCATTGAAGTCTAAAAAGTCTTTGATTTCTTTCTTTATTTCTTCCTTGACCAGGGTGTCATTGAGTAGAGTATTGTTCAGTTTCCATGTGTATGTGGGCTTTCTGTAGTTCTTCTTGCTATTGAAGACCACTTTTACTCCATAGTGATCCGATAGGAGACATGGGATTAGTTCGGTCTTCTTGTATTTGTTGAGGTCTGTCTTGTGACCAATTATATGATCAATTTTTGAGAAGGTACCGTGCGGTGCTGAGAAAAAGGTATACTCTTTTGTTTTAGGATGGAATGTTCTATATATATCTGTTAAATCCAATTGGTCCATAGCTTCAATTAGTTTCACTGTGTCCCTGTTTAGTTTCTGCTTTCCTGATCGGTCCATTGAGGAGAGTGGAGTGTTGAAGTCACCTACAATCATTGTGTTAGGTGCGATGTGTGCTTTAAGCTTTAGTAAAGTTTCTTTTACGAATGAGGGTGCCCTTGCATTTGGTGCATAGATGTTCAGTATTGAGAATTCTTCTTGGTGGATTTTCCCTTTGACAAGCAGGAAGTGACCTTCTGTGTCTCTTTTGATGACTTTAGGTTGAAAGTCGATTTTATCTGATATTAGAATGGCTACTCCAGCTTGTTTCCTGGGACCATTTGCTTGTAGAACTGTCTTCCAGCCTTTTACTCTAAGGTGGTGTTTGTCTTTGACACTGAGATGTGTTTCCTGTATGCAGCAAAATGTAGGGTCCTGTTTCCGTATCCAGTCTGTTAGTCTGTGTCTTTTGATTGGGGAATTGAGTCCATTGATATTAAGAGATATTAAGGAATAGTAATTATTACTTCCTGACATTTTGGGAATTGTTATTATTATTTGTATTTGAGTGGTTCTCTTCTTTTGGGTTGGATGAGATGGGGTTTCTATCTTGTTTCTTCTGGGGTGTTGTTTCCCCCCTTGTGTTGGTATTTTTCCCCTATTATCCTTTGTAGGGCTGGGTTTGTAGATAAGTATCTTGCAAATTTGGTTTTGTCGTGGAATATCTTGGTTTCCCCATCTATGGCAATTGAGAGTTTCGCTGGGTATAGTAGTCTTGGCTGAAGTTTGTGTTCTCTTAGGGTCTGCATAAGGTCTGCCCAGGATCTTCTAGCTTTCATGGTCTCAGGTGAGAAGTCTGGTGTAATTCTGATAGGTCTTCCTTTGTATGTTACTTGTCCTTTTTCTCTTACTGCTTTTAATATTCTTTCTTTGTTTAGTACATTTGGGGTTTTGACTATTATGTGACGGGAAGTATTTCTGTTCTGGTCCAGTCTATTTGGGGTTCTATAGGCTTCTTGTATATTCATGGGCATCTCTCTCTTTAGGTTGGGGAAATTTTCTTCCATAATTTTGTAGAAGATATTTGCTGGCCCTTTAAGTTGTAGATCTTCATTCTCATCTATCCCTATAATCCTTAGGTTTGGTCTTCTCATTGTGTCCTGGATTTCCTGAATGTTTTGGGTTACCAGCTTTTTGCATTTTGCATTTTCTTTAATTGTTGAATCCATGGTTCCTATGGTATCTTCAGCATCTGAGATTCTGTCTTCTATCTCTTGTATTCTATTGTTGATATTTGCATCTATGACTCCTGATTTCTTCCCAAGGTTTTCTATCTCCAACATTGTCTCCCTTTGCGATTGCTTAGTTGTTTCTACTTCTGTTTTTAGATTTTGTATGGTTTTGCTCAGATCTTTCAGTTGCTTGTTTGTGTTTTCCTGTAATTCTTTAAGGGATTTTTGTGTTTCCTCCTTTATGACTTCTACTCGTTGACCCATGTTCTCTTGTATTTCTTTGGGTGATTTTTGTTTCTCCCCCGTATTGGGATTCACTTTTTGCTCTATATTCTCCTGGATTTCTTTAAGTGATTTTTGTGTCTGCCTTGTATGGGCTTCTAGTTTTTGATCTATTTTCTCCTCTATTACTTTAAGAAATTTATCTAAGTGATCCTCAATCTGCATCTTTACCAGTGATTTTAGATCTGAGTCTTGTTTTTCTGGTGTGTTGAGATATCTGGGATTTAATTGTGTTTGTCTTGCAATGGCTTCTAGCTTTTGATCTATTTTCTCATGTATTACTTTAAGAGATTTATCTAAGTGTTCCTCTATCAGCATCCTGACCAGTGATTTTAGATCTAAGTCTTGTTTTTCTGGTGTTTCGGGGTATCCAATATTTATTGCTGTTGGGGAACTGGGTTCGGATGCCGCCATATTGCCTTGATTTTTGTTAGTAGCGATCTTACGTTTGCCTTTTGCCATCTGGTTAACTCTGGTGTTAGTTGGTCCTGTAGATACTAGCTGGTGCTTGACCCTCCTGTGGGGTTGTAAGGCTATTTCCCAGTGACTGGGATACCTGAATCACTGTCCTGCGGGGGTCTTGCTCACAGATTGCTGACGGGTGGCCTGAGTCCCCCGAGGTCTTAACCTCAGGATATCCCAGGTATTTGGTTCCGCCTGTTGGGCGGCTGCTCTGCACTGCTCCTGCTCAGGGTTCGCTGTCTGATATCCTGTTTCCCCAGGGGTCTTAAAGATGGGATATCTCAGTTATCTGGTTCCGCCTGCTGGTCCCAAGCTGCTGGGAAGCTGGCTGGGTCCGGTTTCCAGCTTCCCTGCCACTGGCTGGATGGGAGGCTGGTTCGGCCTCTGGCTGGGTCTGGGTACCTGGCACACTGGCTAACTCTGGCTTCCTCACCACCAGCTGGACGGGAAGCTGCAGGCAATATGGCAGCTGCCTGCAGGGAGCTCGGGGTCCGCCCCGCGCGCGAGTGCAGAGTGCACCCGCTATTTTGTGCCCAATTCCCACTCCAGGCCTGAGTCCCCGAAGGTCTTAAGCTCGGGCTGTCTCGGGTACCTGGTTCTGCCGCCGCCGCCGGATGGTTCTGAGCACCTGGCACACTGGGTGACCCTCCGGCTTCCCCACCACCAGCTGGGCGGGAAGCTGCAGGCAATATGGCAGCTGCCTGCAGGGAGCTCGGGGTCCGCCGCGCGAGTGCAGAGTGCACCCGCTATTCTGTGCCCAATTCCCACTCCAGGCCTGAGTCCCCGAAGGTCTTAAGCTTGGGCTGTCTCGGGTACCTGGTTCTGCCGCCGCCGCCGGATGGTTCTGAGCACCTGGCACGCTGGGTGACCCTCCGGCTTCCCCACCACCAGCTGGGCGGGAAGCTGCAGGCAATATCATCTTATTTATTTTTTATATTCGAGAGGTTAACTTCTTTTGGGTTTGATGAGAAGAGGTTTCTATCTTGCTTCTTCCCGGGTGTAGTTTCCGTCCTTGTCTTGGTGTTTTCCCCCTATTATCCTTTGTAGGGCTGGATTTGTGGAGAGATATCTTGCAAATTTGGTTTTGTCATGGAATACCTTGATGTCTCCATCAATGGCAATTGAGAGTTTTGCTGGGTAAAGTAGTTTTGGCTGAAGTTTGTGTTCTCTTAGAGTTTGCATGATATCTGCCCAGGATCTTCTAGCTTTCATGGTCTCAGGTGAGAAGTCTGGTGTTATTCTGATAGGTTTTCCTTTATATGTTACTTGGCCTTTTTCTCTTGCTGCCTTTAGTATTCTTTCTTTGTTTATTACATTTGGAGTTTTGATTATTATGTGACGGGATGTATTTCTGTTCTGGTCCAGTCTGTTTGGGGTTCTATAGGCTTCTTGTATATTCATGGGCATCTCTCTCCTTAGGTTGGGGAAGTTTTCTTCCATAATTTTATAGAAGATATTAGCTGGCCCTTTAACTTGTAAATCTTCACTCTCGTCTATACCTATAATCCTTAGGTTTGGTCTTCTCATAGTGTCTTGGATTTCCTGGATGTTTTGGGTTACCACCTTTTTGCATTTAGTATTTTCTTTGACTGTTGAATCAATGGTTCCTATGTTATCTTCGGCTTCTGAGATTCTGTCTTCTATCTCTTGTATTCTATTGTTGATACTTGCGTCTATGGCCCCTGATTTCTTCCCCAGGTTTTCTATCTCCAATGTTGTCTCCCTCTGTGATTTCTTAGTTGTTTCTACTTCTGTTTTTAGTATCTGGATGGATGTGCTCAGATCTTTCGCTTGCTTGATTGTGTTTTCATGTATTTCTTTAATAGATTTTTGTGCTTCCTCTTTCATAGCTTCTACTTGTTGGCCCACGTTCTTCTGTAGTTCTTTAAGTGACTTTTGTCTTTCTTCCTTATTGTCTTCTTCTCTTTGATCCATCTTCTCCTGCATTTCTTGAAGTGATTTTTGTATTTGCCTCGTAAAGGCTTCTAACTTTTGATCCATTTTCTCCTCTATTTCTTTACGAGATTTTTCTATGTGTTCAGCTACCAGCATCCTGACCAGTGATTTTATATCCAAGTCTTGTTTTTCTGGTGTTTTAGGGTATCCAGGGATTCCTGTTGTTGGAGAACTGGGTTCAGATGCTGTCATGTTGCCTTGATTTTTGTTAGTAACGTTCCTTCGTTTTCCTTTTGCCATCTGGTTATTTCTGGTTTTAGTTGGCCTTGTTGTCAGTGGCTGGTGTTTGAATCTCCTGTGAGGCTGGGCTCACCTGTTGTTTCTCTATTGGTGAATATGTGTGACTGCTGCTTTAAGGGATCATAAGCTGGCTGCCACCCATGCGATTGTAGCCCCTGTTGGAGTCTGTCTACCTGGGCTTCTCCAGCTGTGTCCTGGTTGCAAGGAACTCCGAAAGCCTAGCAGATCCCCCGTGAGGGTAGCCCTGGAAGGGGTGTTTACCTGGGCCTTTCCAGCTGTGTCCTGGTTGCAATATGGAGGCCCGCCGCTACACCGCTGGTCTAGGGGCCGGCGAGCTGGTTGCAGAACGCAGCTTAGGTGCTCACCTGAGGGCGGGGATGTCCCACAGAGCCTGGGCCTTTCCAGCTGTGTCCTGGTTGCGATATGGAGGCCCGCCGCTACACCGCTGGTCTAGGGGCCGGCTACACCGCTGGTCTAGGGGCCGGCGAGCTGGTTGCAGAACGCAGCTTGTTAGTTTTGTTTTTGAGTAGTTATCTTCCTTTGAGTTTGATGGAAGAAGGTTACTATCTTGCTTTTTTCTTGGGTGCAGTTTCCCTCCTTGTATTGGAGTTTTCTTCCTATTATCCTTTGTAGAGCTGGGTTAGTGGAAAGATATTGTGTAAATTTGGTCTTGTCATGGAATATTTTGATTTCTCCATCTATGTTGATTGAGAGTTTTGCTGGGTATAGTAGTCTTGGCTGACATTTGTGTTCTCTTAGTGTCTGCATGAGATCCACCCAGGATCTTCTAGCTTTCATGGTTTCTGGAGAGAAGTCTGGTGTGATTCTGATAGGTCTTCCTTTATATGTTACTTGTCCTTTTTCTTTTACTGCCTTTAATATTCTTTCTTTGTTTAGTACATTTGGGGGTTTGATTATTATGTGACAGGAGGTATTTCTGTTCTGGTACAGGCTGTTTGGAATTCGGTAGACTTCTTGTATATTCATGGGCATCTCTCTCTTTAGGTTAGGGAAGTTTTCTTCCATAATTTTGTTGAAGATATTTGCTGGCCATTTAAGTTGTAGATCTTCACTCTCATCTATCCCTATAATCCTTAGGTTTGGTCTTCTCATTGTGTCCTGGATTTCCTGGATGTTTTGGATTACAAGCCTTTTGGATTTTGCATTTTCTTTGACTGTGGAGTCAATGGTTACTATGTTATCTTCAGCATCTGAGATTCTTACCTCTACCTCTTATATGCTGTTGTTGATATTTGCATCTACACTCCTGATTTCTTCCCAAGGTTTTCTATCTCCAAAGTTGCCTCCTTTTGTGATTTCTTAGTTGTTTCTACCTCTGTGTTCAGATCTTGGATGGTTTTGCTCAGTTCCTTCATTTGTTTGTTTGTGTTTTCTTGCAATTCTTTAAGAGATTTTTGTGTTTCCTCTTTCATGACTTCTGCATGTTGGTTCAAGTTCTCCTGCATTTCTTTAAGTGATTTTCTCGTTTCCTCTTTATTGGCTTCTGTCTGTTGGTCCATATTCTCCTGGAGTTCTTTAAGTGATTTTTGTGTTTGCATTATAAGAGCTTCTACCCTATTGATGTTCCCCTGCATTTCTTTAAGAGATTTGTTTATGTCTTTTTTGTGTTCCTCTAGCAGCATCATGACCAGTGCTTTTAAATCAAGCTCTTGTTTTTTTGGTGTGTTGGGGTATCCAGGACTTGTTGTGGTTGGCGAATTGGGTTCAGATGGTGCCATATTGCCTTGATTTCTGTTAGTAACGTTCCTACGTTTGCCTTTTGCCATCTGTTTATCTCTGGAGTTAGTTGGTCTTATTCTTAGTGGTTGGTGTTTGAAGCTCCTGTGAGCCTAGTGTTTGGCGCTGCTGTAGTAGAGGGTGTCTGAACTCCTGATGTGGAGACCGGGAGGTTTCAGTTACTGGGCTCCTGGTTACCTCCTCAGCTCTGCTGGGCCGGATCCAAGTCTTCTGGAGCCTTGTTGCTGGACCTGCAATTGGCCTCCCGCGGTCTCCTTTTGGCCTGCCTAGTTGCCAGCTCTTAAGAATTCAGATTTTTTTTCCCCTCCACCAATCTGGCCTAGTCTGTTAGATCTTTATGTTAACCTGGGCTCCTCTCTTGGTTCTCTATGGTGACCTGTTCAGGCCACCAGCTCCAAAATGCTGGTGGTTCTCAGGGCTCTGTCTAACCACTGGATTCCCTACAGGACTGGAGGTTCCCTGGTTGGGCTGCTAGAACATAGATGGTAGTGCTCTCAGTCCACAGGGCTCTGTCATGTTAGCTGTCTGTGGTGTCCTGAGGCAAGATGTCAGCCTCTGGCTATACTCCAGGCACAGACCCACTAGCAGGTTGGTGCCCACATGGGTTGGCGCAGAGACCGCCTGCCGAGCTGCTCTGGCTCTGTGTGCACTGCTGAGCTGTTGGTGCACAAACCTCCCGCCGACCTCCTTTGGCTCTGGGTGCATGCGAGCAAGAGCCTGACCTGGTATTCGTTGCTAGGCTGTCTCTGTCCACACACTTGAACCCAGCCACCGGCAGGCAGTCCACAGTGACCCAAGGGAAGATGGTGGCCGGCTGCAAGCCTGCGAGCCTGTCCCCAGTGGTCAGATACAGCCTCTGAGCTGTAGGTGCACAGACCTCCTGCCTTCCTCCTTTGGCTCTGGGTGCGAGCAAGAGCCTGACCTGGTATTCGTTGCTAGGCTAAGTCTCTGTCCACGCACCTGAACCCAGCCACTGGCAGGCAGTCCACAGTGATCCGAGGGAAGATGGCGGCTGGCTGCAAGCCTGTGAGCCGGTCCCCAGCGATCAGGGACAGCCTCTGAGGTGTAGGTGCACAAACCTCCCGCCGACCTCCTTTGGCTCTCGGGGCCAGCAAGCGATGGTTATGTTTCTAATTCCTGTTCTCTTCCCTAGGTTTTCCAACTCCAGGAATCCCTCAGTTGCTCTTTTGCTTATTGATTTTATTTCGATTTTATGGTTTTGAATTTTCTTCTTTTCCTTCATCTGTTTGATTGTATTTTCCAGTATATCTTTTAGCCGTTTATTCCTTCCCTCTTCAAATGCGTCTGCCTGCTTTTCTTGGAGCAGAAGTTGTCTCTGACTGTTGCCTGCAACTAAAACCCCTTCCCTGTACTGGACTGCCTTGTTGGGCCCCAGTACAAGAGACTTCAGTTTGTCCTCTTATAAATGGGTGTCCCAGGGTGTGGCAGTACCCAAGTTGGGCTTCCCATTTTCAGGGGATAATGGCGTTCAATGGGGGAAAGGATTTGGAAGGGTGATCCTGGGAGGAGACAGGAGGAGAGTATTAAGGATGCATAGTGAATAGTTAGCTAGCTAGCTAGCTAGACAGACAGACAGACAGATATGTAGATAAGGTTCAGAGATTTGAATACTTGGTCACCAGGGAGTGGCACAATTATAAATGATTAGGAAGGATTAACGGAGGAAGTATGTCACTGGAACTTGACTTTGTGGTTTCTGAATTTCATCCCAAGTTCAGTGTCTCTCTGTCTTACTGCTGCCTACAGATCTGTATGTAGAACTCTCAGCTACCATGTCTATCTGTGTAACTCCATTTTCTCTAATGATAATAATGGACTTAGCCTCTGAAACAGTAAGCAAGTCCCAGTTAAATTCTTTCCTTTGTACGAGTTAGTGTGGTCGTGGTACCTCCTCACAACAATTGAACAATGAATAAGGCACCAGTGAAATGATTTTAACCTTGGCTCCTACCATTATTTGTTTCTGACTCAAACATATTCTAGCACATCTCAGAGCAAGTTATGACTGCTAAGTCTTTCACATGGTATGCAACAATGTTCTGGAAAAATCTACTTACTGGTAGGAAGCAATGCTGACAGTCAACCAGGGCTGTATAGAAAAGCTGAGATTCTTCATATACTACACATCTGCCTGAATACTGAGAGCAAGGAATTTGTATGGGATGAGAGGATAAATATAGGCACTTTCATATTTAGATTGACAAATACTTTATGACTGGTGAGATATCTCAGAAGATAAAAGCCCCCAATTTTGACTTTGACCTCAAATTCATTTAAAAAACAGGACATGGTAGTGTGCATCAATAACCCCAGAATTCCTTCTGTAAGATGGTGGTGTTTGTGGGGGTCAGTGGAAATCACTTGGATTGAGGATTTGAGTATAGATAGCTGGAATATGGAGCTTCCACGGGGTCAGACAAGCTGTGCCTATTGTTTCAACAATGATATGGGTGTTGTGGAGTAACTAAATGGCATTTTGTTTCAACTGGAGGTCAGCATGCAGCAGAATGCGAATTGATCCACTCTTATCTCCTCCTACTAAGATCAAGTCCAAGTGGATCAAGGACCTCCACATTAAACCAGACACACTGAAACTAATAGAAAAGAAACTGGGGAAGACCCTGGAGGACATGAGCACAGGGGGAAAGTTCCTGAACAGAACACCAATAGTTTATGCTCTAAGAACAAGAATTGACAAATGGGACCTCATAAAGTTACAAAGTTTCTGTAAGGCAAAAGACACTGTCAGAAGGACAAAACAGTAACCAACAAATTAGGAAAAGATCTTCACTAACCCCACATCCAACAGAGGGCTAATATCCAATATATACAAAGAACTCAAGAAGTTAGACCCTAGAGAACCAAATAACCCTATTAAAAATGGGGTACAGAACTAAACAAAGAATTTTTACCTAAGAACTTCGGATGGCAGAGAAGCACCTTAAGAAATCTTCAACGTCATTAGTCGTTAGGGAAATGCAAATCAAAACAAGCCTGAGATTTCACCTCACACCAGTCAGAATGGCTAAGATTAAAAACTCAGGCGCACGTCTGTAATCCCAGCACTTGGGAGGCAGAGGCAGGCAGATTTCTGAGTTCGAGGGCAGCCTGGTCTACAGAGTGAATTCCAGGACAGCCAGAGCTACAACAGAGAAACCCTGTCTCAAAAAAACGAAAAAAAAAAGCACTTGGGAGGCAGAGACAGGTGGATTTCTGAGTTCGAGGCCAGCCTGGTCTATAGAGTGAGTTCCAGGACAGCCAGGACTACACAGAGAAACCCTGTCTCAAAAAAAAAAAAACAAAATAAATAAATAAATAAATAAATAAATAAATAAAAAAAACTCAGGAGACAGCAGGTATGGTGAGGATGTGGAGAAAGAGGAACACTCCTCCACTGTTGATGGGATTGCAAGTTGGTATGACCACTGTGGAAATCAGTCTGGTGGTTTCTCACAAAATTGGGCATGTCACTTCCAGAGGACCCTGTCATACCACTCCTGGGCATATACCCAGAGGATTCTGCTGCATGAAACAAGGACACATGCTCCACTATGTTCATAGCAGCCCTGTTTATAATAGCCAGAAGCTGGAAAGAATCCAGATGTCCCTCAATGGAGGAATGGATACAGAAAACGTGGTATATTTATACAATGGAAAACTACTCAGCAATTAAAAACAATGAATTTATGAAATTTGTAATTAGTAACCCAATCACAAAAGAATGCACATGAAATGCAATCACCGATAAGTGGATATTAATTAGCCCAGAAGCTCTGAATACTCAAGACACAATTAGCAAATCATATTATTCCCGAGAAGAAGGAAGGAGAGGGCCCTGGTCCTGGATAGAATTTTTTTCTTTATCTTGCAGTATTGTAAAAATTACAAACTTATGATATGATAGAAACTTTTTGATAAAGTTTTTTCCTTCTTTTTTTTCTTTTTTTGATATTTTTTTATTTTCTGTATTTTTTGTTTAGATTCCAAAGGCTTTCCCCTTTCCCAGTTCCCCCCCTCACCATATGTCCCATAAGTCCTCTTCCCTCTGCCCATTAGGATAATAGGATGAAAACTCCAATACAGGGAGGGAAACTACCCCCTGGAAAAAGCAAAATAGTATCCTTCTTCCATCAAACCCAAAAGAAGATAACCACTCAAATACAAAAATAACATCAAAAATGACAGGAAGTAACAATCACTATTCCTTAATATCTCTTAACATCAATGGACTCAATTTCCCAATAAAAAGACATAGACTAACAGACTGGGTACGGAAATAGGACCCTACATTTTGCTGCATACAGGAAACACAACTCAGGGTCAAAGACAAACACTACCATACAATAAAGGCTGGAAGACAATTTTACAAGTAAATGGTCTCAGGAAATGAGCTGGAGTAGCCATTTCATCCTAAAGCAAAAGAATATACCTTTTTCTCAGCACCTCATGGTACCTTCTCCAAAATCGATCATATAATTGTTCACAAGACAGACCTCAACAAATACAAGAAGATCGAACTAATCCCATGTCTCCTATCAGATCATTATGAAGTAAAAGTGGTCTTCAATAGTAAGAAAAACAACAGAAAGCCCATATGCACATGGAAACTGAACAATACTCAATGACAACTTGGTCAAGGAAGAAAGAAAGAAAGAAATCAAAGACTTTTTAGAATTTAATGAAAATGAAGGTACGACCTATGCAAATGTATGGGACACATTGAAAGCAGAGCTAAGAGGAAAACTCATAGCCCTGAGTGCCTCCAAAAAGAAACTGGAGAGAGCATACACTAGCAGTTTAAAGGTACACCTGAAAGCCCTGGAAGAAAATGGAGCTAATTCCCCCAGGAGGGGTAGAAGTCAGGAAATCATCAAACTCAGGGCTGAAATCAATCAAGTAGAAACAAAAAGAACCATACAAAGAATCAACAAAACCAGGAGCTGGTTCTTTGAGAAAATCAACAAGATAGATAAACCATTAGCCAGACTAAACAATGGGCAAAGAGAGAGTATCCAAATTAACAAAATTAGAAAAGAAAAGGGGGATATAACAACAGAAACTGAGGACATTCAAAAAATCATCACATCCTACTACAAAAGCCTATACTCAACACAACTGGAGAATCTGGAGGAAATGGACAATGTCCTAGACAGATACCAAATACCAAAATTAAATCAGGATCAATTAGGTCAGCTAAACAATCCCATAACTACTAAAGAAATAGAAGGGGTTATAGAAAGTCTTCCAAGAAAAAAAGTACGAGTCCAGATGGTTTTAGTGCAGAATTCTATCAGACCTTCAAAGGAGACCTAACACCAATACTCTTCAAACTATTCCACGAAATAGAAACAGAAGAAACACTTCAGAAAGTTCCAACAAAGAAAGAGAACTACAGGCCAATTTCCCTTATGAATATCAATGCAAACATACTAAATAAAATTCTTACCAACCGAATCCAAGAACACATCAAAATGATCATCCACCATGATCAAGTAGGCTTCATTCCAGGGATGCAGGAATGGTTAAATATATGGAAATCCATCAATGCAATCAACTACATAAACAAACTCAAAGAAAAATATAACATATGATCATTTCATTAGATGCTAAAAAAGCATTTGAAAAAATCCAGCATCCTTTCATGCTAAAAGTCTTGGGAAGAACAGGAATTCAAGGCCCATACCTAAACATAGTAAAAGCAACATACAGCAAACCAGTAGCCATGATGAAAATAAATGGAGAGAAACCTGAAGCAACCCCACTAAAATCAGGGTCTAGACAAGGCTGCCCTCTCCATATCTTTTCAATATAGTACTTGAAGTTCTAACGAGAGCAATTAGACAACATATGTAAGTCAAAGGGATACTAATTGGAAAGGAAGAAGTCAAACTATATTTGTAGATAATGTGATAGTATACTTATGTGACCCAAAAAACTCTACCAGAGAACTCCTACAGCTGATAAACAACTTCAGCAAAGTTGCTGGTTATAAAATCAACTCAAGCAAATCAGTAGTCTTCCTATACTCAAAGGACAAGCAGGCTGAGAAGGAAGTTAGGGAAACAACACCCTTCACAATAGCCACAAATAATATAAAGTACCTTGGCATGACTTTAACCAAACAAGTGAAACATCTGTATGACAGGAACTTCAAGTCCTTGAAGAAAGAAATTGAAGAAGACCTCAGAAGATGGAACAATATTTCATGCTCTTGGATTGGCAGGATCAATATAGTAAAAATGGCCACCTTGGCAGTGAGGCCGCTATCTTGCCTCGGGACACCTTGAACTGCTGGCGGCTGGGGTCAGGTGTGTGGACAGAGACCTAGCCTAGAATAGTCTACCCCGTCAGGCTCTTGCCTGCACCCAGAGCCAGAGCAGGTTGGTGGGAGGAGGTCTGTGCACCTACAGCTCGGCATGCTGTCACCAACTGCTGGGAACCAGTTCACTGTGCTTGCAGTGAGACCACCATCTTCCTTTGGGTCACTTCAGGCTGCTGGCGGCTGGGGTTAGGTGCGTGGACCGAGACCTAGCCCAGTATAGACTACCCTGTCAGGCTCTTGCCTGTGCCCAGAGCCAGAGCAGGTTGGTGGGAGGAGGTCTGTGCACCTACAGCTTGGTGGCTGTTGCCGACCACTGGGGACCAGCTTGCCAGGCTTGCAGCGAGGCTGCCATCTTGCCTTGGGCACCGCAGACTGCTGGCTGCTGGGGTCAGGTGCATGGACAGAGACCTAGCCTAGATAGACTACCCCATCAGGCTCTTGCCTGTGCCCAGAGACAGAGGAGCTCGGTGGGAGGTCTGTGTACCTACAGCTCTGCGGCTGTGGCTGACCGCTGGGAACTGGTTCACCGTGCTTGCAGCGAGGCTGCCATCTTGCCTTGGGTCACTGACTACTGCTGGTGGCTGGGGTCAAGTGCGTGGACTGAGACCTAGCCTAGCATAGACTACCCCGTCAGGCTCTTGCCTGCGCACAAAGCCAGAGGAGCTCGGCGGGAGATCTGTGCACCTACAACTCGCTCGGCTGTTGCTGACCACTGGGGTCTAGCTCTCTGGGCTTGCAGTGAGGCCACCATCTTGCCTCAGGTCACTTCAGACCATTGGCGGCTGGGGTCAGGTGCGTGGACAGAGACCTAGCCTAGCATCGACTACCTTGTCAGGTTCTTGCCTGCACCCAGAGCCAGATCAGTTTGGCAGGCGGTCTCTGTACTGACCAGCATGTGCAACAAACTGCTCACGGGTCTGTGCCTGGAGTACAGCCAGAGGCCAACATCTTGCCTCAGGACACCACAGACAGCTAACCAGACAGAGACCTGTGGACTGAGAGCGTCACTATCTAGGTTCCAGCAGTCCAACCAGGCAACCTCGGGTCCTGCAGGGAATCCCGTGGTGGTTAGACAGAGCCCTGTGACCCACCACCATCTTGGAGCTAGTGGCCTGAACAGGTCACCAGAGAGAACCAACAGAGGAGCCGAGGTCACCATAAAGATCTAACAGACGAGCCCAGATCAGTGGGGAAAAAAAAAGATCTGATTCTTAAGAGCTGGCAACTAGCAGGATAGGAGGAGACCACAGGAGGCCAATTGTAGGTCCAACAGCAAGCCTGGTGAAGACTTGGGTCTGGCCCAGTAGAGCTGAGGAGGTAATTCAGAGCCCAGTAGCAGAAACCTCCCTGTCTTCACCTCAGGAGCACAGATGCCCTCTGACCAAACAAGTGAAAGATTTATATGACAAAAACTTCAGGTCTCTGAAGAAGGAAATTGAAGACCTCAGAAAATGGAAAAATCTTCCATGCTCATGGGTTGGCAGGATTAATATAGTTAAAATGGCAATCTTGCCAAAAGCAATATACAGATTCAACACAATCCCCATCAAAATTCCAACTCAGTTCTTCATAGTGTTAGAAAGAGCAATTCTCAAATTCATCTGGAATAACAAAAAACTCAGGATAGCTAAAACTATCATCAACAGTAAAAGAACTTCTGAGGGAATCAATGTCCCAGACCTCAAGCAAGCCTACAGAGCAGTAGTGTTAAAAACTGCATGGTATTGGTACAGTGACAGGGAGGCAGATCAATGGAATAGGATCGAAGACCCAAAAGTGAACCCACACATCTATGGCCAATTGATATTTGACAAAGGAGCTGAAAACATCCAGTGGAAAAAAGATAGCCTTTTCAACAAATGGTGCTGGATCAAGTGGAGGTCAACATGCAGAAGAATGAGAATTGATCCACTCTTATCTCCTTGCACTAAGATCAACTCCAAGTGGATCAAGGACCTCCACATAAAACCAGACACACTAAAACTAATAGAAAAGAAACTGGGGAAGACCCTTGAAGACATTGGCTCAGGGGGAAAATTCCTGAACAGAACACCAAGTGCTTATGCTCTAAGATCAAGAATAGACAAATGGGACCTCATAAAATTACAATATTTCTATTTAAGGCAAAAGACACTGTCAAAAGGACAAATTGGCAACCAACAAATTGGGAAAAGATGTTCACCAACCCCACGTGTGACAGAGGGCTAATATCCAATGTATACAAAGAACTCAAGAAATTAGACCCCAGAAAACCAAATAACCCTATCCAAAAATGGGGTACAGAGCTAAACAAAGAATTTTCCCCTGAAGAAATTCGGATGGCTGAGAAACACCTTAAAAAATGTTCAACATCATTAGTCATTAGAGAAATGCAAATCAAAGCAACCCTGAGATTTCACCTCACACCAGTCAGAAAAAAAAAAACTCAGGAGACAGCAGGTGTTGGCGAGGATGTGGAGAAAGAGGAACACTCCTCCACTGCTGGTGGGACTGCAAGCTAGTACAACCTCTCTGGAAATCAGTCTGGCGGTTCCTCAGAAAAATGGCCATGATACTTCTAGAGGACCCAGCCATACCACTCCTGGGCATATCCCCAGAATATCCCCCAGCATATAATAAGGATACATGCTCCATTATGTTCAAAGCAGCCTTATTTATAATAGCCAGATGCTGGAAAGAACCCAGATGTCCCTCAACGGAGGAATGGATAAAAAAATTGTGGTATATATACACAATGGAGTACTATTCAGCCATTAGAAACAATGAATTCATGAAATTCTTAGAGAAATGGATGGAGCTGGAGAACATCATACTAAGTGAGGTAAGCCAGTCTCAAAAGAATACCCATGGTATGCAGTCACTGATAAGTGGATATTAGCCTAGACTCTTGGAACACCAAAGACACAATCCACATACCAAATGATGTCCGAGAAGAAGGAAGGAGTGGACACTGGTGCTGGAAAGGATCAAAACATCAGTGTAGGGGATTACCAGAAGCGGGAAGTGGGAAAGCGGTGGATGGGGGAACAGGGAGAGGGAAAAGGGCATGTGAGACCTTTGGGGGATGGGGAACCAGAAAAAGGGAAATGAAATGTAAATATAGAATATATCCAATAAATAATCTAAAAAAATTGGCCATCTTGCCAAAAATAATCTACAGATTCAATGCAATCCCCATCAAAATCCCAAATCAATTTTTCATAGATCTACAAATAACAAATCTCAAATTCATCTGGAGTATCAAAAAACTCAGGATAGCTAAAACTATTCTCAACAATAAAAGGACTTCTGGGGGAGTCAATATCCCCGTCCTCAAGCAGTACTACAGAGTAATTGTGTTAAAAACTGCATGATATTGGTACAGTGACAGGCAAGTAGATCAATGGAATAGAAGTGAAGACCCAGAAATGAACCCACAGACTTATGGTCACTTGATCTTTGATAAAGGAGCCACAACCATCCGGTGGAAAAAAGATAGCCTTTTCAACAAATGGTGCTGGTTCAACTGGAGGTCAACATGCAGAAGAATGTGAATTGACCCACTCTTTTCTTCTTGTACTAAGATCAACTCCAAGTGGGTCCATGACCTCCACATCAAACCAGACTCACTGAAACTAATAGAAAAGAAACTGGGGAAGACCCTGGAGGACATGGGCACAGGGGGAAAGTTCCTCAACAGACCCCCAATAGCTTATGCTCTAAGATCAAGAATTGACAAATGGGACCTCAGAAAATTACAAAGTTTCTGTAAGGCAAAAGACACCTTCAGATGGACAAAAGAGCAACCAACTAATTGGGAAAAGATCTTCATGAACCCCACATCCAACAGAGAGCTAATATCTAAGATATACAAAGAAATCAAGATGTTAGATCCCAGAGAACGAAATAACCCTATTAAAAAATGGGGTACAGAGCTAAACAAAGAATTTTCACCTAAAGAAATTTGGATGGCTGAGATGCACCTTAAGAGATGTTCAACATCATTAGTCATCAGGGAAATGCAAATCAAAACAACCCCAAGATTCCACCTCACATCACTAAGAATGTCTAAGATTAAAAATTCAATAGACAACAAGTGCTGGCAAAGATGTGGAGAAAGAGAACACTCCTACACTATTGGTGGGATTGCAAGATGTTACAAACGCTCTGGAAATCAGTCTTGTGGTTCCTCAGAAAATTGGGCATGACACTTCCAGAGGACCCTGTCATACCACTCCTGGGCATATACCAGAGGATTCTCCTGCCTGCAATAAAGACACATGCTCCACTATGTTCATAGCAGCCTTAATTATAATAGCCAGAAGTTGGAAAAAGCCCAGATGTCCCTCAATGGAGGAATGGATACAGAAAATGTGGTATATTTATACAATGGAATACTACTCAGCAATTAAAAAAAATGAATTCATGCCATTTGTAGGCAAATGGTTGGATCTGGAAAATATCATCCTAAGTGAGCTAACCCAATCACAAAAAATACACATGAAATGCAATCACTGATAAGTGGATATTAATAAGCCCAGAAGCTCTGAGTACTCAAGGCACAATTAACAAATCAAAAGATTCCAAGAATAAGGAAGGAGAGGACCCTGGTCCCGAAAAGACTGGATCCAGTTTTGTAGGAGAATACCAGAACAGAGAAATGGTGGTGGGGGTGATTGGGGAATGGGCATGTGGGGGAGGAGAGGACTTGTGGGACATATGGTGAGGGGGGAACTGGAAAAGGGAAAAGCCTTTGGAATGTAAACAAAGATTATAGAAAAAAATATACAGCATGTGGTGTTGCTATTCTGGGAGTAATGGTTGGTTAATAATGTTGTTACTCCTATGGTGTTGACAGATTCTTCGGCTCCTTGGATCCTTTTGTGGACCCTGTGCTCAGTTCCCCAGGTGGGTCATGCACTGGCAGAGACTCCCAGGTGACAGCTCTAGCAGACTCCTGTCAGCAAGCACTTGTTGGCATCCACAATTTTGGGTCAGAGTTTTTGACTGTGGGATGGTAACCAAATCCCTCCACTTGATGCCCTGTCTTTCTACTAGAGATGGCTGAGTTCCATCTCTTCATTTTTTTTAAATATTTTTCATTAGCTATATTCTTTATTTGCATTTCAAATGATTTCCCCTATCCAGGATTCCCCCCTCCCCGAAAGTCCCATAAGCTCTCTTCCCTTGCTCTGTTCCCCAATCAACCTCTTCCTGATTCCCTATCCTGGAATTCCCCTACACTGTTGCACTGAGCCTTTCTAGGATCAGAGGCCTCTCCTTCCTTCTTCTTGGGCATCATTTGATATGTGAATTGTTTCCTGGCTATTCCAAGATTCTGGGCTAATATCTAGTCAATCTATCACTATTTGCTGATGACATGATAGAATACTTAAAAAACTGAAAAACTCCACCAGAAAACTCCTACAGCTGATAAACAACTTCAGCCAAGTAGACTGATGTAAAATTAACTAAAACAAATTGGTAGCCTTCCTATACTCAAAGAATAAAAGGCTGAGAACAAAAATTATGGAAATGACACACTTCATTTACACAATGGAATATTGTCCAGCTATTAAAAATTAGGACATTATGAATTTTGTAGTAAAATGGAAGGAACTAGAAAATATCACCTGAGTGAAGTAACCCAGACCCAGAAGGCCATGCATGGTGTGGGCTTGCTGATTAGTAGATGGAAATTAGTCAAAAAGTACAAAATACCTAGGAAACAACCCCACAGTCTGTAAGAAGTTTACCAAGCAGGCAGAGGGAGGAAGGGATCTGGATTGGAGAGGGAAGAAGGGGAAAAGGGGAACAGGATCAGGTATGGGGGGGGGAGGATAAAAGCCAAGAGAGCCAGCAGAATGAATGTAAATTTGCAGTCTCTAGGTGTGCGAGGTAGGGGGACTTTCTAGAAAGTATCAGAGACTTGGGACCTGAGAGATTCTCAGGACACAGTGGAAGTGACCTTAGATGAAATTCTCAACAGCATGGAGAGGGAACTGGAAAAGTCCACCTCCAGTAGATAGACAGGGTCTCAAGTGAAGGCACGGGGTTGCTATCCTATAGTCAAAAACTCTGACTCAGAATTGTTCCTGTTTGAAAGAACTGTAGGGACAAAATGGAGAAGAGACTGAGGTAAAAGTCTAACTAGCCCAATTTGGGATCTATCGCTTGGGGAGGCATCAAGGCCTGACACTATTATTGATGCTATGGTGTGGACACAGACAGGAGACTAGTATGGCTGTCTGCTGGGAGACCCAACTAGCAACAGACTAAGACAGAAGGAGATACCTACACCAAATCATTGGACTGAAGTTGGGACCTCTATGGTTGAATTAGGGAAAGGTTGGAAGAAGCTGAGGAAGTGAATGATCCTGTAGGAAGACCAGCAATCTCGAGTAATCCAGACATGTCTTAGTTAGGGTTTTACTGCTGTGAACAGACACCACGACCAATGCAAGTTTTATAAACGACAACATTTAATTGGGGCTGGCTTACAGGCTCAGAGGTTCAGTCCATTGTCATCAAGGCAGAAACATGGCAGCATCCAGGCAGGCATGGTGCAGGAGGAGCTGAGAGTTCTCTCTCTTCATCTGAAGGCTGCTAGTGGAAGACTGACTTCCAGGCAGCCAGGGTGAGGGTTTTAAGCCCACACCCACAGTGACACACCTACTCCAACAAGGCCACACCTCCTAATGATGTCACTTTCTGGGCCAATCTATACAAACCATCACAAGACCCCTGGGAGCTCCCAAACACTGAGCCACCAACCAGGCAGCATACTGGAGCTGGTCTGCAGCCACCAACACATATATAGTAGAGGACTGCCTGATCTGGCCTCAGTGGGAGACAACAAGCCTAATCCGTGACAGACTTGAGATTGGGAAGTCCTACTGGGGAGGAAAAATCCTCTTGGAGACAGGGAAAGAGGTATGGGATGAGGAATTGTGGGAAGAGGGACCAGAATGGAGGGCAATGGCTGGATTGTAAAAATATAAAAGTAATTTAAAATATAAAACCAGGTACACTGAACCTAATAGAAAAGAAAGTGAAGATTATCCTTGAACACATTGGCACAGGAGTTGACTGAACAAAACCCCAGTAGTACAGGCACTAAGACTGATAATTAATAAATGGGACCTCATGAAACTGAAAAGCTTCTGTAAGACAAAGGGCATCGATAAGACAAAATGGCAAGCTACAGAATAGGAAAAGATTTTCACCAATTCCATATCTGACAGAGGCCTATTTTCTTAAATAAGAACTCAAGAAACTAGACATTAATAAACTAAATAATACATTTAAAAGGGGAACAGATCTAAACAGAATTCTCAACAGAGGGATCCTAATGGGTGAGAAGCACTAAAAGAAATGTTCAGCATCCTTAGCCATCAGAGAATTGTAAATCAAAACAACTCTGAGATTCCATCTTATATCTGTCAGAATGGCTAAGATCATTAACACAAGTGACAGCTTATGCTGGCAAGGATGGGGAGCAAGGGAAACACTTTTCTGTTGCTGATGATAGTGCATATTTGTACAGCCACTTTAAAAATAAATATGGAGTCCTCAGAAAACTGAAAATCTGTCTCAAGAGAAAGCTATAACAAACTTAGGCATGTACCCAAAAGATGCTCTGTCCTACCACAAGGACACTTGCTCAACTATGTTCACAGCAGCTTTTTAAATAATAGCCATAAACTGAAAACAACCTAGATGTCTTTCAAACCAAGAATGAATAAAGAATATGTAGTTCACTTACACAATGGCTTATTACTCATCTGTTAAAAAAAATAACATCATGAAATTTTAAGGCAATAGATGAAGCTTGAGAAAAATCTTCCTGAGTGAGGCAACCAAGACTCAGAAAGATAAACATGGTATGTACTAACTTATAAGAGGATATTAGCTGTGTTATAAAGTATACTCATGCTACAATCTGCCAAAGAGTACTCAATGAGGGAACTCATTGATCTCTTTGGGAAGGGGAAACAGAATAGATTTTGTGGCTGGGGAGAGGATGGAGGAAGAAAGTCCTGAGAGATACAACTGGAATTAGGAAGAATTTTAGGGATGAGGTAGAAATGTAGAAGTGTCATTCCCAGTTTTCTGAGGAACCTCCAGACTGATTTCCAGAGTGGTTGTACCAGCTTGCAATCACACCAGCAGTGGAGGAGTGTTCCTCTTTCTCCACATCCTCGCCAACACTTGCTATCTCCTGAGTTTTTTATCTTAGCCATTCTGACTGGTGTAAGGTGAAATCTCAGGGTTCCTTTGATTTGCATTTCCCTGATGACTAAGGATGCTGAACATTTCTTAAGGTGCTTTTCAGTCATTCGAAATTCTTCAGGTGAAAATTCTTTGTTTAGCTCTGTACCCCATTTTTTAATAGAGTTATTTGGCTCTCTGGAGTCGAACTTCTTGAGTTCTTTGTATATATTGGATATAAGTCCTCTGTTGGATATAGGGTGGGTGAAGATCTTTTCCCAATTTGTTGGTTGCTATTTTGTCTGATTGACAGTGTCCTTTGTCTTACAGAAACTTAGTAATTTTATGAGGTCCCATTTGTCAATTATTGATCTTAGAGTACAAGCTCTTGGTGTTCTGTTCAGGAACTTTTTCCCTGTGCCCATGTCCTCAAGGATCTTACACAGTATGTTTTATATTAGTTTCAGTGTGTGGTTTTACATGAAGGTCCTTGATCCACTTGGAGTTGAGCTTAGTACAAGGTGATTAGAATGGATCAATTGGCATTCTTCTACATGCTGACCTCCAGTTGAGCCAGCATCAATTATTGAAAAGGCTATCTTTTTTTCCACTGGATGGTTTCAGCTCCTTTTTCAAAGATCAAGTGACCATAGGTGTGTGGGTTCATTTCTGGGTCTTCTTTTTTTCTTTTTTTCTTTTTTCTTTTCTTCTTTTTTTAGATTTGGTTTTTTGAGAAAGGGTTTCTCTGTATAGCCCTGGCTGTCCTGGAACTCACTCTGTAGACCAGGCTGGCCTCGAACTCAGAAATCCACCTGCCTCTGCCTCCCAGAGTGCTGGGATTACAGGCATGCGCCACCACCGCCCAGCTATTTCTGGGTCTTCGATTCCATTGATCTACCTGCCTGTCACTATACCAATACCATGCAGTTTTTTTCTTTTTTTAATTGGATATATATTCTTTATTTACATTTAATTTCCCTTTTCCTGGTTCCCTGCCATTGCTCTGTAGTACTGCTTGAGGTCTGGGATACTGATTCCCCCAGAAGTTCATTTACTATTGAGAATAGTTTTAGCTATCCTGGTTTTTTTTGCTTTTCCAGATGAATTTGAGAATTGCTCTTTCTAACTCAATGAAGAACTGAGTTGGGATTTTGATGGGGATTGCACTGAATCTGTATATTGCTTTTGATAAGATGGCCATTTTAACTATATTAATCCTGCCAATCCATGAGCATGGAAGATTTTTCCATTTTCTGAAGTCTCCCTCGATTTCTTTCTTCAGAGACCTGAAGTTCTTGTCATACAGATCATTCACTTGTTTGGTTAGAGTCACACCAAGATACTTTGTGGCTATTGTGAAGGGTGTCATTTCCCTAACTTCTTTCTCAACCTGCTTATCCTTTGAGTATAGGAAGGCTAATGATTTGCTTGAGTTGATTTTATAACCAGCCACTTTGCTGAAGTTGTTTATCAGCTGTAGGAGTTCTCTGGTGGAGTTTTTTGGGTCACTTAAGTATACTATTATAACATCTGCAAATAGTGATAGTTTGACTTCTTCCTTTCCAATTTGTATCCTTTTGACCTCCTTATGTTGTCGAATTGCTCTAGCTAGAACTTCAAGTACTGTATTGAAAAGATTTGGAGAGAGAAGGCAGCCATGTCTAGTCTCTGATTTTAGTGGGATTGCTTCAAGTTTTTCTCCATGTATTTTTTTTTAGTTATTTTTATTTTCTATATTCTATGTTTACATTTCAAAGGCTTTCCCCTTTCCCAGTTCCCACCCACCATAGTTCCCATAGTTCTTCTCCCCCCCAACTATTCCCCAATCATTCCCCCTCCCCCCTCGGTTTCTTTACTAAACTGGATGCAATCTTTACATGCCCAGGGTCCTCTCCTTTCTTCTTCTTGGGAATCATTTGACTTGCTATTTGTGTCTTGAGTATTTAGTGCTTCTGGGCTCATTAATATCCACTTATCAGTGATTGCATTTCATGTGCATTCTTTTGTGATTGGGTTAGCTCACTCAGGATGATATTTTCCAGGTCTAACCATTTACCTACAAATTGCATGAATTCATTATTTTTAATTGCTGAGTAGTATTCCATTGTATAAATATACCACATTTTCTGTATCCATTCCTCCTTTGAGGGATATTTGGGCTCCTTCCAATTTCTGGCTATTATAAACAAGGCTGCTATAAACATAGTGGAGCATGTGTCTTTATTGCATGTAGGGGAATCCTCTGGGTATATGCCCAGGAGTGGTATGGCAGGGTCCTCTGGAAGTGACATGCCCAATTTTCTGAGGAACCGCCAAACTGATTTCCAGAGTGGTTTTACCATTTTGCAATCCCACCAAGAGTGGAGGAGTGTTCCTCTTTCTCCACATCCTCGCCAGCACTTGTTGTCTCTTGAGTTTTTAATCTTAGCCATTCTGACTGGTGTGAGGTGGAATCTCAGGGTTGTTTTGATTTGCATTTCCCTGATGACTAATGATGTTGAACATCTCTTAAGGTGTTTCTCGGCCATCCGAATTTCTTCTGGTGAAAATTCTTTGTTTAGCTCTGTGCCCCATTTTTTGATAGGGTTATTTGTTTCTTTGTGGTCTAACTTCTTGAGTTCTTTGTATATATTGGATATTAGCCCTCTGTCGGATGTGGGGTTGGTAAAGATCTTTTCCCACTTTGTTGGTTGCCGTTTTGTCCTTCGGACAGTGTCCTTTGCTTTGCAGAAACTTTGTAATTTTATGAGGTCCCATTTGTCGATTCTTGATCTTAGTGCGTACGCTATTGGTGTTCTGTTCAGGAACTTTTCCCCTGTGCCCATGTCCTCCAGGGTCTTCCCAAGTTTCTTTTCTAATAGTTTCAGTGTGTCTGGTTTTATGTGGAGGTCCTTGATCCACTTGGAGTTGATCTTAGAGCAAAGAGATAAGAGTGGGTCAATTCGCATTCTTCTGCATGTTGACCTCCAGTTGAACCAGCACCATTTGTTGAAAAGGCTATCTTTATTCCATCGGATGGTTGTGGCTCCTTTATCAAAGATCAAGTGACCATAAGTCTGTGGGTTAATTTCAGGGTCTTCAATCCTGTTCCATTGATCTGTTTGCCTGTTGCTATACCAATACCATGCAGTTTTTAACACAATTGCTCTGTAGTACTGCTTGAAGTCAGGGATATTGATTCCCCCAGAAGTCCTTTTATTGTTGAGAATAGTTTTAGCTATCCTGGGTTTTTTGTTGCTCCAGATGAATTTGAGAATTGCTCTTTCTAGATCTATGAAGAATTGAGTTGGGATTTTGATGGGGATTGCATTGAATCTGTATATTGCTTTTGGCAAGATGGCCATTTTTACTATATTGATCCTGCCAATCCAGGAGCAAGAAATATTTTTCCATCTTCTGAGGCCTTCTTCGATTTCTTTCTTCAGGGACTTGAAGTTCCTGTTGTACAGATCTTTTGCTTGTTTGGTTAGAGTTACGCCAAGATACTTTATGTTGTTTGTGGCTATTGTGAAGGGTGTTATTTCCCTAATTTCTTTCTCAGCCTGCTTGTCCTTTGAGTACAAGAAGGCCACTGACTTGCTTGAGTTAATTTTCTAACCTGCCACTTTGCTGAAGTTGTTTATCAGCTGTAGAAGTTCTCTGGTGGAGTTTTTTGGGTCGCTTAGGTAAACTATCATATCGTCTGCAAATAATGATAGTTTCAATTCTTCCTTTCCAATTTGTATCCCTTTGACTTCCTTATGTTGTCTAATTGCTCTTGCTAGAACTTCAAGTACTATATTGAAAAGATATGGAGAGAGAGGGCAGCCTTGTCTAGTCCCTGATTTTAGTGGGAATGCTTCAAGTTTCTCTCCATTTATTTTGATGTTGGCTACTGGTTTGCTGTAGATTGCTTTTACTATGTTTAGGTATGGGCCTTGAATTCCTGCTCTTTCCAAGACTTTTAGCATGAAAGGATGCTGAATTTTGTCGAATGCTTTTTCGGCATCTAATGAGATGACCATGTGGTTTTTTTCTTTCAGTTTGTTTATGTAGTGGATTACATTGATGGATTTCCGTATATTGAACCATCCCTGCATCCCTGGGATGAAGCCTACTTGATCATGGTGGATGATCGTTTTGATGTGCTCTTGGATTCAGTTAGCAAGAATTTTATTTAGTATTTTTGCATCTATATTCATCAGAGAAATTGGCCTGAAGTTCTCTTTCTTTGTTGGATCTTTTTGTGGTTTAGGTATTAGCGTAATTGTGGCTTCGAAGAATGAGTTGGGCAGTGTCCCTTCTGTCTCTATTTTGTGGAATAGTTTGGAGAGTATTGGTGTTAAGTCTTCTTTGAAGGTCTGGTAGAATTCTGCACTAAAACCATCTGGTCCCGTACTTTTTTTGGTTGGGAGGCTTTCTATAACCCCTTCTATTTCTTTAGGGGTTATGGGACTATTTAGCTGGTCTACTTGATGCTGATTTAATTTTGGTATTTGATATCTGTCTAGGAAATCGTCCATTTCCTCCAGATTCTCCAGTTGTTTTGAGTATAGACCTTTGTAGTAGGATCTGATGATCTTTTGAATTTCCTCAGTTTCTGTTGTTATGTCTCCCTTTTCATTTCTAATTTTGTTAATTTGTATACTGTCTCTGTGTCCTTTGGTTAGTCTGGCTAAGGGTTTATCTATCTTGTTGATTTTCTCAAAGAACCAGCTCCTGGTCTTGTTGATTCTTTGTATGGTTCTCTTTGTTTCTATTTGATTGATTTCAGCCCTGAGTTTAATGATTTCTTGTCTTCTACTCCTCCTGGGTGAATTAACTTGTTTTTCTTCCAGGGCTTTAAGGTGTGCCATTAAGCTGCTAGTGTATGCTCTCTCCAGTTTCTTTTTGGATGCACTTAGAGCTATGAGTTTTCCTCTTAGCACTGCTTTCATTGTGTCCCATAGATTTGGGTAGGTTGTACCTTCATTTTCATTGAATTCTAAAAAGTCTTTGATTTCTTTTTTTATTTCTTCCTTGACCAAGGTGTCATTGAGTAGAGTATTGTTCAGTTTCCATGTGTATGTGGGTTTTCTGTTGTTTTTGTTGCTATTGAAGACCACTCTTACTCCATGGTGATCTGATAAGAGGCATGGGATTAGCTCGATCTTCTTGTATTTGTTGACATCTGTCTTGTGACCGATTATATGGTCTATTTTGGAGAAGGTACCATGCGGTGCTGAGAAAAAGGTATATTCTTTAGCTTTAGGATGAAATGTTCTATATATATCTGTTAAATCCAATTGGTCCAGAGTTTCAATTAGTTTCACTGTGTCCCTGTTTATTTTCTGCTTTCCTGATCGGTCCATTGAGGAGAGTGGGGTGTTGAAGTCACCCACAATTATTGTGTTAGGTGTAATGTGTGCTTTAAGCTTTAGTAAGGTTTCTTTTACGAAGGAGGGTGCCCTTGCATTTGGAGCATAGATGTTCAGTATTGAGAGCTCTTCCTGGTGGATTTTCCCTTTGGCCAGCAAGAAGTGACCTTCTGAGTCTCTTTGGATGATTTTAGGTTGAAAGTCAATTTTATCTGATATTAGAATGGCTACTCCAGCTTGCTTCCTGAGACCATTTGCTTGTAAAATTGTCCTCCAGCCTTTTACTCTAAGGTAGTGTTTGTCTTTAACACTGAGATGTGTTTCCTGTATGCAGCAAAATGTAGGGTCCTGTTTCCGTATCCAGTCTGTTAATCTAAGTCTTTTTATTGGGGAATTGAGTCCATTGACGTTAAGAGATATTAAGGAATAGTAATTATTACCTCCAGACATTTTTGAAATTATATTTATTTATCTTATTATTTTTTTATATTCGAGAGGTTATCTTCTTTTGGGTTTGATGAGAGGAGGTTTCTATCTTGCTTCTTCCCGGGTGTAGTTTCCGTCCTTGTCTTGGTGTTTTCCCCCTATTATCCTTTGTAGGGCTGGATTTGTGGAGAGATATCTTGCAAATTTGGTTTTGTCATGGAATACCTTGATGTCTCCATCAATGGCAATTGAGAGTTTTGCTGGGTAAAGTAGTTTTGGCTGAAGTTTGTGTTCTCTTAGAGTTTGCATGATATCTGCCCAGGATCTTCTAGCTTTCATGGTCTCAGGTGAGAAGTCTGGTGTTATTCTGATAGGTTTTCCTTTATATGTTACTTGGCCTTTTTCTCTTGCTGCCTTTAGTATTCTTTCTTTGTTTATTACATTTGGAGTTTTGATTATTATGTGACGGGATGTATTTCTGTTCTGGTCCAGTCTGTTTGGGGTTCTATAGGCTTCTTGTATATTCATGGGCATCTCTCTCCTTAGGTTGGGGAAGTTTTCTTCCATAATTTTATAGAAGATATTAGCTGGCCCTTTAACTTGTAAATCTTCACTCTCGTCTATACCTATAATCCTTAGGTTTGGTCTTCTCATAGTGTCTTGGATTTCCTGGATGTTTTGGGTTACCACCTTTTTGCATTTAGTATTTTCTTTGACTGTTGAATCAATGGTTCCTATGTTATCTTCGGCTTCTGAGATTCTGTCTTCTATCTCTTGTATTCTATTGTTGATACTTGCGTCTATGGCCCCTGATTTCTTCCCCAGGTTTTCTATCTCCAATGTTGTCTCCCTCTGTGATTTCTTAGTTGTTTCTACTTCTGTTTTTAGTATCTGGATGGATGTGCTCAGATCTTTCGTTTGCTTGATTGTGTTTTCATGTATTTCTTTAATAGATTTTTGTGCTTCCTCTTTCATAGCTTCTACTTGTTGGCCCACGTTCTTCTGTAGTTCTTTAAGTGACTTTTGTCTTTCTTCCTTATTGTCTTCTTCTCTTTGATCCATCTTCTCCTGCATTTCTTGAAGTGATTTTTGTATTTGCCTCGTAAAGGCTTCTAACTTTTGATCCATTTTCTCCTCTATTTCTTTACGAGATTTTTCTATGTGTTCAGCTACCAGCATCCTGACCAGTGATTTTATATCCAAGTCTTGTTTTTCTGGTGTTTTGGGGTATCCAGGGATTCCTGTTGTTGGAGAACTGGGTTCAGATGCTGTCATGTTGCCTTGATTTTTGTTAGTAATGTTCCTTCGTTTTCCTTTTGCCATCTGGTTATTTCTGGTTTTAGTTGGCCTTGTTGTCAGTGGCTGGTGTTTGAATCTCCTGTGAGGCTGGGCTCACCTGTTGTTTCTCTATTGGTGAATATGTGTGACTGCTGCTTTAAGGGATCATAAGCTGGCTGCCACCCATGCGATTGTAGCCCCTGTTGGAGTCTGTCTACCTGGGCTTCTCCAGCTGTGTCCTGGTTGCAAGGAACTCCGAGAGCCTAGCAGATCCCCCGTGAGGGTAGCCCTGGAAGGGGTGTTTACCTGGGCCTTTCCAGCTGTGTCTTGGTTGCAATATGGAGGCCCGCCGCTACACAGCTGGTCTAGGGGCCGGCGAGCTGGTTGCAGAACGCAGCTTAGGTGCTCACCCGAGGGCGGGGATGTCCCACAGAGCCTGGGCCTTTCCAGCTGTGTCCTGGTTGTGATATGGAGGCCTGCCGCTACACTGCTGGTCTAGGGGCCGGCGAGCTGGTTGCAGAACGCAGCCTATGTGCTCACCAGAGGGCGGGGATGTCCCACAGAGCCTGGGCCTTTCCAGCTGTGTCCTGGTTGCAATATGGAGGCCCGCCGCTACACCGCTGGTCTTTCTCCATGTATTTTGATGTTGGCTACTGGTTTGCAGTATATTGCTTTTACTATGTTTAGGTATGGGCCTTGAATTCCTATTCTTTCCAAGACTCTTAGTATGAAAGGATGCTGGATTTTTTCAAATGCTTTTTCAGCATCTAATGAAATGACCATGTGGTTCTTTTCTTTGAGTTTGTTTATGAAGTGGATTGCATGGATTGATTTCCATATATTGATCCATCCCTGCATTCCTGGGATGAGGCCTACTTGAGCATGGTGGATGATTGTTTTGATGTGTTCTTTGATTCAGTTGGCAAGAATTTTATTTAGTATTTTTGGATTGATATTCATAAGGGAAATTGGCCAGAAGTTTCTTTCTTTGTTTGATCTTTGTGTGGTTTTGGTATCAGTGTAATTGTGGCTTTGTAGAACGAGTTGGGTAGTGTTTCTTCTGTTTCTATTTTGTGGAATAGTTTGAAGAGTATTGGTGTTAGGTCTCCTTTGAAGATCTGATAGAATTCTGCACTAAAACCATCTGTTCCTGTGCTTTTGTTGGTTGGAAGACTTTCTATGACCTCTTCTATTTCTTTAGGGGTTATGGGACTCTTTGGATGATCTATTTGATCCTAATTTAATTTTGGTATTTGGTATCTGTCTAGGAAATTGTCCATTTCCTCCAGATTCTCCAGTTGTGTTGAGTATAGGCTTTTGTAGTAGGATCTGATGACTTTTTGAATGTCCTCAGTTTCTGTTGTTATATTCCCCTTTTCATTTCAAATTTTGTTAATTTCGATACTGTCCCTCTGCCCATTGTTTAGTCTGGCTAATGTTTATCTATCTTGTTGATTTTCTCAAAGAACCAGCTCCTGGTTTTGTTGATTCTTTTTATGGTTCTCTTTATTTCTACCTGATTGATTTCAGCCCTGTGTCTGATGATTTCCTGTCTTCTACTCCTGCTGGGTGAATTAGCTTATTTTTTTTCCAGGGCTTTCAGGTGTGTTGTTAAGCTGCTAGTGTATGTTCTCTCCAGTTTCTTTTTAGAGGCACTCAGGGCTATGAGTTTTCCTCTTAGCACTGCTTTCATTGTGTCCCATAGATTTGGGTACGATGTGCCTTCATTTTCATTAAATTCTAAAAGACTTTGATTTCTTTATTTCTTCCTTGACCAAGGTATCATAGAATATTGTTCAGTTTCCATGTGGATGTGGGCTTTCTGTTGTTTTTGTTGCTATTGAAGACTACTTTTACTCCATAGTGATCTGATAGGAGGTATGGATTAGTTTGATCTTGTATTTGTTGAGGTCTGTCTTGTGACCAATTATATGATTGATTGTGGAGAAGGTACCATGAGTTGCTGAGAAAATGGTATATTCTTTTGCTTTAGGATGAAATGTTTTATATATATATATATATATATATATATATACACACACACACACACACACACACACACACACACATATATATGTGTGTGTGTGTGTGTGTGTGTGTGTGTGTGTGTGTATGTTAAATCCAATTGGTTCAAAGCTTCAATTAGTTTCTTTGTGTCCCTCTTCAGTTTCTGTTTTCCTGATCAGTCCATTGAGGATAGTGGAGTGTTGAAGTCACCTACAATTATTGTGTTACTTACAATATGTGCTTTGAGCTTCAGTAAAGTTTCTTTTATGAATAAGTGTGCCCTTGCATTTGGAGCATAGATGTTCAGAATTGAGAGTTCTTCTTGGAGAGTTTTCCTTTGACTAGCAACAAGTGTCCTTCCCTATCTCTTTTCATGACTTTAGGTTGAAAGTCAATTTTATCTGATATTAGAGTGGCTACTCCAGCTTGTTTTCTGAGACCATTTGCTTGTAAAATTGTCTTCCAGCCTTTTACTTTAAGGTAGTGTTTGTCTTTGACACTGAGTTGTGTTTCCTGTATGCAGCAAAATGTAGGGTCCTGTATAAGTATCCAATCTGTTAGTCTATGTCTTTTTATTAGGGAATTGAGTCCATTGATGTTAAGAGATATTAAGGAATAGTAATTATTACTTCCTGTCATTTTTGATATTTTTTTATATTTGATTGGTTATCTTCTTTTGGGTTTGATGAATGAAGGTTACTATCTTGCTTTTTCCAGGGTGTAGTTTCCCTCCTTGTATTGGTGTTTTCTCCCTATTATCCTTTGAAAGGATAATTTCAAATTTGTAGAAAGATATTGTGTAAATTTGGTTTTGTTATGGAATATCTTGGTTTCTTCAACTATGGTGATTGAGTGTTTTGCTGGGTATAGTAGTTTTGGCTGGCCTTTGTGTTCTCTTAGTGTCTGTATGAGATCTCCCCAGGATCTTCTAGCTTTTATGGTCTCTGGTGAGAAGTCTGGTGTAATTCTGATACGTCTTCCTTTACATGTTGCTTTGCCTTTTTCTCTTACTGCCTTTAATATTCTTTCTTTGTTTAGTACATTTGGGGGTTTGATTATTATGTGACAGGAGGTAGTTCTGTTCTGGTACAGGCTGTTTGGAATTCGGTAGACTTCTTGTATATTCATGGGCATCTCTCTCTTTAGGTTAGGGAATTTTTCTTCCATAATTTTGTTGAAGATATTTGCTGGCCCTTTAAGTTGTAAATCTTCACTCTCATCTATACCTATAATCCTTAGGTTTGGTCTTCTCATTGTGTCCGGGATTTCCTGGATGTTTTGGGTTACAAGCTTTTTGCATTTTTCATTTTCTTTGAGTGTTGAGTCAATGGTTTCTATAATATCTTCAGCATCTGAGATTCTTTCTTCTATCTCTTGCACTCTGTTGTTGACATTTGGATCTATGGCTCCTGACTTCTTCCCAAGGTTTTCTATTTCCTAAGTTGTCTCCCTTTGTGATTTCTTAGTTGTTTCTACTTCTGTTTTTATATCCTAGATGGTTTTGCTCAGTTCCCTATTTTGCTTGTTTGTGTTTTCCTGTAATTTTTTTAAAGAGATTTTTGTGTTTCCTCTTTCATGACTTTTGCCTGTTGACCCAAGTTCTCCAGTATTTCTTTAAGTGATTTTTGCATGTCCTCCTTATTGGCTTCTATCTTTTGACCCATATTCTCTTGAATTTTTTTAAATGATTTTTGTGTTTCCTTTGTGAGGGCTTCTAACTTTTGGTCTGTTTTCTCCTTTATTTCTTCAAGACATTTATTTATGTCCTTCTTGTGTTCCTCTAACAGCATCATGACCAGTGATTTTAAATCCAAATATTATTTTTCTGGTGTGTTGGAGTATCCAGGACTTGCTGTTGTTGGAGAATTGGGTTCAGATGCTGCCATATTGCCTGGATTTCTGTTAGTAATGTTCTTAGGCTTGCCTTTTGCCTTCTGGTTATCTCTGGCGTTAGTTGGTCCTGTTGTCACTGGCTGGTACTTGAACCTCCTGTGAGCTATTTCTGCACCAGTGGATGACTGGGTTTCCCTTGGCACAGATTGCTCATGTGCTGCCCTCCTTTTGGGTGCCATTGGAGCCCTTGTGTGTCTTGCCCCAAGCAATGTTATACTCAGATTGTCTCTGTGAACCTGGTGCTGCCCGTCTGCTCTGTCAGGGGGCGAAGATGGTGGTGGGGAGTCCCTCCAAGTGCCTATCACCCCACAGGGCACAGGAACCACAGTAGGCTGGCACACATGACTTTTGCCTGTTGACTCAATTTCTCCTGCATTTCTTTAAGTGATTTTTGTGTTTCCTCTTTATTGGCTTCTATCTCTTGACCCATATTCTCCTGAAATTCTTTAAGTGATTTTTGTGTTTCCATTGTGAGGACTTCTAACTTATTAATGTTCCCCTGTATTTCTTTAAGAGATTTATTTATGTCCTTTTTGTGTTCCTCTAACAGCATCATGATCAGTGATTTTAAATCCAAATCTTGTTTTTCTGGTTTGTTTACCTGGTCTGGTATCCAGGACTTGCTGTTCTTAGAGAATTGGGTTCAGGTGTTGCCATATTGCCTTGATGTCTGTTAATAGTGTTCCTACATTTGCTTTTTGCCATCTGGTTATCTTTAGCGTTAGTTGGTCCTGCTGTCACTGGCTGGTGCTTGAACCTCCTGTGGGTCTGTAAGGCTATTTCCGCACCCCTGGATGACTGGGTTTCCCCTGGCACAAATTGCTGATGTGCTGCCCTACTCTTGGGTGCCATTGGAGCCCTGGTGTTCCTTGTCCTAAGCTATGCTGTACTTGGCTTGTCCCTGTGTACCTGATATTGCCTGTCTTGTCCGCCCAGTAGTGAAGATTGTGGATCAACTGAGGAGCCCCTCCAAGTACTGATCACTCTGCAGGCCCTGCTGGATTTCTTTCTTTTTCTTTTTCCACATCTCAATGTTTCTTTTTTTAATTTTCTATATTCTTTGTTTACATTCTAAATGATTTTCCCTTTCCTGGTTCCCCCCTCCCACTAAGTCCCATAAGTCCTCTTCCCTCTGCCAATTCCCCCAATCAACCCTGGATTTCAAATACTCTGCTGATGCTGGTTCTCAAATGTCCCACTTCTACCAAATAACCTGCACCTGTCTGTTCTTGAGAGAGTATCAGAAAGTAGGATCTTCCCTGTGTTAGATGTGGCACAGGTCTACTACATCCTTACCACATGGAAAGGGGCAGTGGCAATTAATCTGCTCCTGACGGTTCTCTAGAGAGTATCAGGAAGTGGGATCTTCCCCGTGTTAGATGTGGTACAGGCCTCTGGCTGAGTTGGCTGCTTGGTCACAGGAGCCAAGATGGTGGTGACCTCAGACTGCAGGGTTCCCCATAACCACAGGACTTCCTGCAGGTCAGACACTCCCCTGAAGAACACATGCCCAGAGAGCTGTAGAGCTGTTCAACTCCCACACAGAAGGAACCCAGGCAGGCTGTGTCCCAAGCGATCCCCCACTCTGGTGTTCCTTGCACACCCGGCCAAGCTGGCTGCTTGGCCACAGGAGCCAAGATGGTGGCTACCTCAGACCACAGGCTCCCTTTAACCCCGGGACTGACTCCCTGCAAGTCAGATGCTCCCCAGCAGGATACATGCCCAGGGAGTTGTAGAGCTGCCCAGTTCCCATACGCAGAAGGAACCCAGGCGGGCTGTGTCCCAAAACAATCCTTCACTCTGGTTTTCTCTGCCTACCTGGCTGAGCTGGCCGCTTTGTTAAAGGAGCCAAGATGGTGGTGACCTCAGACCTCAGGGCTCACTCTAACTGCAGGATTCCCTGCCAGTCAGATGCTCCCCTGCAGAATATGTGCCCAGATAGTTGTAGAGCTGCCCAGCTCCCATGTAGAGAAGGAACCCAGATGGTCTGCGTCCCAAGCGATCTTCCACCCTGGTGTTCCCTGCGCACCCGGTTGAGCTGGCTGTTTGGCCAAAGGAGCCAAGATGGTCGAAAAAATAACTTTTAAGCCTCATAAAAATTAAATAATATTCATCCATGATTCCCAATTTTTTATAGATTAGGAACAAAGTGAAAGTCTGTGAAATCTTCTCCAATAAGTTAGATATAACAGACAATCCACTGTCCAGATAACTCATAGTCAAATGCAGTCATACCTGAATCTGCTGATAGTGGATGATTTTTATTCACATAGAAAGATAACCAACAAATAGAAGAATCATATGTTATATACAGCAATGTTCAACAGTGCCCATCTCTATGTCCTATAAAAGAAAAGTGATGAGCTCTTACATCTCTTGCATCTCTTATTCTCACACTCTCCTCCCCTCTCTCTTGCCCTCTTGGGCTCTCCTCCCATTCCCCCCTCCACGTGGTCATGGCAGGCCTTTGCTTCTCTACTCTCTCCCTCTCTGCCTTTCTCTGCCTCTACTACCCCCTGAACTCCCCTCCCCATGCCCTGAATAAACTATTCTATACTAAAAAAAAAAGAAAGAAAAGTGATGAATGATAGACATTTGTGGTAAAATGTAAAATACTTGCTTTTTCTCCTTATCTCAGCTTTAATAAAACCTTTTATGTAAAATACATTTATTTAAGAAGGGAAGCACAGTACTACATGTGAAGAAATAAGATAGTTAAAAACTTTGTGCATTGCTAGTGCTTCAGGCAGTGTATAAAACTAAATAGATTTTCCTCAAAGGATAAAACAATTATAATAAAATCTGTCATTTTGATTTTTGGCACCTTCCCCAAAGAATTTAAGAATCATCTTGCATACATGCGATGATTATGCTACTACTCACAGTGAGCAAGGGTGTCATCTATGTGTATGCATGTTCATTTATGTCTGAAGGCATGCACAAATCTGACATATTTAATCTGTGAGATTTTTGAGTGCATAATCGAAAATGAAAGGATAAAAATCATAGAGGAACAAATTTTACAACATCTCACACATATGAGATACCTGGTAGAGTAAAAGCCACAGAGATGAAACATACAGTGGGAGTTAGTAGGGACTGGGCAATGGGTGAGGATATATCTTCATAAGGGAAAGACAAAAATGTTCCTGAAATGTCTATAAGCAATTAGATGACCTTATGTTACACTGAAATCTATCCTTCAAACCCAAGCCAGTAAGTTTTCTGTTAAATGTGTTCCTAGTAGAAGTGCATCACCAAACAATAGGGAGGTGGGGAGGATCTTGGAGGAATTGAGGGAAGGGCAAAACATAATCAAACTATAATGTATAAAAAAACTAGTAAAAAATGTTTTAAAATATAGAATTTAAAAGGTTCTAACATGGATTTCATATATAAAAGGAAAGACACCCTGTATTGGCAACACCACCATTTGAATGATTGTCATAATTCAGCCATTTCATTTATGAATACATATTTAATACTATGACTATTATTATTATTTTATTACATATAAAGGAAGATGTGATGGTGCATATTACATGACCCAATTCTGGGAGTTGTTCCTTTTCAAATAGAATCTCAGAATTTCTTAACTAAAGATACAAACTGCAGAGTCTAGTAGATAGTGCTGAAAAAATGGATGACTATATGTGAAAGGCATCATGGATTGAGATGAGCAGGTTTGGACCACCATCCAATGGCACTGAAGTTCTTTCTGAAGACCATCAGCTATTTAGACTAAGCAGACACCCAAGAAGTCTCAGTGTTCTCAAACTATCTTCTAGGATGGAAAAATATCAATGGCTGTTGAGTTCAGAGAAATAAGTAACTCTAAACATTTTAATGCTTCCATGACTAGATATTGGATTACAAACAGCAAAAATGTTCTAGGATGTGTAATTCTAAAGAACCAATATCTATTCTCTCCTAAGAAATCTTGAAAAGTCTTTATATAGCAGAAATCGGTTTTTGTTTGTCCTATATCAAATAACCAGTAAAATTTATGAAGGTCATAAGGAGGAAATTTGATAAAAAATGAAAGGAAAATAAATAATAATATTATTAATACACAGACTAGCCAGAAGAGAAACCCACAAAGTCGCAGCCCCAACTGTGCTACTTTGTCATCTAAATGCTACTGGATTTAGAGGAGTCCATTTTTTTTCAGAGCACTCCATTCTTGTTAAGATTTATATCTCTGAGAAACCTGAAGACCTTCTGGTTTTTACCTGCCAGGAACAGAACCTTAGCTTTTGATCCAAAACCACACAGCCCACAACCCAGTTGCAGCTAGAGTCCTCAGGTATTCTGATATATCCAGGATCACAGGATGACAGGCTTACAGCAAGGATAGGTTCCAGTTAGAGACAGGGAGACCAAATATCACCAAAGATAACCCAATGGTGAGAGGCAAACATAAGAACATTAGCAACAAAAATCAACTTGACTTGACAATATCAGAACACAGTTCTCCCACCACAGAAAATTCTGGATACTCCAACACATCTGTACAGCAATATTTAGACATAAACTCTCATTTCACAAAAATGATAGAGGACTTTTAGAAAGACATAAATAACTCCCCTAAAGAAATACAGGGGAACACAAGTAAACAAGTAGAAACTTTTAAAGAAAAAACATATAAATCCCTTAAAGAAATACAGAAGAACACAAACAGATGAAGGAATTGAACAAAACCATCCAGGATCTAAAAATGGAATTGCAAACAATAAAGCAAACACAAAGGGAGACAGCCCTGGAGATGGAAAGCCTAGGAAAGAGATCACCAAAAGAATACAAGAGATAGGAGAGAGTATTTCAGAAGATACCATAGAAGTCATCAAACAATGGTCAAGGAAAACACCAAAGCAAAAATCTCCTATCTTAAAACATTTAAAAAAAATCCAGGACACAATGCAAAGACAAAACCTGAGAATAATAGGTATAGAAGAGAGTGAAGATTACCAACTCACAGGGCCATCAAATATCTTCAACAAAATTATAGAAGAAAACTTTTCTAATCTAAAAAAGAGATGTCCATAAACATACAAGAAGCCTACAGAACACCAAACAGATGGGGCCACAAAAATTCCTCTCATCACATAATTAAAACACCAAATTCACAGAACAAAGAAAGAATACTGAAAGCAGTAAGGGAAAAAGGTCAAGTAACATATAAATGCAGATCTATCAGAATTACACCAGACTTCTCAACAGAGACTCTAAAAGCCAGAAGATCCTAGAAAGATTTTATACAGATCCTAAGAGAACACAAAAGCCATCCCAGGCTATTATACCCAGGAAAACTCTCAATTACCATAGATGGAGAAGCCAAGGTATTTCAAGACAAAAGCAAATTCAAACAATATCTTTCCACAAATCCAGCCCTGCAGGGGATAATAGAAGGAAAGGACCACCACAAGGTTCCGGGAAAGAACATCCAAGACAAAGCAAAAAAAAAGTTATTATTTTTTAAAAACAAACCCAGAAGAGGAACACACAAACATAATTACACCTCTAACAACAAAAGTAACAGGGACCAACAATCAATGGTCCCTAATATCTCTCAACATCAATGGATTTAATTCCCCAATAAAAAGACATAGGTTAGCAGACTGGATATGTAAACAGTACCCAGCATTTTGCTGCATACAGGAAACACACCTCAGTGACAAAGACAGACACTACCTCAGATTAAAAGGCTGGGAAAAATTTGCAAGTAAATGGTGCCAAGAAACAAGCTGGAGTACCTATTCTAATGTCCAATAAAGTAGACTTTCAAGCAAGGGTTATAAAAAAAGATGAGGAAGGACACTACATATTCAACAAAGGAAAAATCTACCAAGATGAGCTCTCAATTCTGAACATCTATGCCCCAAATGTAAGGGCACCCACACATGTAAAAGAAACATTACTGAAGTTCAAAGCCTGCATTGAACCTCACACAATAATAGTAGGAGGTTTTATCACCCTACTCTCACCAATGGACAGATCATGGAAACAGAAACCAAACAGAGACACAGTGAAAGTTAAAGAACTTATAAACCAAATGGATTTAAAAGATAGCTACAAAACATTTCACCCTAAAACAAAGTAACTTCTCAGCTACTTATGGTACCTTCTCAAAAAACTACCAATATATTCAAACACAAAAGAATCACCAACAGATACAAGAACATTGAATTACTCCCATGTATTCTAACAGAAGATCATGGATTAAGGCTGGTCTTCAATAGCAACAAAAACAACAGAAATATGACATACATGTGGAAGCCAAACAACTTTCTACTCAATGATAACTTGGTCAGAGAAGAAATAAAGAAAAAATTAGACGTTTTAGAATTCAATGAAAATGAAGGCACACCATATCCAAACGTATGGGACACAATGAAAGCAGTGCTGAAAGGAAAACTCATAGTCCTGAGTGCCTCCATAAGAAATTGGAGATACAATAAGCTTAACAACTCATCTGAAAGCTCTAGAACAAAAAGAAACAAATACACCCAAGAGGAGTAGACAGCAGGAAGTAATCAAACTCAGGGCTGAAATCAGACAAGGAGAAACAAAGAAAACTGTACAGAGAATCAACAAAGTCACAGAGACAGTATCCAAATCAATAAAATCAGAAATGAAAAGGAAGACATAACAATAGAAACTGAGGAACACCCCCCCCCCCAGAAATCATCAGATCCTACTACAAAATCCTATACTCAACAAAACTGGAAAATCTGAATAAAATGGACAATTTTCTAGAGCGATACCAGATACCAATGTTAAATCAGGATCAGATAAGCCATCTAAGTAACCCCATAAACCCTAAAGAAATAGAAGCAGTCATTAAAAGTCTCCCAACCAAAGAAAGCTCAGTGCCAGATGCTTTTAGTGCAGAATTCTATCAGATATTCAGAGAAGATCAAATACGATTACTTTTCAAACTATTCCCTAAAATAGAAACAGAAGGAACACTACCCAATTTGTTCTATAAACCCATACTTACACTGATAACTAAACCACAAAAAGACCCCAAAAAAGAGAAGTACAAAACAAATTGTCTTATGAATATTGATGCAAAAATACTCAATAAAATTCTTGCAAACTGAGTCCAAGAACACATCAAAACAGTCATCCACCATGATCAAATAGGTTTCATCTCAGGAATGTAGGGATTGTTCAATGTATGGAAATACATCAATGTAATCCACTATATAAACAAACTCAAAAGAAAAAAAAAACACATTATCATCTCATTAAATGCTAAAAAATCCTTTGACACAATACAATACTCATTTTTGTTAAAAGTATTGGAGATCAGGAATTCAAGGTTCATATCTAATTATAATAAAAGCAATATACAGGAAGCCAATAGCCCACATCAAACTAAATGGAAAGGAACTTGAAGCAATCCTAGTAAAAGCAGAATCTAGACAAGGCGGCCCTCTCTCTTACTACCTACTCAGTATAGTACTTAAGTTCTAACCAGAGCAATTAGACAACAAAACAAAATCAAAGGGATACAAATTTGGGAAGAAGGAATTCAAAATAGCACAATCTGCAGATGATATCATAGTATACATAAGCAAATCCAAAATTTCTACCAGAGAGTTCCGACAACTTATAAACAACTTTAGCAAAGTGGACAGATATAAAATTAACTGAAACAAATTAGTAGCCTTGCTCTAATAAAAGGATAAAAGAATGAGAAAGAAATTAAAGAAACAACACCATTCACAGTAGTAACAAATGATATAAAATATCTTGGCGTGACACTAACCAAGCAGGTAAAAGATCTGTATGACAAGAACTTCAAGTCTCTGAAGAAAGAAATTGAAGAAGACATCAGAAAATGGAAAGATCTTCCATGCTTATGGATTGGCAGGATTGATATAGTAAAAATGGCCATCTTGCCAAAAGAAATCTACAGATTCAATGCAATCCCCATCAAAATTCCAAATCAGTTCTTCATAGATTTAGAAAGTTAATTCTCAAGTTCATTTGGAATAGAAAAACTCAGGATAGTGAAATTTATTCTCTACAATAAAAGAACTTCTGGGGGAATTACCATCCCTGACCTCAAGTTGTATTATAGAACAATAGAGATAAAAATTGCATGGTATTGGTACATAGACAGGCAAGTAGATCAAAACAATAGAATTGAAGACCCAGAAATGAACCCACACACTTATGGTCACTTGATCTTAGACAAACAAGCTAAAATCATTCAGTGGAAAAGACAGAATTTTCAACAAATGTTGCTGGTTCAACTGTTGGTCTGCATGTAGAAGAATGTGAATTGATCCATTCTTATCTCCTTGTACTAAGGTCAAGTCCAAGTGGATCAAGGACATCTAAATAAAACCAGATACACTGAAACTAATAGAAAAGAAAGTGGGAAAGAACCTTGAATACTTGGACACAGGGGAATACTTCCTGAATAGAAACCAATGGCTTATACTTTAAGATCAACAATGAACAAATGGGACCTCATAAAATTGCAAAACTTCTATAAAGTAGAATGTCAATAGGACAAAAAACGGCAACCCACAGATTGGAAAAAGATCTTTACCAACCCTTCATCTGATAGAGGGCTAATATTCAAAATATACAAAGAAATAAGGATGGTAGAATCCAGAGAATAAAATAACCCTATTAAAAATGGGGTACCGAGCTAAGCAATTCTCAACTGAGGAATACAATATGCCTGAGAAGCATCTAAAGAAAGTTTCAACATCCTTAGTCCCCAGGGAAATGTAAATCAAAACAACCCTGAGATTTTACCTCATGCCAGTCAGAATGGATAAGTTCAGAAACTCAGGTGACAGTAGATGCTGGTGAGGATGTGGAGAAAGAAAAACACTTCTCTATTGCTGGTGGGACTGCAAGCTGATAAAACCATGCTAGAAAAGAGTTTGGAAGTTCCTGAGAAAACTGGACATAGTACTATCCAAGGAACCAGCTATACTACTCCTGGGCATATACCCAAAATATGCTCCAACATATAATATGGATACATGCTCCACTATGTTCATAGCAGCCTCATTTATAATGGCCAGAAGCTGGAAAGAACCAAGATGTCCTTTAACAGACAAATAGATACAGAAAATGTGGTACATTTTTATTCAGTAGAGGATTACACAGTGATAAAAAATGATTTCATGAAATTTGAAGGCAAAAAGGATAAATGAAACTAGAAAATATCATCTTGCTGAAGCAGCTGAAGGGGTTTGTAACCCCATCAAAAGTACAATATCAACCAACCATACCCCCAGAGCTTCCAGGAAATAAACCACCAACCAAAGAGTACACATGGAAGGACCCATGGCTCTAGCTGCATATGTAACAGAGGATGGCCTTGCAGAGCATCAATGGAAAGAGAGGCCCTTGGCCCTGTGAAATGATGCCCTAATGTAGGGGAATGAGAGGGTGGGGAGGCTAGAGTAGGTGGGTGGGGGAACACCCTCATAGAAGCTGGGGGAGGGGGATGGGATAGGGAGTTTCTAGGAGGGATCCTGGGAAAAAGGATAGCATTTGAAATGTTAATAGAGAAAACAAAAAAATATCACCATGAGTGAGGTAACCCATACAGAATAGATAAATGGATATTAGCTCCAAAGCTCACAATGCCCACCATATAACCCACAGACCATATGGAGCTTAAAAGGAAGGAAGACCAGTGAGTGGATTCTTCAGTGCTGTATTGAGGGGGGAACCGCATGATCATGGAAGGTAGAGGGAGAGGGTACCTGGCAAAGAGAAAGAAGGAGAAGGAATTAAGTTGGGCAGTATCAGGAACTGGAAGAAATGTGAGAGAGGTACACAGGGTCAGGAAATTGAGCAGAAATATGTAGCAGGAGGGATGAGAAACTGGGGATAGCTACTGGAGGGTCCCAGGCACCAGGGAAACAGGCTAATAAGACCCAACAGGGATGACTTTAGATGAAATTTTCAGTGAAGGGGAGATAGAATCTTTAGAGACCACCTCCAGTAGATAGGCATAGCCCCTTGATTGAGGGATGAGGCCATTCACCCATCTCAAATATTTTAATCCAGAAATGTTCCTGTCCTAAGGAAGAACAGGGTCAAACAAATGGAACAGAGACTGTAGGAAGGGTCAGCCAGTTATTGCCCCACCTGGGCATCCATCATGTCTGCAGACACCAAACCTGACACTTGTAGTCAAGAGGTGTTTGCTAACAGGAACCTGGTATGGTGGTTCCTTGCATGGTACTAACCAGCAACTGACCAATGCAGATATGGATGCTTGGAGCCAACTATCAGACTGGGCTCAGGGAGCCTAGTAGGAGAGCTGGCAGAAGGACCTGAGTTTTGGAGGGGGATTTCAACCCCATTGGAAGAACAACATATGTTGGACTGACTACCCCTTTCTCCAAGATACTAGACCACCAACCAACAAGTATACCTGGAGGGGCCCATGGCTCCAGATACATATGTAGCAGAGGATGGCCTTGTAGGGCATCAATGCGAGAGGAGGCCCTTGGTCCTGGTGAGGTTTGATGCCCCAGTGTAGGGGAATGCTGCAGTGGTGGGGCAAGAGTGGGTGGGTGCCCTCATACAGGCAAAGGAGCAAGGGGAGGGAGGATGTAGGATGAGGGATTGCTGGAAGGGCAACCAGGAAGTGGGATATCATTTGAGATGTAAAGGAATGGAATGATAAAATAAAAAATAAATAAAAAAAGCTTTCTATCCCCTACTGGAGACCTCTAAACTCAAGAATAATGCAGCCACAACAATTAGACTCTATTGTCTATATACAGGTGATCGGAGGTTGGGATGAGGATGGATGTGAAGGATTTGGGATAAATAACAGGTTAACTAGAATGAAACACATTTTACACATAATAATTAAAAACCAAAAATGTAATAATAAAATAATTTTTAAATGAAAAGAAAGAGAATAAATCCCATTATAGATTGAAAGAAATCTAGTTCACTTTAAAACCAGCATATTTCCTAGAAATATCAGGACAGCCTTCTCAACATTATATCTCTATCTCTATCTCTATCTCTATCTCTATCTCTATCTCTATCTCTATCTCTATCTCTATCTCTATCTCTATCCCTATCCCTATCTCTATCTCTATCTCTATCTCTAACCAATGCTAAATAGTAAAAAACAAGTGCTATGACTCTCAAGGGAAATTTTTATTTGGTTGCATATATATCTTTTTTTCTTTTTCTTGCATATTTTACTTGAAGTAAACCTGCTTAATTTGGTGTTGTAAAATCGTATAGTTTTATTTATGACTAAAACCAAATTCACAAAATTCCCACACTCCATATCCGTAATTAAAATGAAACAGAGATAAAATGGGAAAAGTGGAGATAGTATATGGTATTCCTATTTATTTATTTATTTATTTATTTATTTATTTATTTATTGGTATTCCTATTTTATTAATTGATTCTTCCTACTTCCTACTTTATCTGCAGCACAATTCTCCAAGGCTCTTATACATCTCAGTTAATGTGCAAATTGTTATGTGATCTCTAATTTATGTAGGGGTTAAGAAACAGGATGGATTGGGTTGGCCAGTCCAGCTTTAATATGAGGAGAGGTGCCTACTCTTATTGCAACTTAATATGCCATGTTTGGTTGAAATACTTAAGAGGCCTGTGCTTTTCTGACAGAAAATGGAAGAGAAATGGGTGAGGGGAAGTGGGGAAGAAGACGAGGGACTGGGAGGAGAGGATGTAGTGGGGTCAGAGTGTAATATATGAGATAATTCAATATAAAATGAATAAAGGTAAAATAATATTCCCCTTGGGGCTGGGGATGTTGCTTAAAATTAAAAAAAAAACTTGTGTGGCATGAACAAAGACATGCATAGATTCCTTTGAGTCCACTCAATTAATGGGGTTAAGAACCCCTAGAGGAAACGCAAACTTTCCCTGTAATGTGTGATGACTCGGAAAGTGTCTACACAATTTCAGGTAACTGTTAACAAGTAACAGATATCTTTGAATATGGAGAATTTGAAGGAGCATACTATTTTAACTTGACAGTGTTCAATTGACTGAATAAAGTAGTTTCTTGTTTGAAAATGCCATAGTACTTGAGATCCTTTGGCAAAAATGCTGGAGAAGTGGATTTTATATTGTGCTTCAAATTTACTTTCATCTATAAATTATATGTGTTGAATTATCTTAACACATTAAAAAATTTCATATAACATTCTTTAGATCTTCCCCATGCCACATATAACAAAAAACAAAGATAAATGTTGTTTTCTGAAGTCCATCTAAGGAAAGTATTTTTTCCTAAACGACTCTAAAAAGGAGCTGGAATTGGGTATGTATGAATAGCTCACATAGGGCATGCATATTTAAAGAAGAGAGTATATCCACAAGAATGATATTCCAAATATACAGTACCCAACAAATATCCATTTATATATCTTCTTCAATTTCTGTGTATATTGCAATTTCTATTTAAAATATTTAGCTTTTAAAACAGAAGAGGCAGAAGAAATATTTGGGGTCTTGGCATGGGGAAAAAGGGAAGATGCTAGTGTTAAATCCAGTCTCCTAAAGCTTAAATAAGAAATAGAGAGATGCCATATTGCCTGCAGCTTCCCGTCCAGCTGGTGGTGGGGAAGCCGGAGTGTCAGCCAGCTTGCCAGGTGCTCAGACCCAGCCAGCGGCGGCGGAACCTGGTACCCGAGACAGCCCGAGCTTAAGACCTTCGGGGACTCAGGCCTGGAGTGGGAGTTGGGCACAGAGTAGCGGGTGCACTCTGCACTCGCGGGGCGGACCCCGAGCTCCCTGCAGGCAGCTGACATATTGCCTGCAGCTTCCCGTCCAGCTGGTGGTGGGGAAGCCGGAGTCAGCCAGTGTGCCAGGTGCCCAGATCCAGCCGGAGGCAGAACCAGCCTCCCATCCAGCCGGTGGCAGGGAAGCTGGAAACCAGACCCAGCCAGCTTCCCAGCAGCTTGGGACCAGCAGGCGGAACCAGATAACTGAGATATCCCAAATTTAAGACCCCTGGGGAAACAGGATATCAGACAGCAAACCCTGAGCAGGAGCAGTGCAGAGCAGCCGCCCAACAGGCAGAACCAAGTACCTGGGATATCCTGAGTTTAAGACCTCAGGGGACTCAGGCCACCTGTCAGCAATCTGTGAGCAAGACCCCCACAGGACAGTGATTCAGGTATCCCAGTCGCTGGGAAATAGCCTTACAACCCCACAGGAGGGTCAAGCACCAGCTAGTATCTACAGGACCAACTAACACCAGAGTTAACCAGATGGCAAAAGGCAAACGTAAGATTGCTACTAACAAAAATCAAGGCAGTATGGCGGCATCCAAACCCAGTTCCCCAACAGCAATAAATATTGGATACCCCGAAACACCAGAAAAACAAGACTCAGATCTAAAATCACTGGTCAGGATGCTGATAGAGGAACACTTAGATAAATCTCTTAAAGTAATACATGAGAAAATAGATCAAAAGCTAGAAGCCATTGCAAGGCAAACACAATTAAATCCCAGATATCTCAACACACCAGAAAAACAAGACTCAGATCTAAAATCACTGGTAAAGATGCAGATTGAGGATCACTTAGATAAATTTCTTAAAGTAATAGAGGAGAAAATAGATCAAAAACTAGAAGCCCATACAAGGCAGACACAAAAATCACTTAAAGAAATCCAGGAGAATATAGAGCAAAAAATGAATCCCAATAAGGGGGAGAAACAAAAATCACCTAAAGAAATACAAGAGAACATGGGTCAACGAGTAGAAGTCATAAAAGAGGAAACGCAAAAATCCCTTAAAGAATTACAGGAAAACACAAACAAGCAACTGAAAGATCTGAGCAAAACCATACAAAATCTAAAAACAGAAGTAGAAACAACTAAGCAATCGCAAAGGGAGACAATGTTGGAGATAGAAAACCTTGGGAAGAAATCAGGAGTCATAGATGCAAATATCAACAATAGAACACAAGAGATAGAAGACAGAATCTCAGATGCTGAAGATACCATAGGAACCATGGATTCAACAATTAAAGAAAATGCAAAATGCAAAAAGCTGGTAACCCAAAACATTCAGGAAATCCAGGACACAATGAGAAGACCAAACCTAAGGATTATAGGGATAGATGAGAATGAAGATCTACAACTTAAAGGGCCAGCAAATATCTTCTACAAAATTATGGAAGAAAATTTCCCCAACCTTAAGAGAGAGATGCCCATGAATATACAAGAAGCCTATAGAACCCCAAATAGACTGGACCAGAACAGAAATACTTCCCGTCACATAATAATCAAAACCCCAAATGTACTAAACAAAGAAAGAATATTAAAGGCAGTAAGAGAAAAAGGACAAGTAACATATAAAGGAAGACCTATCAGAATTACACCAGACTTCTCACCTGAGACCATGAAAGCTACAAGATCCTGGGCAGACCTCATGCAGACCCTAAGAGAACACAAACTTCAGCCAAGACTACTATACCCAGCAAAACTCTCAATTGCCATAGATGGGGAAACCAAGATATTCCACGACAAAACCAAATTTGCAAGATACTTATCTACAAACCCAGCCCTACAAATGTTAATAGGGGAAAAATACCAACACAAGGGGGGAAACAACACCCCAGAAGAAACAAGATAGAAACCCCATCTCATCCAACCCAAAAAGAAGAGAACCACTCAAATACAAATAATAATAACAATGCCCAAAATGTCAGGAAGTAATAATTACTATTCCTTAATATCTCTTAATATCAATGGACTCAATTCCCCAATCAAAAGACACAGACTAACAGACTGGATACGGAAACAGGACCCTACATTTTGCTGCATACAGGAAACACATCTCAGTGTCAAAGACAAACACCACCTTAGAGTAAAATGCTAGAAGACAGTTTTACAAGCAAATGGTCCCAGGAAACAAGCTGGAGTAGCCATTCTACTCTCAGATAAAATCGACTTTCAACCTAAAGTCATCAAAAGAGACACAGAAGGTCACTTCCTGCTTGTCAAAGGGAAAATCCACCAAGAAGAATTCTCAATACTGAACATCTATGCGCCAAATGTAAGGGCACCCTCATTCGTAAAAGAAACTTTACTAAAGCTTAAAGCACACATCGCACCTAACACAATGATTGTAGGTGACTTCAACACTCCACTCTCCTCAATGGACCGATCAGGAAAGCAGAAACTAAACAGGGACACAGTGAAACTAATTGAAGCTTTGGACCAATTGGATTTAACAGATATATATATATATAGAACATTCCATCCTAAAACAAAAGAGTATACCTTTTTCTCAGCACCGCAAGGCACCTTCTCAAAAATTGATCATATAATTGGTCACAAGACAGACCTCAACAAATACAAGAAGACCGAACTAATCCCATGTCTCCTATCAGATCACTATGGAGTAAAAGTGGTCTTTAATAGCAAGAAGAACAACAGAAAGCCCACATACACATGGAAACTGAACAATACTCTACTCAATGACACCCTGGTCAAGGAAGAAATAAAGAAAGAAATCAAAGACTTTTTAGACTTCAATGAAAATGAAGGTACGACCTACCCAAACCTCTGGGATACAATGAAAGCAGTGCTAAGAGGAAAACTCATAGCCCCGAGTGCCTCCAAAAAGAAACTGGAGAGAGCATACACTAGCAACTTAACAGCACACTTGAAGGCCCTGGAACAAAAAGAAGCTAACTCATCCAGGAGGAGTAGAAGAGAGGAAATCATCAAACTAATGGCTGAAATCAATCAAGCAGAAACAAAGAGAACCATACAAAGAATCAACAAAACCAAGAGCTGGTTCTTCGAGAAAATCAACAAGATAGATAAACCCTTAGCTAGACTAACCAAAGGGCACAGAGATAGTATCCAAATTAACAAAATTAAAAATGAAAAGGGGGATATAACAACAGAAACAGAGGAAATTCAAAAGATCATCAGATCCTATTACAAAGGCCTATACTCAAAAAACTGGAGAATCTGGAGGAAATGGACAATTTCCTAGACAGATACCAAATACCAAAATTAAATCAGCATCAAGTAGACCAGCTAAACAGTCCCATAACCCTTAAAGAAATAGAAGGGGTTATAGAAAGCCTCCCAACCAAAAAAAGTACGGGACCAGATGGTTTTAGTGCAGAATTCTACCAGACCTTCAAAGAAGACTTAACACCAATACTCTTCAAACTATTCCACAAAATAGAGACAGAAGGGACACTGCCCAACTCGTTCTTCGAAACCACAATTACGCTGATACCTAAACCACAAAAATATCCAACAAAGAAAGAGAACTACAGGCCAATTTCTCTTATGAATATTGATGCAAAAATACTAAATAAAATTCTTGCCAACCGAATCCAAGAGCATATCAAAACGATCATTCCCCATGATCAAGTAGGCTTCATTCCAGGAATGCAGGGATGGTTCAATATATGGAAATCCATCAATGTAATCCACTACATAAACAAACTAAAAGAAAAAAACCACATGGTCATCTCATTAGATGCTGAAAAAGCATTTGACAAAATTCAGCATCCTTTCATGCTAAAAGTCTTGGAAAGAGCAGGAATTCAAGGCCCATACCTAAACATAGTAAAAGCAATCTACAGCAAACCAGTAGCCAACATCAAAATAAATGGAGAGAAACTTGAAGCAATCCCACTAAAATCAGGGACTAGACAAGGCTGTCCTCTCTCTCCATATCTTTTCAATATAGTACTTGAAGTTCTAGCGAGAGCAATTAGACAACATAAGGAAGTCACAGGGATACAAATTGGAAAGGAAGAAGTCAAAGTATCATTATTTGCAGATGATATGATAGTCTACTTAAGCGATCCAAAAAACTCCACCAGAGAACTTCTACAGCTGATAAACAACTTCAGCAACGTGGCTGGTTATAAAATTAACTCAAGCAAATCAGTAGCCTTCTTGTACTCAAAGGACAAGCAGGCTGAGAAAGAAGTTAGGGAAATAACACCCTTCACATAGCCACAAACAACATAAAGTACCTTGGCGTAACTCTAACCAAACAAGTGAAAGATCTGTATGACAGGAACTTCAAGTCCCTGAAGAAAGAAATCGAAGAAGACCTCAGAAGATGGAAAAATATTTCTTGCTCCTGGATTGGCAGGATCAATATAGTAAAAATGGCCATCTTGCCAAAAGCAATCTACAGATTCAATGCAATCCCCTTCAAAATCCCAAATCAATTCTTCATAGATCTAGAAAGAGCAATTCTCAAATTCATCCGGAGCAACAAAAAACCCAGGATAGCTAAAACTATTCTCAACAATAAAAGGACTTCTGGGGGAATCAATATCCCTGACCTCAAGCAGTACTACAGAGCAATTGTGTTAAAAACTGCATGGTATTGGTACAGGAACATGCAGGTAGATCAATGGAATAGGATTGAAGACCCAAAATGAACCCACAGACTTATGGTCACTTGATCTTTGATAAAGGAGCCACAGCCATCCGGTGGAAAAAAGATAGCCTTTTCAACAAATGGTGCTGGTTTAACTGGAGGTCAACATGCAGAAGAATGCGAATTGACCCACTCTTATCTCCTTGTACTAAGATCAACTCCAAGTGGATCAAGGACCTCCACATAAAACCGGACACACTGAAACTATTAGAAAAGAAACTTGGGAAGACCCTGGAGGACATGGGCACAGGGGTAAAGTTCCTGAACAGAACACCAATAGCTTATGCTCTAAGATCAAGAATTGACAAATGGGACCTCATAAAATTACAAAGTTAATGTAAGGCAAAGGACACTGTCAGAAGGACAAAACGGCAACCAACAACGTGGGAAATAATCTTCACCAACCCCACATCCGACAGAGGGCTAATATCCAATATATACAAAGAACTCAAGAAGTTAGACCCCAAAGAACCAAATAACCCTATCAAAAAATGGGGTACAGAGCTAAACAAAGAATTTTCACCAGAAGAAATTCAGATGGCCGAGAAACACCTTAAGAGATGTTCAACATCATTAGTCATCAGGGAAATGCAAATCAAAACAACGCTGAGATTCCACCTCACTCGAGTCAGAATGGCTAAGATTAAAAACTGGAGAGACAACAAGTGCTGGCGAGGATGTGGAGAAAGAGGAACACTCCTCTACTGTTGGTGGGATTGCAAAATGGTAAAACCGCTCTGGAAATCAGTTTGGAGGTTCCTCAGAAAATTGGGCATGCCACTCCCAGAGGACCCTGGCATACCACTCCTGGGCATATACCCAGAGGATTCCTCTGCATACAACAAAGACACATGCTCCACTATGTTTATAGCAGCCTTGTTTGTAATATCCAGAAATTGGAAGGAGCCCAGATATCCCTCAAAAGAGGAATGGATACAGAAAATGTGGTATATTTATACAATGGAGTACTACTCAGCAATTAAAATTAATGAATTCATGCAATTTGTAGGTAAATGGTTAGACCTGGAAACTATCATCCTAAGTGAGCTAACCCAATCACAAAAGATTACACGCGAAATGCAATCACTGATAAGTGGATATTAATGAGCCCAGAAGCCCTAAATACTCAAGGCACAATTAGCAAGTCAAATGACTCTCAAGAAGAAAAAAAGGAGAGGACCCTGGGCCTGTAAAGATTGGATCCAGTATTGTAGACCCAGAACAGAGAAATCGTGGGGGGGGGGAAGAGTGGGGAATAGCATGGGGCAGGGAGAGGAATTATGAGACATATGGTGGGGGGTAACTGGGAAAGGGGAAAGCCTTTGGAATGTAAACAAAGAATATAGAAAATAAAAAAAAAATAAAAAAAAGAGTGTATAACACACAAAGTACCAGTTAATACTCTTTTAGTTCTCTTTACAGTAGGATTTTGAAAAAAAAAAAAGGAATGTAAAAAAATAAAATACTGTGTTTTAGGGTGTTATATAATAAAATTATTAATTGTAAAAAAAAAAGAAATAGATGCAAATTAATATTCAAGGCTTATAAACAAGTATGGTCATTAAATAATGTCATAGGTCTTCATTGAAAGAAAGCATGATTAACAATTTTCTGTGTGCCCTATATAACTATGTTGGTTTAGAAAATTGTTTGCATATTTATTTTGAGAATTTTGCATATTTAGTTTGTATTTACAACATTTTCACGCACTAACTCCTTCCTACTATTTATGTTTCTCCACACTATCTTTTCAATTCATGACTTATTTATGAAGATATGCATGTATGTTAATGTAGGTATCTAAATAGAGAGATTGACAGAAGATAACTATAGATAGACAAACAGACAAGACAGACAGGCAGATAGATAGATGATAGATAGATAGATAGATAGATAGATAGATAGATAGAAGATATGTAAATAGACAGGGATACTGACAGGCATTTTTGCCTACTAGGACAAGTAATGTTACTAGTAGGTATGCGTTTTTAAACATGTTTTCTTGGGCTTGGATAAACTATCAGAAGTCTCATCCACAGAGAAAGCCAACTGTTTCCTATCAGGCCAACAGGCCATCAGGCAATCAGGCCAGTGTTTTTCAGTTATTTTATTTACTTACATTTCAAATGTTGTCCTCCTTCCCAGTCTCCCCTCTACAAACTCCAACCCAATTTCCATCCCCTTTGCCTCTATGAAGGTGCTCCTCCACCTACCCACCTACCGACTTCTACCTCACTGATCTAGCATTCCCATATACTGGGGCATCAGACCTCTCCAGGACCAAGGGCCTCCCCTCCATTTAATGCCAGATAAGGCAACCCTCTGCTATATATGTAGCTGGATCCATCCATGTATACTCTGGTTGGTGGTTTAGTCCCTGGGAGCTCTGTGAGGGTCTGGTTAGTTGATAATTTTTTTGTTCTTCCTATGGGGTTGCAATCCTCTTCAGCTCCTTCATTCCTTCCCCTAACTCCTCCATTGGAGTTCCCCTGCTCAGTCCACTCAGTTCAAGGGTTGACTGTGAGTATCTGAATTTATCTTAGCTAGGTGATGTCAGGGCTTCTCAGGGGACAAAATAATCAAGGGAGGTAAAGGGAAGGAGGGAGGGAGGAGGGGTAAGGAAAAAGGGGGATAGGATCAGGTATGGGAAGAGACAGGAGAGAATTACAGAGAGTTGGAAAAATGAATAGAAATATGTAGTAGTGAAAGGTGGGAAACTGGGGGTAGGCACTAGAAAGTTCCAGGAGCCAGGGAAGCAAGAGGTTCCCAGGACCCAACAGGAATGACATTAGCTGAAATACCCAACAGAGAAGAGATAGAACCTGTAGAGACTACTACCTCCAGTAGATAGGCACATCCTCCAGTTGAGGGATAGGGCCACCCACACATCTGAAAATATTTAACACAGAATTGTTCCTGTTTAAAGGAAATTCAGGGACAAAAAACGGAGCAGAGACTGAAGGAAAGGCCATCCATAGACTGCCTCACCTAGGGATCCATTCCATCTGCAGACACCAAACCCCAACAGTATTGCTGATGCCAAGATATCAGTGCTTGCTGAAGGAGCCTGGTATGGCTGTTCTCTGCATCAGGGCAACTTTCACCTGTTCAGTATTTCCTGTTTTACCCTCATGGATTGTATATGACTTCTTGTCTCTGAACTCAGATGCTCAGTCTTAAGGTCAGGTTATGCTGAGATAACTGAGCATTCCTGTCAGAGTGAATTGATTTTTCATGAAAGTGTTCAAGAGCAATGCTTTTTCCCTCCATGACAAAAATGACAGATGAAGGTAATAATGTTTTAACATATGTTCTATTCAATGTACTTAACCATGAAGATATCTGTTTTAACTTACATTTGGAACCTTAGCATAACACTGCAAATAAGCCAAATTAAAACTGTCTGTCAAATATGAACCAGAAACCACAATCTCAGGCAAAGCTATGTTTACATTTATAATTGTTTTCCTATTAAGATGTATACATACTTACATATGGAAACCCCTACAGATATTGAGGCCTTTATTCTTTTATGTGGTTCTGTCATTGATACAAAGCTACACAAGAGAAATCGTGAACACATAATTGTACAAATAAAGAAAAGTTGCTGTGAGATCTACTCTCGTAATAAATATTTCATACATGGGCTGGTCTGTGGTTTCTGGGCACATATGTAGCAGAAGACTACCTTGTATGGCCTCAGTACTTGATGCCCCTGAGAAGGAGGATGCTGGGTAGAATGGGTGGGTGGGTGTGGGAGCACCCTCTCAGAGGCAAAGTGGAGGGGGATGGGGTGAAGAACTCTGGAATGGGGACTTGAGGGGATATTTGAGATGTAAATAACTAAAATAATTTAAAAAATAGTAGACATCAATTGAAAACAAAACAAAACATGAAAAAAATCCAAACAAACCAAGTGGAAGAATGAAGAAAAATAATGATGTATGTTGAATGTAGAGATGTACTCCTTTAATCCCCAAACCTGAGAGGCAGAAATGTGGTAGTCTCTGTGAGTTTGAAGCTAGCCTGATCTCCATAGAGAGTTCTAGGCTAGTCAGTATCCATAGAGAGAAAGTGCCTAAAACAGTTTCATGAAAAAGTAAACTGTATGATTATGCTAGTTATATATACTCAAATTGAACAATAATTTATATATTTCTTGGAGCAAGAACTGTCCCTGCTCAGGTTCAGCTTCACTTTACATACAAAGTATGTTTTGTCCTCACCAATAAGATCTTATTATGCAGTTCTGCAGACAATTGAGAAACATACAGGACCATGTAGTACTTATTTAGCCTTTGGGACTTCCCTCTCTTATTCATATGGAATAACCTATACTTGGCACTGTGGGATTTTTGCTTTTCAACTATGGTTTCTAGTTATGTCATTGTTTAGCATTGAACATTGGTCCTTAATGATATATTCTTTAAATAATAGCCTACTCCTTCTATTAATATTGTTTTGTGTTCATAATAAAATTACATAACTTCTGTTTTTTGCTCCTCACCTTAAACTTTCCCATGAACCCATTCCTTTTCTCTTTAAAAGTCAAAGTATCTGTTTTTGAAAATTGTTGTTACACACACACACATATATATACACACACATATATATACACACATGTGTATATGTATATTATATATATATATGTATATATACATGTATATGTACACATACACACATACATATATATATGTATATATGTATATATACATATATATACATATATATATATATATATATATATATATATATACATATTTTTCCTAAAGACAACCTTCTCAGTCTGTAAAATGTTACTCATATGTGATGTTTTCTCAGTTGACCATTTGCTATTGGATAAGCAGCTGATTTTCTTTTTCCTGGTGAAGACTTTCTCCTGCTCTCACGATTCCTTAGTGAGCTGTAATACACAGAGTAATGTTGAGGCCTTGTGGTTGCTCTCTCTCCATGTTATCACATCCATGACTGTCCTATTTGACCTGAATTTTACATATACTTGTGGTGAGACTTTTTTTTTTTTTTTTTTTTTTGGTTTTTCGAGACAGGGTTTCTCTGTGTAGTTCGAGCTGTCCTGGAACTCACTTTGTAGACCAGGCTGGCCTCGAACTCAGAAATCCACCTGCCTCTGCCTCCCAAGTGCTGGGATTAAAGGCATGCGCCACCACCGCCCGGCCATGGTGAGACTTTTGAAGTATAGCTTCCAACATTACTATGAGCCTTGATCTTACAGCCAACTCTTTGTTCCTCTGTGTTTTACGTTCTTTACATTTCCTCTTTTAAACTGACCAATGATTTTTTACATATGGAAGTTCTATTATAGATATAGTCATTGGGACTCGGCTCTACAACTCTGTATTTTGGTTGGTTGTAGTTTCCTGTAATAGTCTCCAACTATTGCAGAGAGAAGCTTTCTTGATGATAGGCAAGGTCTAAAGTTTTATCTGAGTATTAGAGAATAGGGAATCTCAGATAACAGAGAACATGGGATTATTTTTGTTTTTCTGCATCCAGAGTACTTCACTCAATGTGGTCTTTCCATGTTTCCTGCTTTTATGTCCATTTTTATTGATTTCATTTTTCTTTATAGCTGAATAGTACCCAGTGTATGTGTGCCGCATTTTTTATTATCCATTCATTTGTTGTAGGACAAATAAGTTGTTCACATTTCCTAGCTACAGTGAACAGAGCATGAATGAAAAATGTCAAATATTTGTAGAGCATATGCCAAAAAGTAATATAGCTACATCACATGGTAGATATATTCTTTACACTGATTTCCATAGTGGCTGCAACAGTATGCTATCCCTCCAGGAATCAATATCTCCCACATCTGCTTCAGTGTTTGCCTTCTGCTTTTTTATTGACCTTTGAAATTCTTAATAGTCTGTCATGAAGTCTCAAAATTGTTTCTCTAACTGCAAATGATGATGATGAACTTTTTTGTGTATCTTCTAAGCTACTTTAGCTCTCTCTCTCTCTCTCTCTCTCTCTCTCTCTCTCTCTCTCTCCTTTAATTCCAATTATACAGTTCCAATGCTCATTTCTTTTTGGAATGGGTCATGTGTCTTTTTGATGTTTCATTTTTTTTACTTCCTTACACATTTTAATTATTAATTAACTTATTAATCCTGTGACAGATGTGTATATGGCAAACATTGTCTTCCATTCTGTGGGCATTTGCTTACCCCAATTGATTACTTGATTATTTCCTCCTCTTCCTCCTCCTCTCCCTCCCCCTCTCCTCCTCCTCCTTCTTCTTCCTCTTCTTCTCCTTCTCCTCCTTCTCCTCTTCTTCCACCACAATGTTCTCATGCTCCTCCCCGACACACTCTCCCTCCTAGTCCACCTCACCTTCTTATTTTTAGGCTACTTGAGACAAGGTATCTCTGCATAATTAATTTGGCTATAGTGGAATTTTCTTTGTAGAGCAGAATGACCTCAAACTAACAGAGATCTGCCTTCCTCTGCCTTCTGAGTGCTGGAATTAAAAGAGACATGTGCTTCCATACCCGGAAACTAGTTATTTCTTTATTTTTTCACATTTACACTTCTTTTTTTTCATTCAATATTTTCTATATTTACATTTTAAATGTAATTTCCTTTCCCATTTTCTCCTGCAAAAGTCCCCTATAACATTCCCCTCCCCCTGCTTCCATGGGGGTGCTCCCCTAACCAACCACCCACTCCTGCCTTCTTGTCCTGACATTCAACTACACTAGAACATCATTCCTTCACAGAATTAAGCACCTCTCCTCCCATTGATGCCCTATAAGGCCTCCTCTGCTACATATGTGGCTGGGGCCATGGATCCCTCCATGTGTACTCTTCAGTTGGTGGTTTAATCCCTGGGAGCTGTGGAGTGTCTGGTTGGTTCATATTGTTGTTCTTCCTTTGGGGTTGTAAATCCCTTCAGCTCCTTCAGTCTTTTCTCTAACTCTGCCATTAGGGGCCCTGTGCTCAGTCCAATAGTTGGATTCCAGCATCCCCCTCTGTATTTGTCAGGCTCTGGCAGAGCCTCTCAGGAGACAGCTATATCAGTCTCCTGTCAACAAGCACTTCTTGGCATCTGCAATAGGGTCTGGTTTTGCTGACTATATATGGATAGATCCCCAGGTGGGTTAGTCTCTGCATGACCTTTTTCCTTCAGTCTCTGCTCCACAATTTGTCCTGTATCTTCCTCCTCTGAATATTTTGTACCCCCTTCTAAGAAGGACTGAAACATCCACACTTTGGTCTCCCTTCTTGAGCTTCATGTGGTCTGTGAATTGTATCTTGGGTATACTTAGTTTTTGGGTTAATATCCACTTATTTTTGTGTTCTTTTTTTTGATTGGTTTGCCTCACTCAGGATGATGCTTTCTAGTTCCATCCATATGCTTAAGGATATCATGAATTCATGGTTTTTAATAACTGAATAGTACTCCATTATGTAAATGTATCACATTTTCTGTATCCATTCCTCTGTTGAGGGGCATCTGGGTTCTTTCCAGCTTCTGGCTATTACAAATAAGACTGCTGTGAACATAGTGGAGCATGTGTTGTATGTTGTAAAATCTTTTGGGTATTAGCTGAGGAGTGGTATAGCTGGGTCCTTTGGTAGTACTGTCTAATATTCTGAGGAATCTCCAGACTGATCTCCTGAGTGATTGTACCAGTTTGAAATTCCACCATAAATGGAAGAATATTCCTCATTCTCCACATCCTCACCAACACCTGCTGTCAGCTGAGATTTTGATCTTAGCCATTCTGACTGGTGTGAGGTAGAATCTCAGGGTTGTTTTGATTTGCATTTCCCTGATGACTAAGGATGGTGCACATTTCTTTAGGTGCTTCTCAGCAATTTGAGTTTTCTCAGTTGAGAATTCTTTGTGTATCCCAATTTTTAATGGGGCTATTTGGTTTTCTGGAGTCTAACTTCTTGAGCTCTTTGTATATATTGGATATTAGCCCTCTATTGGATGTAGGATTGGAAAAGATCTTTTCCAAATCTGTTGGTTGCCATTTTGTCCTATTGACAGTATCCTTTGCCTTATAGAAGCTTTGCAACTTTATGAAGTCTCATTTGTCAATTCTTGTTCTTAGAGCATAAGCCATTGGTGTTCTCTTCAGGAAAATTTCCCCTATGCCCATGTGTTTGAGGCTCTTCCCCATTTTCTAATCTATTAGTTATAGTGTATCTAGTTTTGTGAGGAAGTCCTTGATCCACTTGGAATTGAGCTTTCTACAAAGAGATAAGAATGCATTGATTTGGATTCTTCTCCATGTTGACTACCAGTTGAACCACTACCATTTGTTGAAAATGCTGTCTTTTTTCCCACTGGATGGTTTTAAATTATTTGTCTTACATCAAGTGACCATAGGTGTGTGGGTTAATTTCTGGGTCTTCAATTCAATTCCATTGATCTACCTTCCTGTCACTGTACCAATATTATGTGCATTTATCATGGTAGCTCTGTAGTACAGCCTGAGGTCAGGGATAGTGGTTCCCCAAGAAGTACTTTTATTGGAGAGAATATTGTTCACTACCTTGGGTATTTTTTTGTTATTCCAGATGAATTTGCAAATTGCATTTTCTAACTCTATGAAGACTTGAGTTTGAATTTTGATGGGGATTGCATTGAATCTGCATTTTGCTTTCTGCAATATGCCATTTTTATTATATTAATCCCAACAATCCATGAGCATGAGAGATCTTTCCATCTTTTGGGGTCTTTGATTTCTTTCTTCAGTGACCTGAAGTTCTTGTTATGCAGATCTTTCACTTGCTTGGTTAATGTCACACCAAGGTATGTATATTATTTGTGACAATTGTGAGGGGTGTTGTTTCGCTGATTTCTGTCTCAGCCTGTTTATCCTTTGAGTATAGGAAGGCTACTGACTTGTTTGAGTTAATTTTATAACCAGCCACTTTGCTGAAGATGTTTATTAGCTTTTGGTGTTCTCTGGTGGAATTTTTGAGGTCACTTATGTATACTATCATACCCTCTGCCTATAGTGATATTTTGACTTCTTCCTTTCCAATTTGTATCCCTTTGATCTCCTTTTGCTGTCTAATTGCTCTGGCTGGGACTTTGAATAGTATATTGAATGGGTATGGAGAGAGTGGAGAGCCTTGTCTAGTCCCTGATTTTAGTGGGATTGCTTCAAGTTTCTCTCCATTTAGTTTTATGTTGTCTACTTGTTTGCTGTATATTGTTTTTACTATGTTTATGTATGGGCCCTTAATTCCTGATCTTTCCAAGAGTTTTATCATGAAGTGGTATTGGATTTTGTCAATTGTTTCCTCAGCATCATGTGTTTTTTTCTTTGCATTTTTTAGATAGTGAATTATGTTGATGGATTTCAGTATATTAAACCATCCCAGCATCCTTGCAATGAAGCCTACTTGATCAAGATGGATGATCATTTTGATGTGTTCTTTGATTTTGTTTGCAAGAATATTATTGAGTATTTGCATTGATATTAATAAGAGAAATTGTTCTGCAGTTTTCTTTGTTGGGTCTCTGTGTGGTTATATGGCTTCGAAGAATGAATTAGGCAGTGTTCCTTCTGTTTCTCTTTTTTGGAATAGTTTGACGAGTATTGGTATTAGAACTTCTTTGATGGTTTGATAGAATTCTGCACTAAACCGATGTGGTTCTGCACTTTTATTGGTTGGGAGACTTTTAATGACTGCTTCTATTTCCTTAGGGCTTATGGGACTGTTTAGATGTTTTATCTGGTATTGATTTAACTTTGGCACCTGATATTTCTCTACAAAAATTTCCATTTCATCTAGATTTTCCAGTTGTGTGGAATATAGGCTTTTGTAGTAGGATCAGACAACTTTTTGAATTTCCTCAGTTTTGGTTGTTTCATCTCCCTTTTCATTTCTGATTTTGTTAATTGTGATACTGTCTCTGTGCCCTCTGGTTACTCTGGCTAAGGGTTTATCTATGTTGCTGATTTTCTCAAAATACTGTTTGTTGTTGTTTCTACATGGTTGCTATCAGAACTGAGTTTGATTATTTCCTGTTGTCAAGTCCTCTTAGGTATATTTGATTCTTTTTGTCCTAGAGCTTTCAGATGCTCTGTCAAGGTGCTAGTGCATGCTCTCTTCAGTTTCTTTTTGGAGATATTCAGAGCTACGAGTTTTCCTCATAGCACTTTTTCTCATTGTATCGTATATGATTGGGTATGCTGTGACTTTATTTTCATTAAATTCTAAAAGGTCTTTAGTTCCTTCCTTTATTTCTTCCTTGCCTAAGTTATCAATGAGTAGCACATTGCTCACATCCTATATGTATGTGGGCTTTCTGTTGTTTTTGTTGCTATTGAAGACAAGGCTTAGTCTAAGGTGATATGATAGGATACATGGGATTATTTCAATCTTCTTTTATCTGTTGAGTCTTGTTTTGTGACTGATTCTATGGTCAATTTTGGAGAAGGTACCATGACATGCTGAGAAGAACATAAATATATATGTTGTTTTAGGATGAAACATTCTATAGATAACAGTTAAATCCATTTGGTCCATAACTTCTGTTAGTTTCACTTTGTTTCTGTTTAGATTCTGTTTCCATGATCTGTCTATTGCTGAGAGTTTGCTGTTGAAGTCTCTCAATATTATTGTGTGAGGTGCAATATATGCTTTGAGCTTTAGTAAAATTTCTTTTATGAATGTGGTTGCTCTTACATTTGAAGCATAAATGTTCAGAATTGAGAGTTCTAATTGGCAGATTTTTCTTTTGATGTGTATGTAGTGTCATTCATTATCCTTTTTGATACTTTAGGTTGAAAGTTTATTTTATTTGATCTTAAATGGCTATTCTAGGTTGTTTCTTCAGACCATTTGTTTGGAAAATTATTTTTCAGCACTTCAATCTTAGGGTCTTTGCCACTGAGGTGGATTTCCTGTATGCAGCAAAACTCTGGGTCCTGTTCACATATCCAGTCTTTAGTCTATGCCTTTTTATTGGGGAATTGAATCTCTTGATGTTAAGAGATATTAAGGAATAGTGTTTGTTGCTTCCTGTTACTTTTTGTTGTTATTTTTATGTTTGCATGGCTATCTTATTTTGGGTTTGTTGAAATAATTACTATTATAAATAAGGCTACTATGAAAATGGTGGAGCACTTATCCTTATTGCATGCCAGGGAATCCTCTGGGTATATGCCAAGGAGTGGTATAGCAGGGTCCTCAGGAATTGTCATGCCCAGTTGTCTGAGGAACCGCCAGACTGATTTCCAGTGTGGTTGTATCATCTTGCAATGCCCCCAGCAGTGGAGGAGTGTTCCTATTTCTCTACATCCTCGCCAACACCTGCTGTCTCCTGAGTTTTTAATCTTAGCCATTCTGACTGGTGTGAGGTGAAATCTCAGAGTTGTTTTGATTTGCATTTCCCTAATGACTTATTTATAATAGCCAGAAGCTGGAAAGAACCCAGATGTCCCTCAATGGAGAAATGGGTACAGAAAATGTGGTATATTTACATAATGGAATACTACTCAGCAATTAAAAACAATGTACTTATGAAATTCTTAGGCAAATGGTTGGGACTGGAAAATATCATACTAAGTGAGGTAACTCATTCACAAAAGAACACACATGGAATGCAGTCACTGATAAGTGGATATTAGCCCAGAAGCTCTGAATACCCAAGACACAACTTACATATCAAATCATTTCCAGGAAGAAGGAAGGAGAGGGCCCTGGTCCTGGAAAGGCTTGATGCAGCATTGTAGGGGATTACCAGGACAGAGAAATGGGAGGAGGGTGATTGGGGAATGGGTGCAGGGAAGAGGGCTTATTGGACTTATGGGGAGGGGGGAACCGGGAAAGGGGAAATCATTTGGAATGTAAACAAAGAATATAGGAAATAAAAATTGGCAAAGAAAGAAAAAAGAAATAAGATTATTTTCTTGCTTTTTCCTAGGGTATACTTTCCTTCCTTATGCTGGAGTATTTTACATTTTTTTTGGTGGGGCTGGATATTTGGAAAATATTGTATAAATTTATTTTTGTCATTTAATGTCTTACTTTCTCCATCTAAGATAATTGAGAGTTTTGCTTGGTATAATAACCTGGGCTGGCATTTGTGTTCTCTTAGGATCTGTATGGCATGTACCCAGCATCTTTTGACTTTTATATTCTCTGGTAAGAAGTCTGGCATAATTTGGATATGTCTGCTTTTGTATGGTTCTTGACCTTTTACTCTTTCTGCTTTTAATATTTTTTTTGTTTGTGCATTTGGTGTTTTGATCAGTATGTGACAGTAGGAATTTATTTTCTGGTCCAGTCTATTTGGAGTTATGTAGACTTCTTGTATGCCCATGGGCATCTCTTTCTTTAGGCTAGGGAAATTTTCTTCTATAATTTTGTTGAAGATACTTACTGGCCCTTTGATTTGGGAATCTTCACTCTCTTCTATACCTATGATCCATAGGATTTGTCTTCTCATTGTGTCCGGGATTTCCTGGATGTTTTGGGTTAGGAGCTTTTTTCATTTTTCATTTTCTTTTTCTATGGTATCTTCTTCACCTGAGATTCTCTCTTTTATCTCCTGTATTCTGTTGGGGATGCTTGCATCTATGACCCATGCTCTCTTTCCTAGGTTTTCTATCTCCAGGTTTGTCTCCTTTCTGATTTGTTTATTGTTTACATTTCTATTTTTTAAATTCTCGATTGTTTTGTTCAATTTCTTGGCCCGTTTTGTTTTCTTTTCCTGTAATTCTTTAAGGGATTTTTTGTTTTTTCTTTAAGGGCTCCTACCTCTTTATCTGTGTTCATTTGTATTTCTTTAAGGGAGTTATTTATATCCTTCTTAATTTCCTCTGTCATCATCATGAGATTTGATTTTAAATCAGAGCCTTGCTTTTCTGGTGTGTTGGGGTATTCAGGGATCACTGTGGTGGGAGAACTAGGTTCTAATGGTCCCACATAGCCCTGTTTTACTGTTGCTTATGTTTTTTTGGCCCTTGCCTCTTGCCATGTGGCTCTCTTTGGTGTTAGCTGTTCTTGCTGTCTCTGTCTCTGGCTTGTGCATTAGAACCTGTTTTAATGCACTCTTTAAGAATTTACTTGCAATACAAATTCATCACATAACTCCCACCTTTCATCCCTTACTCTTCTCCTGGCTACAAAATCTCCCATGATCCTACTCTCAAGTATATAATCTCTTTTTCATCATTATTATTACATTTATGTGTGTATGTAGAATGTAATATATAAAATTACAACTTGCAACATCTGTGTTTGATAGGTTGGTGTATATGGCTGCAGGACTGATCACTGAAAATCTGTGGGATACACTGAGTTCAGGTTGTGAAGGAAGGCTGTCACATGTATTTTGATACAGAAGTGGAAATAAGTCTGGAGGAATTTGACTTGGAGAAATGGAAGTGTAAGGATCTGCAGTTAGCATATAGGACTGATTACTCTGGACAACCATTCAGGATGCTCTTTCCTGGAAGAGGTTTATTCTCCTTTAACAGCAGTCATTAATCTCCTATAATATATTTTCTAAGGGTGGGGCCCCTTGAAGATTAGGTGTGCCAGAACTCTGGGGAGACCAACTTTCTCACAGTGGGATTTGGGTATGGAGTGCTTGGCACAGAGTCAGCTCCTGGGCACAGATAGAAACCAGAAGTCTATATTTAGTATTTTATTTGCCTGGTATATCAATTTCTTTTATCATATCATCTATGACTTGAGATTCCCTCTCCCATCCCTTGGATTCTCTTGGTGATGCTTGCATCTCTTGTTCTTTTACTCTTTCCTATGTTTTTCATCTCTAGGTTTTCCTCAGTTTGTAGTTTTTTACTGCTTCTATTTCTGTTTTCAAGTCCTGAACAGCTTTATTCATTTGTTTCACCAATTTGATTGCATTTTCTTGTATTTGTTTATATTTATTCATTTCCCTTTAAGAGCTTCTACTTGTTTGACTGTATTTTCCTGTATTTCTTTAAATAAGTGATTCACTTGTTTCATCTTTAAAGACTTCCATCATCTTCATAAGATCATACTTATGGTCATCATCTTGCACTTCAAGTGTGCTACAGCATCCATAGCTTGCTATAGTAGGATACCTGGGTTGTGGTGATGACACAGTGCTCTTATAACTATTGTTGATTGGGCTCTTACACTTGCCTTTAGCCATCTAGATATTTATTTATGTTGACAGGCCTGGTAGTTTGTGATGGCAACAAACCTCTAAGATTGCATGTTGAGCTGTTTGTTCCGGGTGGCAACAGGTCTCTTGGGCTGAAGGCAGAGTTGGTATTCCCTGATGACAACAGGCCTCTGACTATTCTGTGTAGCAGCAGGCTTCCAGGGATACAGGCACAAATGGTAGTCACTGATGGCTACAGGCTTGCCAGGGAACCTGATGGGCATGGAATTTAATCAGTTTGTCCCAGGTAATAGCAGGCCTCTAGGAATGCCAGCAGAACTGTGGCCCAGAGAATACTATTAATGATACTCTGTGATGTTTGAAGACAGGAGCCTAACATAACTGTACTCTGATAGGCTACACCCAGCAGCTGACCAAAAGAGATTCAGACACCCACATTCAAACACATGATATAGCATGGGGAATCTTGTGGAAGTCATTGTGGAAGGATTGAGAGACCCAGAGGGAATAGGGACTCCACAAGTTAACCAACAGTGTCAACTAATCTGGACCCTTGGGGGCTCCCAGATACTGAGTAACTAACCAAAGAGCATACATTGGCTGGACCTAGGCCCCCCTGCCCATATGTAGACAAAGTGTAGCTTGGTCAGGGATAATCTTTCCTCATTAGTTTTCTTTTTAGTTTTTAGCTTTTTTGTTGTTGTTTGTTTTCAGACAAGCCTCCATAAAAACCCCAAACCTCCCTGAAGTGCCAGTTTTCCAAGTTAACAATGCCCAGAGATACACCTTCCTTTCTTCTCCAGCAAAATGAACAAGATAACAGATAGCTACATTAAAAATGGATTATAATTGGGTCACCTCACTCAGGATGACATTCTACAGTTCCACCCATTTGCCTAAGAATTTCATGAATTCATTGTTTTTAAGAGCTGAGTAGTATACCCAAGAAACAATTCACATATCAAATGATGCCTAAGAAGAAGGAAGGAGAGGTCTCTGGTCCTGGGAAGACTCAGTGCAGCAGGGTAGGGGAATACCAGGATAGGGAAGGGGGAAGGGTTTGATTGGGGGACAGGGGGAGGGAAAAAGGCTTATGGGACCTTCTGGGAGGGGGATCCTATAAAGGGGAATATTTGAAATGTAAATAATGTACTAAATAAAAATGGATTATAGAATGAAAAGGGGTATTCTCAGAATTTGAAACAAGTTGCTGAAAATCACTTAAAAGTGTTCAAAAATCTTAGCCACCAGGAGAATCGAATTAAAACTGCTCAGAGATTTTTGAATTATCAAAATCAAAATAACCAAGATTAATTAAAGAATTGATGACACATTCTGGTGGACATGCATGGAAAGGACTATATTTGTTCATTGTTGGTGAAAGTGAAGATACATACATCGCTGTAAAAATCAGTGGGTAGTTTCCAAAAATGACTACATTCATCTTAATAGAAGGGTTTCAAATAAAAATTACAAGCATTTTACTTATCTTTTGGTTTTAAGCATATAAAGAAAAGAATCACTTCCAAATTTGTTTTTTTTTATTCAATATATTCTTTATTTACATTTCAGATGATTTCTCCTTTTCTGGATCCCTGCCCCTCAAAAGTCCCATATGCCCTTTTCCCTCCCCTTGTTCCCCCCATCCACCCCTTCTCACTTCCCTGTTCTGGTATTCCCTACACTGATGCATTGAGCCTTTCCAGAACCAGGGGCCACTCCTTCCTTCTTCTCAGACATCATTTGGTATATGGATTGTGTCTTTGGTGTTCCAAGATTCTAGGCTAAAATCCACTTATCAGTGAGTGCATACCATGGGTACTCTTTAGAGACTGGGTTACCTCACTTAGTATGATATTCTCCAGCTCCATCCATTTGTCTAAGAATTTCATGAATTCATTATTTCTAATGGCTGAATAGTACACCTTTGTGTATATATACCAAATTTTTTTGTATCCACTCCTCTGTTGAGGGACATCTGGGTTCTTTCCAGCTCCTGGCTATTATAAATAGGGCTGCTAGGAACATAGTGGAGCATGTATCCTTATTACATGCTGGGTATATGCCCAGGAGTCGTATGGCAGGGTTGTCTGGAAGTGTCCTGCCCAGTTTTCTGAGGAACTGCCAGAATGATTTGCAGAATGGTTATATCAGCTTGCAATCCCACCAGCAGTGGAGCATTTCTCCACATGCTTGCCAACACCTGCTGTCTCCTGAGTTTTTAATCTTAGCCATTCTGACTGGTGTGAGGTGAAATCTCAGGGTTGTTTTGATTTGCATTTCCCTAATGACATTGAACATTTCTTAAGGTGCTTCTCAGCCATCCGAATTTTCTTCAGGTGAAAATTCTTTGTTTAGCTCTGTACACCAGTTTTGATAGGGTTATTTGGTTTTCTGGGGTCTAACTTCTTGAGTTCTTTGTATGTATTGGATATTAGCCCTCTGTCAGATGTACGGTTGGTGAAGATCTTATCCCAATTTGATGGTTGCCAATTTGTCCTTTTGAATGTGTCTTTTGCCTTACAGAAACTTTGCAATTTTATGAGGTCCAATTTGTCAATTATTGATCTTAGAACATAAACTATTGGTGTTCTGTTCCGAAACTTTCCTCCTATGCCCATGTCCTCCAGGGTCTTCCCCAGTTTCTTTTCTATTACTTTCAGTGTGTCTGGTTTTATGTGGAGGTCTTTGATCCACTTGGAGTTGATCTTAGTACAAGGAGATAAGAGTGGATCAATTTGCATTCTTCTGCATGCTGACATCCAGTTGAGCCAGCACCATTTGTTGAAAAGGCTATCTTTTTTCCACTGGATGTTTTCAGCTCTTTTTTCAAAGATCAAGTGGCCATAGATGTGTGGGTTCAATTCTGGGTCTTCAATCCTATTCCATTGATCCACCTGCCTGTCACCATGCAGTTTTTAACCCTATTGCTCTGTCGTATTGTTTGAGGTCCGGGATACTGAATCCCCCAGAAGTTCTTTTATAGTCGAGAATAATTTTAGCTATCCTGGGTTTTTTGTTATTCCAGATGAATTTGAGAATTGTTCTTTCTATCTCTATGAAGAACTCAGTTGGTATTTTGAAGGGGATTGTGGTGAATCTGTATATTGCTTTTGGCAAGATGGCCATTTTAACTATATTAATCCTGCCAATCCACAAGCATGGAAGATTTTTCCACTTTCTGAGGTCTTCTTCAATTTCCTTTTTCAGAGACCAGAAGTTCTTGCCATACAGATCTTTTACTTGTTTGGTTAGAGTCACACCAAGATACATTATATTGTTTGTGGATATTGTGAAGGGTGTCATTTCCCTAATTTCTTTCTCAGCCTGATTATCCTTTGAATATAGGAAGGCTACTGATTTGCTTGAGTTGATTTTATAACCAGCCACTATTCTGAAGTTGTTTATCAGCTGTAGGACTTCTCTGGTGCAGTTTTTTTTTGTCACTTAAGTATACAATCATATCATCTGCAAATAGTGAGTGTTTGACTTTTTCCCATGAGTGCCTCCAAAAAGAAACAGGAGAGAGCATATATTAGCAGCTTAATGACATACCTGAAAGCTCTGGAACAAAAAGAAGCTAATTCACCCAGGAGGGGTAGAAGACAGGAAATCATCAAACTCAGGGCTGAAATCAATCAAGTTGAAACAAAGAAAACTCAGGATAGCTAAAACTATTCTCGACAATAAAAGAACTTCTGGGGGAATCAGTATCCCGGACCCCAAGCAATACTACAGAGCAGTAGTGTTAAAAACTTCATGGTATTGGTACCATGAAGTACCAGGTACAGGCAGGTGGATCAATGGAATAGGATTGAAGACCCAGAATTGAATCCACACATCTATGGCCAATTGATCTTCAATAAAGGAGCTATAAACATCCAGTGGAAAAAAAGATAGCCTTTCAACAAATGGTGCTGTCTCAACTGGAGGTCAGCATGCAGAAGAATGCGAATTGATCCACTCTTTTCTCCTTGTACTAAGATCAACTCCAAGTGGATCAAGGACCTCCACATAAAATCAGACACACTGAAACTAATAGAAAAGAAACTGGGGAAGACCCTTGAGGATATTGGCTCAGGGGGAAAGTTCCTGAACAGAACACCAATAGCTTATGCTCTAAGATCAAGAATTGACAAATTGGACCTCATAAAATTACAAAGTTTCTGTAAGGCAAAAGACACTGTCAAAAGGACAAATTGGCAAGCAAAAATTTGGGAAAAGATCTTCACCAACCCTACATCTGACATAGGGTGAATATCCAATGTACACAAAGAAATCAAGAAGTTAGACCCCAGAAAACCAAATAACCCTATCAAAACTGGGATACAGAGCTAAACAAAGATTTTCACCTAAAGAACTTGGGATGGTGGAGAAGCACCTTAAGAAATGTTCAACATCATTAGTCATTAGGGAAATGCAAATCAGAACAACCCTGAGATTTCACCCCACACCAATCAGAATGGCTAAGATTAAAAACTCAGGAAACAGCAGGTGTTGGTGAGGATGTGGAGAAAGAGGAACACTCCACTGCTGGTGGGATTGCAAGCTGGTACAAACACTCTGGAAATCAGTCTGGCAGTTCCTCAGAAAAGTGGGCATGATACTTCCAGAGGACCCTGCCATTACGCCTCCTGGGCATATCCCCAGAATATCCCCCAGCATGTAATAAGGATACATGCTCCACTATGTCCATAGCAGCCTCATTTATGATAGCCAGAAGATGGAAAGAACCAAGATGTCCCTCAATAGAGGAATGGATACAAAAAAATGTGGTATATATACACAAAGGAGTACTATTCAGCCATTAGAAGCAACGAATTCACGAAATTCTTAGACAAATGGATGGAGCTGGAGAACATCATACTAAATGAGGTTACCCAGTCTCAAAAGAATACCCATGGTATGCACTCACTGATAAGAGGATATTAGCCTAGAATCTTGGAACACCAAAGACACAATCCACATACCAATTGATGTCTGAGAAGAAGGAAGGAATGGACCCTGGATCTGGAACAGCCAATGCATCAGTGTAGGAGAATAGCAGAACAGGGAAGTGGGAAGGGGAGGATGGGGGAACAAGTGGAGGGAAAAGGGCATAGGGGACCTTTGGGGGGCAGGGAACCAGGAAATGGGAAATGAAATGTAAATAAAAAATATATACAATAAAAAAGTGGGCTTTTGGTAGGGAAAAAAAGAAAAAAAGAAAAGTACAGAGAAAAGTAGATAGAAGTAACTATGGAGATGTATTTGGAAAAAACTAGAGAAATGTATAAAATCTGATATAAAAACTTTCAATATAAGGGCATTAACTTTGCATCTTCATGTATATAAAAGTACATAATTCCATTGGAAGTTGGTACAAGAGACTTTCTCCATTAAGCCAAAGCTTAGATTCAAGTTAGCCATCAGAGTGAAAGGATGCTCTGAGGATTAAATATATCCTTAGATAATAATCTTAGATGTCAATACTCTGGGTCTTTCTACTCAGGGAACTTGGAATTTATAGTTATATGGTTAATTGAACCCTGTAAACAAGATCAAAATAAATCCTTAAACTTCCTAGCTGATGAGAATAGTATAAGAAGAAATAAAAAATAAGAGGAAATATGAAAAGACTGAAATTGATTGAAATTTTATTTTTCAAATAAACACATGCAGAGATAGAATGCAGAATGTGTTTCAATTTAGAATTTGTGGATGTTTGGTGAAATGCTGTCATTGTTTTGTAAAATATAGAGATACAAGAGAACTAATGAATGAAAAATGTACTTTAGTGTTCCACAAATTCTTTTCATAAAATAAAATCTTGGACGTTGGGCATATACAATTATTGCAAAATAGACATACAGAATGTGCCTGCCATGCAGAAGAATAAATAATTCCTGTCATACAGAAGAGTAGGGAAAAGGAAGAAGGTAATGATAACAACACTTTTATTCTGGTTTGACTTTAACCAGAATGGATGAGAGCATTTGCCTTGAATTGTACCAAAAAATTGTATGAAACCAAAGCTAACATTGATTAGGGGTTGTGAACTCTGAGGTCATTTATAACTAAAATTAGACTAAAGAGTATTTATTTTCTGGACTCATAATAGTTTATTTCTATTGGAACTGTTTCACCCTTAGTTTTGTAAAACTGAATTCATATTTCTTTGATAGTTTCCAAAATGTAGATACAACATGGTGACTAGTAACATATCTTGCTTTAATAAACACTAAAGAAGTTTGTTGTTAATAGCTAGTTTATGAGGCACATTTTTTCTAAGTTAGCATGAAAATCTTACACTTTCTAATAAGAGCCAATTTTCTTTTGTTATTTTTTTATTTTAAATTGTTGATATATAAAAATTAAGTAAGTTTTCAGAATAGGGTTGAGCAACATCTTAAAGAGTCAATAGAATTAATATTTAAGAAATTTAGTTGGAGAAGCTTTAGTGAAAATAGTCCCATGTGACTTTGAGAACATGGAGCATGGAGAGAGGGAACATTTTCCCAGAAAAGAAAATACCCATGAATCAGTGCATTCTCCAATATACGTAAGAGAGAGGCAGAGATAGAGAGGCAAACTTTATCAAAATTTCTTTATTTAGGATGTTGAGAGGTATTAAAGAGGCAGTAAATAGAAAATTCATACATTTTCTTGGAGATACCTAAAAATTTTGTATATAACAGAACATGTACTCAGAATGCATAATGAAATTCCCAATTTTAATAAAAATGAAATATCCAGATGAGTAAATGATTCATTCAGATGCATATAATATGATACAAAATACTCATCTATAAAGTCCCTTGTTTCATAATGAAATTATAAGCAAACCCCAAATTACATGTCATCACACAGTCATTACAATGATATGTGCAACATGGTTACAATTTGGAAATATGGTAAAGGCAATTTTATTCTCACAATTTTTGAATTTTTAAAGTTGTCCTCTTATGACTCTACTAAGCTTGAGTATTAGGCCAAGAAATAAATCTGCTCAGTTCTAGAGAACAATAGTCATTGAATCTTTCTTCAATTTGCAAAGTTCAACAACCATAAAATATATCTATCAATTTCAATCAGATAGTACCATGGCATTATAGTCCCTAATAATTGCACAGCAGTAGGTGGAAACCAACCTTTAAAAATCATCAGAGTCAAAAATGCCTAAAACTGTGCTACAGGAACACTATTAAAATTATTACTTCACTTCAATGAATTCTACAATTTTAGAGAACACAGAGATATGAAGAGTATCACAAATCTTAGCATATGCTCTTTTCACAGGGTGGAATAATTTCATGGACTCTCCTTGAGTCAGTACTGCGATATCCATTAATCTGAAATCACAGAATGTCTCACCATTGTACACAAATATCTACAATATTTTTATTTGCTAAAATAGGTGGTTTGTCACATATATCTCAATAACATGTATTGATTAAGTGAAATAATTGGCAATTTCACACACATATCACATATATAAGGTATTCTGTTTACCCTTGTTTCACATTTCTCACCTATGAATGTCAAGCTATCAATGCTTTCTAAATCACTGGACTCTTTTCTTGATCCATTTTTTTTTGTTTCAACTGGAGTTGTGTTTATTTGTTGTTAGCGTAGTTCTACTTCTGGAAATTCTATTTAAAATAGTTTCCAGTTGTTTAATAAAATGATCGGCTTTCTCTTTTATATTTTCAAGTACATTAAACAGCTTTTTTTTTTAAATTGAGCAGGTTATTTTTATTAAAATGTAAACCACCATGCTGTTACACAAAACAAATAAACATTTAGAATTTCATTACTTAGTGATAATTCTAATAGATGAAGTACCTGCTCATACATTAAAATTCAAAAGATAATGCAAATCAAATTAACTTATTGATGAGTTAGAAATATTTCAGTAGAAATTTTTTATTGATACTTTTAAAGAAACTGAGTTCAAAATGATTAATATACTTAGTCATACATTGAAAATAGTGCCTTGAATATGTTAGTCCTACACACAAAATTACCATCCCTGGTTGCTGAAATTCCTATAATTATATCTCATATATGTTTATTATAGTATACAATATTAATATTTTTTTCATTTTCCTTTTCCTTTTTTTAAAAATTTCTATATTCTTTGTTTACATTCCAAAGGCTTTCCCCTTTCCTAGTTCCCCCCTCACCATATGTCCCATAAGTTCTCTTTCCCCCCTGCCTATTCTCCAACCACCTCCCCCACCATTTCTCTGTTCTGTTACTCTCCTACAAAACTGGATCCATTCCTTTCAGAACCAAGGTCCTCTCCTTCCTTCTTCTTGGGAATCTTTTGAATTGCTAATTGTGCCTTGAGTATTCAGAGTTTCTGGGATCATTAATATCCACTTCATAGTGATTGCATTTCATGTGTATTCTTTTGTGATTGGGTTAACTCAGGATGATATTTTCCAGATCCAACCATTTTCCTACAAATTGCATGAATTCATTATTTTTAATTGCTGAGTAGTATTCCATTGTTTAAATATACCACATTTTCTGTATCCATTCCTCCTTTGAGGGGCATCTGGGCTCATTCTAACTTCTGGTTATTATAAATAAGGCTGATATGAACATAGTGGAGCATGTGTCTTTATTGTATGCAGGGGAATCCCCTGGGTATATGCCCAGGAGTGGTATGCCAGGGTCCTCTGGAAGTGTCATGCCAAATTTTCTGAGAAACCGGCAGACTGATTTCCAGAGTGGTTGTACCATCTTGCTATCCCACCAACAGTGGAGGAGTGTTCCTCTTTCTCCAAATCCTCGCCAGCACGTGTTGTCTCTTGAGTTTCTAATCTTACTGATTCTGACTGGTGTGAGGTGGAATCTCAGGGTTGTTTTGATTTGCATTTCCCTGATGACTAATGATGTTGAACATCTCTTAAGGTGCTTCTCGGCCATCTGAATTTCTTCTGGTGAAAATTCTTTGTTTAACACCGAACCTTATTTTTTAATAGGGTTATTTCATTCTTTGGGGTCTACCTTCTTGAGTTCTTTGTATATATTGGATATTAGCCCTCTTTTGGATGTGGGGTTGGTGAAGATCTTTTCCCAATTTTTTGGTTGCAGTTTTGTCCTTCTGACAGTGTCCTTTGCCTTACAGAAACTTTGTAATTTTATGAGGTCCCATTTGTCAATTATTGATCTTAGAGCATGAGCTATTGGTGTTCTGTTCAGGAACATTCCTCCTGTGCCCATGTCCTCCAGGGTCTTCCCCAGTTTCTTTTCTATTAGTTTCAGTGTGTCTCGTTTTATGTGGAGGTCCTTGATCCACTTGGAGTTGATCTTAGTACAAGGAGATAAGAGTGGGTCAATTCGCATTCTTCTGCATGTTGACCTCCAGTTGAACTAGCACCATTTGTTGACAAAGCTATCTTTTTTCCACTAGATGGTTGTTTCTCGATCCATTTTTAAAGATGTTTTTGTGTTTCTGTATATGTTCATCCTATCACTGATTTTAAAACAATTTTGGAAATAAGATTGGGATTCCAGGGGCCACAGCATTCGAAAGAGTGAAAGTAGTCTGTGTCCCTATGGAAAAATCATTCAATGGCCCATAGCTCAGAATCAAAGGCTATAAGTAACCAAACAGCTCCTGATGTAAAATATCTAACATATGGGCAATATCTTTTAAGGGCTCAGTGCAGAAAAACATGTAAAATGTCAACTCTGGCAGTTCCTCAGAAAATTGGGCATGATACTTCCAGAGCACCCTGGTCCTGAAAGGACTGGATCCAGTTTTGTAGGAGAGTACCAGAATAGAGCAGAGAAATGGTGGGGTGGTGATTGGGGAATAGGCAGGTGTTGGGGTGGGGTGGAAGAGGACATATGGGACATATGATGAGGGGGGAACAGGGAATTGGGAAAGCCTTCAGAATGTAAACAAAGAATATAGAAAATTAAAAAAAAAGAGTACTGACTGCTTTTCTGGAGGTCCCCCCCCCAAAAAAAAATACAGTGACAAAGAGAGAAAATGTCTTAGAAATATTTCAATAATATAACTCTGCACTAATCATTTGGGGAATGTAAATCAAAGCATGGCTAGGATTACTTCTCATTCCAGAACAAAGAGAATAGATAAGCATTATGAAGGGGATTACCAGGACAGAGAAGTGGGAAGGGGTTGATTGGGGAATGAGTGGAGGGAAGAGTGCTTATGGGACTTTTGGGGAGGGGGGAACCAGGAAAGGGGACATCATTTGAAATGTAAACAAAGAATATAGAAAAAAAAACTTGGACAAGATGTATGGAAAAGAGAATACTCCTAGTGGGCTGTAAAATTGGACTACTCTGAAAACCGGCATGTATTATTTTCAAGAGATTGAGTGAAAAACTATTATATGAAACAACAATACAACTCTTTGCCATTTGCTCAAAGGACTTGGCATTCTATCTCAAAGACACTTTGTTTGCCCTGTTTATTGCTGCTCTATTCATAATATCTACTATCTGGAAACAATCTAAGTTCCCTTTACCTGAAAAGTGTATAAGAATAATGTGTTCCCCCTGCATTATAGACCACTATAATGCTGTAAATATTAATGGAATTATCGATTCTGCAGGAAAATGGACAAAAAGGAAATATCATACCTAGTTATGTAACCCATACCAAGAACCCCAAACATCACATTTTCTTTCTCATTTGCTGTTCTAAGATGGAAATCCACAAATACAAATATACAAGATTGAGTGAAAAGGTATCAGGAAAAGAGTCCATGGGTAGAGTGGGACTGAGGAATGAGAGGTGAATGGTGGGATAAAACTACTCTAAATAGGAAATCAGAAACACAGGAACAAAGTTTAAAGTGGGTATGAGGTAGATAATTTAATACATTGGGTGAGTGTTATAGGGGAGATGTTGTAAGAACAAAGTGATTTGTTCAACGCCCATGGAATCATATTGAATATTAACCTATCTTTTATTCAAACCTTTATTTTATACTTATAGTTTATATTCCCCCATGTTTACTGAGAACACACACACACACATACACACACACGTACCAACTTGTGTATAATTATTTATATGTTAATTGATATTTAACCACTTGGGTTCATATACTGCCCACAGTAATGATAGACTAAAAAACAGGCAATATTTGGAATGGTAAAAATCCTTTGGATAATTTGTCAGGTTTTCAATGTGACTGCCCAAACAGTACAGATTATTTTGTACTTGGGATAACTATAATGGTTGTGGTAAGCCCCTATCTGTAAAGACCCTGCAGTGTTAGGATATAGGACTCAGTAATTCTAACTAGATCTGTGATACTAAGAATTGTGTCCTCTCAGATTGTTTTCTTCATTCCAGAAATCCTACTGAGTATTCCAAAGGTAAGGAGCAAATAGTTCTACTGAGATGAGACAACCAAGAACAATGACAATTAGAAGCATGGACCGATAAGCAAAATGTTACAAGAAATGGCACTCACAAGTTGCTGACCACCAACTGCTGTGTGGTAGGATTAATGAAAGACTCAACAGGAGGGCAATCATCTCTGGAACTGGAAACTTTGTCAAGTGCCCACAGTTATTTATTGGTCATCAAATTTGGAATGATTCTCCCAATGCAGCTTTGCTAGATCATGATCATTCCTGCCTATTTTCTAAATCTTATAACCAAAGATAATTATATGTATAACACCTCATGTAACAAAGCTCATTTTTATTGCATATTGGAAAAATCATAGAAAACCGCATCTGGGCCTGAGTCAAAAAACATTAGAGTGTGGGGGCCATGTCCTGAAGGCTATACCTTCATCTCAGGTCTGCTATATTAGAAAGAATATTCCTAATCAGAATTCTGATATTAACTGTATACAGCAGGGGCTTTTTAAAGTCATTTTCATGTTTTCAGTAGTCAACACTGGACATTTCCTTGTTTGCTTCATTTACAACAAACAAGGCTCTTTTCATTATGAAGAATGGAAATATGAAAATGCTGAAACTGAAGCACCATGCAGAGGGCCTGCACAAGTCTGTACCAGATAGAGACCTGGACCTAAAAGATTTGGACACCTGCCCCCTTCCTATTCAGAAGCTACTCCAGTAGATGGTCACTTTAAAATCAAACTTAGTTTTCTTCAAGGGAATCTCACTGAGTAATCAAACTAAACTAAAGGATAGCTACAAGCCCATCAGTAGATGGCCAACAGAATTTGGACTCAACAGTATCTTTGGAGGTTTCTATTCTCACAATGTTGCATTTTTCCTTTTTGAAAAATTATCTATTTTGAAAATTTTATATTTTTGTTTTTATTTTCCAATGATTTTTGTAACTTACTACTTTTTGGTTGCTCCTAGATATAGCTGACTACATCTTGTTTCTAATGAGAAATGAGATTTTAGATCTGATTTGTAAAGAAGTCAAAATTTTGCTTAGAAGAGGGACATTTCATTAGAAAATATAAACCATTAATTTTAGCATGAATACAGTCCATTTACCCATATTAACAGCCTTTCAGAATATCATTACTTTTTACATATTTTACACTTGCTTTGCTTTGTTTTCATAAGTAATTTTTGTAATTATAAGCAGTGAGCATCTGACTTATTTTTCTGCATTCATAGTTATTTTTCAATGATCTCTTTGTAGCTATGTACATGTGATGGTGGATGATATTGACATGGAAGAATAAAGAAGTAAATATATGGAAAGTTTTAGAAGTAGGAGAAGTCTTATGACCATATCTTTATAGGAAATTTTCTTTTTTTTTTTAATTTTTATTTTCTATATTCTATGTTTACATTCCAAGGGCTTTCCCCTTTCCCAGTTCCCACCCACCATAGTTCCCATAGTTCCTCTCCCCCCCAACTATTCCCCAATCATTCCCCCTCCCCCCTCAGTTTCTTTACTAAACTGGATGCAATCTTTACATGCCCAGGGTCCTCTCCTTTCTTCTTCTTGGGAATCATTTGACTTGCTATTCGTGTCTTGAGTATTTAGTGCTTCTGGGCTCATTAATATCCACTTATCAGTGATTGCATTTCATGTGCATTCTTTTGTGATTGGGTTAGCTCACTCAGGATGATATTTTCCAGGTCTAACCATTTACCTACAAATTGCATGAATTCATTATTTTTAATTGCTGAGTAGTATTCCATTGTATAAATATACCACATTTTCTGTATCCATTCCTCCTTTGAGGGATATTTGGGCTCCTTCCAATTTCTGGCTATTATAAACAAGGCTGCTATAAACATAGTGGAGCATGTGTCTTTATTGCATGCAGGGGAATCCTCTGGGTATATGCCCAGGAGTGGTATGCCAGGGTCCTCTGGGAGTGACATGCCCAATTTTCTGAGGAACCTCCAAACTGATTTCCAGAGCGGTTTTACCATTTTGCAATCCCACCAACAATGGAGGAGTGTTCCTCTTTCTCCACATCCTCGCCAGCACTTGTTGTCTCTTGAGTTTTTAATCTTAGCCATTCTGACTGGTGTGAGGTGGAATCTCAGGGTTGTTTTGATTTGCATTTCCCTGATGACTAATGATGTTGAACATCTTTTAAGGTGTTTCTCGGCCATCCGAATTTCTTCTGGTGAAAATTCTTTGTTTAGCTCTGTGCCCCATTTTTTGATAGGGTTATTTGTTTCTTTGGGGTCTAACTTCTTGAGTTCTTTGTATATATTGGATATTAGCCCTCTGTCGGATGTGGGGTTGGTGAAGATCTTTTCCCACTTTGTTGGTTGCCATTTTGTCCTTCTGACAGTGTCCTTTGCTTTGCAGAAACTTTGTAATTTTATGAGGTCCCATTTGTCGATCCTTGATCTTAGTGCGTACGCTATTGGTGTTCTGTTCAGGAACTTTTCCCCTGTGCCCAAGTCCTCCAGGGTCTTCCCAAGTTTCTTTTCTAATAGTTTCCGTGTGTCTGGTTTTATGTGGAGGTCCTTGATCCACTTGGAGTTGATCTTAGTGCAAAGAGATAAGAGTGGGTCAATTCGCATTCTTCTGCATGTTGACCTCCAGTTGAACCAGCACCATTTGTTGAAAAGGCTATCTTTATTCCACCGGATGGTTGTGGCTCCTTTATCAAAGATCAAGTGACCATAAGTCTGTGGGTTAATTTCTGGGTCTTCAATCCTGTTCCATTGATCTGCTTGCCTGTTGCTATACCAATACCATGCAGTTTTTAACACAATTGCTCTGTAGTACTGCTTGAGGTCAGGGATATTGATTCCTCCAGAAGTCCTTTTATTGTTGAGAATAGTTTTAGCTATCCTGGCTTTTTTGTTGCTCCAGATGAATTTGAGATTTGCTCTTTCTAGATCTATGAAGAATTGAGTTGGGATTTTGATGGGGATTGCATTGAATCTGTATATTGCTTTTGGCAAGATGGCCATTTTTACTATATTGATCCTGCCAATCCAGGAGCAAGAAATATTTTTCCATCTTCTGAGGTCTTCTTCGATTTCTTTCTTCAGGGACTTGAAGTTCCTGTTGTACAGATCTTTCGCTTGTTTGGTTAGAGTTACGCCAAGATACTTTATGTTGTTTGTGGCTATTGTGAAGGGTGTTATTTCCCTAATTTCTTTCTCAGCCTGCTTGTCCTTTGAGTACAAGAAGGCCACTGACTTGCTTGAGTTAATTTTATAACCTGCCACTTTGCTGAAGTTGTTTATCAGCTGTAGAAGTTCTCTGGTGGAGTTTTTTGGGTCGCTTAGGTAAACTATCATATCGTCTGCAAATAATGATAGTTTCACTTCTTCCTTTCCAATTTGTATCCCTTTGACTTCCTTATGTTGTCTAATTGCTCTTGCTAGAACTTCAAGTACTATATTGAAAAGATATGGAGAGAGAGGGCAGCCTTGTCTTGTCCCTGATTTTAGTGGGAATGCTTCAAGTTTCTCTCCATTTATTTTGATGTTGGCTACTGGTTTGCTGTAGATTGCTTTTACTATGTTTAGGTATGGGCCTTGAATTCCTGCTCTTTCCAAGACTTTTAGCATGAAAGGATGCTGAATTTTGTCGAATGCTTTTTCAGCATCTAATGAGATGACCATGTGGTTTTTTTCTTTCAGTTTGTTTATGTAGTGGATTACATTGATGGATTTCCGTATATTGAACCATCCCTGCATCCCTGGGATGAAGCCTACTTGATCATGGTGGATGATCGTTTTGATGTGCTCTTGGATTCGGTTAGCAAGAATTTTATTTAGTATTTTTGCATCTATATTCATAAGAGAAATTGGCCTGAAGTTCTCTTTCTTTGTTGGATCTTTTTGTGGTTTAGGTATTAGCGTAATTGTGGTTTCGAAGAATGAGTTGGGCAGTGTCCCTTCTGTCTCTATTTTGTGGAATAGTTTGAATAGTATTGGTGTTAAGTCTTCTTTGAAGGTCTGGTAAAATTCTGCACTAAAACCATCTGGTCCCGTACTTTTTTTGGTTGGGAGGCTTTCTATAACCCCTTCTATTTCTTTAGGGGTTATGGGACTATTTAGCTGGTCTACTTGATGCTGATTTAATTTTGGTATTTGATATCTGTCTAGGAAATCGTCCATTTCCTCCAGATTCTCCAGTTGTTTTGAGTATAGACCTTTGTAGTAGGATCTGATGATCTTTTGAATTTCCTCAGTTTCTGTTGTTATGTCTCCCTTTTCATTTCTAATTTTGTTAATTTGTATACTGTCTCTGTGTCCTTTGGTTAGTCTGGCTAAGGGTTTATCTATCTTGTTGATTTTCTCAAAGAACCAGCTCCTGGTCTTGTTGATTCTTTGTATGGTTCTCTTTGTTTCTATTTGATTGATTTCAGCCCTGAGTTTGATGATTTCTTGTTTTCTACTCCTCCTGGGTGAGTCAACTTGTTTTTCTTCTAGCACTTTAAGGTGTGCTGTTAAGCTGCTAGTGTATGCTCTCTCCAGTTTCTTTTTGGATGCACTTAGAGCTATGAGTTTTCCTCTTAGCACTGCTTTCATTGTGTCCCATAGATTTGGGTAGGTTGTACCTTCATTTTCATTGAATTCTAAAAAGTCTTTGATTTCTTTTTTTATTTCTTCCTTGACCAAGGTGTCATTGAGTAGAGTATTGTTCAGTTTCCATGTGTATGTGGGCTTTCTGTTGTTTTTGTTGCTATTGAAGACCACTCTTACTCCATGGTGATCTGATAGGAGGCATGGGATTAGGTCGATCTTCTTGTATTTGTTGACATCTGTCTTGTGACCGATTATATGGTCTATTTTGGAGAAGGTACCATGCGGTGCTGAGAAAAAGGTATATTCTTTAGCTTTAGGATGAAATGTTCTATATATATCTGTTAAATCCAATTGGTCCAGAGTTTCAATTAGTTTCACTGTGTCCCTGTTTAGTTTCTGCTTTCCTGATCGGTCCATTGAGGAGAGTGGGGTGTTGAAGTCACCCACAATTATTGTGTTAGGTGTAATGTGTGCTTTAAGCTTTAGTAAGGTTTCTTTTACAAATGCGGGTGCCCTTGCATTTGGAGCATAGATGTTCAGTATTGAGAGCTCTTCCTGGTGGATTTTCCCTTTGGCCAGCAAGAAGTGACCTTCTGGGTCTCTTTTGATGATTTTAGGTTGAAAGTCAATTTTATCTGATATTAGAATGGCTACTCCAGCTTGTTTCCTGAGACCATTTGCTTGTAAAATTGTCCTCCAGCCTTTTACTCTAAGGCAGTGTTTGTCTTTAACACTGAGATGTGTTTCCTGTATGCAGCAAAATGTAGGGTCCTGTTTCCGTATCCAGTCTGTTAGTCTATGTCTTTTTATTGGGGAATTGAGTCCATTGACGTTAAGAGATATTAAGGAATAGTAATTATTACCTCCAGACATTTTTGAAATTATATTTATTTATCTTATTTATTTTTTATATTCGAGAGGTTATCTTCTTTTGGGTTTGATGAGAGGAGGTTTCTATCTTGCTTCTTCCCGAGTGTAGTTTCCGTCCTTGTCTTGGTGTTTTCCCCCTATTATCCTTTGTAGGGCTGGATTTGTGGAGAGATATCTTGCAAATTTGGTTTTGTCATGGAATACCTTGATGTCTCCATCAATGGCAATTGAGAGTTTTGCTGGGTAAAGTAGTTTTGGCTGAAGTTTGTGTTCTCTTAGAGTTTGCATGATATCTGCCCAGGATCTTCTAGCTTTCATGGTCTCAGGTGAGAAATCTGGTGTTATTCTGATAGGTTTTCCTTTATATGTTACTTGGCCTTTTTCTCTTGCTGCCTTTAGTATTCTTTCTTTGTTTATTACATTTGGAGTTTTGATTATTATGTGACGGGATGTATTTCTGTTCTGGTCCAGTCTGTTTGGGGTTCTATAGGCTTCTTGTATATTCATGGGCATCTCTCTCCTTAGGTTGGGGAAGTTTTCTTCCATAATTTTATAGAAGATATTAGCTGGCCCTTTAACTTGTAAATCTTCACTCTCGTCTATACCTATAATCCTTAGGTTTGGTCTTCTCATAGTGTCTTGGATTTCCTGGATGTTTTGGGTTACCACCTTTTTGCATTTAGTGTTTTCTTTGACTGTTGAGTCAATGGTTCCTATGGTATCTTCGGCTTCTGAGATTCTGTCTTCTATCTCTTGTATTCTATTGTTGATACTTGCGTCTAGGGCCCCTGATTTCTTCCCCAGGTTTTCTATCTCCAATGTTGTCTCCCTCTGTGATTTCTTAGTTGTTTCTACATCTGTTTTTAGTATCTGGATGGATGTGCTCAGATCTTTCGTTTGCTTGATTGTGTTTTCATGTATTTCTTTAATAGATTTTTGTGCTTCCTCTTTCATAGCTTCTACTTGTTGGCCCACGTTTTTCTGTAGTTCTTTAAGTGACTTTTGTCTTTCTTCCTTATTGTCTTCTTCTCTTTGATCCATCTTCTCCTGAATTTCTTGAAGCGATTTTTGTATTTGCCTCGTAAAGGCTTCTAACTTTTGATCCATTTTCTCCTCTATTTCTTTACGAGATTTTTCTATGTGTTCAGCTACCAGCATCCTGACCAGTGATTTTATATCCAAGTCTTGTTTTTCTGGTGTTTTAGGGTATCCAGGGATTCCTGTTGTTGGAGAACTGGGTTCAGATGCTGTCATGTTGCCTTGATTTTTGTTAGTAACGTTCCTTCGTTTTCCTTTTGCCATCTGGTTATTTCTGGTTTTAGTTGGCCTTGTTGTTAGTGGCTGGTGTTTGAATCTCCTGTGAGGCTGGGCTCACCTGTTGTTTCTCTACTGGTAAATATGTGTGACTGCTGCTTTAAGGGATCATAAGCTGGCTGCCACCCATGCGATTGTAGCCCCTGTTGGAGTCTGTCTACCTGGGCTTCTCCAGCTGTGTCCTGGTTGCAAGGAACTCGGCCTGCTTGGTTCCGAGACCCTAGCAGATCCCCCTGTGCGGGTAGCCCTGGAAGGGGTGTTTACCTGGGCCTTTCCAGCTATGTCCTGCTTGCAATATGGAGGCCTGCAGCTACCGCTGGTCCAGGGGCCGGTGAGCTGGTTGCAGAATGCAGCCTAGGTGCTCGCCAGAGGGTGCGGGTATGTCCCACAGAGCTTGGGCCTTTCCAGCTGTGTCCTGGGCCTTTCCAGCTATGTCCTGGTTGCAATATGGAGGCCCTCCGCTTCTGCTGGTCCAGGGGCCGGTGAGCTGGTTGCAGAAAGCAGCCTCGGTGCTCGCCAGAGGGCACGGGGATGCCCTGCAGAGCCTAGGCGGAACTCAGCCTGCTTGGGTCCGAGACCCTAGCAGATCCCCCCGTGAGGGCAGCCCTGGAAGGGGTGTTTACCTGGGCCTTTCCAGCTATGTCCTGGTTGCAATATGGAGGCCTGCCGCTTCTGCTGGTCCAGGGGCCGGCGAGCTGGTTGCAGAAAGCAGCCTCGGTGCTTGCCAGAGGGTGCGGGGAAGTCCCACAGAGCCTGGGCCTTTCCAGCTGTGTCCTGGTTGCAATATGGAGGCCCGCCGCGCTGGTCCAGGGGCCGGCGAGCTGGTTGCAGAAAGCAGCCTCGGTGCTCGCCAGAGGGCACGGGGATACCCTGCAGAGCCTGGGCCTTTCCCGCTATGTCCTGGTTGCAATATGGAGGCCCGCCGCTTCTGCTGGTCCAGGGGCCGGCGAGCTGGTTGCAGAAAGCAGGCTCGGTGCTCGCCAGAGGGTGCGGGGAAGTCCCACAGAGCCTGGGCCTTTCCAGCTGTGTCCTGGTTGCAATATGGAGGCCCGCCGCGCTGGTCCAGGGGCCGGCGAGCTGGGCCTTTCCAGCTATGTCCTGGTTGCAATATGGAGGCCCGCCGCTTCTGCTGGTCCAGGGGCCAGCGAGCTGGTTGCAGAAAGCAGCCTCGGTGCTCGCCAGAGGGTGCGGGGAAGTCCCACAGAGCCTGGGCCTTTCCAGCTGTGTCCTGGGCCTTTCCAGCTGTGTCCTGGTTGCAATATGGAGGCCCGCCGCTCTAGGAAATTTTCTTATTCATTAACATATGTTCTTGCAAACATGTGGTTACTCTGGCTCATATTGCTCAAGTCACAGTTTTAAATTCCTTTAACTGAATAGTACTAGGCTATGATTCAGAATGTATCTTAAATTGCATGCCACATTGCATAAATGAATCATATATGATACAGTGATATGCATTGTGACATTTACCCACCACTATATTTCTGGAGCCAAAGAATTACTCATAAATGCTATCATAGTGATACTCCTTTCATTCTAACTGTAATGCTCCATTAATCATCAAAACATGTCATTATATGGCAGATAATATTATTCCTTTAAGGAAATGAATTCATATTTCATCTGCCAACTCCCAGCAGGAAATACTGAATAGAACTAGGTTGTTGTGATAGGAAATCATTGGTTGATTCCATGTCCCTTTGTTTCACTAACTATAAAAACCTTTGTCAGTCCACATCCTTCACAATTACTTATCTACTTTGAGTTTCTGTAGAAGAGCAAAGTCAGGTTGCCATCGTGGTAAAATTTCTGCTGATGGCTTTGGCATTTGGACTGGCTCAGGCTGAGGTAAATGCGTGAGGTCTGTTTATGTGTGAGCTTCCTCAATAGCATAATTCTATTGATGTGATATGTCATTCAGTTAATCCATTAAAGTCCATTTTCATTAAATTACCCTTCTGAGTTTTATTTGGGTACATTTTTCCAATCAGATGTTTTTTAAGGTGAAAGAAGTGAAATAGAGGATTGGATTTACAGATTGTATGAGGACAAAAGATAAGCAGACTCAGGTCTATGATTCTATATATATGAAGTGATCATATATTTTGAGTTACTGGAAATATTATCTTGAACCAACAAATGAAATATCATTGATGAATATTTCCAGTAATTTTAAATATACTAATGATTGAGAGAAGAAATGTGAATACCTACTCTTAAAGTATTGTATGTTTTTTGAGAGAAGAGATATGAAAACCAAGTCATATTTTAATGGTTAGTATGGTTTTCTTTAATTTTTATTGCTTTTCCAGATTGAAGGAGAAAGGAAAACTGTTGCTATCGCTGCTGATAATGTAGACAAGATAGAACCAGCTGGAGAAATGAAACTCTATTGTCGTAAAATTACTTGTGAAGAGGAATGCAAGATATTGAAAATCACTTTTTATGTCCAGTAAGCAAATAATCCAGAATGTAAACTGAGCAAACCATTTTTACTTCTTACAGTTTATCTGTTTTTGTTTTTGCTTTTGTTTTTTTATTTATTGAAACCGGGTTTCTCTATATAGCCTTGGCTTTCCTGGAACTCACTCTACATTCAAGGCTGGCCTCAAACTCTGAAATTGTCCTGCCTCTGCCTCCTGAGTTCTAGAATTAAAGGTGTGCACCATCACTGCCCATACCAATTCCTACTGCTAAAGGAATTTTCAGGGGAATATTTTGATTCTGGTCATGAATCCAAAGACCCCATTTTTAGCAATGTGGTAATATTATTCTATGATGTGCCAAATCTGAATACCACTAAAAGAGATAATACATTTCTCCAAATTCATGAGTAAATCCTGAGGGATAATTGTGTTTGGAGGGCTGCCATTGAATTTTATCATCTCTGTTTGACAGAGAACCCTTCAGAGAAATCATCTGTAGATAGGTGAAGGGTTTGATCACCTAGGTCAGAGCCATAGATCTTATATTATTCAATCAGTGATTTCATAATCACCTTCCACACATAGGTCAGATAAATCTAGTATTAGTATGTTTTTTATGAGCTCTACATTCAAAGCTTCTCTCTGACATTTGGATGTCTATGTTTCATGCATGCCTATATAACTCAATAAGAACTGAGAATGCCTTTAGAAAAAAGATAGAAGATATTGCCTGCAGCTTCCCATCCAGCTGGTGGCAGGGAAGCCTGACCCAGCCAGCTTCCCAGCAGCTTGGGACCAGCAGGCAGAACCAGATAACTGAGATATCCCAACTTTAAGACCCCTGGGGAAACAGGATAACAGACAGTAAAACCTGAGCAGGAGCAGTGCAGAGCAGCCGCCCAACAGGCAGAACCAAGTACCTGGGATATCCTGAGTTTAAGACCTCGGGGGACTCAGGCCACCTGTCAGCAATCTGTGAGCAAGAGCCCTGCAGGACAGTGGTTCAGGTATCCCAGTCCCTGGGAAATAGCCTTACAACCCCACAGGAGGGTCAAGCACCAGCTAGTATCTACAGGACCAACTAACACCAGAGTTAACCAGATGGCAAAAGGCAAACGTAAGATTGCTACTAACAAAAATCAAGGCAGTATGGCGGCATCCAAACCCAGTTCCCCAACAGCAATAAATATTGGATACCCCGAAACACCAGAAAAACAAGACTCAGATCTAAAATCACTGGTCAGGATGCTGATAGAGGAACACTTAGATAAATCTCTTAAAGTAACACATGAGAAAATAGATCAAAAGCTAGAAGCCATTATAAGGCAAACACAATTAAATCCCAGATATCTCAACACACCAGAAAAACAAGACTCAGATCTAAAATCACTGGTAAAGATGCAGATTGAGGATCACTTAGATAAATTTCTTAAAGTAATAGAGGAGAAAATAGATCAAAAACTAGAAGCCCATACAAGGCAGACACAAAAATCACTTAAAGAAATCCAGGAGAATATAGAGCAAAAAATGAATCCCAATAAGGGGGAGAAACAAAAATCACCTAAAGAAATACAAGAGAACATGGGTCAACGAGTAGAAGTCATAAAAGAGGAAACACAAAAATCCCTTAAAGAATTACAGGAAAACACAAACAAGCAACTGAAAGATCTGAGCAAAACCATACAAAATCTAAAAACAGAAGTAGAAACAACTAAGCAATCGCAAAGGGAGACAATGTTGGAGATAGAAAACCTTGGGAAGAAATCAGGAGTCATAGATGCAAATATCAACAATAGAATACAAGAGATAGAAGACAGAATCTCAGATGCTGAAGATACCATAGGAACCATGGATTCAACAATTAAAGAAAATGCAAAATGCAAAAAGCTGGTAACCCAAAACATTCAGGAAATCCAGGACACAATGAGAAGACCAAACCTAAGGATTATAGGGATAGATGAGAATGAACATCTACAACTTAAAGGGCCAGCAAACATCTTCTACAAAATTATGGAAGAAAATTTCCCCAACCTAAAGAGAGAGATGCCCATGAATATACAAGAAGCCTATAGAACCCCAAATAGACTGGACCAGAACAGAAATACTTCCCGTCACATAATAATCAAAACCCCAAATGTACTAAACAAAGAAAGAATATTAAAGGCAGTAAGAGAAAAAGGACAAGTAACATATAAAGGAAGACCTATCAGAATTACACCAGACTTCTCACCTGAGACCATGAAAGCTACAAGATCCTGGGCAGACCTCATGCAGACCCTAAGAGAACACAAACTTCAGCCAAGCCTACTATACCCAGCAAAACTCTCAATTGCCATAGATGGGGAAACCAAGATATTCCACGACAAAACCAAATTTGCAAGATACTTATATACAAACCCAGCCCTACAAAGAATAATAGGGGAAAAATACCAACACAAGGGGGGAAACAACACCCCAGAAGAAACAAGATAGAAACCCCATCTCATCCAACCCAAAAGAAGAGAACCACTCAAATACAAATAATAATAATAATAATGCCCAAAATGTCAGGAAGTAATAATTACTATTCCTTAATATCTCTTAATATCAATGGACCCAATTCCCCAATCAAAAGACACAGGCTAACAGACTGGATATGGAAACAGGACCCTACATTTTGCTGCATACAGGAAACACATCTCAGTGTCAAAGACAAACACCATCTTAGAGTAAAAGGCTGGAAGACAGTTTTACAAGCAAATGGTCCCAGGAAAAAAGCTGGAGTAGCCATTCTACTCTCAGATAAAATCGACTTTCAACCTAAAGTCATCAAAAGAGACACAGAAGGTCACTTCCTGCTTGTCAAAGGGAAAATCCACCAAGAAGAATTCTCAATACTGAACATCTATGCGCCAAATGTAAGGGCACCCTCATTCGTAAAAGAAACTTTACTAAAGCTTAAAGCACACATTGCACCTAACACAATGATTGTAGGTGACTTCAACACTCCACTCTCCTCAATGGACCGATCAGGAAAGCAGAAATTAAACAGGGATACAGTGAAACTAATTGAAGCTTTGGACCAATTGGATTTAACAGATGCATATAGAACATTCCACCCTAAAGCAAAAGAGTATACCTTTTTCTCAGCACCGCAAGGTACCTTCTCAAAAATTGATCATATAATTGGTCACAAGACAGACCTCAACAAATACAAGAAGACCGAACTAATCCCATGTCTCCTATCAGATCACTATGGAGTAAAAGTGGTCTTCAATAGCAAGAAGAACAACAGAAAACCCACATACACATGGAAACTGAACAATACTCTACTCAATGACACCCTGGCCAAGGAAGAAATAAAGAAAGAAATCAAAGACTTTTTAGACTTCAATGAAAATGAAGGTACGACCTACCCAAATCTCTGGGACACAATGAAAGCAGTGCTAAGAGGAAAACTCATAGCCCTGAGTGCCTCTAAAAAGAAACTGGAGAGAGCATACACTAGCAACTTAACAGCACACCTGAAGGCCCTGGAACAAAAAGAAGCTAACTCACCCAGGAGGAATAGAAGAGAGGAAATCATCAAACTAAGGGCTGAAATCAATCAAGCAGAAACAAAGAGAACCATACAAAGAATCAACAAAACCAAGAGAAAATCAACAAGATAGATAAACCCTTAGCTAGACTAACCAAAGGGCACAGAGATAGTATCCAAATTAACAAAATTAAAAATGAAAAGGGGGATATAACAACAGAAACAGAGGAAATTCAAAAGATCATCAGATCCTATTACAAAGGCCTATACTCAACACAACTGGAGAATCTGGAGGAAATGGACAATTTCCTATACAGATACCAAATACCAAAATTAAATCAGCATCAAGTAGATCAGCTAAACAGTCCCATAACGCTTAAAGAAATAAAAGGGGTTATAGAAAGCCTCCCAACCAAAAACAGTACGGACCAGATGGTTTTAGTGCAGAATTCTACCAGATCTCCAAAGAAGACTTAACACCAATACTCTTCAAACTATTCCACAAAATAGAGACAGAAGGGACACTGCCTAACTTGTTCTTTAAAACCACAATTACGCTGATACCTAAACCACAAAAATATCCAACAAAGAAAGAGAACTACAGGCCAATTTCTCTTATGAATATCGATGCAAAAATACTAAATAAAATTCTTGCCAACCGAATCCAAGTGCATATCAAAACGATCATTCACCATGATCAAGAAGGCTTCATTCCCGGGATGCAGGGATGGTTCAATATACGGAAATCCATCAATGTAATCCACTACATAAACAAACTAAAAGACAAAAATTACATGGTCATCTCATTAGATGCTGAAAAAGTATTTGACAAAATTCAGCATCCTTTCATGCTAAAAGTCCTAGAAAGAGCAGGAATTCAAGGCCCATACCTAAACATAGTAAAAGCAATCTACAGCAAACCAGTAGCCAACATCAAAATAAATGGAAACTTGAAGCAATCCCACTAAAATCAGGGACTAGACAAGGCTGCCCTCTCTCTCCATATCTGTTCAATATAGTACTTGAATTTCGAGCAAGAGCAATTAGACAACATAAGGAAGTCAAAGGGATACAAATTGGAAAGAAAGAAGTCAAACTATCATTATTTGCAGATGATATGATTGTCTACTTAAGCGATCCAAAAAACTCCACCAGAGAACTTCTACAGCTGATAAACAACTTCAGCAAAGTGGCTGGTTATAAAATTAACTCAAGCAAATCAGTAGCCTTCTTGTACTCAAAGGACAAGCAGGCTGAGAAAGAAGTTAGGGAAATAACACCCTTCACAATAGCCACAAACAACATAAAGTACCTTGGCGTAACTCTAACCAAACAAGTGAAAGATCTGTATGGCAGGAACTTCAAGTCCCTGAAGAAAGAAATCAAAGAAGACCTCAGAAGATGGAAAAATATTTCTTGCTCCTGGATTGGCAGGATCAATATAGTAAAAATGGCCATCTTGCCAAAAGCAATCTACAGATTCAATGCAATCCCCATCAAAATCCCAACTCAATTCTTCATAGATCTAGAAAGAGCAATTCTCAAATTCATCTGGAGCAACAAAAAAGCCAGGATAGCTAAAACTATTCTCAACAATGAAAGGACTTCTGGGGGAATCAATATCCCTGACCTCAAGCAGTACTACAAAGCAATTGTGCTAAAAACTGCATGGTATTGGTACAGCAACAGGCAGGTAGATCAATGGAATAGGATTGAAGACCCAGAAATGAACCCACAAACTTATGGTCACTTGTTTTTTGATAAAGGAGCCACAACCATCCAGTGGAAAAAAGATAGCCTTTTCAACAAATGGTGCTGGTTCAACTGGAGGTCAACATGCAGAAGAATGCGAATTGGCCCACTCTTATCTCCTTGTACTAAGATCAACTCCAAGTGGATCAAGGACCTCCACATAAAACCAGACACACTGAAACTATTAGAAAAGAAACTTGGGAAGACCCTGGAGAACATGGGCACAGGGGTAATGTTCCTGAACAGAACACCAATAGCTTATGCTCTAAGATCAAGAATTGACAAATGGGACCTCATATAATTACAAAGTTTCTATAAGTCAAAGGACACTGTCAGAAAGACAAAACGGCAACCAACAGCATGGGAAATGATCTTCACCAACCCCACATCCGACAGAGGGCTAATATCCAATATATACAAAGAACTCAAGAAGTTAGACCCCAAAGAACCAAATAACCCTATCAAAAATGGGGTACAGAGCTAAACAAAGAATTTTCACCAGAAGAAATTCGATGGCCGAGAAACACCTTAAGAGATGTTCAACATCATTAGTCATCAGGGAAATGCAAATCAAAACAATCCTGAGATTCCACCTCACTCCAATCAGAATGGCTAAGATTAAAAACTCGAGAGACAACAAGTGCTGGCGAGGACATGGAGAAAGAGGAACACTCCTCCACTGTTGGTGGGATTGCAAAATGGTAAAACCGCTCTGGAAATCAGTGTGGCGGTTCCTCAGAAAATTGGGTATGCCACTCCCAGAGGACCCTGGCATACCACTCCTGGGCATATACCCAGCGGATTCCTCTGCATACAACAAAGACACATGCTCCACTATGTTTATAGCAGCCTTGTTTATAATAGCCAGAAATCGGAAGGAGCCCAGATATCCCTCAAAAAAGGAATGGATACAGAAAATGTGGTATATTTATACAATAGAGTACTACTCAGCAATTAAAAATAATGAATTCATGCAATTTGTAGGTAAATGGTTAGATCTGGAAACTATCATCCTAATTGAGCTAACCCAATCACAAAAGAATACACACGAAATGCAATCACTGATAAGTGGATATTAATGAGTCCAGAAGCCCTAAATACTCAAGGCACAATTAGCAAGTCAAATGACTCTCAAGAAGAAAAAAAGGAGAGGACCCTGGGCCTGTAAAGATTGGATCCAGTATTGTAGACCCAGAATGAGAAATCGTGGGGGGGGGGAGTGGGGAATAGCAGGGGGGGGAGGAATTATGGGACATATGGTGGGGGGTAACTGGGAAAGGGGAAAGCCTTTGGAATGTAAACATAGAATATAGAAAATAAAAATTTAAAAAAAAAGAAAAAAAAAGAGACAGTTGTGGGGACGGAATAGAAACAAGATTTGGGTCTCAGATTTGTTCGATGTGGAAATCAAGGTTAGGTCCCAATGATACCAATAGTAAAATTCAGTTGGACTGGAACAGATGCTAGCGCTGCTCTCAGTGTTTACTGAGTACTCTCCCGTTAAATAAAATAAAATAAAACATAAAATAAAATAAATAAATAAATAAATAAATAAATAAATAAATAAATAAAACTGAGAATGCTTAGAACCATTTATATTTTATATTCACAACTTTAACTTTTAGGTTACATATAATACCACTTGAAATACATACATATATATCAATGTCTATATTATGGCTGGACTAGATCAAGAGAATTTTCATACAGAAACTCTTAATGACTATTCAAGTTTGTATAAGGATATCACCAGAAACTTCATAGTATGGGGAAAAATTGGTTCCAATAAAGAAAATAAGCTATATGACTGCCACAAGTATGATATTTTCTAAACAAGAATTATGAAAATTTTAGATGAATAATTAGGAAAAAATTAGATAATTAGGTCCTATCTCTGTACAGTGATAACATAATTGATCACAGTTTTTCCTTAAATGCATTCTAACATTTGATGATCTTTAATATGAATTCAATGGTAGCAATGAATGAACCATTGTTCCTCTCTCTAATATTTTAGTGAAAATGGACATTGCTCTTTGACCACAGTCACTGGGTATTTGCAAGAAGATGGCGAGACCTTCAGAACTCAGTGTAAGTACAGGTTCTTGGAGCACCCTCTGTGACTAAAACATTGTGGTTTATGTTGAATGTTCAGCTGGCCAATGTTACATAGTTGAAGAGCAAATTTGGTAGTTTGGAAATATATTAATTCTCTAATCATCTCATTTTTGTTACCAAGTACAAATAAATTCTAGGTCACCTGAGGTTTATTTGGAGAAGACCATTATTATATGAAGATGTGACTAATTCTAACAATATATTTTGCTAATAGTCTTCCCACAGAAATATTATTTCCAGATAATGTTTACTGTTTTTTCTATTAATATTGCATCGATTTTTTTATTTGCACAACCTGCTACTCCATAATAGGCCTCAATGTTATGAAACATATTTGATGTATTCATACTTCCCCCCTGTTCTTGCAATAAAAACATGATCTGCTTTCCTTGAGTGAGGGAAATTTTTGATTACATTTTTATTTTAAGTATTTGTTTTCTTAGATTTGGTAGAGATTTTAATAATCTGAATATTGACTAACAAACTTCCATTCTGATAAGCAGGTAGGCATAGTTCTTGTTAAAATATTTCAAACTGACTTCTTCAGTGTTGTAAGTAATCCTAAAATAATAGCAACATTATTCAAATAAATTATACATAATTTGACTTCGCAATTGATATTGACACATACAAAACAAACAAATGATCAAACACCAGATGACACATTCTGTTGTCCTGAATATATGTTACCTAATTTTATATGATTATTCAAAAACAAACTTGGATTCAAAAGGGACCAGGTCCTATTATTCTTTTACTGTTCTGTAAGTTATATCACAGAATAAGTGCAATTGTTTCTCACAATTCTCTGTCTCTGTCTCTGTCAGTCTGTGTTATACACATACCCTTTGTGAACAACTAGTAATCTCTAAAAATGTCTTACTTGCATCTTTTTCATTAATAACAGAGAAAGTACACTATTTTGTGCATGTTACTAATTAGTAACTATCTCTTTGACTACATGTGTACATTTCTCATGAAGTGTTCCAATGTTCAAAAATATAGTTTTAACTTCTCAAATAATTTCTCCAACAGCCTTTGATATCTGGTTGAAAATACCAGTAGTACCTAACCAATAGTCCCACTAGTCTTGGCACAAGATATTCAGAGAACTGGAAAGTCTCTATACTTTGGATTTTTGATCAGTTTTGTAGCATACAAATAGATATTCTTCATATTATAATGTACTATGGAACATGAATGTCTACAGGAATAGGCATGCATGCAAAGGTTGTATATTAGTGAATCAGAGATTATTACTACTGTGAGGGTCAACATTAATGTTTCACAAATAGGTGACATCAGAAAATTGAGTGTCACTGACCTTTGAAATCTTTCCATTATCATTACAGATCAAGGGGATAATCATTATGTAGTTGTGAAGCAGACACCAGAGAACATAGTCTTTTACAGTGAGAATGTTGACAGAGCCAGCCGGAAAACAAAATTGATATTGTTGGTAAGAATGGCAGTGAATCTTTGAAATAGTAACAAAGGTACTAGTCTGAAAATAAGGACTAGGTCAGATTCACCATTTCTCCCACACAGTGTTATAGGATGTTAAAGGTTCTTTCCACTAAATGATAACCAGATTGTGTGTGGACCTACATGAATGTTGTATTGTAATAGAGTGGCATGACACAAAAGACTGTGGGCAATGAAGGAAGTGATTGGAAGAGTTCATGTTCATGTTTCCTTCCAGGACAAATGGAGCATATGTGATTTCCCCAAAGTTCAGACCCTTTTCAGTGTCATTTCACCAAATGTGTAGAAAATTAAAACTTAGAGGTTAGCTGAATAAAAATGGAAAGTTTCCATTTTCCATTGAATTTCTTGACACCTTCATTTTTAAGAGTAATTGAGATTGATATGCGTAATTTCCATCGACAAATAATTTGTTTTTGTTCATCATGAAAGACTGGAACATGATCTCATACCACAAGTTTCACCTTATTAAGTGTGTCCACAATGCTTGGGTTAATGTTTATTTTCAGTATTGACCCCATCCAGGGTGGATGAATTTGGAGAAGTTGGGACTTATCATTAAATATCATAGTAGGAGACAAAGGAAGCAATGTACATAATGCAGGATTGTTGTGAACAAGTCTCTGACATTATTATTCATGGAATGCAGGACAGAAACCTTTAACTCCTGAACAAAACCAAAACTTGTGGAATTTGCCGTGTCAAAGAACATTCCTCCTCAAAACATTTGAGAAGTCCTGGGTACAGGTAAAGTTAATGCATGTTGTTTTTGGTATAGCATATATATGTATATATGACAAATATATTAATATTTATATACAATTTTCTCTATATAATTGGTATATACAATTATATACCAGATATATATTTATACATTCAATCACACATATATCATTTCTGATTTAGATAGAATTTTTGGGAGCTGTTCTCATTTTCTAGTGATAAAATTTTTGTTGTTACCCCAGTTACTTTCTTTTACAGATATCTGTCCTCAGTAACAATCTTCTGTAGGTGAGTAGAAAGAGATGGAATATATATCCATCTCTATATTTTAATTGAGAATTATTTTTATGTAAAAAATTTGATATAAACATATGAGTAAAAGTATTTGATTTTAAATAAAGCAAAATTAAGCAAGAGTGTTAAAAGTGTTTTGTATGTGATAATCATATAGTGACAAGTGTGACATAGAGAAAATTTCATTTATAAAATAATATTAAGGATTATTGTATCGTTCAGAATTGTTAATGTTTCTATTTTACAAATATTCCATCAAGAAAATTTGTGTTTTTATCATTTGAATACTTTTCATTCATATATATATATATATATATATATATATATATACACACACATATATACATATGTATATATATAGTGGAATATATTTCCAGCAGATTTGGTATAAGCCTGTTGTCTTGTCAATATATACTTTGATAATTCTCATTTTAAATTTGCATAGAGGACCACACTGCCATTATTTCCTGTAATAACTCTATGTATAGCCAATGTATGGAGCACAAAACATTTCTATGAAAGAATCTCTTGTGTACAATTCTCCACTATCTACATTGTTATATTTTTCTTTGTTTTTTTGCAATCTCAGTGATGAAAACTTTGTCAGCTCAACCATGTATAATTTTTTTCATGTTTGTACAGATAATAAAAGGATGAGAATCATGTATCATAACCTTTTCACTGTGGAATCAGTATCCTGTATAATTCAATTTTCCTTTCAATATGCATTTTTCCTTCCCTGTGCAGTCAAGGTACTGCATACCTGACTTACTTTTCCTTCCTCTTCTCATGGCCGGTTCTTCCATTTTTGAATGATTAAATAAAGTGATTCAAGAAGCAATAATGACCCTGTGAAAAGATTCTCCTTTAAAAGGCATGTGAATGTAATACCTAAATATATGAAACACATAAATGTAGAACAAATAATATATTTATATGTAAAACAATTGTAATGTTTGAAAATGCCACACTTCAGGAGGCATTGTCAAGAACATCACAGAACTGAACTTTATATTTTGCTTATTATTTAGTTTCACCTGTAATTTGTCATAGAAGGATGTATCATCCCAGCACACTAAAATGTTTCACATAACAAACTAATTGTTTCTGGCTACATTTTCCACATTATTTAAACCCCACTTTGTATGGGGTTGTAATCTCCTTTAGCTCCTTCCATCTTTCCTCTAACTCTCCCATAGTGATCCCAACCTCCGTCCAATGGTTAGCCTTGCATATTAGCATTTGTCTCAGTCAACTGCTGGTAGATCCTCTCAGAGGACTTCTATGCTAGACTCCAGTGTGCAAGCACATCATGGCATCATTAATACTGTCGGCATTAGGTACATGCCCATAGGATGGATCCTAAGTTGGCCTGGTCACTGCATGGTCTTTCATACAATCTCTGCTTCACTTAGGTCCCTACATTTCTTTTGGACATGAATAATTCTGGGTCAAAAATTGAAGGTAAGTGGGTGGTCCTATTCCGCCAATGGTTCTCTGTCTATCTACTGGAGATGGTTGGATTCCATTACTCTACTATTGATCATTTCAGATAAGGTCATCCCCTTTGAGTTATGGTAGCTTCTCATATCCTTGGTCTCTGTGAATTTCTAAGGTTTTCCCCCAACCCAACCTCCGCAACTGCATACATCCATTCATTCTCCTGGCAATCTGTATTCTCCTCTACCTGATCCTGCCTCGGTTTCCCCTCCTTCACCCCTCTTAAACCTAGATCCTTCCCTCTGTCCCCATTTATTATTTTGTTCCCTGCTTTAAGTAGGATTGAAACATCCTCACTTGGGCCTTCTTATCAAACTTCAAATGGTCTGTAGATTGTGTCATGGGTATTTTTTATGTTTCCCACTTAACACTAATTACAAATACCATGCATGTGCTTTTGGGTCTGAATTATCTTACTCAGGAAGGTACTTTCTAGTTCTATTCATTTGCCTGAAAAAGCTCATAATGTCCTTGTTTTTAATAGCTATATAGTATTCCATTCTGTATCTACTCTGCACTAGTAATTTGGGGAATGCAAATCACAGCATGGCTAAGATTAATTCTTATTCCAGGCAGAAGAAAAAAGATAATTATTAACAAAACTTGGATAAGATGTAGGGAAAAGGGAATACTCATGGTGGGTTGTTGAATTGAACTACTCTGCAAACCAGTTTGTATTATTTTCATGAGACTGAATATACATTTACTATATGAAACAACTATACAACTCTTTGTCATAGGTCCAAATGACTTGACATTCTATCCCATGGATACCTTGTCTGTCATCTCTATTGCTGCTCTATTCATAATATCTAGGAACTAGAAACAATCTGAATACCCTTCACCTGAGAAATGGATAAGAAAAAGGAGTTCCTCATGCATTATGGAATAATATAATACTGCAAATATATATGGCATCATGGATTTAGCAGGCAAAATGACAAAACAAGAAAGTATCATACTTAGTTATGTAACCCATATGAGGAAACCTAATCATCACATTTTCTTTCTTATCTGCAATTCTTAGACACAAATCCGCAGATACAAATCTACAAGAGTGAGTGAAAAAGGTATTAAGAAAAGAGTTCATGGGTAGGGTGAGACTGAGAAATGAGAGGTTAATGACAGGATAAAACTACTCCAAAGATGAAAACAAAATCACAGGAATAAGGCTTAAATTGGGGATAAAGTAGATATTTAATACAATGGGGAAATGATTATAGGCGAAATGTTGTACAACAAAGTGATTTGATCAAAACTCATGGAATCATATTGATTATTTACCTATATTATATTTAAACTTTTATTTTCTACTTATAGTTTATATTCTCCTAATTTTATTCAGAACACACACACACAGCACACACACACACACACACACACACACACAAACAAACATATACATATATATGTATATACATGCACATTCGTGTATATAATCATTTATATATTAAATGACATTTAGCCACTTGGGCTCATATACTACCCACAGGAATGATAGACTTTATGTCAGGCAATATTTGGAATGACAAAAATCCTTTGGATAATTTATCAGGTTTTCAATGAGACTGACAAAACAATACAAATTTTCTTGAGCTTGGGAAAATTGTAGTGGTTGTGGTTAGCCCCTATGTCTAATGACCCTGCAGTGTTAGGATATAGAACTCAGATAATTAAAACTGGATCTGTGTAATACTAAGAAATCTGTCCTGTCAGGTTGTTTTCCTGGTTACAGAAATACTATTTAGTCTGTCAAAGGAGAGCAGGAAATAGTTCTACTGAAATGTTACACCAGAACAATGACAATTAGAAGCATGGCCAGATAAGCAAAAAGGTACAAGAAATGGCACTCACAAGTTGCTGGCCACCAACTACTGTGTGATAGGATTCATGAGCCACTCGATGGGAGAGCAATCATCCCTAGAACTGGAAACCTTGTCAAATGACCAGGCTTATTTATAGGTGTTCGAATTTGAAATGAATCTCCCAATGCAGCTTTGCTAGATCATGATCATTCCTGCCTATGTGGTAAGGCTTACATTTATAACCAAAGCTAATTATAGATAGCACATGTCACATGAAAAAGGCCATTTTATTGCATATGGAAAAATCATAGAAAACATCATCTTGGCTCAAGGTAAACAACAGATTGTGGGGCCAGATACCCCACAACGCTATATGTGCATCTCAGCTCTGCTATATTGGAAGGAAAATTCCCACTCAAAATTCTGATATTAAGCTAATCCAGTTCTATATACAGCAGAGGCTATTTTATGACATTTTCATGTTTTCAGTAGTCAACAATGCACATCAACATTTCCTTGTTTCCTTCATTCACCTCCCACTAGTCTCAAATACATACACAGATCCAGATGAGTATCGTTTTTCTGTTTGTTTACATGTGGTTTTAGGGATGACAATTCAGTATTGAGGAGCCTAATAGAATGCTAGTCTTTACTAAAGGATGTTAATTTCCCTTTTTCTGGTATTCAGGTATTCATTCGTTTTCTGTGGTTATTTCATGAGGTGGAACTCTAGAAAAAATTTCCCCTCCATGTTACCATGTCCATTGATACTGCCATTTTCCTAGTTCAACCATTACTAGGAGACAAATTTTACAAGGATATTTCTGTTATCTGACTTTTGGTCTCTTTGACTTTTAGTCATTCAACTCATATAACAGGGATGTTCCCTGGCCTCTAGATTAAGTATCTGGGATGTCTTTATGTGTATGAAGTTGTATTTTTCACATGTTGCCTGGAGCTTTCTCTTTTCAGCCCACTCTTTGTGTAATGTTACCCATCATAGTGAGAGAAGACGTTGACGGTGCAAATTCATCTTAAATTATGATCTTGTGGTTCAATGTCCTGAGTGTTTTAGTTCATGGAACATTGAATTTAGAAATAATTCTAGTGGTTTCATCTGAATGCAAGAAAAAATAGTTCCTTTATGCTTGTCAACTGTACTGACTTGTTTTATGTGTCAACTTGACACAGGCTGGAGTTATCACAGAGAAAGGAGCTTCAGTTGGTGAATTGCCTCAAAGAGATCCAACTGTGGGGTATTTTCTCAATTAGTGAACTACGGGGGAGGGCCCCTTGTGGGTGGTGCCATCCATGAGTTAGTAGTCTTGGGTTCTATAAGAGAGAAGCCTGGGCAAGGCAGGGGAAGGAAGACAGTATGAAACATGCCTCCATGGCTTCTGGATCAGCTCCTGCTTCCTGACCTGCTTGAATTCCAGTCCTGACTTTTTGGTGATGTACAGCTCTGTGGAAATGTAAGCAGAATAAACCCTTTCCTCTACAACTTGCTTCTTGGTCATGATCTGTGTGCAATATAGAAACACTAAGACATTAACTATAACAGTAGTACAAAATAAAAGGAAGGAAAAGTGAAAGAAACAAAATGAAGTGGATTTCACAGTAGTCAAAGCAATCACATATAGGATTATATGTGTACCAGACATTAACTCATAAATTACAGAATCTTTGTTATCATTTTAACTTATGATATTATATAATAATAAAATCATTTTCCCCTTGTGCTTTCTCACTTTGTACTATCCTATATGCCTGTACTTTCTTTGTCATACTTCAAGACTTCCTTTTAAGTTCATTCTTGTCACAGGCAAAATTGTGAAAATATGATGATTTAATATGACAGTTTGTGGTTTTAGATAAAAGGGAAATGGAATAAATGAATAATACAATTATTTAGTTTTCTGTAAATGTATTTAAGAATGAAAATCACTAGCATAGTTTATGCATATGATTATACTCAAGCTCATTTATACTTGAGACATTGAATTTCATCGAGGATGAATATTATAGAGATGGTTAAAGGAAACATTTAATGATCTATTCTGATTTGAGATCAACCTGAATGGATAAGTCAAATTGTTTATATTGTACATAAAGATTAAGTCCCTGGGAAATGTTGAGTATGGAGAATCGCAGGTGATTTGTCACTCAATTGAAAATAAAACCTGTTAATTTTGTGACTGTCATGACTGACAACTTGCTACTGTTTGAACCTCAGTTTTGTCAAAGAATTCATTATTTCTCATAATGTAGTGGGAAAAATATGGATATAAAATAAGTAATAAGTAAAATACACTTTATAATGGAATATGTAAAGGAGATATTTTTTAGAGGACATTCAGAAGGACTATCATAAACATGAAAGAGAATCCTTGTGAAACATAAACAAATTTGTGGAGAGTAATGAACATTTGCATTAAAATATTTCAGAATCATTTCCCCCAAATACACTAGTGCTATGTCCAAATGAAACATGGGCCTATATATTTAACAAGAAAAGCTGAGGAAATTTTAGAAGAAGTGATCATGTAAAAGTGTAAGTACTGGACACTGGACACTGGAACATTCCATTAGGGAAAACACCAATGAGTGAATGCTTTATTCTAAGACTGAAAATGAGTTGAAGAGGAAAAGTAAACTTATTTAACCTTTAGATATTTCAGACTCTTGAAACAGTGTTGCATTAGCAAATACAAAATGTGTATGACTTGACTCTAGATGTTTCTGGGTCCTTTGGTCCTTTGAGCTGGGAATCTTTACTCTCTACAATTTCTATTATACTTAGATTTGGTCTTTATATTGTGTCCTGAATTTCCTGCTATTTTGGGGTTAGGAGTGCTGGCACATTATAATCAAAACACCAAATATGCTAAACAAAGAAAGAATATTAAAAGCAGTAAGAGAAAAGGCCAAGTAACATATAAAGGAAGACCTATAAGAATTACACCAGACTTCTCACCAGAAACCATGAAAGGTAGAAGATCCTGAGCAGATCTCATACAGACTCTAACAGAACATAACTAGTAGCTCAGACTATTATATCCAGCAAAACTCTCAATGACCATAGATAGAGAAACCAAGATATTCCATGATCAAACCAGATTTACACAATATCTTTCCACAAATTCAGTCCTACAAATGATAATAGATGGAAAATGCCAATGCAAGGAGTGCAACTACATCCTATAAAAAGCAAGACAGCAATCTTCTTTCAACAAACCCAAAAGAAAATAATCACTCAAACATAAAAATAGGATAAAAAATGACAGGAAGCAACAATCATTATTCCTTAATATCTCAACATCAATGGACTCAATTCCCCAATAAAGAATCATAGAATAGCGGGAGTAGATATGTGAACAGGGCCCAGCATTTTGTTGTACACAGTAAATACTCCTCAGTGTCAAAGATAAACACTACCTCAGATTAAAAGACTAGAAAACAATTTACCAAGCAAATGGTCCCAGGAAACAAGCTGGAGTAGCCGTCCTAATATCAGATAAAATAGACTTTCAACCTAAAGTCATCATAAAAGACATGGAAGGATATTTCATACTCATCAAAGGAAAAATCCATCAAGAAGAACTCTCAATTCTGAACATCTATGCTCCAAATGCAAGGGTACCCTCATTCATAAAAGAAACTTTACTAAAGCTCAAAGAACACATTGCACATCACACAATAATCATAGGTGACTTCAACACTCCACTATCCTCAATGGACATATCAGGGAAGCACAAACTGAACAGAGTCACAGTGAAACTGAAAGAAGTTCTCAACCAAATAGATTTAATAGATATCTATAGAATATTTCATCCTAAATCAAAATAATATAACTTCTCAGCACCTCATGGTACCTTCTCCAAAATTTACCATACAACTGGCTACTAAACAGACCCGAACAGAAATAAGAAAATCGAACTAATTCCATGCCTCCTATCAGATCACTATGGAGTAAGGGTGGTCTTCAATAGCAACAAAGACAACAGAAAGCCTACATACATATGGAAGGTGAACAATGCTCTACCCAATGATATCTTGGTCAAGAAAGAAATAAGGAAAGAAATCAAAGATGGTTTAGAATTTAATGAAAATGAAGTCACTATATATCCAAACTTGAGGGACACAATGAAAGCAATGATAAGAGAAAAACTTACAGCCCTGAGTGCCTCCAAAAGAAACTGTAGAGAGCATACACTAGCAGCTTAATGGTACACTTGAAAAAGCTCTGGAACAGAAAGAAGCTAATACACCCAAAAGAGGACTAGAAGGAAGGAAATTATCAAACTCAGGGCTGAAATCAACCAAGTAGAACCAAAAAGAACCATACAAAGAATCAACAAAACTAGGAGCTGGTTCTTTGAGAAAATAAAAAAGATAGATAAATCCTTATCCAGTCTAATCAGAGGGCATAGAGACAGTATCCAAGTAAACAATATCAGAAATGAAAAGGGAGATATAACAACAGAAACTGAGGAAATTCAAAAAATCACCAAATCCTATTACAAATGCCTATACTCCACACAACTGGAAAATCTGGAGGAAATGAACAATTTTGTAGACAGTTACCAAATACCTAAATTAAATCAGGATCAAACTTACCATCTAAACAATCCCATAACCCCTAAAGAAATAGAAGCAGTCATTGCAATTTTTCCAATCAAAAGAAGCACAGGACTAGATGGTTATTTTGCACAATTCTATCAGACCTTCAAAGAAGACCTAATACCAATACTCTTCAAACTATTCCACAAAATAGAAAGAGAGGGAACACTACCCAACTGATTTATGAAGCCACAATGGTGCTGATACCAAAGTCACAAAAGGATCCAACAAAGAGAACTTCAGATCATTTTCCCGTATGAATGTCAATGCAAAAATAATAAAGTTCTTGCCAATAGAATCCAAGAACACATCAAAACTCTCATTCAGCATGATCAAGTAGGCTTCATCAAAGGGATGCAGGGATGATACAATATATGGAAATCCATCAGTGTAATCCACTGCATGAGCAAACTCAAAGAAAAACACCCACATGGTCATTTAATTAGATACTGAATAAGCATTTGACAAAATTCAGCAACCTTTCATGTTAAAAGTTTTGGAAAGATCAGGAATCCAAGGCCCATATCTAAACATAGTAAAAGCAATCTACAGCAAACTGGTAGCCAACATAAAACTAAATGGACAGAAACTTGAAACATTCTTACTAAAATCAGGGACCAGACAAGGCTGCCCTCTCTCCATGTTTATTTAATAGTACTTGAATTTCTAACTAGAGCAATTAGACAACAAAAGGAGGTCAAAAGGATATAAAGAGAAAAGCAGGAAGTCAAACTATTACTATTTGCAGATGATATGATAGTATACTTAAGTGAACCAAAAAACTCCACTAGAGAACTTCTACAGCTGATAAACAACTTCAGCATGTGGACAGATATAAAATTAACTCATGAAAATCTGTTGCTTTCCTATACTCAAAGAATAAACAGGCCATTGGAGAGATGACTCCCTTCAAAATAGTCACAAACATTATGAAATATTTTGGGGTGACTCTAACCAAACAAGTGAAAGATCTGTATGACAAGAACTTCAAGTCTCTGAAGAAGAAATTGAAGAAGACTTCGGAAAATGGAAAGATCTCTCATGCTCATGGATTGGCAGGATTAAGCTAGTAAAATGGTCATCTTACCAAAAGTAATGTACAAACTCAATGCAATCCCCATCAAAATCCCAACACAATTCTTCATAGAGCTAGAAAGAGAAATTTGCAAATTCATCTGGAATAACAAAAACCCAGGAGAGCTATAACTCTTCTCAACAGTAAAAGAACTTCTGCGGGAATCAGTATTCCAGAGCTTAAGAAGTAATGCAGAGCAGTAGTTTTAAGAACTGCATGGTATTGATACAGTGACAGGCAGGTAGATGAGTGGAATAGAACTGAAGACCCAGAAATGAACCCACACACCTATGGTCACTTGATCTTTGACAAGGGAGCTAATTTCATTCAGTGGAAAAAAGTTTCCTCAACAAATGGTGCTGATTCAACTGGAGGTCAGCATGCAGAAGAATGCAAATCAATCCATTCTTATCCCTTTGTACTAAGCTCAAGCCCAAGTGAATTAAGGACCTCTACAAAAAACCAGACATACTGCAACTAATAGAAAAATAAATGGAGAAGAGACTTGAACACATGGGCACATGGGAAAATTTCCTGAACAGAATCCCAACAGTATATGCTTTACGATCAAGAATTAACAAATGGGAACTCATAAAATTACAACATTTCTGTAAAGCAAAGGATACTGTCAATAGGAAAAAATGGTTACCAACAAATTGGGAAAAATCTTTACCAACACTGTATCCAAGAGAGGGCTAATATACAATATATTCAAAGAACATAAGAAGTCAGACTTCATTCTATGAAGCCACAATTACCCTGATACCAAAACCACACAAAGATCCAACTAAGAAAGAGAACTACAGGCCAATTTCTCTTATGAATATCGATGCAAAAATACTAAACAAAATACTTGCTAACCGAATCCAAGAACACATCAAAACGATCATTCACCATGATCAAGTTGGCTTCATCCCAGGGATGCAGGGATGGTTCAATATACGGAAATCCATCAATGTAATCCACTACATAAACAAACTCAAAGAAAAAAACCCACATGGTCATCTCATTGGATGCTGAAAAAGCATTTGACAAAATTCAGCATCCTTTCATGCTAAAGGTCTTGGAAAGAGCAGGAATTCAAGGCCCATACCTAAACATAGTAAAAGCAATCTACAGCAAACCGGTAGCAAACATCAAAATAAATGGAGAGAAACTTGAAGCAATCCCACTAAAATCAGGGACTAGACAAGGCTGTCCCCTCTCACCATATCTCTTCAATATAGTACTTGAGGTACTAGCTAGAGCAATTCAACAACAGAGGGAAGTCAAAGGGATACAAATCGGAAAGGAAGAAGTCAAACTATCACTATTTGCAGATGATATGATAGTATACTTAAGTGACCCAAAAAACTCCACCAGAGAACTCCTGCAACTGACAAACAACTTCAGCAAAGTGGCTGGGTATAAAATCAACTCAAGCAAATCAGTAGCCTTCTTGTACTCAAAGGACAAGCAGGCTGAGAAAGAAGTTAGGGAAATAACACCCTTCACAATAGCCACAAATGATATAAAGTATCTTGGAGTGATGCTAACCAAACATGTGAAAGATTTATATGACAAAAACTTCAGGTCTCTGAAGAGGGAAATTGAAGAAGACATCAGAAAATGGGAAAATCTTCCATGCTTGTGGGTTGGCAGGACTAATATAGTCAAAATGGCAATCTTGCCCAAAGCAATATACAGATTCAATGCAATTCCCATCAAAATCCCACCTCAGTTCTTCATAGAGTTAGAAAGAGCAATTCTCAAATTCATCTGGAATAACAAAAAACCCAGGATAGCTAAAACTATCATCAACAGCAAAAGAACTTCTGGGGGAATCAATATCCGGGACCTCAAGCAATATTACAGAGCAGTAGTATTAAAAACTGCATGGTATTGGTTCAGTGACAGGGAGGCGGATCCATGGAATAGGATCAAAGACCAAGAATTGAACCCGCACATCTATGGCCAATTGATCTTCGACAAAGGAGCTGAAAACATCCAGTGGAAAAAAGATAGCCTTTTCAACAGATGGTGCTGGCTCAACTGGAGGTCAATATGCAGAAGAATGATCATTGATCCATTCTTTTTTTTTTTTGATTTTTTTTATTGTATATATTCTATATTTACAATTCATTTCCCTTTTTCTGGTTCCCCACCCCCAAAGGTCCCACATGTCCTTTTCCCTCCCCCTGCTCCCGCATCCACCCCCTCCCACTTTACTGTTCTTGTACTCTCCCACAATGATGTTTTGGTCCATTCTAGCACCAGTGTCCACTCCTTTCCTCTTGTGAGACATCACTTAATATGCGATTTGTGTCTTTGGTGTTCTAAGCTTCTAGGCTAATATCCACTTATCAGTGAGTGCATACCATGGGTATTCTTTTGAGACTGGGTCACCTCACTTAGTATGACATTCTCCAGCTCCATCCATTTCTCTAAGAATTTCATGAATTCATTGTTTCTAATGGCTGTATAGTACTCCATTGTGTATATATACCACATTTTTTGTACCCATTCTTCTGTTGAGGGACATCTGGGTTCTTTCCAGCTTCTGGCTATTATATATAAAGCTGCTATGAACATAGTGGAGCATGTATCCTTATTGCATGCTGGTGAATCTTCTGGGTATATTCCCAGGAGTGGTATGGCTGGGTCCTCCGGAAGTATCACACCCAGTTTTCTGAGGAACCGCCATACTGATTTCCAGAGTGGTTGTACCAGCTTGCATTCCCACCAGCAGTGGAGGAGTGTTCCTCTTTCTCCACATCCTCGCCAACACCTGATGTCTTCTGAGTTTTTAATCTTAGCCATTCTGACTGGTGTGAGGTGAAATCTCAGGGTTGTTTTAATTTGCATTTCCCTAATGACTAATGATGTTGAACATTTTTTAAGGTGTTTCTCAGCCATCCGAATTTCTTCAGGTGAAAAGTCTCTGTTTAGCTCTGTACCCCATTTTTGGATAGGGTTATTTGGTTTTCTGGGGTCTAACCTCTTGAGTTCTTTGTATACATTGGAGATTAGCCCTCTGTCGGATGTGGGGTTGGTGAAGATCTTTTCCCAATTTGTTGGTTGCTGATTTATCCTTTTGACAGTGTCTTTTGCCTTACAGAAACTTTGTAGTTTTATGAGGTCCCATTTGTCTATTCTTGCTCTTAGAGCATAGGCAATTGGTGTTCTGTTCAGGAATTTTTCCCCTGAGCCAATGTCCTCAAGGGTCTTCCCCAGTTTCTTTTCTATTAGTTTTAGTGTGTCTGGTTTTATGTGGAGGTCTTTGATCCACTTGGAGTTGAGCTTAGGGCAAGGAGATAAGAGTGGATCAATTCTCATTCTTCTGCATGTTGACCTCCAGTTGAGCCAGCACCATCTGTTGAAAAGGCTATCTTTTTTCCACTGGATGTTTTCAGCTCCTTTGTCGAAGATCAATTGGCCATAGATGTGTGGGTTCCATTCTGGGTCTTCGATCCTATTCCATTGATCCGCTTCCCTGTCACTGAACCAATACCATGCAGTTTTTAATACCACTGCTCTGTAATATTGCTTGAGGTCCGGGATATTGATTCCCCCAGAAGTTCTTTTGCTGTTGATGATAGTTTTAGCTATCCTGGGTTTTTTGTTATTCCAGATGAATTTGAGAATTGCTCTTTCTAGGTCTATGAAGAACTGAGTTGGGATTTTGATGGGGATTGCATTGAGTCTGTATATTGCTTTGGGCAAGATTGACATTTTGACTATATTAGTCCTGCCAACCCACGAGCATGGAAGATTTTCCCATTTTCTGATGTCTTCTTCAATTTCCCTCTTCAGAGACCTGAAGTTTTTGTCGTATAAATCTTTCACATGTTTGGTTAGCGTCACTCCAAGATACTTTATATCATTTGTGGCTATTGTGAAGGGTGTCATTTCCCTAATTTCTTTCTCGGCCTGCTTATCCTTCGCATATAGGAAGGCTACTGATTTACTTGAGTTGATTTTATAGCCAGCCACTTTGCTGAAGTTGTTTATGAGTTGCAGGAGTTCTCTGGTGGAGGTTTTTGGGTCACTTAAGTAAACTATCATATCATCTGCAAATAGTGATAGTTTGACTTCTTCCTTTCCGATTTGTATCCCTTTGACTTCCCTCTGTTGTTGAATTGCTCTAGCTAGTACCTCAAGTACTATATTGAAGAGATATGGCGAGAGGGGACAGCCTTGTCTAGTCCCTGATTTTAGAGGGATTGCTTCGAGTTTTTCTCTGTTTACCTTGATGTTGGCTACTGGTCTGCTGTATATTGCTTTTACTATGTTTAGATATGGGCCTTGAATTCCTGTTCTTTCTAGGACCTTTAGCATGAAAGGATGCTGAATTTTGTCAAATGCTTTTTCAGCATCCAATGAGATGACCATGTGGTTTTTTTCTTTGAGTTTGTTTATGTAGTGGATTACATTGATGGATTTCCGTATATTGAACCATCCCTGCATCCCTGGGATGAAGCCAACTTGATCATGGTGAATGATCGTTTTGATGTGTTCTTGGATTCGGTTGGCAAGTATTTTGTTTAGTATTTTTCATCGATATTCATAAGAGAAATTGGCCTGTAGTTCTCTTTCTTAGTTGGATCTTTGTGTGGTTTTGGTATCAGGGTAATTGTGGCTTCATAGAATGAGTTGGGTAGTGTTCCTTCTGTTTCTATTTTGTGGAATAATTTGAAGAGTATCGGTATCAGGACTTCTTTGAACGTCTGATAGAATTCTGCACTAAAACCGTCTGGTCCTGTGCTCTTTTTGGTTGGAAGACTGTCTATGACCCCTTCTATTTCTTTGGGGGTTATGGGTCTGTTTAGACGATCTATTTGATCCTGGTTTAATTTTGGTATTTGGTAACTGTCGAGGAAATTGTTCATTTCCTCCAGATTCTCCAGTTGTGTTGAGTATAGGTTTTTGTAGTAGGATCTGATGATTTTTTGAATTTCCTCAGTTTCTGTTGTTATATCTCCCTTTTCATTTCTAATTTTGTTAATTTGAATACTGTCTCTGTGCCCTTTAGTAAGTCTGGCTAGGGGTTTATCTATCTTGTTGATCTTCTCAAAGAACCAGCTCCTGGTTTTGTTGATTCTTTGTATGGTTCACTTTGTTTCAACTTGATTGATTTCAGCCCTGAGTTTGATGATTTCCTGTCTTCTACTCCTCCTGGGTGAAATTGCTTCTTTTTGTTCCAGAGCTTTCAAGTGCGCCATTAAGTTGCTAGTATATGCTCTCTCCTGTTTCTTTTTGGAGACACTCAGGGCTATGAGTTTTCCTCTAAGCACTGCTTTCATTGTGTCCCATAGATTTGGGTATGTTGTGCCTTCATTTTCATTAAGTTCTAAGAATTCTTTGATTTCTTTCTTTATTTCTTCCTGGACTAAGGTATCATTGAGTAGAATATTGTTCAGCCTCCAAGCGTATGGTGATTTTCTGTTGTTTTTGTTGCTATTGAAGAACACTCTTACTCCATGGTGATCTGATAAGAGGCATGGGATTAGTTCGATCTTTCTATATTTGTTGAGATCTTTCTTGTGTCCAATTATATGGTCGATTTTGGAGAAGGTACCATGAGGGGCTGAGAAAAAGGTATAGTCTTTTGCTTTAGGGTGAAATGTTCTATATATATCTGTTAAATCCAATTGCTCCAAAGTTTCGATGAGTTTCTCCGTGTCTCTGTTTAGTTTCTGTTTTCCTGGTCGGTCCACTGTAGATAGTGGAGTATTGAGGTCCCCAACAATCATTGTGTTAGGTGCAATGTGTGCTTTGAGCTTTAGTAAGGTTTCTTTTACAAATGAGGGTGCCCTTACATTTGGAGCATAGATGTTTAGAATTGTGAGTTCCTCTTGGTGGATTCTTCCTTTGACTAGCAGGAAGTGACCTTCTGTGTCTCTTTTGATGACTTTGGGTTGAAAGTCAATTTTATCTGATATTAAAATGGCTACTCCAGCTTGCTTCCTGTGACCATTTGCTTGCAAAATTGTCTTCCATCCTTTTACTCTAAGGTAGTGTTTGTCTTTGACTCTGAGGTGTGTTTCCTGTAAGCAGCAAAATGTAGGGTCCTGTTTCCGTATCCAGTCTGTTAGTCTATGTCTTTTTATTGGGGAGTTGAGTCCATTGATGTTAAGAGATATTAAGGAATAGAGATTATTACTTCCTGACATTTTTGATGTTATTTTTGTTTTTGAGTAGTTATCTTCCTTTGAGTTTGATGGAAGAAGTTTACTGTCTTGCTTTTTCTTGGGTGCCATTTCCTTCCTTGTGTTGGAGTTTTCCTCCTATTATCCTTTGTAGAGCTGGGTTAGTGGAAAGATATTGTGTAAATTTGGTCCTGTCATGGAATATTTTGATTTCTCCATCTATGTTGATTGACAGTTTTGCTGGGTATAGTAGTCTTGGCTGAAGTTTGTGTTCTCTTAGGGTCTGCATGAGGTCTGCCCAGGATCTTCTAGCTTTCATGGTTTCTGGAGAGAAGTCTGGTGTGATTCTGATAGGTCTTCTTTATATGTTACTTGGCCCTTTTCTCTTACTGCCTTTAATATTCTTTCTTTGTTTAGTACATTTGGGGTTTTGATTATTATGTGACGGGAGGTGTTTCTGTTCTGGTCCAGTCTGTTTGGAGTTCTGTAGGCTTCTTGTACATTCATGGGCATCTCTCTCTTTAAGTTAGGAAAGTTTTCTTCCATAATTTTGTTAAAGATATTTGCTGGCCCTTTAAGTTGTAGATCTTCACTCTCATCTATCCCTATAATCCTTAGGTTTGGTCTTCTCATTGTGTCCTGGATTTCCTGGATGTTTTGGGTTACAAGCCTTTTGGATTTTGCATTTTCTTTGACTGTGGAGTCAATGGTTACTATGTTATCTTCAGCATCGGAGATTCTTATTTCTATCTCTTGTATTCTGTTGTTTATGTTTGCATCTATGACCCCTGTTTTCTTCCCAAGGTTTTCTATCTCCAAGGTTGCCTCCTTTTGTGATTTCTTAGTTGTTTCTACCTCTGTGTTCAGATCTTGGATGGTTTTGCTCAGTTCCATCATTTGTTTGTTTGTGTTTTCATGTAATTCTTTAATATATTTTTGTGCTCCCTCTTTCATGACTTCTGCCTGTTGTTTCAAGTTCTCCTGCATTTCTTTAACTGATTTTCTCACTTCCTCTTTATTGATCCATTCTTATCTCCTTTCACTAAGCTCAACTCCAAGTGGATCAAGGACCTCCACATAAAATCAGACACACTAAAACTAATAGAAAAGAAACTGGGGAAGACCCTTGAGGACATTGGCTCAGGGGAAAAATTCCTGAACAGAACACCAATTGCTTATGCTCTAAGAGTAAGAATAGACAAATGGGACCTCATAAAATTTCAAAGTTTCTGTAAGGCAAAAGACACTGTCAAAATGATAAATCAGCAACCAACAAATTGGGAAAAGATCTTCACCAACCCCACATCCGACAGAGGGCTAATCTCCAATGTATACAAAGAACTCAAGAGGTTAGACCCCAGAAAACCAAATAACCCTATCCAAAAATGGGGTACAGAGCTTAACAGAGACTTTTCACCTGAAGAAATTCGGATGGCTGAGAAACACATTAAAAAATGTTCAACATCATTAGTCATTAGGGAAATGCAAATCAAAACAACCCTGAGATTTTACCTCACACCAGTCAGTATGGCTAAGATTAAAAATTCAGAAGACATCAGGTGTTGGCGAGGATGTGGAGAAAGAGGAACACTCCTCCACTGCTGGTGGGAATGCAAGTTGGTACAACCACTCTGGAAATCAGTATGGCGGTTCCTCAGAAAACTGGGTGTGATACTTCCGGAGGACCCAGCCATACCACTCCTGGGAATATACCCAGAAGATTCCCCAGCATGCAATAAGGATACATGCTCCACTATGTTCATAGCAGCCTTATATATAATAGCCAGAAGCTGGAAAGAAGCCAGATGTCCCTCAACAGAGGAATGGATACAAAAAATGTGGTGTATATATACACAATGGAGTACTATTCAGCCATTAGAAACAATGAATTCATGAAATTCTTAGAGAAATGGATGGAGCTGGAGAATGTCATACTAAGTGAGGTTACCCAGTCTCAAAAGAATACCCATGGTATGCAGTCACTGATAAGTGGATATTAGCCTAGAATCTTGGAACACCAAAGACATAAATCACATACCAAGTGAGGTCTGACAAGAAGAAAATAGTGGACACTGGAGCTAGAATGGACCAAAGCATCATTGTGGTGGAGTACAAGAACAATGAGGTGGGAGGGGGTGGATGAGGGAGCAGGGGGAGGGAAAAGGGCATGTGGGACCCTTGGGGGTGGGGAACCAGAAAAGGGAAATGAATTATAAATATAGAATATATCCAATAAAAAAAAGAAAATAAAAACATAAAAAAAGAAGTCAGACTTCAGAGAACCAAATAAACCTATTAAAAATTGGGTACAGAGCTAAACAAAGAATTTTCACCTAAGGAATATCAAACGGCTGAGAAGCACCTAAAGAAATGTTCAACATCCTTAGTCATCAGGGAAATGCAAATCAAAACAGCTCTGAGATTTTACCTCTCACCAGTCAGAAAGGCTTAGATAAAGAACTCAGGAGACAGCAGGTGCTGGAGAGCTTATGGAGAAAGAGGAAGACTCCTGCATTGCTGGTGGGATTACAAGCTGGTAAAACCACTCTGGAAATCAGTCTGGCTGTTCCTCAGAAAACTGGGCATAACAGTACTGGAGGACCTGGCTATACGACTCCTGGGCATATACCCAGAGGATTCTCCTGTTTGTAATAAGGACTCATGCTCCACTATGTTCATAGCAGCCCTATTTATAACAGCCAGAAGCTGGAAAGAATCCAGATGTCCCTCAATGGATGAATGGACACAGAAAATGTGGTATATATGCATAAATGGTGTACTATCTATTCAGTCATTAAAAACAATGAATTCACGAAATTCTTAGACAAATGGATGGAACTGGAGAATATCATCCTGAGTGAGGTAACTCAATTACAAAAGAATACTCATTGTATGCACTCACTTATAAGTGGATATTAACCTAGAAGACTGGAATACCAAAGAAACAATTTACATAGAAAATGGTGCCCAAGAAAGAGGAAGAACAAATTATGGATACTCTAGTCTTAGAAGGAGGAACAAAATACCCACAGAAGGAGATACAGAGACAAAGTGTAGATCTGAGTCTGAAGGAAAGACCATCCAGATACTAGCCTACCTAGGATTCCATCCCATATACAATTACAAAACCCAGACACTACTGTGGATGCCCACAAGTACACACTCACAAGAGGCTCTGCTAGTGCATGACAAATACAGAGGGGGAAAACTCTCATCTAGCTATTGAACAGAGCACAAGGTCCCCAATGCATGAGATAAAGGACAAAAGGAGCTGAAGGGGTTTGCAGTGCCATAGGAGGAACAAAAATATGAGTCACCAAGTACTCCCAGGAACAAAACCATTAACCAAAGAGTACACTTGGAGTTACCCATGGCCCCAGACACATGAGCAGCAGAGGATGATCTTGTTGGACACCAAATGGGAGAGGCCCTTGGTCCTGGAAAAACTTGATACCATAGTGTAGAGAAATACCAGGACAGAGAAGCAGGAGTGGGTTGATTGGGGAAGGAGAGATAGCTTACAGAATTTTCAGAGGAGAGGGGAACCAGGAAAGGGGATAACATTTGAAGTGTAAATAAGAATCTACCAGCTACCAGGACACAGCTAGAGAGGCGCAGGTAGACAGAATCCAGCCGGGGCTACCATTGTGCAGGTGGATCCGCCAGGCTCTCACCACCAGCCAGGCCCAGGGCCGAGGCTCTGCGGGACTTCTCCATGCCCTCCAGCCTTGCACCAAGGCAGCTGGGAGCAGCCGGCCTGTGGACCCTTACAGCAGGGGTCGTGGTAGGTCTCCATATTGCTACCCGGACATAGCTAGAGAGGCCTAGGTAGACAGACTCCAGCTGGGGCTATCATCACTCGGGAAGATCCTCCAGGCTCACCCCACTAACCATGGCAAGGGCTGCAGCTGGAGAGACATCTCCACGCCCTCCGGCCTTGCACCAACTCGGTTGGGAACCGCCCTCCCTGAGGTCCCCTCAGCCCTCGCAGAGGCAGTCTCTATCTTGCAGCATAGCCACCAGTAGAGAAACAACAGGTGAGCCCAGCCTCTCAGGAGGTTCAAACACCAGACAGTGACAACAAGGCCAACTAACGCCAGAGATAACCAGATGGCAAAAGGAAAATGAAGGAACATTACTAACAGAAATGAAGACAGCATGACAGCATCTGAACCCAGTTCGCTGACAACAGGAAGCCCTAGATACCCCAACACACCAGAAAAACAAGATGTGGATCTAAAATCACTGGTCAGGATGCTGGTAGCAGAATACATAGATAAATCTCTTAAAGAAATACAGGAGAAATTAGATCAAAAGTTAGAAGCCTTTACAAGGCAAACACAAAAATCACTTAAAGAAATTCAGGAGCGTATGGATCAAAAAACAGAAGTCAAAAAGGAGGAAACAGAAAAATCACTTAAAGAAACACAGAAGAACGTGGGTCAACAAGTAGAAGCTATGAAAGAGGAAACACAAAAATCTCCTAAAGAAATACATGAAAACACAATCAAGCAAGCAAAAGATCTGAACACATCCATCCAGGTTCTAAAAACAGAAGTAGAAACGACTAAGAAATCGCAGAGGGAGACAACATTGGAGATAGAAAACCTTGGGAAGAAATCAGGGGCCATAGATGCAAATACCAACAATAGAATACAAGAGATAGAAGACAGAATCTCAAATGCCGAAGATACCATAGGAACCATTGATTCAACAGTCAAAGAAAATACTAAATGCAAAAAGGTTGTAACCCAAAACATCCAGGAAATCCAGGACACAATGAGAAGACCAAACCTAAGGATTATAGGTATAAATGAGAGTGAAGATTAGGTTAGGGTTAGGGTTAAAGTTAAAGGGCCAGCAAATATCTTCTACAAAATTATGGAAGAAAACTTCCCCAACCTAAAGAGAGAGATGCCCATGAATATACAAGAAGCCTACAGAACTCCAAACAGACTGGACCAGAACAGAAATACCTCCCGTCACATAATAATCAAACCCGCAAATGTACTAAAAAAAGAAAGAGTATTAAAGGCAGCAAGAGAAAAAGGCCAAGTTATATATAAAGGAAGACCTATGAGAATAACACCAGACTTCTCATCAGAGACCATGAAAGCTAGAAGATCCTGGGCAGATATAATGCAAACTCTAAGAGAACAGAAAATTCAGCCAAAACTAATTTACCCAGCAAAACTCTCAATCGCCATAGATGGAGACATCAAGGTATTCCATGACAAAACCAAATTTGCACGTTATCCTTCCACAAACCCAGCCCTACAAAGGATAATAGGGGGAAAACACCAACACAAGGAAGGAAACTACACCCGGGAAGAAGCAAGATAGAAACCTCCTCTCATCAAACCCAAAAGAAGATAACCTCTCAAATATAAAAAAATAATTTTAAAAAATGTCAGGAGGTAATGATTACTATTCCTTAATATATCTTAACATCAGTGGACTCAATTCCCCAATAAAAAGACATAGATTAACAGACTGGATACGGAAACAGGACCCTACATTTTGCTGCATACAGGAAGCACATCTCTGTGTTAAAGACAAACACTGCCTTAGAGTAAAAGGCTGGAAGACAATTTTACAAGCAAATGTTTTCAGGAAACAAGCTGGAGTAGCCATTCTAATATCAGATAAAATTGACTTCCAACCTAAAGTCATCAAAAGAGACTCAGAAGGTCACTTCTTACTGGTCAAAGGGAAAATCCACCAAGAAGAGCTCTCAATACTGAACATCTATGCTCCAAATGCAAGGGCACCCTCATTCGTAAAAGAAACCTTACTAAAGCTTAAAGCACACATTACACCTAACACAATAATTGTGGGTGACTTCAACACTCCACTCTCCTCAATGGACCGATCAGGAAAGCAGAAATTAAACAGGGAGACAGTGCAACTAATTGAAACTTTGGACCAATTGGATTTAACAGATATATATATAGAACATTTCATCCTAAAGCAAAAGAATATACCCTTTTTTCAGCACTGCATGGTACCTTCTCCAAAATTGATCATATAATTGATCACAAGACAGATGTCAACAAATACAAGAAGATCGAACTAATCCCATGCCTCCAATCAGATCACCATGGAGTAAGAGTGGTCTTCAATAGCAACAAAAACAGCAGAAGGCCCACATACAAATGGAAAATGAACAATGCTCTACTTAATGACACCTTGGTCAAGGAAGAAATAAAAAAAGAAATCAAAGACTTTTTAGAATTCAATGAACATGAAGGTACAACCTACCCAAATGTATGGGACACAATGAAAGAAGTGCTAAGAGGAAAACTCATAGCTTTAAGTGTATCCAAAAAGAAACTGGAGAGAGCATGCACTAGCAGCTTAACAATACACCTTAAAGCCCTGGAACAAAAAGTAGCTAATTCACCCAGGAGGAGTAGAAAATAGGAAATCATCAAACTAAGGGCTGAAATCAATCAAGTAGAAACAAAGAGAACCATACAAAGAATAAAAAAAAAAAAACAGGAGCTGGTTCTTTGTGAAAATCAACAAGATAGATAAACCCTTAGCCAGACTAACCAAAGGGCACAGAGACAGTATGGAAATTATCAAAATTAGAAATGGAAAGGGGGACATAACAACAAACTGAAGAAATTCAAAAGATCATCAGATCCTACTACAAAAGTCTATACTCAACACAACTGGAGAATCTGGAGGAAATGGACAATTTCCAAGACAGATACCAAATACCAAAATTAAATCAGGATCAATTAGATCAGCTAAACAGTCCCATAACCCCTAGAGAAATAGAAGGGGTTATAGAAAGTCTCCCAACCAAAAAAAGTACGGGACTAGATGGTTTTAGTGCAGAATTCTACCAGACATTCACAGAAGACTTAACACCAATACTCTTCAAACTATTCCACAAAATAGAAACAGAAGGGACACTGCCCAAATCGTTCTTCAAATCCACAATTACCCTGATACCAAAACCACACAAAGATCCTATAAAGAAAGAGAAATACAGGCCAACTTCCCTTATGAATATCGAGGCAAAAATACTAAATAAAATACTTGCCAACCGAATTCAAGAGCACATCAAAACGATCATTCACCATGATCAAGTAGGCTTTATCCCAGGGCTGCAGGGATGGTTCAATACATGGAAATCCATCAATGTAATCGACTACATAAACAAACTTAAAAAAAAAAAAAACACCACATGGTCATCTCATTAGATGCTGAAAATGCATTCGACAAAATTCAGCAACCTTTCATGCTAAAAAGTCTTATAAAGAGCAGGAATTCAAGGCCCATACCTAAACATAGTAAAAGCAATCTACAGCAAACCAGTAGCCAACATCAAACTAAATGGAGAGAAGCTTGAAGCAATCCAACTAAAATCAGGGACTAGATAACGCTGCCCTCTCTCTCCATATCTTTTCAATATAGTACTTGAAGTTCTAGTGAGAGCAATTAGACAACTTAAGGTAGTCAAAGGGATACAAATTGGAAAGGAAGAAGTCAAACTATCATTATTTACAGATGATATGATAGTTTACTTAAGTGACCCAAAAAACTCCACCAGAGAACTCCTACAGCTGATAAACAAATTCAGCAAAGTGGCTGGTTATAAAATCAACTCAAGCAAATCAGTAGCCTTCTTGTACTCAAAGGACAAACAGGCTGAGAATGAAGTTAGGGAAATAACACCCTTCACAGTTGCCACAAACAACATAAAGTATCTTGGCGTAACTCTAACCAAACAAGCGAAAGATCTGTATGACAGGAACTTCAAGTCCTTGAAGAAAGAAATCGAACCAAACCTCAGAAGATGGAAAAATATTTCTTGCTCTTCGATTGGCAGGATCAATATAGTAAAAATGGCCATCTTGCCAAAAGAAATCTACAGATTCAATGCAATCCCCATCAAAATCCCAATTCATTTCTTTATAGGTCTATAAAGAGCAATTCTCAAATTCATTTGGAGTAACAAAAAACCCAGGATAGCTAAAACTATTCTCAACAATAAAAGGACTTCTGAGGGAATCAATATGCCTGACCTCAAGCAGTTCTACAGAGCAATTGTGTTAAAAACTGCATGGTATTGGTACAGCAACAGGTAAATAGATCAATGGAATAGGATTGAAGACCCAGAAATGAACCCACAGACTTATGGTCACTTGATCTTTGATAAAGGAGCCACAGCCATCCAGTGGAAAAAGATAGCCTTTTCAACAAATGGTGCTGGTTCAACTGGAGTTCAACATGCAGAAGAATGTGAATTGACCCACTCTTATCTCCTTGTACTAAGATCAACTCCAAGTGGATCAAGGACCTCCATATAATACCAAACACATTGAAACTAATAGAAAAGAAACTGGGTAGATCCTGGAGGACATGGGCATAGGGGGAAAGTACCTGAACAGAACACCAATAGCTTATGCTCTAAGATCAAGAATTGACAAATGGGACCTCATAAAATTACAAAGTTTCTGTAAGGCAAAGGACACTGTCAGAAGGACAAAACGGCAACCAACAAATTGGGAAAACATCTTCACCAACCCCACATCCGACAGAGGGCTAATATCCAATAGGTACAAAGAACTCAAGAAGTTAGACTCTGATGCTGGGCGTGGTGGCGCACGCCTGTAATCCCAGTAGTTGGGAGGCAGAGGCAGGTGGATTTCTGAGTTCGAGGCAAGCCTGGTCTACAGAGTGAGTTCCAGGATAGCCACGACTACACACAGAGAAACCCTGTCTCGAAAAAACCAAAACAAACAAACAAACAAAAAAAAAAACAAAAAAAAAAAAGGAGAAGTTAGACTCTGGAAAACCAAATAACCCTATTAAAAAATGGGGTATAGAGCTAAACAAAGAATTGTCACCAGAAGAAATTCGGATGGCTGAATTACACCTTAGGAGATGTTCAACATCATTAGTCATTATGGAAATGCAAATCAAAACAACCCTGAGATTCCACCTCACACCAGTCAGAATGGCTAAGATTAAAAACTCAAGGGACAACAGGTGCTGGCATGGATGTGGAGAAAGAGGAACACTCCTCCATTGTTGGTGGGATTGCATGATGGTACAACCACTCTGGAAATCAGTCTGGCAGTTCCTCAGAAAATTGGGCATGTCACTTCCAGAGGACCCTGGCATACCACTCCTGGGAATATACCCAGAGGATTCCCCTGCATAGAATAAAGACACATGCTCCAGTATGTTCATAGCAACCTTGTTTATAATAGCCAGAAGTTGGAAGGAGCCCAGATATCCCTCAGAGGAGGAATGGATACAGAAAATGTGGTATATTTATACATTGGAATACTACTCAGCAATTAAAAATAACGAATTCATGCAATTTGTAGGTAAATGGTTAGATCTGGAAAATATCATCCTAAGTCATGTAACCCAATCACAAAAGAATACACATGAAATGCAATCACTGATAAGTGGATATTAATGAGCCCAGAAGCTCTGAATACTCAAGGTACAATTAGCCAGTCAAATGATTTCCAAGAAGAAGAAAGGAGAGGACCCTGGGCCTGAGAAGATTGGGTCCAGTTTTGTAGGAGAGTACCAGAACAGAGAAATAATGGTGGTGGTGGTGTGATTGGGGAATAGTTGGGGGGGGAGAGGATTTATGGGACATATGGTGGGGGGGGAACTGAGAAAGGGGAAAGCCTTTGGAATCTTTGGAATGTAAACAAAGAATATAGAATAAAAAATTAAAAAAAAGAATTTGTAAATGCTTTTCTATCTGACTTGGCAATGAGTATTAAATTCTGATACTGTCAAAAAAAGAAATGGTACATTAATTACTAAAATTAGTGTAATCATTGAAAATGTCACAACGGATGTAGATTTATTGTCAAGAATATTACAGAAGTGGATTTTCTGTTGTGCCTCATATTTACTTAAATTTGTAATTTGGGATATGTGGTTGTATGGTCTTAACAGAAAAATATTACACATAGCAATAACTTTGTGCTTCCATGCATGTCTATATTACTTTAAACAAAGGATGAGATCCCTTCAAAAGTTCATCTAAGGGCATTATCTTTTCCCTTATGACTTCAATAAACAAAAGAATCAGTGTATTTTTTAAATAGTATACACATATTTTCATGGTGTACTTAATTTCCTGATGTTTTCTGTTAAAAACTTGTGAGATTTAACATTTTATTTAACAGATGTATTGCTTTCTTCTAAAAGAAAAGAAAAGAAAAGAAAAGAAATCAAAACAAAACAAAACTTCCTTGTCTGAGATTCTCTCTTCTATCTCTTGTATTTTGTTGGTGATGCCTGTGTATGTTATTCTTGTAGTCTTCCTTAGGAGATTTGTCTCCTGGATTCCCTTGGTCTGTGTGTTTTACTGCTTTTATTTCTGATTTCAAGTCTTGAAGGGTTTTATTTATTTATTTCTCCTGTTTGTTTGTATTTTCTTGTATTTCTTTTATTTATTCATTTCCCTTTAAGAGCCTCTACCTGTTTGTATTTTCCTTAATTTCATTAAGTAAGGGATTTATTAATTTCATATTTAAATGCCTCTGTCATATGTATAAGATTAGACTTAAGGTGATTTTCTTGTACTTTAGTTGTGTTAGAGTATTTATGCTTAGACTTGGTATTATAGCTGATTTCTGATGGTGCCATATTGTTCTTGTTTTGTTGATTGTGCTATTACTTTGGCCTTTAGCCATCTGGTTATTCCTTGTATTGTCAGGTCTGGAAATTTTTTATGGCAATAGGTCTCTGGGGATTCAGTTAGAGCTGCTTGTCCAAGGTGGGAACTGGGTACTAGGGATGCAGGTAGGGCTGATAGTACCTGATGGCTTCACACCTCTGGTTGTTCTGGATGGCAGCAGGCCTCCAGGGATTCAGGCAGAGCTGTGGCCCAGGGAATACTGTTAATTATACTCTGTGATGCTTGCTGAGAGGAGCTAGGCTTGATTTAGCAGCTGAACAAACAGATGCAGAGACCCACAGCCAAACACAAGATGGAGCTCTGGAAGTCTTGTGAAAGACTTGGGGGAAGGACTGAGAGACCCAGCAAGCATAGGGACTCCACAAGATAACTAACACTGCCAAATAATCTGGACCCTTGGGGGCTCCCAGAAACTGAAGCACCAACCTAAAAGCATATATGATCTGGACTTAGGACCCCTGCACATATGTAGCAGAAGTGTAACTTGGTCAGGGATAACCTTTCTGCATTAAGGATGCAGAAATGTGGTTTTCATTGTTGTTTTTCAGACAAGCCCTCAAAATGTCCACAAACCTCCCAGAAGTACCTGTTTTGCAACATAACAATGCCTAGAGGTACCCCCTTCTCTGTTTCCCCCCAAAAGAACAAGAAAATAGCTGCATTAAAATAATGGTTTATAGAACTAAAGAGTATTCTCAGAAAATGAAACAAATGACTAAGAATTACTTAAAAGTGTTCAAATGTCTTACCCATTAGAATAAAAGTAAAGCTACTTAAAGATTTTTGTATTATTAAAGTAAAAATAACCAATATCAATAAAAGAATTGATGACTCATTTTGGTGGACATATAGGGAAAGGGCTAATCTTGTTCATTTTGGTAAAAGTGAAAACTGGTTCATCACTATAAAAGTTAGTGTGTAGTTTCCCAAAAAGAACTCCATTGTTCTCAATACAAGTTTCAAACTGTGAATGGCTGAGAACACTTAATGAAATGTTTAACATCCTTAGTGATGAGGAAATTGCAAAGTAGAACAACTGGGAGATTATACTTCACACCAATCAGAATGGCTAAGATAAAAAAGTTAGGTGACAGCAGATGCCGGTGAGTATGTGGAGAAAGAGGAACACTCCTATATTTTTGGAGGGATGGCAAGCTTTTACAACCACTCTGGACAAAGTATTACCTAAGGAACCAGCTATACCACTCCTGGGCATATACCCAGAAGATGCTCCTACATGTAATAAGGACACATTCTTCCCTATGTTCATAGCAGCCTTATTTTTAATTGTGTAAAGTAGAAAGAACCCAGATGTCCATCAGGAGAGGAATAGATACAGAAAATGTGGCATATTTATCCAATGGAGTACTAGACAACTAATAAAAACAATGACTTCGTGAAATTCTTAGTCAATTCAATGGAACTCGAAAATATTATCCTGAGTTTGGTAACACAGTTACAAAAGAACACACTCACTGATAAGTGGATATTAGACCCAAAGCTCACCATGCCCATGATACAACCCATAGACCACATGAAGAGCAAGATAAGGAAGTCCAAATCCCTTCGTAGAAGGGGTAATGAAATACCAATGGGAGGATATACAGAGACAATATGTAGAGCAGAGAATGAAGGAAAGACAATCCAGAGACTTCTCCACTTGGGGATCCATCCCATATTCAGTCATTAAAACCAGACATTATTGTGGATGCCAAGAAGTGCTTGCTGACAGGTGCCTGATATAGCTGTCTCTTGAGAGGGTCATCCAGAGCCTGACAATTTCAGAAACTAATGCTTGCACCTAACCATTGGAATGAGCTCAGGGTCCCCAATGGAGCAGTTAGAGAAAGGACTTATGGAGCTGAAGGTGTTTGCAACTCCATAGAAAGAACGACAATATCAACCAACTAGAACCGTCAGTGTTCCCAGGTACTAAACCACCAACCAAGTAGTACACATGGCTCCAGCTGCATAAGTAGTAAAGGATGGCCTTGTTGGGGGCATCAAGGGGAGGAAAGGTTCTGTGCTCCAATGTAGGAGATTGCCAGAGTTGGTGGGTGCTATTGGGGGGGTGGGGGTGGGTAGGACAAAAACCTCATAGAAGCAGGGGGATGGGTATGGGATAGGGAGTTTCGGGAGGGGGGGTATCGGGAAAGAGCATAACACTTGAACTGTAAATAACGAAAAAAATCTTGAAGAAGACAGGCTGCTTGCTATTTGCACCCCTTTTCAGTATTGTGCTTGGGACACTAAACTGCACAATGCAGGAAGAGTAGGAGATTAAAAGCACACATGTAGGTCAATATACATGCAAATTATCCAAACTTTTAGAAGACACAATATACATGAGAGAGTCCCCAAATTGTACCAGAACACATCTAGATCAGTCAGCAATTTCTGTGAAATGACAATGAAAAGAATCTAATTGCAAACATCAACCAACTTTATACACACCTGAAGAAAACACATGAAAAAATATCAGACATACTTTATATATATATATATATATATATATATATACATATATATACGTATATATACGCATATATACATATATATATGTATATATATGTATATATGTATATATATGTATATATATATATATATATATATATATATATATATATATATATATTAGTGACAGTGTTTCTCTGTGTAGCCCTGGCTGTCTGGGAACTCACTCTGTAGATCAGGCTGGCCTTGAACTCAGAAATCCACCTGCGTCTGCCTCCCAAGTGCTGAGATTAAAGGCATGTGCCACCACCACAAGGCATTTTCATTTATAATATCAACAAAGAAAAATATCTTTGAATAAACATAACCAAGAAGATCAAAGTAAACTTCTAATCTCAGTAGTAAGAATTTGAGGGAAAAAAACAACAGAAAATGGAATGGCACTTTATTTTATTTTTTAAAATAGTTTTACTTATTTAAATCTAGCTTTTGTCCCACTTCCAGGTCCCCTTCCTGAGTTCCTCATCCCATTCCTCTTTCCCTTTGTCTTGGAGAGGGTGCTCATTCCTCCCACACCACCAGGCATCCCCCTTCCCTGGGGCCTCAAGGCTCTTTAGGATTAGGCACATTTATCCCACTGAGGCCAGAATAGGCAGTTTTCTGCTATGCATGGGCCAGGGGGCCTTAAACCAGGCCCTGTATGCTGCCTGGCTAGTGTCTCAATCTCTGGGAGCTCCCAGGGGTTCAGAAGATTTGAGTCTTCTGGTCTTCCTATGGGGTTACCATCCCCTTCAGCTTCTTTGATCCTTCCTCTAATTCAACCATAGGGGTTCTTGACTCAATTTCAATGGTTGGGTGTAAGTATCTGCCTCTGTCTCAGTCATCTGCTGGTAGGGCCTCTCAGAGGACAGCCACACTAGGCTCCTGTCTGTAAGCACATCATAGCATCAGTAACAGTGTCAAGCCTTGGTTTCTCCCCATAAGTTAGATCTCCTGTTGGGCCAGCCACTTGACCATCTTTCCTTCAGACTCTTCTCCATTTTGTCTTTGAATTTCTTTTAGATGGGAACAATTCTATGTCATAAATTTTGACTAGGAGTTGGTAACCCCATCCCTCCATTTGAAGTAGTTGGACTCTTCAAGTTCCTATTCTCCAATCCCCATAGTTGGACATTTAGGCTAGGGTCACCCCTACTGAGTCCTGACAGTCTCTCACCTTCCAGGCCTATGGTACTTTCTAGAGGGTCCCCCATGCTCAGAAGCTGCATAGTTCTGTTCATTCTCTTGGCCATCTGGGCTCCTCTCCTTTCCCAGCCTCTCATACCTGATCCTCCCATCCATTTCCTTCCCTCCCTCCGCCTCCTATGATTATTTTGTTTCCCCTTCTAATTGGAATAGAAGCCTCCCAAGTTGGGCATTCCTGCTGGTTAAACTTAAGTTCTGTGGCTTATATCTTAGGTTTCTTTTATTTTTGTCTAAAATCCACTCATGTCCAACTACATGCTATTCATGACCTTTGGATTACTTAATTCTGGATGATATTTTCTAGTTACATACATATTTTCTAGTTACATACACCTTCAAAATTCATGATGTCCTTCTTTTTTATAGCTGAATAATAATATTCCATTGTGTAAATGAACCCCATTTTCTGTATCCATTGTTCCGTTGTAGGACATGAGGATTGTTTCCAGCTTATGGCTATTACAAAAAAGGCTGCTATGAACATAGTGGAATAAGTGCCGTGATGATATGGTGGGGAATCTTTTGGGGTATGCCCAGCAGTGGTATAGCTGGGTGTTTAGTTAGAACTATTTCCAATTTTTTAAGGAGCCACAAAAATGATTTCCAGAGTGGTTGTACCAGCTTTAAAATCCACCAGCAGTGAAGGAATATTCCTATTTCTCCACATCCTGGCCAGCATCTGCTGTCTCCTGAACTTTCTTTTTGTTTTATTAACTAACTAACTAACTAACTAACTAACTAACTAAACTAACTAACTAATTGTTTACACTCCACATTTTACACCCCCACACCTCTTCACCTTCTAACTGTTTCATATCCTGTAACCCCTCTCCACCCCCTGTCTCCGTGTGGATGTTCCTACCTCCCACACCACCTGACTTCTAAACTCTCTGGGTCCTCCAGTCTCTTGAGGCTTAGGTGCATCATTTCTGATTGAACATAGACCTGGCAGTCTTCTACTGTATGTGTGTTGAGGGCCTAATATCAGCTAGTGTATGCTGCCTGTTTGGTGATCCCTTGTTTGAGAGATCTCAGTGGTCCAGATTAATTGAGACTGGTGGTCCTCTTTCAGGTTTCCCATCTTCAGCTTCTTCCAGCCTTTCCTCGATTCAACCACAGGGGTCAACTGCTTCTGTCCATTGTTTGGGTGCAAATATCTGCATCTGACTCTTTCAGCTGCTTGTTGGGTCTTCTGGAGTGTAGTCATGGTAGGTTCCTTTTTTGTGAGTGCTCCATATCCTTAGAAAGAGTGTCAGGCCTTGGGACACCCCCTTGAGATGGATCCCACTTTAAGCCTGTCTTAGGACCTTCTTTTCCTCAGGCTCCTCTAGATTTACATTTCTGTAATCCTTTCAGACTGGAACAATTATGGGTCAGAGTTGTGACTGTGGGATGGCCACCCTCTCTCATTTGATAGATACCCCGTTTTCCTGCCAGAGGTGGTCTCTATAAGTTCCCTCTTCCTACTGTTGAGCATTTCATCTAAGGTCCCTCCCTTCCTTTGAGTCCTGAGAGACTCTCACCTCCCAGGTCTCTGGTGCTTTCTGGAGGGTCCCACCAATCTCTTATCTCCTGAGGTTGCCAATTTCCATTCTTTCTGCTGGCCATTAGGGCTTCTGTCCTTTACCTTCACCCAACATCAGATCATGTTCCCCTCTCTCCTCTATTCTCTGCTGCAGTCCACTTTCCTTCCCAAATTCCTCCCCACCTCTGCACTTATTGGTTTTTCTCCCTCCTAAGTGGGACTGAGGTGTCCTCCCTTGGGCACTTCAGCTTGTTGACCATTTTGTGGACTTAATCTTGGGTATTCTGTATGTTTTTTGGCTAACATCCAATTATTAGTGAATACTTACCTTGCATGTCCTCTTGGGTCTGAGCTACCTCACTCAGAATGATATTTTCTAGTTCCATCCATTTGCCTGCAAAGGTCAGGATGTCCTAGTTCTTAATAGCTGAGTAGTATTCCATTGTGTAATGAACTACATTTTCTTTATCCAGTCTTCTGTAGTAGAACATCTGGGTTGTTTTCTGCTTCTTTCTATCACAAATAAGGCCACCATGAACATGGTGGTACATGTGTCCTTATTACATGTTGGAGCTACATTTGGGCCTATGCTCAGGAGTGGTATGACTGGGTCTTCAGGTAGATTGATTTCCAATTTTCTGAGGAACCTCCAGACTGATTTCAAGAGTGGTTGTACCAGTTTGCAATCCTACCAGCAATGGAGGAGTGTTTTTCTTTCTCTACATCCTCTCCAACATGTGTTGTCACCTGAGGTTTTCATCTAGTCATTCTTATTTGTGTAATATTGAATCTCATGGTCATTTTGATTTGCATTTCTCAGATCACTAAGGACTTAGAGCATTTCTTTAGGTGCTTCTCCGCCATTTGAAATTCCTCAGTTGTGAAATCTCAGTTTAGTTCTGTACCTCATTTTTGATTTGGTTATTTGTTTATTTGATGATTAGTTTCTTGAGTTCTTTATATATTTTGGGTATTAGCCCTCCATCTGATATGGGGTTTGTGAAGATTTTTTCCCAATCTGTAGGTTGCAGATTTACATTATTGACTACATCCTTTAACATACAGAAACCTTCCAATTCCATGAGGTCCCATTTAGCAATTCTTGAAATTAAAGTATGAACCATTGGAATTCTGTTTAGGAAATTTCACTCTGTGCCAATGAATTCAAAGCTCTTCCCCACTTTCTCTTCTATTAGTTTCAGTTTCTCTGGCTTTATGTTGAGTTCCTTGTTCCTCTTGGACTTGAACTTTGTGCAAGGTGACAGTTACTTTCATTTTTCTAAATACTGACAGCCAACTAGGTCAGTACCCTTTTGTGAAGAGAATTTCTCTTTTTCCTTTGTATATTTTGGCCTTCTTTGTCAAAGATCAAACAAGTGAAAGATATGAATGGCAAGAGCTTCAAATCTCTGAAGAAAGAAATTGAAGAAGACCTCAGAAAATGGAAAGATCTCCTCTGCTCATGGATTGGAAGGATTAATATAGTAATAATGTCCATCTTGCCTAAATCAATCTACAGATTCAATGCAATCCCCATCAAAATCCCAACTCAATTCTTCATAGAGTTAGAAACAGCAATTCTCAAATTCATCTGGAATAACAAAGAACCTAGGATAGCTAAAGCTATTCTCTATAATAAAAGAACTTTGGCAAAATCAGTATCCTGAACCTCAAGCAGTTCTACAGAGCAATAGTGATAAACACTGCATGGTTTTGGTACAGTGAAAGGCAGGTAGATCAATGGAATAGGATTGAAGACCCTGAAATTGACCCACACACCTCTGGTCACTTGATCTCTGACAAAGGAGCTGAATTTTTTTCAAATGCTCTTTCAGCATCTAATGAAATGACCATGTGTTTTTTTCATTGAGTTTGTTCACATAGTGGATTACATTGTTTGATTTCAGTATACTGAAACATCCCTGCACCCCTGGGATGAAGCATACTTGATTGTGGTGAATGATCATTTTGATGAGTATTTTGGCATCAATATTCATAAGGGAAAGTAGCCTGAAGTCCTTTCTTTAAGGAAGAAGTCAAACTATCAGTAGAAGCAGATGATATGATAGTATACTTAAGCTACCAAAAAACCTAAATCAGAGAACTCCTACAGTTGATAGACAGCACAGCAAAGTGGCCAGATATAACTTTAACTCAAACAAATAGCAAAGATTGCCATCTTGCCAAAATCAATATACAGATTCAATGCAATCCCCATCAAAATCCCAATTCAATTCTTCATAGAATTAGAAAGAGCAATTCTCAAATTCATCTGGAATAACAAAGAAACCAGAATAGCGAAAAATATTCTCAACAATAAAAGAATGTCAGGGAAATCAGTATCTTGGGCCTTCAGCAGTTGTACAGAGCAATAGTGATAAACATTGCATGGTATTTGTATAGTGACAGGCAGGTAGATCAATGGAATAGAATTGAAGACCCAGAAATGAACCCACACACCTATGGTCAATTGATCTTTGACAAAGGATCTAAACTCATCCAGTGTCAGTTAGCATGCAGAAGAATGCGAATTGGTCCATTCTTGTCTCCTTATGCACAGCTTAAGTCCAAGTGGATCAAGGACCTCCACATAAAACCAGATATATTGAAACTAATAGAAAAAATGTGGGGAAGTGCCTCAAGCAAATGGGCACAGGGGAAATTTCCTTAGCAGAACACCAATAGCTTATGCTCTAAGATCAAGAATTGATAAATGGGACCTCATGCAATTATAAGTTTCTATAAGGAAAAGGAAACTGTTAATAGGACAAAACAGTAACCAACAAATTGGGAGAAGATCTTTACCAACTTTACATCTGACAGAGGCCTAATACTCAATATATACAAAGAACTCAAGAAGGTAGACTCGAGAGATCCAAATTAAAAATAAAAAATGGGATACAGAGCTAAACAAGAATTTTAAACTTAAGAGTACTGAATGGCTGAGAAGCACCTAAAAAATATTCACCATTCTTACTTATCAGGTAAATGCAAATCAAAATAACCCTGAGATTTCACAACACACGAGTCAGAATGTCTTAAGATCAAAAACTCAGGAGATAGGAGGTGTTGGTGAGGATGTGGAGAAAGTAGAACACTCTTCCACTGCTGGTGAGATTGCAAGCTGGAACAACTACTCTGGAAATCTGTTTGGAGGTTCCTCAGAAACTTGGGTATAACATTATTGGAGGACACTGGTATACAACTCCTGGAATATACCCAGAGGATTCAATGACATGTAATAGGGACACATACTCCACTATGTTCGTTGCAGGTTTATTTATAATAGCCAGAAAGTGGAAAGAACCCAGATGTACCTCAACAGAGGCATGGATAGGAAAATGTGGCACATTTAAATAATGGAATTCTACTCAGCTATTAAAAACAATGACTTCTTGAAATTCTTAGCCAAATGGATGGAACTGTAAATTATCTTCAATGAGGTAACCCAATCACAAAAGAACACACATGGTATGTACTCGCTGATTAGTGGATATTAGCACTTAGAATACCCAAATACAATTCACAGACCAAATGAAACTCAAGAAGAAGGAAGAACAAAGTATATATACTCTGGTCCTTCTTAGAAAGGGGAAAATATGCACAGGAGGAGATACAGAGACAAAGTGTAGAGCAGAGACTGAGGGAAAGACCATCCAAAGATTGCCCCTCCTAGGGATTCATCATATATACTGCTACAAAACCCAGACACTATTGTGGATACCAACAAATGCTTGCTGACCAGAGCTTGATATAGCTGTCACCTTGGAGGCTCTGCCAGTGCATGAAAATACAGAGGGGGACACTCTCAGTCAACCATTGAACTAAGCACAGGGTCCCCAATGGGTGAGTTAGAGAAAGGTCCCAAGGAGCTGAAAGGGTTTGTAGAGCCATAGGAGGAACAACAATACGAAGCACCGAGTAGCCCCAGAGTTTCCAGGGACTAAACCACCAACTAAAGAGTACACATGGAGGGACCCATGGCTCCAGCCACATATGTAGCAGAGGATGGCCTTGTTGGTCATCAAAGAGAGGAGAGGCTCTTGGTCCTGAGAGGGCTAGATGGCCCATTATAGGGGAATGCTAGGACAGGGAAGCAGGAATATGTAGATTGGTGGGCAAGGGGATGGGGGATGTGTTAGGAGATTTTAGAAGGCAGGGAAACCAGGAAAGAAGATAACATTTGGGATGTAAATAAAGATTATGTGTACTAAAGAGAATATTAAATTTGAAGTAAATAAAAAGGAATAAAGAAAATAAATACTTAAAAAAGAAAGAAAATCTCAAGATATATAAAATCAAATCAATTAGAAATTGGAGTATAAATAGTATCCATCTTACTTTAATACAATGATAACAGAAAATATAAGTATACTAACTAGATAAATATAACTAGATTAAATTGTTTTATAATCAGTCATTTTTCACATAAATGTACTTATCAACCATGTGAGTTATGTTTTTCTAAGTTTGAAGAAAAACAGGAATTTGGAAGTGAATGATGGCTCAAAATGTTAAACAGAAACTGTAACTACTTTTCAGATGTTTCCTCTGTGAATATTATACTTCCTTTATGTTTTTGGCAATAGTTTAAATTACTATATAAAGTTTATATTGCCTGGCGTGGTGGCACACACCTGTAATCCCAGCACTTGGGAGGCAGAGGCAGGTGGACTTCTGAGTTTGAGGCCAGCCTGGTCTATAGAGTGAGTTCCAGGACAGCCAGGGATACACAGAGAAACCCTCTCTCGAAACAACAACAACAACAACAACAACAACAACAAAAAACAAAAAAAAAGTTCAAAAAAGTTTATATCTTAATTGTAATATTATCTGCAGTATTTCAACATATGAAGAATTTAAACATTATCAAATATGAAACTGGATATTAAAAGATTCTCGTGGGGCACGACATCTGCAGTAAGTTCTGTAACACCCAGAGGAAGTCCAATTTCAGGTGCTCTAACATACCCAGGATCATAGGATCAGGGGTGAGGAGGATTTAAAAACTGTCCCAAAAATACTGGGCAAAACTGGGACAAGGGGGATCCAGGGATACAAAAACCCTGACCGACCATTGGCATGGATTCCTTCTGGTCTGGGATGGTTTACATTGGGTGCAAACTCTGCAGTCGGTCCCATAGAATCCAGAAGAAGCCCAAATCGTAGGCGCTTTAACGTGCCCAGGATCACAGGATTCCATTATCTCAGGAGCTTGGTCACACCAGGATCTCATGTCCCCAGAGGCAGCTTGACTCTGAGCTCTGTCACACCCAGAATTTCAGGATCACAGGATCCCGGAATCACAGGACCACAAAGACAGCTAGACTCTGAAGAGTTCTTAAACAATGATGATCACAGGAAGGACAGGCTCCAGTCAGATCTAGTGAGGGCAGATAGCAGTAGAGATAAGGAGATGGCAGGAGGCAGGCTTAAGAACATAAGCAACAGGAACCAAGGTAACCTGGCACATCAGAACTAAATTCTCCTACAATAGCAAATCCTAGATATCCAACCACACAGGCAAAACAAGATTGGGATCTAAAATTACTTCTCATGATGATGATAGAGGGCTTTGAGAAAGACATAAACAACTCCCTTAAAGGAACACAGGAGAACACAGGTAAACAGATAGAAGCCCTTGAAGAGGAAACACAAAGATCCCTCAAAAATTACAGGAAAACACAATCAAAGAGGTGAAGGAAATGAACAAAACCATCACACACACACACACACACACACACACACACACACACACACACACTAACTCAGGAAATTAGAGTCCAGACCCTCAAATGACACTATTAAAAATGGGGTACTGAGCTACAGAAAGAATTGTCAACTGTGGAATATTGAATGGCTGAGAAGCACGTAAAGAAATGCTCAACATCTTTAGTCATTAGGGAAATTCAAATTAAAACAACCCTGAGATTGTATGTCACACCAGTCAGAAAGGCAAAGAAAAAAACTCAGGTGACAGCAGATGCTGGCGACGATGTGGAACAATCCACCATTTTTGGTGGGATTGCAAGCTGGTACAACTAATGTGGAAATCATTCTGGAGGTTTGTCAGAAAATTGGACTTAGTATTACCTGAGGACACAGCTATTCCACTCCTGGGCATATACCCAATATATTCTCCAACATATAATAAGGACACATGCCCCATTATGTTCATAGTGGTCTTATTTTTAATAGCCAGAAACTGGAAAGAAAACAGTTTTCCTTTACCAGAGAAATGGATACAGGAAATGTGGTACATTTACACAATGGAGTTCTACTTAGCTATTAAAAGCAATGACTTCATAAAATTCCCAGACAAAGGATGGAACTAGAAAATATCATCCTGAGTGAGGTAACCAAATCACAAAATAACACACAAGGTATGTATTTACTAAGTGAATATTAGCCTAAAAGCTTGGAATACCCAAGATATAATTAACAGACCACATGAAGCTCAAAAAGAAGGAAGACCAAAGTGTGGGTGCTTATGTTCTTCTGAGAAGATGTATAAAATACTCACTATGCAGAATTTCAAAAATTAAAATTCATACATGTTTGCATTGATACTTGTTCAGGATTTCTTTTTGCCTCTCTGCATTTGGGAGAAGCCTCTAAAAATGTAATTGATCATCGTTTACAAGCTTTTAATACTATGGGATTACCCAAAATCATTAAGACAGACAATGGGCTAGCCTACACTGGCAATAACTTTATCTTGCTTTGTAAAGAATTTGATATTAAACTTAAAACTGGAATTCCTTATAACCCAATGGGCCAAGGAATTGTTGAGCATGCACATTGCATTCTTAAAAATTGGCTTTATAAAACAAAGAAGGGGAAATTATACCCTCCTAGATCACCCAAAGCATACTTTGCTTTTGTTTTATTCATTTTAAATTTCCTGCAAACTGATGCTAAAAGTCAGTCTGCAGCAGATCACCATTGGCATGCTGTTACTTCTAATTTGTATGTCATAGTTAAATGGTGAGACCCTTTAACTAATATTTGGAATGGTCCAGACCCTGTTTTAATTTGGGGAAGAGGTTCTGTTTATATTTTCTCTCACACAAAAAAGACAGAGCCTGATGTCTACCAGAAAGATTGGTAAGGCAGATAAACAGAGACCCTAAATCAGCTGGTAAGTATGACTAATCCTATAGTGTTCTTAAAGTCGCTTCTCCCTTACTGGGAAGGTAGGCTCTTTTGTTCCATAACTATTAATTTGCAAGCCAGGTTTTCTTCCTGAGCTACTAATTTACAACTGAATTAAATACCATAGGCCTTCCAGAGAAAGTCCAAGCTGTTTCTCCTCTTAATCTCTTCTGTTGTGTTTCAAACAGGTCTCTTTCAGACATAGCTCAATGGCTCCCCAAGACTCAAGGTGGGCTGCTGTGAAGGCCAGCCAGCTCACATTCACAGGACATTTACTTAACCAGTAGATCTCCAAAAAGGGAGCCACATAGAACTCAGATCTATGTGTATTTGCTGATCGAGCAAACATGGGAACCAGCAGGAGATGCGAGGCAAAGCACTGCAAGGGAAGGATCATATTTTCTGGTTCTGATCTCCCTAAAAGCACACCTGATTGCATAGGGGTTGACGTTGAGAGACTATCCTTATATAATAATAAGTGAGTCTATTACCCCCTCCTCTGCAAAAAACTTCATATGATACTTAAGGGGATTATGGTCATTGTTTTCCCTCTCTAGTCAAATTCCATCGTCTTTTGATAGATATTTATCTACTGGTTTTTCTTTTTCTTCTTTTCTTTTTTTCTTTTCTATATTCTTTGTTTACATTCCAAATGCTTTCCCCTTTCCCAGTCCCCTCTCACCATATGTCCTATAAGTCCTCTTCCCTCTGCCCATTCCCCAATCACCCCCTCCATTTCTTTGTTCTAGTACTCCTCTACCATACTGAATCAAGTCTTTTCAGGACCAGGGCCCTCTCCTTCTTTCTTCTTGGGAATCATATTATTTGCTAATTGTGACTTGAGTATTCAGAGCTTCTGGGCTAATTAATATCCACTTATCAGTGACTGCATTTCATGTGTATTCTTTTGTGATTGGGTTTCCAGATCCAACCATTTGCATAAAAATTTCATGAATTCATTGTTTTTAATTGCTGAGTAGTATTCCATTGTAGAAATATACCACATTTTATGTATCCATTCTTCCATTGAGGGACATCTGGGTTCTTTCCGGCTTCTGGTTATTATAAATAAGGCTGCTATGAATATAGTGGAGCATGTGTCTTTGTTGCATGCAGGGGAATCCTCTGGGTATATGCCCAGGAGTGGTATGACAGGGTGGTCTGGAAAT